>JAFREQ010000059.1:0-1200000 GCA_025331565.1 Holacanthus passer
TAGACTAGAGTGGGATAAGGCAGAGCGGTCCTGCCCCCTTCAATGACCAACCGTCTGTGCTAGCGATAAAAGCCTCGCTGGCAGCCATGGAAGGCGACCATGAGTATCCTTAAGTAGTGCTGCTGCTGCTGAGCTCTTGGCCCGTAGTGTAACGGTTTCAGTATGCCCGACCGGTGGTCCTCCATGAGGCTCTCTGTTGCCTGATATTAACGTTACAGGCCTGCTTTTTCCATCTGGAAATTTCTTGGCAGGGGAAAGCAGGCCAGCTAGCACCGCTAGCGCTAGCCTTTTCCGCGCCGCATCTCTGGGCTTTGAAGGTGCAGGTTATTTCCATGACCACACCATTGACATTCTTGTCTATCGATTCGAGGACATTTTAACTCCACAAAGTATTTTATGGGATTCATATCGGCGAAAGAGAAGCGGGCCTAAGCCAAAATGGTGAACTGGAGGCGGCTGCTGCGAATGTCCAACCGATCGTTCCTGGCCTTCATATTCTTCTTCTCCATGTCCACCACTTGTCTCTACTTCATCTATGTGGCTCCCGGAATAGGTTAGTTACCAGAGGTTTGCACTAAACGCCTTAAAAGGTAACGGTTAATGTGATTATGTGTGGATTATCTTCTGCAGCCCAACGAGCTGCAGCTGCTGTCAGCATGCTAACGCTAAACCAGTTAGCTAACGGGCTAACTAGCTAAAAGGTATACCCCAGGCATGATGTCCAGCTAGCCCTCATTCTTTTGACATGTTAAAGAGCAAAATACCTCTCGTAATGGCAAGTGGATTTAAATAACCTAAATATTGTCCCTTTGTGTTTGATTTATGGCTGATGTGCGCTTTAGCTAGTAGATTTGTGAATGAATGAATGAATGAACTATGGGTATCACTGCTAATGTTAATTTCAGGGGTTCAGTGGATCCACACAGCACCACAGGCAGGTCGAGCCAGTCCATGACCAGGATTTATACTTGATCTGCTTGCATGCATGCTTGCTTGAGTGGGCCAAAATGTACCAGGACTCATCATCTCTAAATGTGCCCACTTTATTTTTACATTTCCAGTTAAATCAGTCATTGAGTACCCCAAAGTTTTTTTTCTTGTTGATGAAAAAGTGACTGAACAATATTATGACAATTATGAAACACTAAACTCTGCCCAAACTGTCTGTGTGTATTGTGATTTCTACAATACACACTAATTGTAAGTGAACTCCTTATGCATCCAATGTATGATATTGTGTTTGACAAAATCCCATTCCTGATATACAATACAGTTGTGATCAGATGTGTGTCCTGTCCTATCAACTGCAGCTGCCACAAAAAGTGTGAATGTTAACATCCTTTTGGACATGAATGCTAATGCTAGAATGATATTTGGTGGGCTGGACAGGTTTCTGTTAGGATTCTGTTGTGTATATCATCTATGTTTCTATGGTGAGTTATTACATAATTCCCTGATTGTGATTACTTGAGTTGATCGCCATCATTTTACATAATTGATCATCTGTATGAAAACAGCTGGATGAAACTAACAGACATGTCATATTTACGGCACTATTACCACATTGTATTTGACCGTTTGAGGTTTGAATGACGCTCCCTTAATGATGTTGTCATCTCGTGGTGCCCACTTCTTCTACTGTGGTTTAATTACACCAGACTGGAGAATTAGCACCAGCAATGGTTTATTATGGCGCTTGACTTTTAATATTCATATAATGTTGGTGGATGGAAACGAGATTCTGTAAATTTGGTTAAAATTTGCTCTACATGGGGAATGGAAACCTGGCTAATGTTAGAAATGTTGCAACAAATAGAAAGTGAATTAGGTGTGAATCCATCAGCTGGTCGAAGTAAATAAACTCTAGCACAAGCACAAGCTTCCAATGTCTGTCTCAACCTTGCTGCTGTTGGAGATGTTCTTTTGTTTTAGCTAATATGAGACCATATTTAAGATGTATGTGTTTTATGAAACTATTATTACACTTATAATATTAATTATTAAAAATCAGTAATCACGATTATTTGTATGACAATTAATGGTCAACTAAAATTTCATTATTGAGACAGCCCTACATGCTGGAGGGAAGTGGTTGTGTATGGACAGCAATTATATGCTCACAGTGCAGGCTTTTACTGGCAGTCAGTGGTAGTCATGCTTGGGAGGACGGGCAGTTCTGGGAAAAGTCAATGAAGATTTATGATAGCCAGAGGTCTAGCAGCATGATTGTAGATGTAAAGAGAGTTGGGGAGTATGAGTTGGTGTGGGGTGTTGTGTTTCACTTTTTTTGTACTGAACTACATAATATACACATTGCACATCTGTTTTGGTTCTCCATATATAAAGGTGACTTATCCAGTATTGTGTTGGTGTTTATTACCAACAATGGGAGCAGCAACACACATCTACCCTTATTAAGCAATGAAGTATTATACTTGAGGACCAGTTTTTGAAGTGGCTGGTACATCATGGCAAAAAGACTTCAAACCCATCTTCACACAAGACCCTATACATATGTATTCACTACCAATTACAATTTAAAAAAATATATAATCAACATGTTACTAATGTAAAGTTACAATTATCACTGATTTTATGTATGAACTTTGTACATCTACACTCATAGAAGGGTCAGTTGGAGTTTTAATGAATTGACATTTTAGCCATGGCTTTTCCAAAATTAGAAAAGAAAAATGTCAGGTGTACACTGTGTTTCAAGCCTCTTTTTTCCAGAAGGCTCAGAAAAATGTGTTGCTGAAGCTGTTCTGGAGTCTCATGCCTCCCCAACACCTTACTAAGACTATTTGCAAATTTCCCCACTGTGGGACGAATAAAGGTTTATCTTATCTTATCTTATCTTATTTGTGTTGTTTTGTTGTCACCCATCTGCACGTTCCACATGGTTTGAAATTGCAGGCAGTTCATGCCTAGCTACTGATGGTTTAGGTAATATGTGCCAATTTTACAGTTAAAAGGTGAAAGATTTTCAAATTCTTTTGCCTTAGCTGTGTGTGAAACAGCAGGTGGTGTGAATGTGTTTGTGGATGCATGTCTCTTCTCTTAATTTTAGTTTGTTACAGAGCTCAAATGTGTTGCAGCCTACTGTATGTTGCTGACATTTTTTTCTATTTTGAGGTCTGGGTTCTCTGTACAGTAGGATTCTGTACAGGCTCTGTTCCACGCTCCATTCAACATCCAGCTGACAATTTCATTTGAGGACTGTCATTTCATGCTTTGCTTGTTTTGCCTTCCCTGTGACATATTTGACTTTTCAAGCACGTTTGCAGTTGTGAACTTGAGTAGATAAGTGTGGCAGCAGATATAGTGAGGAATATTTATCTTTTATGAGCATCTGCACTTTTTTCTTTAATCCTGAACTGGAGATGATGCTATTATGTTGGTTTCTGGGATTGTAGCAAACATTCTTACTGTAATTTCATCAGCTGTTTGTCTTTTGACATCATCTGCTGATTACCCTTCTTTGACATGCCTGTCATCTTAACCCTCTCACCCGCTCACCAAGCAAGGCTGCCTGTCTGTGATAAGACTCTTATCATCATCAGACATTGCTCAGTCATTCACACTCAGTGAAACTGGTGCACTGGCCAATAGGAAGACACGAGGGTTGTGTTAAATGACGACATACTGTATACCGTGGAATGATGCAAATTTGTTAACCATCAGAGATACAGTTTGTAGCATGGTAACTATCCCTTTATATTATGTGGTTACAAATCAACCAGCAAGACTGCTTCATAAAAGTACTACAATGCTATATTACTATAATGACGTACCTCAATTTGTCACATATTTAGGTTGTTCTGTTAGCCAAAGCAATTTTTTTGTCTTTTTATTTTACATTTTAATATCACAATATCAAATTTACTAAATCAGAAATTAATATGATATGATATATATGTATCATGTGTACCATTTGTGTGATTTTGTACCTACTGCATACTCCCTGGTGACATGGAGTTATTGACGTTATTGGTCGTTTATATGCAAATTTAATCCTGTTCAGACTGAAAGAAAACTAAAATGGTTTGTGTGGTTAAGCTTTGTGTTAAAATTCTATTCTTAAATGTATAATGTTAATGAACTTGTGGGATGGAGAGAACCCACCAATCCCTTAAGGTCTGACAGATGTCCAGAACTGATCAAAGCTCTGTTGGCTCAGCTTTATTTGGGCCTAATGCAGAAGCCTCTTGTACATATACTTTTGTTCTTCAGTGGTACATACGAGCAATTTAGAGATTAAGGGAACTCATTCACTTCAGAAGTGTAATGCCTTCATCTGAATGAATTTAGAGTTTCACTGTGTTCCCAAAACAAAATGTTAACTAATGTACTCAGAGCTTCAACATTTACATTTTTTTTTTAATTTATTGGCAACTTCTCTTCCTTTGTTATACCTGACAGTGCTGCCTGAACTGATCATGGCGGTTCTAGATGATGATTGTGATTCCTCCAGATACGCCTCAGCCTTTCAGAAGTGTCCCAGAAGCGGCTTTCTGCTCTGCTTCACTTAAAATATGCACCTAGTCTGTTTTTGACAGAAGACGGGTCAAGCTGCACAGAGCAGATTGAGCCGGGCAGGAAATCAGACACGAGAAGGGCATAGAGCAGCTGGTCAATTTTCATTATCAAGCATCTTGTGCAGACTCCACATTGTAAAAACAGACTAAAAAAGAAACCGTTTAACAAATATGTACAGTACTAACTAGAAGCACAAAAATCAAGAAAAAGTGACCAAATCAACAAAAGTGGGAAGGCAAAACACTCTGCTTCTAAAAAGCTTCCGCTAGGGAATGAAGCTGTGTGGAGGACAGAACCGAACTGCTTTGCAGATGTGACGTCATAGAGCATTGTATGGTGGAATCAAGGTGTTGGCCTCCGTCCATTTTAGATATGGACTACCTTTGGGCATTAGGTGGTAACATTCATGGAGGTGAAACGTGATTTAGGAGTTTGTGCAGTTAAGAGTTTGTTGAACCTGACCAACAGTTGTACGGGTAAGCCTCACAAAAAAGTCAAAGAATTAGGATAAGAATGTGAAAATGCTCTTGATGTGAGACCCACTGAAATACAGAGTGAATATTAGGTACAGTATGAAACAGTGTGACATTAAACAATCTGCCATCTCTAGAAGTGAGTTCAGCCAGATATGCTGCATTGGCAGCAGCCAGATGTAAGATAAGATATAAATTTATTTGTCCCACAATGGGGAGATTTACATTGCACAGCAGCAAAGACGATAGAAGCAGATAAATAGTAAACAGGCTAAAGAAAGGTATTAACAAATTTACGTGAGGATTAACAAATTGTCAGGCTCTCTATGGGAGGGATTTCAAATACTTCTGGGTTTTCTGAGCAATCCTTGATTGTTTCCTTTTTGCTTATGGTTTGCATAGTTACACATTTGAATTACTGATTATTTGTGAGTGTGTCGATTTGGCTTTCCTAATGAGGGAAAAGCTGCTTAAGGGGCCTTTTTGGCTTCAAGACCAATTTTGATTGTGCTTGAATTTGAAGAGAGACTAAGTTTTTTTTAGTAGCCTTGAAAACATGGGCATTGTTTCCAGTTGGTTTGGGTCACCATCGTGTGCTGTTGACAAGATCTTCTAGTTATGTTTCGTATATTTAGTGCTTTTTGCATTAAATGGCACATTGAGCTCCTTAACATGTCAGTCTTGTGTCTGAATAAGCACCCTGGTCACATTTATGTAAAAGTCTTAATAGCAACCTTACTAGGTTGGACTAAATAACCTCTCTGCACCACTTCCAACACGACGCATGTCTGAACCAGTTATGATTAATGTAAACACCACAAGACCACTAAGACAAATCATTACTCCGTTTTCACCTCCTTTGCTCAAAATATAATCAGCTTGCTTAATAACAAAACAATGTAAGTGAGCAATTTTGAATTGTGGGGGAGATTCTTGTGAGCAGTCTCTAAAGATGATTAAATCAAAAGGTTTTCCTCCACACAACATGGGGCAAAAGAGGTACCAACAATTTTATATTTTCAACTTCGCCAACTGCATGGATGAAACAATCAGTATCTGGTCAAATGCCTTATGTACACTATGCATGACATATTGCAGAAATCAATATTTTAATTGTGAATGTTAAGCAACATGTCTTGAGTCATTGAAGTTATTAATTTCACTAAATAAGTAGGCTGTAACAAACTGGGAAACACATTCTGTTGCAGAGTGATGTTTTGTGTTGATCACAAGACTGTTTCCCTCCTCTGGGTCATTAACAGCTCCAGTGGATATTTTCTAGACAACTGAGCTCCTACAGCTTTACTGTCCTGTCAGTATTTCAAACTTCAGTGCTCCTGCCATCTTTAAACAGTATTAACAGTTAAATATTTATTATATTGTTGTGTTAACTGTTCCTCATCCACTTCTGTGTTCTTTGTGCTGTAGTTGTGATAAATGATTTAACAATTCACTGTTTCCAGTGTTTCCAGCTGCAGTGTGAGAATCATATTTGCTGTAGTGACTGAAAGAGCAACATGTACATGTTTAGTTGTGTTTTACATTAAGTGCGGGCATGTAATAGCTGTCACTACATGGAATAAATGGAATTGAATGCTTGTAATTCAACAAGTCAAGCAAGTCAGAATCTCTTTTCCCTGTCTTTCTTTCAGCCAACACATATTTCTTCATGGTGCAAGCTCAGGGCATCATGTTGAGGGACAATGTGAGGACCATTGGCCAGATGATCCGATTGTACACCAACAAGAACAGTACACTCAATGGGACGGGTAAGTAATACACACATACACTTTTTACTGTATAGGCCATTGTCTTGCATTATGTTCTTAGTTAAATATGACTCTGCATACAGTATATAAAGTTTAAAGGAAACTGTTAGTTACAGTTTGTGGATGTCTATATTGGTGGTATCTGTAGCCACGCAGTAGCTTTCATTTCCCTATTACATTTACTTGAGAAAAGCTGCAGTTTCTGCTTTCCTTCTAAACATTTGATCACACTGACCGTGTGTGTACAGGGTAAGAGTTCAAATTTGGCAACAATGTCAGCCACATTTGACCATAGTAATCAATTTCATTTATGGAGCACTTTTCTAGATACAGGTTAGTTAAGGAAAAGAAGACAGGCATCTGCAGGAAGGAGTGTGGCAGTGGTGCTGGAAATGGGCAGCAGAGTAACGGCTGTACTGAAGTTTATAACAAGTAAACGCCCTGTTTTAGCTTGAACACACCCCGTTCACAAATTCAAAACCTGCATTTACCCCGAAACAGCAAAGCTGTTTGAACTGTTAGCTTGGCTTACAGAGGCTTCAGCAGAGGTAGTGGAGAGTGAACAGAGGATGTGGATGAATGGAAGAAGTAAATTCGCCCCAACACTGTCGTACTAATTACAAACTACTGGCTTAAAAGTGGTAGTGTTTCTACTACTGTAGAAACTACAACTACTAAAGTACTACTACTCTCAGTTGTATACTCACAATCATTCATACTCCACACTGGCCACACTGCTGACAGTTGATTGTTGTATATTTATGAAGAGATGGGAGGTGTGGGGGTGAAAGTGATGTTTTTATACCTCTGTGCCGGCGACAGCTCTGGCCAGAGGCATTATGTTTTTGGGTTGTCCATCCCATTCTTTCAAACACAATATCTCAGGAATGCCTTTAGGGCATTTCCTCAGATTTGACGCAAACGTCCCCTTGGACTCAAGGACGAACTGTTTAGAATTTGATGGTCAAAATTTAAGGTCGCTATGACCTCAGAAGAGACATTTTTGGCCATAACTTAAGAATTCATATGCTAATTATGGCAAAAATTTCACAAAATGTCTAATAGGAACAAATAATGAAGTGATGACATTTTATGTCCAAATCGTCAACTACTACTACTGTGACTTCATAATGTTCTGCAAAAACACTTTTCTGGCCATTATTCAATGCTATAACTCAGGAACAGAAGGGGAGATTGTGACCGTATTTCACATTTGGTTGGACACTGAATTGGAGACACTAATCTCAAAACTGTGGTGATTGTATAGATCTTCTGTGCTGCCTGGTTGAAGATGTGTGTGAAGCATCCATGTTCGAAGCACTGTCTGCTGTCATGGATTCAACTTCGCGTATTTTATTAGTCAGACATGTGAACAGACGTTCATCATCCGTCCTCTGTACTCTTCTGTAAACATAATAAAAATAATCTCATAGTGTTGCATGTTTCTCACTGGAATTATACATGTCACTAATAATAATAACTTCTATTTTGACACTTCATAAACACTATAAAGATGTTACCACCATCAATAGATGGAGTGACTGTACCTGTAAATTATTAGCCCAAAAAAGTGGATTCAGTGTGTAGTCTGGATATGATGAAGACATGAATATAGTTTTATCAGCAGAGAGGGAGATTGGTAACTACTAACTACCTAGTAACTTTGACTCTCAGATAAATGTAATGCAGTAAAAAAGTACAATATTTGCCTCTGAGGTGTACTGGAGAAGAGTGGGGCAAAGTTAGCTTGAAATGTTATAATAAAGTACAAATATCTCAAATGTGTGTTTATGTACAGATTGTCATTGAGCTGCGCTAGTCAAATAAGCGTAGAGAATGGCATTAATTCAAGACCAGAAAGAGACAAAATTTATGGTATATCATAATAACATAACCAAAATCACATACAATACACAAAGCCTAGCTTAAAGGCCTTAAACTGGTGTAATAGTAATGTTTTCTGAGAGTCATTAGAAATATCTAGTTGAGTACGATATCATTTGATGTCTTATCTGAATTGGTTTGGAGTGTTCTGATGTTTTGCCTGATGTTGGTTGTATTTGCTGCAGACTATCCTGATGGCAGTAACTCCAGCGAGTACCTGGTCCAGCCAACCACGTACCTCCCTGAGAACTTTACCTACTCCCAGAACCTCCCCTGCCCAGAGCGATTACCTTCTATGAGTGAGTAGACTGTGCAGAAAGTGTTGTATTAGGGGGTTGATGACTGCATGGAGTCTTTTTTTTATTTAAGAGACCTTTACTGCACTTATAGCATTGTTAAGTTCATTGTTAAGTTGCAAACAAACAACAGAATTGATGTGATTTGTAGTTTTCTATTGATAAATTAATAGAGACAGGTAAAGCCACAAACCTTGGTAATAATCCAATCCCCGAACATCACTATCTGTACTACCGCGTGGCTTTTGCACACCACTCAGAGCATCCCCTCCAGGAGGATTCTCAGTAGAGCTAATGAAGTGGTGTTTGGACCATAGACTGTATAAATCATTGACATAGTCTCTGCAACATCACACATAGGTTTCTGAAGAGCCACTGTGAAGCTCAGTGTGGTGGCTCTGGCCGTCACCATCTTGGAAGTGCCTGACTCCACCTAACTGCCGGCAATAATATGCAAGCATAAAGTCATATGTCAACATTCCAGTCTACAGCTGATCGCAGTCAGTCGGATTCTGGAGAGTAATAAACTTAAAATGCATGTTTTAGTAATAATGTTAATAAAAACAATAAAGTTTGGGTTTGTGGGCTGTCAAATTTTACATTGCCATATAATATCAGTAACCAACTCTAGCTCAACCAGTAATGTATTGCAGCATCTAGATTGATGTTATTTCTGGAAACATGCTGAAATGTGACATTAGTATTAAGTTACACATACCTTATTGTATTTGCACACAGTTTGCCATTTTTTAACCTGCCTAAACAAGTGTAGCAAAGCATTAGATTGAGATTGCATAACATTAGCTGACTAATGTGAGGGACCTTTAATTTCCAACCTCACCCAGACACCTTTTGTTCAAAAGTATTTTCACCCTAAATTATAAATTATTATGTTTTGACTTCCAGTTAGCATTGTTATATGAGATCAACCGCTGCTGTCTCCACCAGGAGAAACCTGTCCTGGACACCTGAGACAAACACAGTCAATGTAGCAGCCCACATGCACAATCAAACTCCAGTCAACAAGCACCACCACAACCAGATGAACAGACACCAATTTTTGTTGTTGTTTCGTGATGCTGATGTATCAATGGAATAACCTCCCTTTTAAAAAAAACCTCTCCACAGAGGGCCTTATGGAAGTGAACATGACAGAGATCCCTATGGAGGAGATAGAACTGAAGTTCTCCAAATTTTTTGAAATTGAGTTTGGAGGCCATTGGAAACCAAAGGACTGCAGACCTCGTTGGAAGGTGGGTTCATGAGTTTTACTAGGCTACGCATACATATACACTATTCCACAAAAATGCCAGTGATGCAGGATGGATTCTTCTGAGAAAAAACAAACAATTCAATTCTTTCTCTGATATTTGTGCTGTAGGTGGCCATCCTGATTCCATTTAGAAACCGCCATGAACATCTCCCCATCCTCTTCCAACACCTCATCCCCATACTGCAAAGACAGCGGCTACAATTTGCCTTCTACGTCATTGAACAGGTACAGTCTGTTGTTGTATGTGTGTATAAGGCATTTTTTTCCTTTTACGTTTAAGTCCACCAACCAGCTGAAGGAAACTGTTCTGATCCTGTGCTGTGTGGATTGTGAAAAAAGTGTGATGAGCATTTTCGGTGGTTCAGGCAGACCCCTGACATTTAAAAAAAAAAAAAAAAAACCCCACTTCTTTATTTTTTGAATAGCAACACCGTGCTCATTGAATTTGTGTGTGTGCGAGCTTAGAGTGGGAGCCAGCCCTTCAACAGAGCCATGCTGTTTAACGTGGGATTCCTGGAGGCCATGAAGGACTTGGACTGGGACTGCTTGATCTTCCATGATGTTGACCACATCCCTGAGAACGACAGAAACTACTATGGCTGTGGTCAGATGCCACGCCACTTTGCTGCCAAGCTGGACAAATACATGTACATGTGAGTGTGTCATCAAAATGTACATATTTCTTGAAAAGATAAAAAATAGAAATACCTCAAGCACAAGTAACTGTATCTATAATATTCAGATGAGTACAGATTTTTTTCTGTCCCATGGCACTTATGTGGCAATGACGAATAGACTTGAACAATCCAGATCATATAGATCTTTGTTTAACTTGTGTTTGTTGTTGTTTGCAGTCTCCCATACAGCGAGTTCTTTGGTGGTGTGAGTGGACTTACCGTGGAGCAGTTCTGCAAGATTAATGGCTTTCCCAACGCATTCTGGGGCTGGGGAGGAGAGGATGATGACTTGTGGAACAGGTTAGTCTACTCAAAGAGGGTGTACTGTGGATTCATAAAGTATGCAGACCCTTTAATTTAGTTACTCAAATGGAAGGGAGGGACTTCACCTCCATAAAGGGTAGGAAACATCAACTTTGTTTTCACCCTTGATGGCAAACAAATGACTGAAAATTTGTTTAGGGAAAAATAAGTTTTAGTCCATTCTCCCTTACTACCATGAGTCATGCACATTGTCGTCATGAGGTGAATAAACATGATCCAAGTTTGATTTCAGCAACTAAGTTTAATGCTATGAGGACATTGTTTTCTGAGGAGAAATCAGTTGTTCTCCTCTGCATCCAACACAAACTTAGTGTTGTTTTTGTTAAAACGATCTTTTGACATGCTTAATGTCATCATGTGTTCCAAAACATTCCTTTCTCTCAGTCTCTCTATCTGATCTTCCTCTCCTGTAGCTAACAGATCAGGACGCCTCTGCAGCCCTAAGAAATGTCAGCACAGATAGAAGTTTATGAAATGCTTTTACTTCTAGTCCTAAAAGAAGTATCAAAAAAATCATCACTCTCATATCGTTTGGACTGATACAACTAATTTTTCTTTCTCCTCACATTTAATATCAGTTCAATGATTGTAGTTTGATTTTGTGGCACGTGGCTTCAAATAGGTTTTAATTTCTACCACAGTACTAGCCATACTGTAGAGTGCCATTATACCATCATGTTCGTTGCAAGTGTGAAACTGAATAATTTTTCTGGACTGATCTGATATTAAAGAACAGTTCTGCTGCCATAGTGGTCCATGACTTGACCCATAGCACAACTGAAAATGCCACCCAATCCCATCATATTACTATGATTTTGATTTTGTGTGTCAGAAAATCATCACCATTTTATCAGCTTGATTGATTTTTTTAAAAAACATACCAGTAAGTTGATATTCGTTGTGTTCCTTTCAGCAGATTGTCAGAAGTAGGCACAGTTTCAGTTCAGCTCTGGCACCTGAAACAAATAGGGTTGACTATATGTATGTTCATAAAGGTTTAATGCTATAAACGGTAATGCAACCTGGTTTCTCCACAGGGTCCACTATGCTGGCCTGAATGTCACGCGACCAGAGGGAGAGATCGGCAAGTACAAGTCAATTCCTCACCACCACAGAGGAGAGGTGCAGTTCCTTGGGAGGTAAGACAGATTCTTGTCTCAGGTCTACAATATTGCCTTCATTAAGATCAGAGATAAGATAAGATAAACCTTTATTCGTCCCATAGTGGGGAAATTTGCATTACACAGCTGCAAAGAGATAGAACAAGTAAAAAAATGAATATAAACAAGCTGAAAAAAAGTATTTACAAATTTAACAAATTACTATTATTTACAGATATACATGAGAATATGAGATGAATATGATATATATGACCAGTATAGAAGAATTAAATATCAAATATTAATGGAATGGGGTATTGCACAAAAAAAGAGTATTGCACAGATGTACAGATATTAAATATAAAATATGAAATATTGCACTTGAATTTAACAGTATGGAGTATTGCATAGCAAATTAAATCTGGAATAAATATACAGATATGAAAACGGAGTATTGCACAGATACAAAGCTACAGCTACAGATACAAGCTGCAGGAAGGAAAAACCTGCGATATCGCTCCTTCACACACTTTGGGTGAAGCAGTCTATCGCTGAAGGAGCTCTCCAGAGCTGTTAAAGTGTCCTGCAGGGGGTGGGAGTCGTTCTCCAACATGGATGACAGCTTAGCCATCATCCTTCTCTCTCCCACCACCTCCACTGGGTCCACTGGGTTACAAAGAGGAAACAGTAAAAAATGGCATTATTAAGTGAACTGTGTCATTTACACACTCCATTTCATCTAACATCCACTAGATACTGGCTCCAGTGTTGAAGATAGTCATACAGCAACGAATGAAACATTAAATTATATGTAGTCTGTACCACAGCATTGGCACAATAAACAAGATGATGAAGCTAAAATGAAGTTAGCATGCTGACTAGCTAGGCCTGGCCCGTCCTGTCTCGAAAACCACTTTGTACCTCAAGAGGCAATAGTCCAGTGGTAAAGCCACTGTATGTTATCTGTTGCACTCTCACAATGCAGTTAACTCACATACACCGTCCTACTGTCCCAAATACTCACTGGAGCATCAAATGTGAATCAATCTGCTGTTGAACATTTTCAGTACAAATGCACTATTTCCTTCTGTTTGAGTAATATTTGAGGAAAATCTACAGTGGCCAGTGGTCTTAGAAAAAAATGAAACTTTTTTTTTTCTTTTTTGTGAGCTGTGTATAAGGATTAAGATAAGGATGTCTTCAGTAGGAACCAATGGGCTTGGAGCTAAGAGCCACAGCGTTAGTAGTAATGTAAAGCTTTGAAGCAGGCACAAGTAAATCGTGGCATGCAAAGTTTTGGGTACCCCTGGTCAAAACTTCTGTTAGTGTGAGTAGCTCAGCAAGTAAAAGATGACCAGATTTTTAAAAAGCATAAAGTTAAAGACGGCACATTTCTCTGATATTTTAAGCAAGATTACTTTTTTATTTCCATATTTTACGGTTTCAAAATAACAAAACAGGAGAAGGGCCTGAAGAAAAAGTTTGGGTACCCTGCATGGTTGGTACTTAGTAATGCCCTCTTGGGCAAGTATCACAGCTTGTAAATGCTTTTTATAGCCAGCTAAGAGTCTTTCAGTTCCTCCTGGAGGGATTTTCACCCATTCTTCCTTTCAAGAGGCTTCTATCTCGGAGCGATTCTTGGGCTGTCTTACATGTACTGCTCCTTTGAGGTCTTTCCATGGAACTCTGCACCCTTTTTTTTCTCTTAACATAGGGTCCAAAAGTCTGAGACCACATTGAAAATCTCTGAAAATTTTTGGGGAAACTTTGACGATTCAGAATAATTTAAAGACACAAGAAGTTATGACATGTAAAATGAATAGGGGAACTATTAAAGATTCTGCACTATTTCAAGGTCTGCAATCAAATGTAAGGAAATTTGTGGCATTAACAAGCTAACTCCTTTGTACAAAAGGACTTTAGCCTCTGATGGGTAGACCACCTGAGCGTCATCTGAACGCATACTTCAATGGAAGGGACAGAATTCAAGGAAATCTGACCTTTCGTACAAAGGACTTAAGTTAGTCAATACCACAAACATGTTTAAATTTGATTGCTAACCTGGAAATAGTGCAGAATCTTAAATAGTTCCTTTTCATTTTGCATGTGGTAACGTCTTTATACCTTCGATCCTCAAACTTTTGATTTTTCTTCCAGGTTTACGTGAAAATATGAGCTTTTCAATGTGGTCTCAGACTTACCCCTTACTCCCTAATGTACCTTTGCTCAATGACGCCAGTGAAAGGAGGAAAAGTGTTCTTCTGGTGACTCTTGAAAAAGGTGGTTATATTTGTGCAGGTGTCGTGCACAGTAGAACAGTACGAGACCACTGCAGAGTCTGTTAAATCCTCTGAAGGTCCTTTTGGAGTCAAACGGTTCTTTGGGTGTGTCTTTCTAGTAATCCTATGAGCAGTTCTCTCTCATTTTTTTTTTTTTGATTTTTACTGACCTCAACTTGACCTCCACCATTCCTGTGACTTTTGGAGATCTGGTCATCTTCTACTCCTCTAATTTTTCACATTAACATAATTCTGACCCAAACTTCTGCATGCCACTGTTTGTCCTGTCCGACATTAGGGGCAGGGCAGATGGAGTAGATAAATATTGATATGAGTACTGTGTCACTGTGTGTTTGTAGGTATAAACTGCTGAGGTATTCCAAAGAGCGGCAACACTTGGACGGCCTCAACAACCTCCATTACAGCCCCCAGATCTCCCTCAGCAGCCTCTACAAGAACATCACAGTGGACCTGTACCCCGAGCTCGCCCCTATCGCAGACTACTGAACTGTCCCCACCAACCCCCACCCAACCTGGCCACACCCCCGCTCACCCAGCTCCCCTCCGACCTGGCCTCCTAGCGCCCCGTTCAGCCATTCAGAGGCAGAGCGGTTGTGCAGCGGAGGAGAGGAGGGGAGCACCGGCCGGGAGGGGTGAAGAGGCGCACCATGTAATGCTGCCAAGAAATTTTAGTGAGGGGGGGGGAAAGAAAAAGAAAATCTAAACCGAAAAAAATAGGAAAAAATGAAGAGGCAGTGGCAAGTCTCTCAAAGTGAACTGTTGATTGTGTGTGTCAGTGTGTGTGTGTGTGTGTGTGTGTGTGTGTGTGTGTGTGTGTGTGTGTGTGTGTGTGTGTGTGTGTGTGTGTGTGTGTGTGTGTGTGTGTGTGTGTGTGTGTGTGTGTGTGTGTGTGTGTGTGTGTGTACGTGTGTGTGTGTGCGCGTGTGTGTGAGATGGGTGAGTTGCTGCATGTCTTTTTGTCCGAGCCAGCTTAAATACTACAAGTTGACATGAGTCTTGGTTTAGGTTGGAGGGAGCAGCAGCATCTCAGCTCTGATGTTTACTGCAAAGCCTTAATGTGGCAGAACCACAGCTCCCTCTGCTCGGCTCCGCACTGCTTCACTTCTGATGTATCACCGTCACCTTACAAGCCAACAGACAAGATCTTGTCTCACTTTCTACTATCATTTGTTTTATACATATCATTTTGTTAGGCCACAGTATTCCTTTAAAAGGAGGGATCTGAGTGAGGTCGACATTAATGTTTGTGATGTACATTTTTTTTATTTTGATATGTGGTATTTATTTTCTCTGATTCAGGATGTTTGAAGAAGCACTCCTGTCTGTGTCACTCAAGTGTTTGCTGTTTGTTTTGCTGCACTGCTGCTGAATCCGCATGAACATGTATGTAAATATCGGCCTCTTAAAGCTCGAACACAGAATACAAATATGTAAATATGGGCCTTTAAACGCTCGGGCATATTACAGTGATATTCCAGTGGGTTTGAATTTTATTTTGGCAGCTACCTTCGTTCTGAGGATTTAATAAGAGTGAGTGGTTTCTTCCTAACAGGAAGATCTTCTAACAATATAGGATGTTTGGCTTAAAAAAAACAAAACAGAAGTATCCAAATCTCAAGATTTGACATTATCTTTTGCATGCCTTAATTTATTTTGTTTACCAGATTTTGTTCATTTCAAACATAAATTATTTCATCATTTGGAGATGTGTATATTTTTAATTTTGCCTTTTGTTGTGCTTTTTTTTCTTTGAGGTGCACTGTGTGAAAAGAGTAGAGCTGCTCCTCAGAAGGAGGGAGGCATGACTTGAGTCTCTCCTCCCTGACAGGGAGCAGGGTCGGCCAAAACAATAGGAGTGTGTCCACACAACATGCTTTAGTACAAGTTCATGGTCTCATGTGAGTGTATATTTTTTGTCTCAGACGTGTTTTTATTTTTTATGATTTTTATTCTAATGATTTAGTGCTGGACCATATGATAAAGCTCTTCATTGTACTGTACCATGCACTGAAGCATGGGGATTTGGGCTGGATGCTGTGTGTGTCTGGACTGTGGTGTTATTATTTTCTAAGCTTGTCAGGCAGTCAGAGGGGCCAGAATGAGAGAACCTTAGTGTCAGCTCCTCACAGCTGAAGCTACTGCTGTTCTTGAATGGCACACGCTGTGAAAAGTTTAATTTCTTAAAGCTTTGAGCACTATAAAGATGGAGAGAAACGTGTAGATTATTTTTGATCAGATGTTCACTGTTAAGATTCTCCTCTATATCTCTAGGTTTTGAAGTTGACCATGAATTGTATGTTTGGACATTTTCTTTGATTGTATGTCCTGAGATGTTAAATTAGAACTCTGGCCATTTTTGACCTGGACCTTATTTACTCTCCTATCACAATACTTAATCTTCTTAACTGCTTTGTGATGAGTTTCTTAGAGACCCCAGTACACTGTGTGATTTTAGTCTCTGGTTGTCTGTCCAAAAAGCCATTCATTTCGTTCGAGACATCCATGGATTGCCCATTTAGAGTTTTGGTGTCCAAAGACATTTACAAACTTTTCTACATGACAGCTGCTGAAACCCACATTTACAAACCAGCCAATCAGAGCAAAACAAGCTGTCCGACCTGAAAGATATGTACACACACATTGGCTGTGTACTGTATATATCTGTGGAGTCCTGTGTCATTTTTTAATGCAGTAAACTTGTTGAGAAACCAACTCGCCATGCGGTCCATATAATACATATTCTGGAGCTTTTGATCATATCACAGGATCTTCATCAGCAGATGGAGTTTGCTCTGGAAGTGTAGATGATAGTTGCAGATAGACAACTGAGCAAAATCTGTCTGCTCATGAAGATCATTTGAAACGATTGAAAGTTTCAGAGTAGCTACTAGGAATTAACTTAAAACATTAAAGGATAAATGAACATACATTTTTAAAACAGTGGCAGCAGATGGTCGATGTATGTTTGACATGTTTCTGCTTGCATATTTACATTTTTCTTTCACTTTGTAGAGATGAAATGATCAGTCCATTTATAAATTGACTGACTGACAGAAAGTTCTGCCACGATTTTGAGAATTGATTAATAGAATTAATTAAAATTCAGTCCACCTTCTCTCTATATTGTTATGAAGATAAAGTAAATAGTATTTGGTTCTGTGTTTGCTCAACTAGCCATTTGAAAACACGCTGGGAATTTTATAGGCCAAACAATGAATCAATTCATTGAGAAAATACTGCAGATTAGTTAAGATTAAAAAAATAAATAAATCATTAGTTGCAGCCCTAATTTAGTTTTCGATGTATGTTGTAGCGCTGTGATTGACCGAGCATTCTGACGTGCCTCAACATTGATATGATACAGTCACACTAATGGTGGTCTAGGCTGTATTAGACCCGTCTTGTGTAAGATGGCTGTTGCATCACACAGTGTGCAGGGTCCGCAGTCACGCTTTTCTTGGTGTGTCTCTCCTGTCAGTACTAGCAGGCTAATAAGTGCATGTGTGCATAAGTGGTGACACACTCTGTACCATAAGACACGTACAGGTCTTTCATTTTATCCATGGCCTCATAATCAGAAGTGTTAATATTGCACCACTTTTCACAGAGGTGCTTCAATTGAATTTTTGTTTTTTAGCTTTAACGACGCATGTTACAGAGCAAGTGTTGGCATGCTGCTAATATTTGGAGTGACACTTGAAAGCCTGACATAAGTACACATTTAGTGAAGCAGTTGATGAGATTTTGTTGACAATAGGTGGATAAGTAAGATGGAGGAAAATGGGTTTCAGGTATGAAATGGCCAGTATGATGTTTCTTTATTTTCTATAGTTTTAAAGCATTACATGTCAGTCAGTACACCCCAGGTTCCTCCACAAACACTGCAAGGACACCCCAAAGCCCTTGCAGCAGTGATGGTTGGAGCAGCCTGTATATGTTTACAGAGTTGTTTTCTTTTTGTTTGTTTTTTCTCTCAAAAGCAGACGTGGCTGAACCTCACGCTGCAGTACAGTGTGGCCTGTGTTCAGCCACAAAGCTTTAACACTTCATAGGAGGATTAGAGAGAAAAGCAGTCACCGGTCAGTCTGATGTTGTGCTGAAGTCCACCTCTTTTAGCCGTGGTCTTTCCTTTTCCGGACTTTAAACAGTGTTGGTTTAGCAGATGATTCTCTTGTGCTATGCCTTTCTTAGCTTAGTATCACATTTTTGCATAAGAGAAGAAATCATCCCTGTTTATAGGTTGCTGGCTGTGATCTGACTGTGTAGCAGTAATATGGAGTGTTGTTGAGAAGTGGTTCACATAGCCTGGCTGCTCGTTTCATTACAACATTATATTCATGCCTCTTGGTGATCAGCTGGTTAGGACATATACAGTACCATGTAATCTTAGACCCCCCCATCACCACTACACATACTCTGCCCGCTGTTTTGTTGCTACAATATTTAATGGAGCAGTAATGCCTTAATTATTAATTACTGTTTGTAGTGAAATATCAAATATTTGGGAAGCAGTATTCAGATTTTGTCTGTAAACATCCTCAAAATATGAAGCCCCTCTCATGAGAGACTAGACTGAATCGTCTGATGCCATGGTTCTCAAACGTTTTCTGTCATGCCCTCCACTCCCCTTTTCAAGAAGAAAGAGTTCATGCCATCATCATTTTCCTTCATTCTTCATATTGTTTAAATTAGTAACAAGTCAGTTAAGAGGAAGTTAAACTTTGTCCAAACCAACAGTTTTTAGAGACACAAACACTCTGCATTGACAGTGAACTTGAGACCAAGAAAGGCTTCATTATATTTTCTTGACTTCAGATTTGGTTGAAGTGCTTGTTTGATTAGCATCACCTGTCAAACCTCTACCTTCCTTTCCCCATCCCACAGTTTGAGTCTCAGTACATGGGTAACCTGGCTTCTGTAGTTCTCCACCTCTGTCACCCACCTGTTCTTTCCCACATCTGTAGGTTAACGCAAAACAAACCTTAATAATGCTCTTAGAAAAAATGAAAGTGCTGTTAACGGTGTACCTTGCATTTCTAGACCCACTGTATGGAATATCTTTTCGTATTTTCTTCCACACCAGCCCAAATTTAGATGTAGCTTTTACCAGTATTTATAGTGCTGTTTGATTCCAGAAAATGATTCTGCATTTTAAATCCTCATCAAACATCTGGTCTCCCAGAGTGAAATAGTCTCCACTGACAGTTGAGGCCAGAGAGGACCACCGAGAACATAAGAATAGAAGTTTACACTCTTTTACTGGGCCTTTAAGAAAGACATTCTGGGATTTGTGGATAGTTAAAGGGGTACGCCAGCAATTTCATGTTGTATTTTAGTTAAATTTGACAATTTACAAGAGACAGATAATAATATTGAAACTCAAACAATCAGAGGCTGAGATGTCCTGAAGACAATAACAGTTTTCACAGGTGGAGTAGTACTTGACCATCACGTGTAAATCTGCTGGAATTTTCCTATAACAAATGAAGCAGTAGTAGATAAGGCAGGTCAGTCAAGGGTTAATCCAAAATCACAAAGTATTCAATATAAACTGACTATTTCTAACAGGTGTCTTTTACACATTCTTGTGCTTTAATGTTCATCTCTGTGTTTAATTCAGAGAGCAGCATCAAAATGAATAAATGTAAGAGCGTTTCCAAGCATGTAGAGGTGTTTGGAGATGATGTGACCGGGCAGTCAGCATGTAGCGCTTTAGATCAGGCTGTACTCCATTATTCTCACAGGTCTGCTTAGTATCTCATTTGCATGGCCAAAGCCAAAATAATTGCCAGATGGTCCAGATGCCAAGTACTCAACTGGGAAATGATCTGTCTTGGATCATTTTTCTAAATTGTTCGTATTCATCCTTGGCTCTGATAAGTGTTGGGTGTCAGATCAGTGGGTCCCAGTACCAGCTGAGGTTGACTCCAACAAGCCCTTTTTATCTGAAGTTCAAGTGTTTGAGATCGTTCAGATGATGTGTTCACCATTAGACAACTGTATTCCATTTTGCAGTATTTATTTGTGCCTTGAGTTCTTTTTTTTTCTTTTTCATTTTATATTCAAACTGAAGAGATTAAAAATGGTTTTGTTTTCCTGAATTGTCAATGTTTTGTCCCCTTCATATGAATCATATCAAGTCAGACTGAGTGTGAAATGTGTTCATGATGAGGATCCAGAAGATCTGATGAAACATTTTGCTCAGTCTGTCCCTTCCAGTGTTGATGGCTTCCTTGACATCATGTAATAATCCACTGTGACTGCCTGTGGGTCATGTTCAACGAAAGCTTTGCCCACATGCACCAAGACTGAGATAAGAGAGCAGTCTTCACATTTATGCATGTCACTTGCAGTTGAGGTTTTGTCTCATTTGCTAAGAAATTCATACAAACCAAACTTGACTGTCCTCCAAAAGAATGAACACAAGCGCACATTGCTCTATCATCAACACTTTCAAGCACAAATTGCTGAGGCTGTGAGGCTAATCCACCAAGAACTGCACCCAAAACCTCTTTTAGATGTGTCAAGCTGCATGGCCTAGCCTACACATACATATGTGGACAAAATAATGTAATCTGCATCAAGTTTCCATGTGCATGATGACCTGACCAGGTACACAGAGGCTTTGCTTTTGTGAACAGTGCTGCAGTCAGCTTTCCAATGAGCAGTTACTGAACAACATTATCTCGATGTGTGTTCATGTTGGTTATATGACACATTCAACCCTGTGCTAAATAATCTGTTTTTCATTATTCTGCTTTAGACTGGTTATGTGGACGTTTTTAACAACACAGTGGTTTTTATTTTTCCATGTTCACCGGGCACTTCTGACATTGTATGAAAATGTCTATTTCTTTGACTCTCAAAAACATTAATAATTCCAATCTGACTGATATATCGATATATACCGGCTACTTATCACAGATATATCTGTATCAGCGTAAATGCTGGTAGAATTTGCACATGTGCATCCAGAAATGCCAAAGATCTGTTAGAACTCCTTTAACAATAATGTTGCTGTTACATCATTTGTCCACCAGAGGGTGCTGACAAGTTAATTTATTGACCACAAAATGACCTGCTCAGTCAGTGTGTCTGGGTCACAGTTCTGAAAGAACCACATTTCAGGAATCTTATCAAAATAAATTTAAAAAATCCTGTCACAAGGTACACACTGGAAATGTTCCAGAGCTTTCAGCCACATCTTTTGGCCTCCATCTGTAGATGAAGATTGCTATGGAGTCAGATTAATCTCAGTATTAATGAATGCACGCAGGAGGATTTCCAGATGTTTTTTCTGATGCTCACACAAGGATTCATGTTTTAATTCTTAAATTCAAGTCTGGTAGAAAACACAAATATATGTATTTAAAGTATTCTTAATTTTAATCAAAAACGTGGATGTAGTTACATTTATATACAAACTTGGCACAAACGTGGCAGGAGAGTCTCAAAAAACCAACACACTAATGCAGTGAAGTTTACTTGTGACCAGCAGTTTGTAAATGCAGGTTTCAATTTGCATATAAATGCAACATCCAAATATGCTTTTTTCACATTTTATTTTAGTCACAAAAAAAGAACACATTGACAATATCCTGATGCAAAATGTTTATGTAAAATGAAAAAGGTTTTGTAACGATTAGATATAAATATTAGTATTAATTTCAAAACTCCATTATCATTGTGGCTTTCCATAAGAACATAAAAACTGAACAATTGCCATCTGATGATGAAGACCATGAGATGTCGCTGAAACCCCCAGAAAATTTCCACTAAGTTTTTGTTTTTGTCAAACTGCTATTTTAAAGATCAGTATTGAACCCTGAATATATGGTTAAAAAGAAAATCAGCTGATGAATTTAACTGATGTCGTCAGATTTTTTTATGGGTATCAGTATTAGCCTCAAAGATTTGTTATCCATCAGGCTTTACTGTTAGTGAGAAGACTGCGCTGGTGTTGTAAACATCATTTATGGCCTCACTGGTTGGTATTATTTGGAGACTGAACAAAAACAGAGACGTTTTCTTAAATGATGTCCTGAGAGCTTTATAAAAACTAAAATAAGGACTAAATTGCCCAGGTATCCTCCCCCTGTCCTGCTGAACTCAGTCTGTGTGTTTGACCACATCACTTCCATTACAGCTCGATGTAAGACGTAACATCTTTTCTTTGTAGCTCTTTGATCCTCTGTATGTCATGATCACCTGATCACCAAACTCTTCATTTCCACAAGTTCATGGTGAAGAACGAAGCAGAGTTCCACACTGAGCCAACCCTGTGAACATGTTGATGTAGCACTGCTCATGCTCAGTTCCTTCAGTTCTGTCTCATTCTGCCTCTCACAGGCTCAGAAGCATGTGCTAGAGCCCTCCCCCTCAGACATCACTGAACTTTTTTACATGGTGAAGTTAGCTCCATTGTCACACTTCTGCAGTCTTTGGTAACAGATGGGATGAAAACAGTTTGAGTCTGGTGTTGAACTGTTACTTTGTAAAGTTTTTTTTTCTTTGTCAACAGAAGACAAAATAAACACTTCATTGCCATATTCTGGAAAACAGACCTGATGCTTGTCTCATTTATTTTGACACATTTGACAAGGCATTACATCTAAAGTTGAACTACAGTAGTCTGTTATGTTACTAACACCTTGTACTGTATGAAGAAAGCCTGTGTAATGAGGCATGGTCATATCAGATAGCACTGATCATTTCAATTCACATTCATTTGTGATTATACACAAAAGAAAACTTTATGTTTGTTGTGTGAAAGGAATTCGTTACATTCACTAGCAAGTACATTTTCTAGTAGTCCCTCTGTTCATTTGTAAAAGATGTGCACTTTGAGTTGTGTTTTTGCTAAAAGATCATATTTGCACCTTTTTCTTGAAAATCATGCATGAAGTACAGTTTGCATTGAATGTAACAGGGTACTAGGACAGTGTGCTGAAGTAACAAAAAAACAAAACCTTGCTTTGCTTCAGTCTGTGTAGGAAAACAATTTTTCAAATACACAACACACCAAAACCAAGTGTGTTTGTCTGTGTCTCACTACTCTTTGACTTTTCTGTGGTTCTCAGCTCTAAGCCCACTGGATCCTGCTGAAGATGTAAATCCTTACAAACGGCTAACAAATATATGGTTTCATTTTTTTAAAAGGGCTCAGTAAATAGATGACACAGAGGAGGAAATCGTGTATTTGTTGGGACTATTTTCAGCAGTGGGTTAATCCACATTTAAAGTCAAAATAAAGTACAGTGTGTGTGTTCGTGATAATGAAGGAACATGTCACCCAGTGCAACAATGTGGCTCACTGATGTGTTTTTAATAGTTTTTGGACAACAGTGGAGAAATAACATACATCAGGCTTTGCATACACACACAATACTTGTTTGTAGAAAACATTAATTATAGATTTGGATCGGCACATGATAATTATTGACAAGACAAAAAAACCACAAGGTCTCCAGCCTTATGCTGCTTGCTGTCCCAATACCTCCACCAGACTGGAAACATCTGCACTGTCATGTGTCAGTGTTGTGCGGTGGAGACCACGGCTGTGGTGGTATAGGAGTACGGACTAAGTAGCAAGGCCAAGGTGTAGTGATGATGACCGTCAGCATGGGCCTCAAACACCACCTGCACACACACACATACGCATACATACGCACGACAAAGTGTCAGAACATCCAGCACACATGGAATGAGACCACAGGGTCAATGACAGAAACACTCAGTCTGACCTATATAGTAGG
Organism: Holacanthus passer; assembly: GCA_025331565.1. NCBI lineage: Eukaryota > Metazoa > Chordata > Actinopteri > Pomacanthidae > Holacanthus > Holacanthus passer. The sequence goes on from JAFREQ010000059.1 coordinate 24,391, forward strand.
GGGTAAAATCACTTTAAGGTCAACTGACAACATTCATTTAACCATCTAAGTCCAGGACTATAAAAGCAGTAGAGTTGAATCCTTCTCCATTTTTGGCACAATTAAACTCAAAATGCAACCATTTCTGCGTTAAATGAAACTGAAGTTAGAAGCATCGTGGTTCATATGAATGAAGAAAGGTTTGGAATAAATCAGGTTCAGCAAACGCTCTGGTGCATAGTTTGAAGCTCAGACAAAGCTGCGGCAGACAAACAACCAGAGCAGACACCGTTTGGGTTGTTTGTCTCACAAAGTGAATGCAGATCATTTGATAAAAATGGACAACTACTGTATAAATGAGACAAAGAGAATAAAAAAGAGAAAGAAGAGACACTGTTAGACAATGATAACAGTTTTCAGACTTTTAGCCACATTGTTCTGAGAAGTGTTTCCTCATGTTGGGAACAAACGGCTGCTTAAACATGCTAATGTAAATACTGCTGTTTACCGACTAAAGCACTGTCCTGATTTGCTACTGACAGACTTCAAGATAAGATCAGATAACAGAAGATAAGCCTTTACACAGGTTATACACTGTGTTATAATGTGTCGTATGGGGACAGCGTACTCCGTCAGAACTGCTTGTCGGATGGACCTTTGACCTCCCCCCATCCCCACCACACCTTGTTGGATTAGGGGGGCTGTGTGCGACCATTTCTGAAATTGAAAGTCTGACATTCTGACTCGTCTCGATATTTAAACAAAATCCTGCCCTCCCCATTTTTCACTCCACTTTCCAGTGTAGCCATTCAGAACAACTACATCTTGTAAGAAATAGAAATGATCAAGTGTTCCTTGGCCCATAGAGTCCAGATTTTCTCAGGAACTAAGGCCAGCAAGGACTCCCTCACTATTCAAAATAGTAATCACTGCCATATTCACTCTCACTGTCTGTTTAATAAAAATACTTAATTATTTCTCTGTTTCTTTTTCCTTTATTGCAGCAATGTCGTCGTCTTGTTTTTCGTAGTTTCCTCTAATGTGCGAAACAGCGCCCCACTGGGTTGTGATGGATGGATGGATGTAACCTAAAGAGGGTGAACTGAGGGGAAGAAGTGTTCTGCAGGAGGATGGCCTTTTGCTGTTGGCCGATCTGTCGTCTCTTTTGCCCTAAAAGCTGGCCCCTGTCTGTTGGTTTATGTCTGTTGGCCTGTCTCTATTGGCTTATGTCTTTTTGTCTATCTCTTTTGCTCTTTCTCCTTTTGTCTGTCTCTGTTTGCCTGTCTCTGCTGACCTTTCTCTTTCATCTCTTTTGGGGTATTCAGCCTTTGTTTCCAGTACAGTTTCATTCCCTGCACTGTGGTCAGTACTGGAATTCCTGCAGCAGCCTGGAGGTAAGATATGGGGTCTAATATGGTAGAAATATTTACATGGATTCTTCAAGCTGTGGTGACATCAAGTTGCAATGACAGGTTTATACTCACATCAGCTACTTCGTGGAAAGGTGTGGTGCCGTCATTCTTCCAGTAAGCTTTGGTATCAAACTCAACATGATACACTCCTGGTAGGAACTGCTCCTCTGTGATCAGATTATGGATCTCCCCACTGGCATCCGTCTCTCTGCAGCAAGGAACAGTGAAATCTGTCTGCATGGTTTGTACATATTAAACAGATAGTGAGAAGAGTCATAAAGAATACTGAACCTTACATTTCAAAATGTACATACCCATTAGCGATTTGTGCCCATCCCCCATCAGCAGTCTTCTGGGACACCTTGAGGGCCACTGATCCAGCTGGAGTCCCTTTCACTGCATCCAGGATTTTCACCATCAGAGGACACTTGATGTCTGAGCCCCCATGTTTGTCCTGCAGCACGGACACAAGCCAGGACTAACTTTCATCCTCTGCTGCTCATTGTCACACGTACAACATCCATCCTCACACATTCACAGGCGATTACCAGGACTAATCCAGTGTCAAATTCACCACATTGTTACTTATATGACTGTAATGTCCCTTATGTCTGAATCAGTGTCTCATGCGTTGTGCATTGAATGGTCACTCAACAAAGCCCAACACAGAAGTAAAGAGCTTAACAGGGAATTTAATTACAACCCTAATCCAAATAAAGGTTGGGACTCTGTGCAAAACATGAATAAAACAGAGTGTTATAATTTGCTCATCCTTTTTGACACATACTCAACTGAAAACAGAACAAAGAAAAAATATTTAATGTTTGACTTCATCAACATTGATTTTTGTAAATATCTGCTTCTTCTGAATTTGATGGCAGCAACATAATTCAAACAAGTTGGGACAGGAGCAACAAAAGACTGTGAAAGTTGTGGACTGATCCAGAAACACCTGTTTGGATCATTCCACAGGTAAACAGGTTGATTGGTAACAGGTGATAGTATCATGATTGGGTATGAAGGGTTCGTCCTGGAAAGACTCAGTCGTTCACAAGCGAGGATGGAGAGAGGTTCAACACTTTGTCAAACACAGGATTGTATAAAGGAGATTAATACATGGACTCAGGAACACTTAGTAAAACCGACAAACACAGTTTGTTTGCAAATGATTGCGTTCTGTTTTTATGAAGGTTTTACACAGTGTCCCAACTTTTTTGGAAATGGGGTTGTATCATCACATAATGCAAATACAATAGTGGTGGTGGTAATATTGGATGTCAACTCAGTGGGAATGTGTTGTTCTGTAAAGTAACACAACATAGCAGATTACAAGGTGTTTGACTGAGGTAACCCCCTGCCCAAAACAGTAGCTCTTTGGTTTATTAATATTCACATTCAATCTCAAGCCAAAGCATCCAGCTTCAGATTGTGCATTTTAATTAAATTTCATTAATTTTGCATTGCTTATTTAGCTCAATGAGTTCAATGAACATAGTCTGTGCTACCCATAGCGTGAACCGTCACAGGCAGGTCACTGAACTGATTTCTGCTACAAAAATCAATAGTGAAACTGGCCATGTGTTCATAGAAGTTTAACAGTTTGGTCAGTAGCAGTTTATCGGTGTTGTCAAAGTTGTGTTAAATAAAGAAACAGTCGATGCTGCTGGCTGTTTGTTTGTACTGTGCTCCTGCACAATAATCTGAGGGGAAACTGCCCGATCTCATCTTTAAAATAAGGACATAGAGCTGATGGTGGGAAACACTGAATAATGACAAAGCTTTTAATGGAGTTCTAGTTCCTTAGTTCAAGTTTACCCTGCATTGAATGGCACAAAACCTTTAACCGCTGAATGAAGGCAAGTCTGTCCTGTTTGGCTCCCATCACCCACATCAAAATGATCACTAACATCCTTGTCTGACTTTACCTTTTAAAACAAGTTAATGCTGTAGTAAAAGCTATTTTTCCAGCTTTATCTAACTGCCAAAACCAAGCCCCTTTTCTCTTCCTGAGATGATCTTGAAAATCATCCCTGTCTTTATATACTCCCACTTGGGCTCCCTGTATACTGGGACTGGTCCAGAAGACCGCAGCCAGGCACCTGACAGGTACCTGGAAAAGGGACCATTTTACCCCTAATCTGGCATCTCTCTGTTGGCTGCCAGTATGGTTCAGAATTCATTTTAAGGTTCTCCTATTTGTTTATAAAAAAAACCTACCCCCCTTCTGAATGGCAGACCTCCTAACCCCTTATTCTACCTCCAGGTCCCTCAGGTCCCTTGAGGCTCCTGGCTGCCTCGCCATCTCAACATGCTCTGTGGTGACTGTGCTTTTGTTGCGGTCCCTAGAGTGTGGAACAGCATCCCCCTCCCTATCTGATCTGCCCACTCCACTGACTCTTTAAAGTCCAGACTCTTTCTAACTTACTTTTATTCACTAGAATGTGAATCCTTCCGATTTGAGCTGTGTGCATTGATATTTATGCCAGTGTTTCTTGTATTTGTGATTGTATGTACCTGCTCTGGTCTGTACAGCAGTTTGGTCAACATGGGCTGTTTTTAAATGCACTTTGTACATAAATGTAACTTCACTTGACTTGACTACCATGTGTTATGATGGTCAAGCCTTGTCTAATATTTCTACGGGGACTTGGAGAGTATGTGGTGAAGGATCATGACTTTACAATGTCCCTCTGACCCCTGACTGAAAATGAAAAGAAATATCTAAGAGTATCTTAATATTTTCTGGAAAAAAAAAAAATCAATCACACTTACATATTGTTGAAAGATAATTATTTCATTTTTGTGAACCTCAAAATCCCCAAAACCCCAAAATCCACTGATATGTGATATCAGCTTCAATCATTTCAATTCTGTTGATATAATTAGGTCAGCCTTAAATGGTAACAAAGAAAAATAAAAATATGAGATGAGACTACACTTTGTACCTTAAGAACAAAAATAATTTTGTAACCCAAACACATATTGACACATTATTGTAAGTAGCTATGCAGACACTGACCGTGGGGGTGGGGGCGGTGTTGCAGAGCAGCACAGCAGAGGCTAGAAGCAGGCAGTGCAGTGGTTGAAGCATGGTCGGCTGATGGATAGACAAACTGACAGGAGTCACTGCTGTTCACACATGACCTCCGCAGTCTCAGACCTCTTAAAAGAGCAGCTGTCCTGCCCCCTCCCTCCATCACTCCCTCCTTCCCTCCCTCACCCACCCTGCTGCCAGCTCTGTGCACCAAGTCAATACCTAGACAATGAGTAACTCAGACTAGAGCAGCTTGAGACCATACTGATCCAGATGCTTCAGCAACTGGCTCTCTCACCCACACTCAAGAGTCAGTTTGAGTATTTACAGGTGTCCTTCCTTATCAAAAAAGTCACAGGAGAAATGAAGGAACTACTCATATCAGCAAAAAGTTCAGATAGATTATGAAATGATGATGATAAAGTGTGGAAAACTTAACTATAGTTGACCTTCGTTGAATAAATTTTGTGTTCTTTTTTTGAAGTTTACTTTTCAGCACCTTGTTTGACTGTCGGATTGTCACATACTGCACCATTTCCTGTTACTAAAGAGCAAAGCATTTTGATTTCTTGTCCACTACGTGCAAACACAGTATACTATGGCACCTGGTGCAGTCCATATTGTATACCAGTGTTGGAAGAAGTATTCAGAATTAGTAGTAAAAGAGCTAGTTTCATTCCTGTGACTGATTATATGTGACATTATTACATTGTTAATACTGATGTGTGTAGCTGCTCGAAGTCAAGTGATTTTGAACTACTTTATATACAGTTAGCTAGTTCAGTCCAGTGGTTCCCAACCTGAGTGCTCCAAAGGGTCACCTGATAAAACTGACAGGTTGTCAGATGATTAATGGGAGAGGAAAAATTAAAAAATGAAGTTCTGAGACATAAATCTGTTTTCAGTTGTCGGACTTTAATTTTTAAATAGTTGTGAAATATTGAATAATTTGAATAGTTATTGAAATGAAACCATGTGAGAGGTTTAGAGTGGAGATATCTCTTTGGTAGAACTCTTTGTTGGAACATCTAAAATGTGACAGGGAGACAAAACTACATAGGCTACTTATTTTTTTAGGAGTACACAAGCCAAAAAGGTTGGCTGGTTTGATCTTTAACAATGTGTTGTATTTTATATAAACTCATTATGTTTTTATTCTTAAAAGAAGCCAGTAACAGTAGCTGTCCGATGACCTAAGTTTAGTGGTGTGAAAATAAAGACAATAGTTCCCTTTAAACTCTAGCTGAGCAGAAGTGTAAAGTAAAATGACAGAAATCAGAAATGCTTGAATAAACTCAAAACTGTACTTAAGCACACTGAGTTCAGTTACTTTCCTCCACAGCTGGTTATCATAGTTTGGAATTGGGACACAGCTTTCAATCCTATGTACTTTAATCGATCCACCAGAAGGTGGTGCAACAGCCTCAAGAACTGGATGCACTGACTCCCATATTCTTTAGTTACATTACATGAACTTTGACCTCAGGGAGCATTTGTATAAGGTAAAAAGAATCAATTTGTTGATTCAGTTTTTTCTTTTTCTTATTTGCTCAGAAGGTTTGTTCTGGCTCTGCGTGTCCTATGGTGCACTGAGGCATCATCTGCAAACATTACAAGAGTACATGCCAGGTAGAATAACATGCAGTGTGAACTCTGTAGCACCGTGACTCACTTAGCTTGGAACACTGAAATGGAATAATACTGCTCTCATTCACTTTACAGAACTGTACCAACTCAACCTCAGAGGAGTTTAATGTGAAGCCTTCAAACTGGACTCCAAGGAAAAAGATCAAATATGAAACCTTGCCAAACTAGAGTTATTTCTGCTTTGTAAGCCCGTTGGTACTACTCGAATATTTAGTCAAAAGTGCTCAGATGACACGAGCAACACGTTATGTTACTACGGTCTGTTAACTATCAATCCTCATCACTACAATTCAGTAGCCATGTTTAGCATGGCTAGCATTACTGTTCAGTTACCATCAGTGCAGAGGATCCTTCACATTTAGACGTTAAAAATTGTGTTTTTAAAACATTTAGCAGCCCAAATCAGGAAACAAATGTGACAGTTTTCTTCATCCTGAGGCGTTTAAGCATCTTAACCATTTGTTGGGTTAGTGCTGCTTTCTATTCTGTGGAAAAGAGGGTGTGGTCTGAGGTGAGAACAGTAGTGTCACTACATAACAATGTGAGAACAGATAAGATAGATGACACTGTGTTCACCTGCAGGGAAATAGGTCTGCAGCAGTTGCAGCACAAAGGAGGAAAGTTCCAACATAAACACAATGGCAAAAATATAATATGTAGGCTACTGTGTATACATATATGTATTAAAGGGTTAATGGTACGCATCACAAGTTGGCAGTGGTTTTCAGATTATTTTCCTGTCTTTTAAATCAAATGAAGTCAGTTTCATTCATACAATCTAATACCACCATTTTTTGTCTTAAGGGGCTTTACATTGGAAGTTCCATAGGTTCCTCTAAGAAAAACTTCTACATACTTTTGGGTTTGTAAACATATTGAAATAACTAATTTTTACCATCAAAATGTGAAGACATGAAGGATCTTCTGCACTGATGGCAGCTAAACGAAGCTGTTTTTAGTCAACAGACTGACAAAAAGATTGTTTTTTTTCCTGCATTCTGAAATTCCAGTTACTACTAGAACCACTAATTATAGAAGGATTTCTTACTAGGGGTCAGTCAAACTCATTTCATGTTGTCTCGCTGGATTGTTAACTTGCTGGAGTGCTTGTATCAAAACATATTATTATAATAGCAGATACAATGAAATTAAACTTAAAGTTTTCATGAATTTAGGAGGATAAACCATTCAATTAACAGGGTAATTATTTTCTTGAAGGGTAATTTAACACAGAGGTTCATGCATACCTCCAGTGGTTTGACTTCTGCACTGATGTACAAGTGGAGTCCTGTGACATCACTGTTAGGTGTGGTTATAGGTTCAACAGAGGACACTTCTGATTTCACCCAGTGAAGCTAGCTGTGGTCAGGGGTGAACGACCTGGTTCTGACTGAACCACAGCTGTTCTTGGAACTGAAAATAGACTCAGTTGAAACTTCAGAGCTAATAAGGACAGAGACATGAGCCACTGAAGGCTGTAGAAGCAGATGGCATTTCCTACAATTTACTCTCAGCTGATATTAATCTGAATTCATTTGTTTTGCATGAAGTTGGATGTATATGATGAGACATTATATCAACCAGGTTTTACTTATTGGAGTCCTTTAAGAAAAAAAACCCAAAACATCATTATTATGTTTGTGCATGTGAAAGTTGACCCTCCTTATATAATTGGACTGCGACTGTATGTAGTCATATCCAGGTAAATTTGTTAGTGATATCGTGGTGAGATGGGTGACTGTGTGTTCTGCTCTGTTTTTTAAAGTCATGCTGTACAACAGGTTTAACAGGCCATCCCATGCCTCGGTCACATGATACGACTTTTAAAGGCCTCAGATTACTGTACAGTTCACACTACACACTTTCTATCATGTAATCAACCTTCGAGTTTAAAAAAATGAAGACAAAATGTGCCAAGTCCCAGTTCCTCGAAGGACCACTTGAGGCAGGCTCCAAAAGGGAGTCAATGGCATTTGACCCCTGTGTTAAAATATCCAACTTTATGGCAGAAACAAACATGTTCACAGTCTGGTACAAAGATTTGATTTTCATGACAACTGTATGTAGGTGAATTTGTTTTATAACACACTCATGTACTGCAATTATGTATAATTATGGGTGCGGCCACTATGATTGACTGATTGACTTGATTGACTGATTTGACACCTGTTTTCTGGCTCTCAGCTCCAAACACTCTACAGTCCACAAATTTTAAGTTTGCGGATTGTGGTTTGCACACTACATGACTGATCACATCTCTAACCAGGAGGAATCCCAGACAAGTCTGTCTGAAACTGAACTGTGAGAAGTGACATGGGAAATGAAAACATGGGACAGGATTTTTTTTTCCACAATTGATGTTTGCAAAGAATGAGCAGTCCAAGTTGTTTGTGAGCTAATTTGCAGTGAAATGCGAGGAAGAGAAAGGAAAATTGGATGTTTGGATGTGGTTTCCGGCTGCTACACTGCTCTTCCTCTCTCCTTCTCAACACCTCCCCTCCCCAAGCCCGTGTCTACTTTAATTGATTGTGATGCATTGCATGGCTCCTCAACTCGCACCAGACACAACCAGATATGTAGTCGGCTAAATTTCTTTCAGGCATCTGTGACGGCCGAAAGATATTTAGATATTCAGATCATCTCTTGAACAGTTCACACATGGCAATCAAGCACCATTTTGCATGTGCAGAGCAAATGTTGATTTTCCTCTGATCTGGGGGCTTTTGCCGGAAATCTCCAAAAACTCCAAAGTCTGCAGTTGGAGAATCAGGGCTAAAATCTTGTTGTGTGAACTTAATGTTAGATCAAAGATCAGGTTGTACACAGAGTTCAGCACAGATGCATTAAATAACATTGGCATGGATACAAAGAATCCCCATTTGCTACCAGCTTTAACAAGTGGGGATTCTTGCCAATGTGTTTGTGATGCATCTGTACTAATGCAAATGCTGGTGTTAGCGTGACACTGCAGCGTAAGCAGTCACACCTTGCTGCCTTTAGGGCAAAACAGATCAGATTCCAAGTGCCATGGGAACAAGTCAACTTAGACATTCTCAACATTTAATTTAAAAAGCCTACCAAGACCTTAGGAACTTCTGCTGTTGTTCAGACTAAGACAATGATGCATTCATTTGTTTCTGTGTTTCCAGTCTGAATTCATACTCAGACAAATGCTTCATTTCATATTATTACTATGTTGTAAGCGAAAGGCAAAAGTTCAGTGACCTCAAATTGCTTATATACAATTTTTAAAGGATTATTATGATTGTTGTTGTTGTTGACAGGAAAACATGAAGGAAGAGAATGGCATCATGATCATGAATTATGATCTGAGTGTTTTGAGATATTAAGGTTTAAAGTTTAAACATACATAGAAGATACAGTAAGGTTCTTTTGCAGAGTTCATTATGTCAAGCATCCCCCTAAGAAAATTTGATGTTACAGTTCAATCATATTTTTAACTGTTTTGTTGGACAGGTGGAAAGCATTCTTCAACTGCAAAATTACAAATGATTGGTGTTTATTTGGCTGATTCCAATGTATTTGATTTCTTGAATCCAAAAATGAGAAATTGTTTCTGTACCAGAATTATAGTTTGATTTTGCAGAGAATGCCTTGAAACAGAACTTAGACCACTGTGTTGGGGAATCATTTTTAGAAAAACTGTCTGACTCTGGCATTAGTACATGTTTAGTAAGGATGCACTGAGCAAGTATGTTGGATTGATGTCAGTTTTGGCCGCTGAACTCATTAAGTGGATTGTTTATTGACCGTGATGTGACCATCTTAACAGCCAATTTTACATTGCAATCTAAATTAAAATGAAATGTAAACATGAGTTTAATTTATCTTGGTAATGGGATTGCTGAGTTCAATGATCTTTCATATCAAAACGCTTGCATATACTTTTATGTACAACAATTAAATTAGCTGAAAATCAAGGCAAGCATCCAGGCCTGAGAGAGCTTTTAAAGAAAATAAAGCAAACTGACAGCACTGACATGTAAAAACTAGGGCAGATTAAGCCATCATCATGATTAATCTGATTAAAAATTTTAACGCAATTAACCCATCTGCGGCGCAGAATGACTCAAAATCCCTGAAATGTCTCTGGAAACGCATTTTGGGCAGTTTGTCCAAGTAGAGATACAGTCAAATGGGCAGTTGATCCAGTACTGACAATATCAGCAAGTTAGTTTGTCTTAGTATCTGGCTGAAAAAGGAGTAACAGGGCCACATTAATGTGGATAAATGTTTGTTTTGAAAAAGAGACAAGTTTTATGTTAACATGAACTGTTAAAGGTGTTTAATAAACACGTTAAGTGCATATGTATTCCCTTCTTTTTTGAGTCTGTTTGCTCATGCAAAATGAAACGCGATTAATATAGATCAAAAATGAATGATATTTAATCGTGATTAATCGAAATTAATCCACAGCAACCCTGTGATTAATCTGATTAAAAATTTTGACAGCACTAGTAAAAACCAAAGAGCACTATGACTGTACACAACACTTTGTATGTCAAACTGACTTAACTTCTTTACAATTTCTACGATTCTATGAAATTGTAGAATTGTAGAATTTGTAAAGAAGTTAAGTCAATTTGAGCATGAATTTAGCAGATGCTTTTATCCAAAGCAACATACATCTGAGAGTAAATACAACACAAGCAAAGATCTAGTCAGGAGAAAACAACCTGGATAAGTGCCATAAAACAAAGTTCAAGTTAGATAGGGCCTATGCCTACAGGCACTGAGGAGGGAATAATATATATTTATTTTTTGCTTTTTGCAGTTTGTTAAGTGCCAAGGTGTTCAGTGAAGAGCTGAGTCATTTAATGAAATGATGACAGTATGCAGCATTTCCAAGTTGTGCTTTACTAAAAACAGAAACATATTTCTGAGTAATGGTAGATCTCCCAACAAGAAGATAAAATCACCAAAGTATTTAACAAACACTCCCACATGCAGGTGCAGACAAGTATGTTTATCCAGCATAGTTCCTCCGGCTTATCTTTCAGCCTGATAAAATGTGAGGCCCTTTAATGATTTAAGTTACATTGCAGCTAAAAGGAAATAAGAATAGATGTCTCTAACACAAACGTGGTTATACGTTGCAAATCAAAGATACATTATGATTAATACTTAAGGCCCACCCTGTTTTGCAAACCAAAGGGTTGACCCACCACCAAAAGCACTGAAACTTGTATTTACATCTGTGATGTTTGCAATGAAAGCTATAAAATAGCTGTTATATTTTCAATCATGATGAACTAACAGGCATTCAAAACACATAATTTTATATCTATAACTCATAGTTTTCAAATATAAGAATTTCCCTCAAATGTATGCGGTCCAAAATGTATGTATGTGTCTTTAAAGCAGTACCATATACATTTTGAAAGCAGAACTAGCACATTCATTATCTTGCAAATGAAAAGTTGAAATCATTAGCAAAAAATCCACCACTGGTTAATGGAAAACGCTCAAGGATTTTGCCCTTCTTGGTCTGGTGTGACCACTATCTTATGGTGGCTAATGTTTGCAAATATTAGCAATCTTTAGACATATATTGCTCAAGTATGATCACTGAATCAGTTCACTGACTTTAGGTCTCCTGTCTACTTGTGCTATATGTTGCTGTGTGTTATGGTTCAACATCTACCATTTTCCTGTAATTCTCACTTGTTGCCCCAGTGTCCCAAAAGTTGCGTAGGCTTGCTTTGATGTAAAAATACCCACCCTCACTAACTCTGACCAGCCAAATGACATCCTGCTGTTGATCTCTCCAAGTAAAAAGAGACAAATCAGAATCCATGTTTTCTAAACGGCAGCGCTCGGTCTTCTGCCACGCTTGTCTATTTGGTAGTCTGGAATAAAGTAACTACAAACCTGACAAGGCTGTTTGTCATAAAAGTAATGGGTGCGGTGAAATAGCATGAACTAGTTCAGTATGCTTCAGGGTTTCAGCCACGAAACTGGGTGGCGGAGTTGGTAAACAGCCTCCGCCCTACAAAATGCTGAGAATTACAACAATGTTCCGATGCATTGACGTATGCCATCATTGGTTGAAGCAGTTCAAACTGTCTAAATCAAGATATCAAAACATCACTGGCGTCTGGGCATACATAGAGTTCAAGCTCGAGTGTGTCAAATATTGCCTGTGTCTGTTGCCCTTGACACATGACTTGCTTTACTTTCGGCCTGTGTGTCCCAGTCTCAACACTGCAAGACGAAGCAAACATCTGATGTGATGGCCTGATTGGTCAATCAGTGTCATCCGCTAAACTGAATCAACACGTTTAGCACTTTTCTGTGATCAGTTTAGTAGATGGGTGTATAACATTTGTTAGATAAAACAACCCTCCAGCCCTTTTTTGCAAGTGTCTGAGACTAAAATTGATCAGATCCTCATAATTTCTCATGATAATGGTGCGAGGTGTTGCCAATTCAACTGGGGCCTTCACATTAGTGCTATAGGGAAACTGTACAGTTGTCAATGCAAACTGAAAGCAATTACTGTTGCTTACACTTTCCAGAGGGGCTGTTTGGACTTTGAGGACCCTTTTTGGAGTCCTTTTTACTCTTTCTGGACTTGTTCCGAGGAGTTTGGCTAATGACTGTCTGTAGCTCCACAGGGCTCACTTGACCACCACTTGCCTCAGCCCCATGCATGTGTGCATGGGCTTCTGACACAACGTCTGTCGAACCAGCATTCCCCACAGTGTTTGGGCTTACCCTTGCTGCTTCTCCAGTCATGTGCACAGCCTCAGAAGGTAAACAGAGGTAACCAGCCTCCTCAGCTACCTCACTCGTTGCAATAAAACCCGCAGCTCCTGTCTCTGCTGAGCCTGGGTCTGTTTCCAACACTGAAGATGTCTTAATTTCAGAATAATATGTTGGTGATACCTGATCAGATGCATTATCTAATCCCTCTCTAATTTCTACGTCATAAGTGACTTCTGCTTTGCCGTCTTTCAGAGTGAGAGCTCCATCCTCACTCTGCTCATTTTTAATTACATCTGTGTTATGATAATCAGACTGAGTTGTTTCCCCCTTTGCTATTTGTCCAGAAGCCCATATGCTACCACTGGCCCCTCTGTCTTCACTGGACATAGAAACCTGTCCTGTGGCTACCCTGGATGGTCTCAGTTCCTCTGAGGATGTGACCACATCATTGAAACCCTCCATGTTAGCCTCCACCACTAACTCTTGACCATCAATGTCTTGTTCTTGTCTCTCAGGAATATCCAGAGTTGTGTCACCTATCTGAGTGTCTGTTTCTTGTCTTACTTCATGTGCAGTAACTTCACACGGCATTTCTTGAATTACAGTCACCATTGACATTGTTTCCACCTGATTCTTCTCTAAATACTCAGCTGCTAAAGACTGAGAGTCCTCTTCTAACATCTGGTGAGACATAATGCCTTCTTCCTCTACATGAGAACTTGTGTCGTCTTTTGCAGTTTCAACATCTTGGTCATCTGAGATGCTTGGATTTTCCTGTAAAAGTGATGTCACAATATCCTCCTTTTCTCCATCATGTATGTTATCTGAGCACATGAGATGATCCTGCGACTGAGGACTTGTTCTTGATGCATCTTCTCTTTCGCTCTCTTCATCTTGGTCATCTGAAATGCTAAGCTGTTGCTGTATGGACGGTGCTTCTCTCTCTCCATCACTTACACTGTCATATGATATAAGCTCATTGTCCACTTGAAAAACTGTATGGGATGCATCTTCTTTTTCACTGTCTTCATCTTCATCTGAGAGGCCAGTCATTTGCTGTACAGGGGAAATCTCTTCCACAAAATCCTTGTCTTTCACTCCATTATGTATGTTGTCTCTTGAGATGAGCTGATCCTCAAAACGAGGACATGTTCCTGATGCAGCTTCTCTTTCAATCTCTTCATCTTGGTCTTCTGTGTTTCTAAGATTTTGCTGTATGGGTAATGACACAACCTCCACAATCTCCTCGTTTTCCGAGATTAAGGTATCATCCACTTGAGAACTCATGCATGATGCATCTTTTTTTTCACTGTCTTCACCTTGGTCATATGAAAAGCCGATATTTTGCTGTACCAGAGACACCATTCTCTCCACAGCAGCCTCATCTTTCTCTTCATCAGTAATATTGTCATCTGAGATGAACTTTTCCTCCATTTGAGAACTTGTGCTCAATGCATCTTGTCTTTCAGTGTCTTCATCTTGGTCATCGGAGGTGCTGAAACTCTGCTCCGACACTCCTTCCAGGACCATTATCTCTTCTTTCTCTCCATCACTTATATAGTTTCCATCTGACTCAACTTGATCCTTGTCTACTCCTGATCCTGCCATTATACTTTGTTTATCGTCATCATCTTCTTTTTTGTGGCCAGAATCTTTTGCTGTATGTAGATTTTGATCTAATGTTGAAATGGTTGGCACATTCGAGCTCTCTACTTGTGCTTGTCTGATTTTGTCTGATGCCGATATTAAATTTGGATCATCCAGATCTCCTTCCTCTTGGTTGGTTAAAATAGTGCTCACAGTCTGCAATGATGTTTTTGCTTCAGCATCAGCACTATCTGTCTTTGCATGGTATTTGTCTAGCATATCCTCTTCACTATGATTCACCTGTAGTTCTGGCATTGTGTCTTCATCAGGGATGGACCTCTCTTCAGACCCATTCACAGAGTCTGCTGAAATCTCATTTGGAGGAGTTGCTGACAATTCATCACCCACAGTATTTAGTCCCACTTCAGAATCTAACAGCTGCTCCTGGTCAGCCTTAACCTCTTCATGTGTATTACTGGCTACACTAGTCATTGCCTCCATATTCTCTTCTGCCTGGATACTATCAGGAGTGGCAATAACCTGATTTGTTTCTAAGTCAGATATAACTCTGTTTGCTGGACTGACATCTTCATCGAGCTCCCTTCCACTCTGAGTCTCTGTGACTTCATTTGATTGAGCTTCTGGCCAAACTTCAAAACTTCTGTCCTCTAGATCTTCAGCTATGCTGAGCTGAACCAGTTTTCCGTTTTCTTGCACTTCTTCTTCTTTCAATGATGGTGCTTCCTCTCTGTCCACACTTCCTTCTGTGCTATCATGTATTTGATTGTCAGCAACGTTGATGGGGTCTGAAGTAAAGGTGGCTTCCTCTCCTTTAGGAAATGTTGATGTCTCTTCACTCTCTTTGTCTCTATTAACTAAGTTAGTGACAACTGATCCATGCAGGAAATCTTCTTTGGAGGACATCTTAGTGACCATATGTTCCTCGGAAAAACCTTCAGAGGGAACATGATTTCCCAGCTGTTCTGACTGTGGAGCCTTAGCATTTTCCTCTGCATTCACTTGTGGGTCATTGGATTCTGTTGTCTGAATTGTCACATGTGTAAATTTGCTTGATGATGATGTTTCAGTGATTTCATTCAACTGGTCAGGCACTATTTCTCTCGTTGTCTCTGCCACTGTGTCAGACTGCTCTAATGATGTCTGCAGTGGATCTGGCCCTGGTAATGATTTCACAATATCCTCATTGAGATTTACAGTCAAAGATTTTTCAGATTTTTGTGTTGGATTCTCTTGGATACTGTCATTGTCTTTGAATACACCTTGGCCGACCTCACTAGGATCCCCATCATCTAATTTTGTGTGTTGCTCTGATGTGGTGAACACATCTTCTGATTGCTTTGTTTTAACTGTACCATCATACATGTTGTGAGCTGGACCACTGTCATCCTTCAAAATATTTTTCATCATAACCTCTTCCTTTGAAGGTAGATGAGTTTTAGTGGTTTCAGTAGTAATTATGGTGTTTTCAACATTGATGGTCGTGTCTTCCTTTGGTGAGTCTATTCTACATGCTTTTGGAATACCACCGGCATCCAATGTTTGTTCCAGTGGAGAAATGCCTTGGAACTGGTTTGCAATGACCTGCCTAATCCCAGCTGGACTTATCCCAGTTGGCAAAATTCCAGCCTGTCTGACTCCCATTTGTGGCTGTTCAACACCAAAAACAGTGACCTGCCTTAACCCCATCTGCCCAGGCTGCCCAACCCATGTTTGCCCCAAATTTCTATTTACAGCAACAACACCCCCATTGTTAGCAACAGTGTGTCCTGGCATAACAGCATACACACTCCCCTGGGCTGCTGGGCCTAACACCCCCTGAGGGGGAACAGCCTCTTTTACCAGGATAGCACCTCTGGGCAAAGTGCCCTGAGATGAGCCTGGGTCCACCCCCTCTGCTTCACCTGGACTACTCTTATCCTTAACTAACACATAACTACCAACAGGATTTTGTGCTATCACTTTCCAGCCATCCACAGGGAGTGCACCCTGAGACACACCTGGGCTCACAGGTAGCAACAGGGTGGGGCTGACTGGACTGATGGGGCTGGCAGGGCTTTTGGAGCTCTCAGTGCCCTGGATAACTAGCCCAGGAGGACAGCCTTGCTGTCCACTGATTACCAATCCAGAAGAAGGACTCTGTTGCCCACTGACTACATACAGACCTCCAAAATTGGCTCCATGGGCCCCATCTGTCAGTAGAACTGTGTTCTGAAGCTGTGGTTGAACTACATAGTGCATGGGCTGTAGTACAGGCCTGGTAGTGTAGTAAACTGGCTGCTGCTGTAGCACCACTGTCTGAGCTTGACGCGGCAGAGTAGCAGACTGACTGATATTAGAGGAATGACTGATGTTAGTAACCTTGGAGGAGGGAAGTGTCATTGATGGCAGAGCAGTGCTTGCCGTACTGACAGATGATTTGGAGATGTTAGTAGATGACATGATTTTCTCTGTCTTTATATTGCTGTATTTTGTCTCAACACTTCGCTCAAGTTTGGGCCTAACAACCGGTTCAACAATATCAACTGTGGTTTTGACAGCTCCTGCTACTTTGCCTGTCAGAGAGGGTTTTGGTGTTGGTATACGAGGGGAACAGATCTCAGCTAGAGTCTTGAACTTTGGCCCGAGGTCATTGAGGAACTGTAGGTCGTTGTCAGACTCCAGGAGGCTACAGCAGCCCACTGAGCCAGCAGGGGAGCCTCGACCCTCAAAATCATACTCCAACAGCCCGTCCTTCACTGGCACTGCACACCCTGATTTCTGTTTAGGACAAAGAAGTAGCACTGGTGTCAATAAACTCTGAACATATGTTTGTATGTTGAAGATCTGATGAAAAACAGCGGCATGAAAAACTAACATAGTACCTGTGAGTAGTAATCATTGAGGAAATCGTCAGATAGGGCTATATCCTCATACAGAGATGCTGTTGGACGGAGATGTTGGACGCCAAATGTTTGCCTGCTTACTGTGGCACTGCCATTGCCATGGTTGAACGATTCCCTTGAAAATCTGTAGGCGTTGTCGACATCCATCAGACTTTGACTGGTTTCCTGAAACTTCTGCACAGATTCACCGTAGAATGTAGTCATCTGCTGACTTTCTGCCATTTTTGAAGGAATGGCATTGAAGTTCGATGCTGGTGCCATCTCAACCTTCCTTTGGGTACCCATCATGATAGGGATACTTTGGAGTGGCACCTCCTTAAAAAAGAACCAAAAAAATAAAAGTCAACACATAGTATGTACGATTTTGACTTGGCAATGTGGATGTGGTGTGAAAAAAATACCAGCCAACCTTATCCTCGCCTTTGCCTTCAGTGTGGTAGCTTATGAGGTGTTCTTTGGCATCAAATGGCAGATCACTGAACTTGTCAGGAAAGATACCGTCTGCTCCTCCACACTGACAGAACATCAGGAGAAGAGGGATGACTGCAGAGAGAAACAAAGCATTCAGATCAATGTAAAGTAAATTTAAGGAACACTCAGGCATTTTTGGTCTCTTGTGTCAAGATTTTCTAAATGCAAGAGAAACAAGAGCAAAAATGAGGTATTAAATATGTGATAATATGTAATTTTATACAACAGTGGACAGAATGAATCCTACTTTCAAGAATCCTCTAATGTTAAATTTGAGTCAGAGAGGTGTCAGAGACGTGTCAGAGACGTAGTGACTTAATGCTGTGGCCATTTTTATTATTATACCAATAAAACACTCCTTGTAAATCAGGGTTTCAGTTTCAGTCTTTTCCCAGTAACACAGACAATGCACAATGGTTTGATTTTCAGTAAGCACACTTACTTGCTCACTAAAAGCTACCATTAAACATTCTGCATAAAACTGAATAATACTATGCTGTACTGAATTAAAACCATCATGAATATTTAGTAAAGTATTTAGCCTGTGCTTATTGCCTCTCCCACTCAACACCTGCACTTGCTTGCCAAATGCACGGTTCTGAGTAGGTCAGTAACTACACTCCTTGGAAATGAATCAATTAAAAAACAGTGTGTATGCTTGCAGTATGTTTGCTAAAACTCGACTTACACAGCAGTAAGCACAGTCCCATTAGCAGCAGGCCGATGGCTGGAGCAGAGAGTTGAGACGAAGGAGCTCCTTGTCTGTCTGCCCTCACGCCGCAGTCCTCTGTGTCCACACAGGTACAAACATCCACAGTAAAAACCTCATTGGATGGGCAGGACAGACCCTGAGCGTCTGTCACCTTCACCTGCAGTTCATACTCGCCGGGCCACAGGTCCTCATGTGAGTGAAGAGCGGCACTTGTCTCTGGACACAACAAAGGACAGAAGGCTGTCAAACTCACACTGTTTTATTGTTATTACTATTAGCTGCAACTTAGCTCTAAAATTCTAATAGTACAGTAACACTACTGGTATTTCTGCCAGTGTATGTTACCATTACAGGAGCATCAAATAGAATGTGTAGTCCTTATTTTGAATTTGTATGTCAGATTTTAAACTGAATTGAGTTTGATCAATTAAAATAAAATTAAAAATTTGTAAATTTGTAAAGTTAATTTTTAGTGGCACAGCACATTTCTGATTTTCTTGGGACATTGAAATCCAAAATCTGAAAAGTTATTCTCTGATATAAGTGATACACATCCTTGAACTTGAAAGAAAAGATCTGACTTAGAAGATCTGAATTTGGAATTGGCTACGCTATTTGCAGCTTCATATCTCATCATAGCTTACCTAATTGAATCTCTTAGCACTTCACTGAATATTTTTCAATACAAGCAGTTTATATCTCAACACTTACACTGTTACGAGCTCGGGCTAAAAAGAAAATTACGATAACAATAACAGTAACAATCACTCATGCAAGCGGAAAGAAAATAGTTTGTGTCTGTTTTTGTGCACATTTTCTTACCATTGATGACTTCTATGTTCCAGCTGCCTCGTGTCCCATCAGGTATGATTGTGAATGTGAATGGAGCAGCATTGGGGCTAACGTCCTCATCATGGCCAGTAACATAAACAGTTTTCTTATTGGAGCACACATTGGTACGAGCAGTGGTCAGGGTGGGACAGTGGTCATTCGCGTCATTGACTTGAATTGCTATTGTTCCCGTGGCTGTCTTTGATGGCATGTCTGAGGACGACAACAGTTTAGATAGTCAAACAGCACACAGACTGTATGGCCAACAAAGATCTACTCTGTAATCTACAGGTCAAGTCAGTAGTGAACGTGTGTTTCCTACTGCAGCCTTACAAAAAAGACTAGAACATAAGTCCTGAACTGGCCAGTACGCTGTTGAAGCAAATACATATGACAGCCAATTCCATTTTTTTCAGCTATTACACACATCTCCAAATCTTCAATTTAAGGAGTGTTTTTTAACAATGTCAGAGTGTTTCCTGGAACTTTGTTTATACTGGCAGAAGATATACATTATTTGCCCCAGGGCTTCTTCTCCCTCTTTGGCTGACACACTTTGAATTACAACATGGTTTAACAGGTTCAGTGTACTTCATTTCATAAATTACCTCTGGCAGCTACAGTCTTGAACTGCTCATCCAACTCACAAACAGGTGATAAATCATGCTCAGAGAAGAAAAGCACTGAATTAATTATCGAGTCCTTCAGTGGTGAAGGCACAGGCTGTTCCAACAAAAAATGATCTAGAGTGAAGAAATGAAGCCTTATTGTCTACAACCACTGCAATGGACTGGCGACCTGTCCAGGGTGTCCCCTGCTTTCGCCCTAAGTCGGCTGGGATAGGCTCCAGCCCCCCCCCCGACCCTGCAGAGGATTAAGCAGCGTACAGATGTACAGATGTACAGATAATGGATGGATGGATGGATGGATGTCTACAACCAGCATACAGGGTTATAAAGGATATTACCTTTGGTTATGGCCAGAATCTTGGCAATGTAGGTCCCATTCACCAAGAACGGTGACTCTCGATCTGGTTGCTTGTTGAGTTTAATCTCAGCTGTCTCTTCATCAATGCTGAACCAGTTATCTGGATCATAGGCTTTGGCATAACTGGAGAACAACAAAAAAGAAAGCAAACAACATCATTAATAACAACAACAGCAACAACAACAACAACAATCTTCCCATGACATTCCCATCAGCCTCAATTGTATTTTGTCTTTAGTTGTAATTAGTAAACATCAGCATGCGAACACTTGGTAATTGTAAACACTACAAACATCAATTTCTCAAGTGGCTTGGCTGTAGACTCAGTTAACTGCAACTTAACTAACCTGACGTCTTCAGCTAGTTCTCCTGTGTCTGGATCGACAGCAGCAAATACTGTGATCACACCATCCTCAGGTTGCTCCTTTGGATCTTCTGATACAGGAACATTCTTGGTGTCAGGTATGAATGCTGGACCCTCTGGCATATTATTCACTGCTATCTTAATAGGATAACTTTTATCTGGCCCATCTGGCTTTGGCTTTGTCCCTGCGTCCGGTTTGACACCTGCTTCCGGTTTCACACCTGCTTCTGGTTTGACACCTGCTTCCGGTTTCACACCTGCTTCCGGTTTGACACCTGCCTCAGGGTTGACACCTGCCTCAGGCTTAAGTCCTGCTTCCACGTCAGCATCTACACCTACTCCTGCACCAGCTCCAGCTCCAGCCCCGGCTCCGGCTCCAGCTCCGGCTCCAGCTCCGGCTCCGGCTCCGGCTCCGGCTCCAGCTCCAGCACCAGCTCCAGCTCCAGCTCCAGCACCCTGAGGATCACCCTCTCCAACTTTGACGCCCACATTCGTTTCTACAGCTTTACCTTTCACAAAAGGAGCTACATTCTTAATGATCAGGCCAAGCTCTAGATTCTTGACCTCTTCAAAATCCACAGGCTGTCCGGGAGGATGGTAAATAAGGTTGAGAGACCACAAAAAACAAATGTTAGGGACCTACCCAACACCAGTTACAGTAATTGAAATATAAGCAATTTAAAACAGCGTAATTTTTCAGTCACATCATAAAAGTCTAAATACCTTGATCAGCTTCAGGATGCCCTCATTAGTTTTGTTGTCTGTCTCAATAGAGAAGAGATTATCCTCATTTCCTTTGGCAATCGTAAAGATAGTCACCCAGTTGTCTGTGTGTATCAGGTCGTTGTCCAGAGCTTTGATTTTCATCACAACTACATCGTGAACATTTTCATCCACTGAACCAGTGTACTGTAAACAGAAGAAGATTGAAAAGATGTAGCCTATAGTTACTCTTTGGTGGTAAAAATGTACTCACTGTTAGGTCTGTGTCTGCATCAGATGTATGTATGTCATGCTTTTCTCTAAACAAAGCTTATGAATATTGGAAATAGAGAACACAAGCTGTCTGTGATTACCAGACCAAAACCACTAACTGTATTCACTGGAAGAGGTTAAAGGTCATGGAGCACGAGTTAGCGGATGGTTGGAGTCAGAGTTAACGGAGGTAGGACAGTGGTTATGATCTCTCCCCAT
Source organism: Holacanthus passer (assembly GCA_025331565.1). Taxonomy (NCBI): domain Eukaryota; kingdom Metazoa; phylum Chordata; class Actinopteri; family Pomacanthidae; genus Holacanthus; species Holacanthus passer. Next base: position 46,241 of record JAFREQ010000059.1, read on the forward strand.
ATTTATGACTACCTGTTATCATGTGACCTATGTCACATGATAGGCAGTTGAAAGCTCAGACAGCAAGTTAATGGACCTTTGAAGTTAGATTTATATATTACATATATCCTCCCAAAAACAAAGAGCTAACTTTCATTCTTAAATATTTGAAGCAGTTCCCTTTTTCTTTCTCTCTTTTAGTTCAGTTCATGCTGACAGGTTCTTGGCCAAACTTGTTAATTCTACATTAAGTTTGGAAAAGCAGACGTTGAATTGGAGGAAGAAAAGTAGTAAAATATGAATTGTATCTTGAATAAAATGTGATTAAAGAGTAGCTAAATAACCCAGGACCAACTACTTTGTGCTGGTTGTTGTGCTTGAATAATTATGCCTTAGTCTTTAAAGGGGTATTCTACTAATTTTACACAGAGAGAACTATATTATGGAATACAGCAGCTTGGTCAGTGACTCTACACTTTACACTTTACACACTAAACTACATACCCCTCCACTGTCTGTTCTGCACATGCAGGGCTCTGCGGTCAAGTTAGCAATAACAACTATGCAATTTCCGTTTAGCAACTTCTAGTTAGACTTTCAAAATAAAGCATGCTGAGAACAATAATAAACATGTGGTTAACGTTATGAAACAGTTTGCTTAGGTTTAAGTACCAAAACTGTTTGGTTAAGTTTATACAACAACATTGCTTGGTTAGGAATGAGGAGAAGATCATGGTTTGGGTTAAAAAAGGATGTTAGTTGGTTACATTAAATTATTTTTACGGAAGTCACACTCACAAACACATAACTTAAACAGAAATCAACCTTCACGTTTGGCTTCACAGAGGACATGAAGAGAACAAGAAAAAAAAGGTAAAGGTAAAGATGAAGGTAAATAAATGGGGTTGAATTATATTTCATGTCATATCACTCTTTCACCTCCTCCCTCTCATTTCTTGATTTAGGTTCCCGAACAGCGACTACTAGTGTGTATAGGTCATACATATATCTCACCTCAGATTTTTCCAGAGTGGGGATGTTGTCATTGATGTCCAGGATATGGACCACCGCAGTTCCTGTTCCTGTTCGCCCCCCTGGTTCCCCTCCCATATCAGTCGCCTTTACAATAAGTTTGTAGACGTCATGTTTCTGTCGGAGGAAAAACAGCAGTCCAAAATGTGTTGACAAAAGCTCATTAGGTTAGGTGTCAAGTTCAACAAGTCCAGCTCAACAACAGGGGTGTGTTTAAAGAGCGAGGCACTGTAAACATTTCTTTGATTGAAATATGATTTGAATTGTGATTAGCTGATCATTGATTGTTAGCCAAACCATAACTTGAGGGAATGGGATGACTCCATACTTTTATAGGTTGATAGTTGTACAAATGATGTGAGAATGACAGTAGAGTAAGAGTATGAGTAATATTTACTCCCCATCCAACTAAATGACTGGGTGAATGTAGACTTAATTCTGCTTTTCTGTCTAAATCTGTAATTTAAATATTTAATTCCTCTTGTCAGGTTAATCATACAGTTAAGAGTAAAAAAAAAACAACTTGAAAAAACGGCAACAGCATATGTGAAGTGTGTTTTATGTGCAGTGAGCAGCAGCCTCACCTCTCTGTCCAGTGTAGGTTCTTTTACGTACACTTTGCCCGTTTTTTGGTCTATGGTGAACATGTGACCTATGTCTTTTGGCTCCTGACTGACAATGCTGTAGGAGATCTCTGCATTTTTCGTTCCAGCTTCGTCATTGTCTTTCCCCTCGATCTGCATAATATAGGTGCCTGCGGTGGATCACAACAGGAAAAGACCATCTCAGCAGAATCCATCAAATGAGTGTTTGAACAGAGTACACCTGTTCACACATATATAGGCAGTATATCCAGTCTGTGTTGAGATGTAATAAGGCAGATTCATGAGAATGCTGTGTGATATAAGTTGTAAATTGGGACACATTTATACAATCCTGTGTTTGACAAAGTGTTGAACCTCTCTCCATTCTTGCTTGTGAACGACTGAGTCTTTCCAGGATGAACCTTTCATACCCAATCATGATACTATCACCTGTTACCAATGAACCTGTTTACCTGTGGAAGGATCCAAACAGGTGTTTTTGGATCAGTCCACAACTTTCACAGTCTTTTGTTGCTCCTGTCCAAACTTGGTTGAAACATGTTGCATGTTGTCCATCAAATTCAGAAGAAGCAGATATTTACAAAAATCAATGAAGTGGATGAGGTAAAACATGAAATCTATTGTCTTTGTTCTGTTTTCAGTTTTGTCTATGTCAAAGACTTTTAGTAAATTATTTCATTCTGTTTTATTCATGTTTTACACAGCATCCCAACTTTTTGGGAAAGTTTGGCCTGACGCAGGTGCTTGAGGAGAAGGTGCTTGAAGATCGGCTCACCAAAATGAGTAAAGTAACCATATGCACACCAAATTCCATAGCAGTTTTAGAAATTAGTTTTCAAGATAAACTGATCCTGGACTTCATTATAGCCTTGGCCACTCTACCTTTTCATGTAAGTTTTGTCGCGTAATAAAAGGTTATGATCTAACAGACATCTGATAATGCAAAAACACATGTTAAACTTTAAATCGTAGTCTTTTTATTAAGTCAGGCCACCTGGTTTCAACAAAACTACTTCATTCTGGTTAGGAAGAGATTTTGGTTTCAGTTAATGTTAAAAAAAAATGTAAAAAAAAAGTTTTTGGTGGAAAGTGCACCTTTGGATAGAGAAAACATGAGAAAGTGCCCTCCAGGGTTCCCGTCCAGTGGAGAAAATGCAATGTAGTGCTATGTACATTTTTTTGTATTGAATACTTATACTTTAAATATTGAAACTCAAATCTGAGTCACACAATTAAACAATTTTATTCTTAACCAGGGTTTAGAACTTTTTCACCATAAATGTGTCATAACTTTCATGCAGCTGGTGCCTTTTTTATTCATTGTTCTTGTCCCTTCCCCTTCAGGAAGCCTACGTCTGCCACAGCAGCAGGCCAATGAAGAAAAGAGGTGTTTAAAGTCTGGCGCTACCTTTTGCGCTTGACTCTGAGATGTTGCCAGTATGCAGCTCAATGTAGGGATCGTTGTCATTCATGTCCAGGATTGTGACAGTCAGTGGAATGTTGACCTCTGCTATGGTCCCATTTTTGAATTTGGCGACCCCTGTTAGCTACATGAGATGCACAGATGGGAGAGTAGATGCAGAGATTGGACAGTGTTAGATGCTTTATCTTTGATCTTTTAAGATGAAGAGTGATACAGAAACCTGGTTATGCATAAATGGGATTCTGACAGAACAAAAAAATCTCAATTCAATAACCCCCTTTCTAGATTTACCCCTAAAATTTAAGCCTCAGAATGTGGCTGAACACAATACATCTAGTAAGTGAAACTTGAATTCCAAGGGGTAAGGTCAAGAATGAAACTTAAAGCTCAACATTATGGGGCTGGTTTGTAACTGACTCCCTGCTGTTCAATTCAATTATCCACAAGGTGGAGCTGTTCACTCTTTGCCAGTTCTACACTTGCAAACATGTACCACCTGCAGTCCACGAGTGTCACAGTGGCAGTTTCTTAAGATGAAATAATAGTTTGTGTTGGTGAATCTGTGAGGCTCCACTCGGGTCTATGTGGTCTTCTGTGTGGATATCTGGGTACTTCAAATAGTGCATGTGTGGACTCTATGTATGAACAGAACTACTACTCATCCATGGTGTCCACATCTGTCTGCGTATGTGTCCATTTGTCAGTACATCCGGAGATAAATTGGAGGTACACGGATGTTACACAGAGCCTACACACACACACTCTGATGATGAAATGTACGTCACATGGACCCTTGCAGAAGCATGAATGAAACCTTCACCACAGCCATTCCCAATAAGCTGCTCTCTTCGGTTGAGACTCTTTGCCTAATTGTCAATATGCACATAACATAAGCCTATCTTCTCTTTGTAACAGCATTCACTTGGCAGATACAGAATATTCAATTTGAGCATATGAGCAGGTATAGTTATAAGTTAAACTCAGTTACCAATGACCTTGCAGCATCAACCTTATTAAAACTTCATGTACAAGCTAACACCTCTGACTGAAACTAAACACATTCAATTATAGCTTGGTCAACAGGGATTTACCCTCAATCATTTTCAAATTGCTGTCACAAAGCTGCCATCTACAATACAACTGAGCTGGAACATAACCTCAAAAACAACATTTTGGTTTAAATGGAACTGAGCTGTGTACAACTGAATCCATTCTCCTGATAGTCTTCTACAGGTTTCAGTCCATACAGTACAGTACAAGGCCCGTAACTTATTTAAAGACAGACTTACATTGTATTTTGGATATAACTCCCGGTCCACCTCAGCAGTGATGCGTACAAACCCGGTTTCATGGTCCACCACAAAGAGGTTATAGGGTGGCTTGTCAGCTCCTGCTCCAGTCAGGTAATACTCCACCGTTGCTTCTCTGTCTTTATCAGAGCGAATCTGACAACAAAACACAGACAGAAAATTTCTAGGATTTGCCAACACTGTTGTGTTGTGATTATTGTTATTTAAATGTTTTAGTTGGGGCCTTTTTTCATGGGAATACTGAATATGCCATTTATTTCCAACAACATAATGTATTACCACACATGCTTTAATATGTTATGGCTACTGCTGAATGGCACCATAAGAAAATTTTCAGTCATTGCTCTTGGAGCAGACGCCTACCAGAGGTGTACAATCAGAGTTCTACCACATTCATTATTCCACCCAGGAAGAAAACATCTAAAATACAAAGTGGTCTACAAAACCCCAAACTTCAGTCCACTGTTAGCAGTGCAGGAAGTTTGAACTCAGCAATTTCTTTTTTTTTTTTTTTTTTTTTACCACAGTTCTCCACAGGAATTATAGTTAACTAAAGTTAGATTTAGAAATTACATTGACATAGGTATTAACAAACAGCTGTTGTTGGTTGAAAGCTGCACCTGAATTGCAGTATTTTAATGGTGGAGCTGAGGAGAGTCTGTCCACATCCTTTAGAAATGTCCTGCCAGATCCTCACTGACACTCCTCTGCACAAATATTATGCAATTTACTGAAGGGCACTGTGCAAAATATTAAAGAAAGCCATCACAGGGAAGCTGTGGTGCAGGTTATATTTTCTCATAGAAGACTTATTTTGCTGTCAATTGCATGTGAAGACTTATAGTAGCAATTGCAAATTTCCCCGTTGTGGGACTAAGGAATATCTAATCTTAGCTATCGCTTATCTTGAAGTTGTTTTTTTTATAAGCATAACAAACAATCCTTGGACTGTTTTGCTAGTAAGGGGCTAAAATGTCTCATACTAGTTCTCTGTCTGACATGTTTGTGATTTATTCAGACATTTTTTTGCAGTTTTCTTAGGATGCCACCATTTGTTAATTATGGGGAATAAGATTTTAATAAGCAAAAGTCAAAATGACCTTGGCAATGAAATTCTTGTTGGTGTAGTCAGTGTTCTCATATAGCTTGGCAGGAGGAAGGATCCACTCTCTCTTCTTCCTCGTCAGTGTTTTTGGCCTCTTCTCTCTTGCCTCAGCACTGAGCAGCTGAAAACAGATGACATACACTTGAGTTTGCTTTAATGGAGACTGTAATGAGCAGTACAGCGTGCAGGACCTTCGGTATGTGTGATCTACATGTACTTCAGCCTTGTCTCCAGAAGACATCATACTGAAATGAAGGGAACAGTAGCTTCTTGAAAAAGAAAAAAAGAATGTATACACATAAATATGCCATTGCTGAATCAGAGCTAGGGATAAGATAGAAGTGAATCTACAGATTAGAATATGTGCTGTGGTGTTACTGATCAACTGCAGAGAAAGAGTCAAATAGAATCATCAAATAGTCAAACAACAATGACACTTGATTGCACTTACTTGACAGTGCTACTATGACTATAAATTGCATTTACATGAAGTACTTGATACACACCTTCGATTTTTACTCAAATTACTGTAGCTATATTTATGTATGTTAAACAAATATTTCCTGTATATTTAACCAAATGGTATAAGCTGACATAATGTATAAACAACGTATATGTTAACTGATTCAAACAAAAAAATCTGTAGAGTAGACTAATCATGAATACACATGGTGTACGTGTATAATGTCTTAAAATAAAGTGTAATGTTGTTGAAGAGTGGGTGTGCTCTTTAAGGAGAAGAGGAAAAAAAGGTGACTGTGAGGTGTCATCCAGCTCCTGAACATTAACTTTAATAGCTCCTGAACATGAATTGGGAGCACACCAACACTGAATGTTAATAGTGTTTGGCATTCAGTACCTGTGCACAGTGTTTGATGATAAGATAAGTTACTGTGCCAGCATGGGGAACTGAGCCTGAGAGTTTCCTTGATGATTCCTTGGCTGTGTTGGCCTGCGTGCGTGTGTGTGTGTGTGTGTGGGCACCAGGAGACTGGCATCGAGTTCGAAGCCCTGGCTGTGGTTGTTAGAGCTGTTATGTTCAACGCTTGAAGTCTGCAGTTTGACAGCTGTAAAATGGTGCAATCAGTGGATATTGGAAAGGTACAATTTGTTTAACCAGGCAATAAATGTCCCATTAGCTGTTTCATTTAACACTGCGTGGGTGTGGATGTAGCTGGTAGTGTAGAAGTTTGACAGATATAGTGAAACCCATGTCAAATAAACCTCTGTACCTGGAGAAACTGGGGACAGGACAAGCACGCAGAGGTGACAGAATAAACTCACAGAATAAAGGGGGACATGCTCCTATACACAAAGGTACCTATGAAATTATACTGAGACCTTATACTGAAAGTGTGTATACATTGGCACCAACTTAGGCTAAACACTGAATGTACAAAAAATGTGGGCAATCTTTGATGACATCATGTCATTTGCAGGTGCAGACTTTTTAAAATTCTGACATAATAACCTGCAGGTTCTGGGAAGAGCTCTTAACATGTGAATGTTAACGCTCCTGTTCTCTGGTGCGTCTTGTGTTTTGTGTTTGTTTTGATAGTCTACCAAGGAAACAACATGATGGTTTGTTAGTTTAATGGAAAAACAGGTGCAGCATCAGAAAACAAACAGCCTAACCTAACAACTGGAAACTGACATCACATAGAGATGAAAAAAGGAGTTGCCATAATGTACTGTAGTGTTATATTTACTGCAAATTCACAAACTGGGTGAGCACATGTCACAGCAAGCCTGGTGTTCTTCTGCTATTAATCTTTCTAAACAAGAGTTACAGTGGCTGGTGGTGGGAGAGGAGGGGGTTGAGCCGCAGCTTGTACTTGGGTATTTTTCAGAGAAACAAACTCCACTGTGCCTCATCAGGTAAATTCAACATTAAGAATAACATAACTTAAAGTCCAACTTTATTTGTAGTCATTTGTTGGTTATGACTACTTACAAACTGAGTTTTAGAATTCTGACATTTTAAATGATTCACTCCGCCTGCCCCTTCCTATTAGACTTCTCATGTGTGATGTGGGTTAAGTTAGTGATGGGAGTTCAGGTCATCACCCATATGGTATCACAGTTTACACTGCAAATATACATTTGAAGCTACTGTACCGTCCTCAAACTCACAGGCCTGTGAGAGGTAGGAGTATTCACTGAAGAAATGGGATGGTGTACTTATATTTGCTGATCTTACTTATCTCACTATTCATCTCTCTGCAGGTGTATTTAAATTGTATTTCATTTCATTTATTTATTTTGAAGGACAACGCACAGTAATCAACATTAGCCGACTGGCTTCAACTGCAGTCCTTTGGAGAGATGTTTTAAAACCTATAAATCACATTTAAAAAAATGTACTGAACAAAAACAAAAAAGGTGGAAAATTAACTGTAGTGGGAATGTTTCATTCCTGGAATGATCTAGAATTGGAATTATCTTTCTATAAATTAAGAAAAAGCCTTGACCTTGAAGCAGGTCCAAGACCAAATGTTCAGATTCATCAAGAATTTTTGTAAATGTGGCAAAAACTATGACAGTGATTAAACATAATGAATTGTGTCTTTTAAACATATTTAGTTAAAATATAGATTAGTGAATACAAGCCCTTACAGATTTTTCATTTTTTCTCTATAGCAAAATACAGCTGTCAGACTGTACAACCAGCACTGCTCCCAATAGACTATACATCATCATCTGTGCAATACTTTTTTTCATGCCTGTATATTTTTCATGCCTGCATATTTATATTTATTCCAGATGTCATTTGCTGTGCAATATTTAATTCTGTTATACTCAAGTGCAATATTTCATATTTCATATTTGATACTTAATATTACTGGTCATATTTCTTTACTGGTCATACTTCTCATATCTATATTCTCATGCATATCTCATGTATATCTGTGTATAATCTCATGAATATTTGTTAAATTTGTAAATACTTTTTAGCTTGTTATAGTTTGCATTTTTTTTTACTATTTACCTGTCCTATTGTCTTTGCCGCCGTGCACTGCAAATTTCCCCACTGAGGGACGAATAAAGGTTTATCTTATTTTATCTTATCTAATCTTATCTTTATCTTATCTTATAGCAAAGGCAATTAGAGAAGATACTCATTGTCTGGTGATAATGCAATGGTTTGCTATTGAAGGCATTAATGTTAACTTAAAAAAGCTTAACAAGAGACTCAAGCAAGTCTAAACGACATCTTGCAAAATATATCAGCTTCTGAGTGAGATCAATTGTACACTAATGCTTAGAAAGTGATCAGACGTTACGATGTTACGCTGTTGTAACCTCATTGTGAGAAAGCCATTCATCAATGTTTTTAAATTTCAGTTTGCATTGAGACTCATTTCTTTTGTTGCTGTGTGGCTCACTTGGAAACCTGGACATGAAAATTACTTGCTGACTGATTAGACTGACACTGAACATTTTCAATCAGATACACATACCATCAATATGATACATAGCACAACTGAGGCCAAATTAAAGACAAACTAAACTACTTATTTTCATCTAAATCTAAAGCTGTATGTGCCTTGATGACTAATTCACTTGGAAATAAAATCTAAATTCAAATTTTAAAAAAATATGCGTAACAATTTAATGGATATAGACGCTTACCTTCAGGGCTGTAGCTAGGATTCAACAAATACTTGTCATTTTGAAGAAACCTCAAAATTCTATAAACATCGCTATTAATTTGGATATTTTTGGATATTTCTCCCACGTGTGATTTCGTTACAGTTTTATTATTGCATTGTTCTGTGATTTTTTATTCCTTAAAAAAGTGTTTCTCTAAATTGTTGATCTAAATACTGTTGTCAAAAATGGTTAAATGCTGTTTATTAATTTATATATTTCCAAATTTTTCTTGAGCTAAAAACTGTCACATTTTAGGATACTGCATTTAAAATGTTGGTGTACACCTTTTAACTTAACTCTAGGTCATAACTTTAAATAATAGAATGTAATTACACTTCCCCACATTCCCATAAAAACGTTGCTGATCACATGATGTGTCCTGCGGTAGCTTATGGAAAGTAAGCATTTTGTTTACACTAGATTGTAGCCTTGGATGGATCAACAGAGAGTCAACAGTGAGTAACTGATGGCTGGCATCGACTTAAACATGTTCTGTCATGAGCAGTAATTATATTTTATGAAGTGCAATCTCGTCCACTTGAAGAATAAATCCCTCTCCTGTAATAACAGGTTCACTCGTGGCCTCGCAGCATGTCCTGGTGTGTCAAGATGAAAGGTCTGAGTAGCTTCAGGGTGAATACTCACCAAGGCCAGCACTAACAGAAGCAGCAGGCCCACTTCTGCGAGGGAGAGCCGAGCCATGAGTGCAGGGAAGTCACAGCATACACCAGCCTGTCCTGTGCGGAGTCAGGTGGTCCGAACAGACCACACTGATGAGCCTTAAGTAAGTTCTGTTGAAGACACACCTACGCCCCCTCCCTTCAAAACCTTCAACCACACCTGGATATGTCCCCCCACCCCCTGTGCTTTTATAACTACAGATTTCACAGGTATGCATGTTTCGTGAAGGTGTGTCTGCTCACTGCTGTGAAGCAGAAAACCCTCAGGGCTGAACACTTTATCAGGTTGACAAGGACAGACAGGCAGAGTGCACTTTAAAAACACCAACCAAACTCCAACTTTCTTAAACTCTCAAACTTAAAACTCTGTGCTTAAAACTGAAGTATTTATTAATTGGATTTTGTTTATGATTATCTAAACTTCCTTTAATGGCTGTTTGCAGTATTAATGCTCTTTTGTTGTAGTTGTTTTGATTTCATTATATATATTCCGCACATTTGTAATAGAGGGCTCCTGTTTTTCAGTATGGCCTTTCTCAGTGTTAATAAAGGTTGACTGAATGAATGCCATGTTGTTGAAGACCACCTCTGGAACCTTAATAATATATCCCAGATAATACAGGATTGCACAGGTCATAAAAGAAGTCATAGAAAAGGTCAGATTTCACTTTGAATTGTGGGAAATATGTGAAATACTGCTAAGGGGGTTGGAAGTTTGTTTTGTTCATCAAAGAAATTATGACAAGAGGACAAGTTAAGGCACCTCAAAGAAATAGACTGAACATGTGAATCCAGCTACTGTGAAATGTTGGTTTTATCATTGTTGTTTTAAAAGTTGTTTTTAACAAGCTTTAAGCTTATAACTGCTTCAGATTCTTCTCTTCTTGTCTTCACCTGTGTCTTTTTTATGACTCTGACCCAATACAGGACCAGTTTTTTTTTTTTAATTATCTGACTCTTCCACAGTTGTCCAGTCAGTACCTAGACAGGACACTTGTGATTCATGCAAATACAGACAGAAAACTTAATATAACTTAATGTGAAAACTGTAAACTGTCAAATTGGATGACTGTCGCATTAATAGATAGTTACTTATGGTTTTTAAATTCCCACATTGGTACTGACAAGGCAAAGAAACATTATGTTTTGCTGTTGTTTTGCCTTTATTATTTTTGTAGTGCGTGTGCAGATAGAATAACATCTGAATGACATTATCATCAAGCTGCTCCCCTGTGATTTATTTGTTCTGGCACTTCTCATTAACGGCACAAAGTAATATGACTGACAAATTTATGAGGAACTGCCTGACACGAACGACTTGTTACACCTGTCATTTGAAGACCAGTTCAATCAATTGTCACTTCAAAGAACGAGTCAAGACCACCGCCCAGATCCTCCAATTGACTGGCAAGTCATCTTATAAACCTTGTATTGCTCACATGTCCAGAGGACATGTTACCAAAGATTCAATGGTTTTCAAATTCATTAGCTGTAAACAACAGGAGATGACAGTTTTCTGCTGTGATCACGTACAGTTGATCTGTGTGGATTGTGGGTGTGGTGCATGTGGACTGACATGCCAATCTGTCAGCACATAGCAAAAACAACAGTGTTGACCTTTCTTAGGATATTTGGGATCTTTCTTGACAATACAGTACAAGTTGCAGGTCTCAGAGAAATTGAGGATGAAAATACATATTTTCATGTCTTCAATTTCATCTTGGTTGACATTGAAGTTGTTCAAAGGTGAGGACACATGTAGATCTATGTTCTATGTCAAGGTCTGACAGGGCTGATAAAATAATTAACTGTAATATGTCACTGGAAAAAAGCTTAAGCATGCCATGTTGCATATGCAGATATCCAGTTCTACCCTATGCACACACACACAGGCACATAAAGAAATAAAATGTGCACTCCCAACACACACACCTACATAAAACATAGGTACAGTATACACCACTCATGCCCCACAATACCCCCTGTCTTAGATTCGTGGGCTAATGTGTGTATGTCATGTCTGTTGCTGTTGGATCAAGTGTATGATCAATATTGCAAGAATAAAGTGAGCTTACTGCAGAGGAAACACAGTTATGGAGTTTGGGAGTTTGATGGAGACATATATAGTGCAGGTGGTTTCACTGTATGAACTTGTATGAAAACATCTTCTCAGTTTGCGTGTGTAGAGAAGCAGAGCAGTGTCTTTGCACATTTTGTCTGGACCTGCTGGTGAATGTGACGTTTGCATGCGTGCAGTTCTGTATGCTGTTGCTAGCCCATGAGTCATAGGCAAGTATCATAGGCTGTGATGCTTGCGGCTCTTTCTGACACGGTATGATAATGATTAGCTCTGACGCTGAAGAACCTGTCCAGCCGCTCCCCGCCAGAATCCCCCACTGGGTCCTGGCCACCCCAGGCCTGTAAACCTCCTCCTCCCAGCAGCTCCTGCGCTTGAACTGTAAACACCAACTCTCTGGCGCCAGTGTGCGAAATACCCGTCATCTACTGATTGTTGCGCAATACTGATCTAAATTTTCTCAATATGCACTAGGCCTATAACATTACAATATTTCATGGATGCATGCCAAGACAATCAGTCTATAGCCTACATGACAACACACATACACATAATTTTTGATAATCCGATAGTATTCGTAAAGCAACAATGACATAGGAGGTTGCATTGGCTAAAGTTGTATGGATCTCTATACTTTATTGATCCCCTTGGGGAAATTCCTTCTCTGCATTTCACACATCCTATTCATAGTTAACCTTTTAACTATACATACTAGGAGCAGAGGGCTGCTGCGGTGCGTCTGGGGACTTGAACCGACGACCCACCGGTTGAAAGTTCGCTTCACAAACCACTAGGCCACCACTGCCCACAATGACGCGGGTTGTTTTATAACAAGGAGAGGCAAAGTTGCGTCTGCAGACACGACAATAATTGGCACCAATCTGGCACACTTACAAGAGCAATCGACTGAATAAATGTCAGGTATGGCCTATTGGCACGCAATCAGTGCACTTGCAAACGAGAGCCTGCAGTATGACCGATTGTGTGACATTATTTAACCATCCATCCACAGCAAATACGATCAGACAAATGCATAATTGAACACATACACAAAGCACATTCGCCTAACCGTGCAAACAGGCAATCTCTCAAATTGAAAAAGTACCATGGCGGATGCTGACAGACAGCCTGTGTAAAGGGTTAAATAATGTGTGTAGACACCATACATACATAGACATAAATATACAAAGTTAAAAAAAGTTTTTAAAAACTGGTTAAAAAGATAAATAGCCGTAGTGTGTTAAAAATGATTGCAAAGCTATTGGGACAATAGTGCAGTTCATTGTGGTACTATGGTACAGTTCTTTGCTAAAAGAAGTTTAATAAGTTAAATGTGGTTAAAATAGACACCCCTGTATTTTTTATTTTATTTTATTGTGTCTTAGATAGTGAATAACATACCAATTTCATTGTTGTACCACTTGTTACAGTATTAGAGCGATACTGAAACAGGTCAGCAGAGGGCGCATATCACTTGTGAGGAACCCTAAAACCCTACTGAGGCACGCTCTGCAGAATAAATCCTGCAGTCGAGCTGACAGTGAGCTAAACTTGTCTGCCTCTTTGTTCATATACATACAGACGGCGGCAGCAGGGTTTGCAGCCACACCCCTCCCTGACACCCCTAGGTCAGGGGGGGCAACACTTGCAACAAGCCAAACATCACCACGGCGGTGTGCTCTCTCTCTCTCTCTCTCTCTCCCCCCCCTCTCTCTCTTTCACACATACACGCACGCACGCATGCACACAATCATCCCAACTTCTCCAACTCCAAGGCTAGGCTGCTTCACGAGAGACCACAACAAACCACAAGGCCTACATAACCATGCAGTATGCCAAAGCTGGAAAGGACACACACACAGTGGCAAACACAACAATCAGTTCTATCATCATAATTCAGTCACTGCAAAGATTGAAAAAATGGCCTTACCTTAAGTTAGAATAGACCAAACATTCACAACCACCTTCACAACACTTGCTTGCTAGCTATTTTTAGTATAACCAGCACATGGCTAATTTCCATACACGCACAGAACTGGCTGGCTCCGCTTGGCAAAAAATATTTGTGAATACATTTTTTGAATTCTGAATACTGGACATGGTGAGCTTAAAAAACATTTTAGTGACCATGAGTGACAACATCCATCCATCCATCCATTTTCTTCCGCTTATCCGGGGCCGGGTCGCAGAAGCAGCAGTCTAAGCAGGGATGCCCAGACTTCCCTCACCCCAGACACCTCCTCCAGCTCTTCCGGTGGGACCCCGAGGCGTTCCCAGGCCAGCCGAGAGACATAGTCCCTCCAGTGTGTCCTAGGTCTACCCCGAGGCCTCCTCCCGGTGGGACATGCCATGGGAAGGCATCCGGAACAGATGTCCAAGCTGACCCCTGTCAATGTGGAGAAGTAGCGGCTCTACTCCGAGCTCCTCCCTGGTGACTGAGCTCCTCACCCTATCTCTAAGGGTGCGCCCAGCCACCCTGCGGAGGACACTCATTTCGGCCGCTTGTATCCGGGATCTCGTTCTTTCGCTCATGACCATAGGTGAGGGTTGGAACGAAGATTGACCAGTGAATCGAGAGCCTCGTCTTTCGGCTTAGCTCCTTCTTCACCACGACGGACCGATACGGCGACCGCATGACTGCACCAATCCGACTGTCAACCTCACGTTCCATCCTCCCCTCACTTGTGAACAAGACCCCAAGATACTTAAACTCCTCCACTTGAGGCAGGGCCTCTCCACCAACCCGGAGAGGGCAAGCCACCTTTTTCCAGTTGAGCACCATGGCCTCGGATTTGGAGGTGCTGATCCTCATCCCAGCCGCTTCACACTCGGCTGCAAACCGCTCCAGTGCACGCTGAAGGTCCAGGTTCGATGAAGCCAACAGGACCACATCATCCGCAAAAAGCAGGGGCAGGATCCTGTGGTTCCCAAACTGGACTCCCTCCGACCCCTGGCTGCACCTAGAAATTCTGTCCATAAAAGTTATGAACAGAACCGGTGACAAAGGGCAGCCCTGCTGGAGCCCAACGTGCACTGAGAACAGGTCTGACTTACTGCGGGCAATGCAAACCAGGCCCCTGCTCCAGTCATACAGGGACCGGACTGCACTTAGCAAAGGGCCCCGGACCCCATACTCCCGGAGCACCCCCCACAGGATGCCATGAGGGACACGGTCGAACGCCTTCTCCAAATCCACAAAACACATGTGGACTGGTTGGGCGAACTCCCATGAACCCTCGAGCACCCGATGGAGAGTATAGAGCCGGTCAAGTGTTCCGCAGCCGGGACGAAAACCGCGTTCTTCCTCCTGGATCCGAGGTTCGACTATCGGCAGGATCCTCCTCTCCAGTACCCTGGAATAGACTTTCTCGGGGAGGCTGAGGAGTGTGATCCCCCTGTAGTTGGAACACACCCTCCGGTCCCCCTTCTTAAAGAGAGGGACCACCACCCCAGTCTGCCAGTCCAGAGGCACTGTCCCCAACTGCCACGCGATGTTACAGAGACGTGTCAACCACAACAGTCCCTGCACATCCGGAGACTTGAGATATTCGGGGCGGATCTCGTTCACCCCCGATGCCCTGCCACCCAGGAGCTTTTCCAACCACCTCAGTGACTTCAGCTTGGGTGATGGGTGATGAGTCCACCTCCAAGAACTCTGCCTCTGCTTCCTCAGTGGAAGATGTGACGGCGGGGTTGAGGAGATCCCCGAAGTATTCCTTCCACTGCCCGACGACATCCCCAGTTGAGGTCAACAGCTCCCCACTTCCACTGTAAACAGTGTTGGTGAAGAACTGCTTCCCCCTCCTGAGGTGCCGGACGGTTTGCCTCCCCGAACTCTTCCCAGACCCGAGTTTTTGCCTCCACAACAGCCTGGGCTGCAGCACGCTTGGCCTGCCGGTACCCTTCAGCTGCCTCAGGAGTCCCACGAACTAACAATACTCGATAGGACTCCAACTTCAACTTGGGTTGCCGCCATGACAGGCACCAGAGACCCTGCGACCACAGCTCCAAGCAGCAGCTTCGACAATGGAGGTGGAGAACATGGTCCACTTGGACTCGATGTCTCCAGCCTCCGCCAGGATCTGAGAGAAGCTCTGACAGAGGGCTCTGCCAGACATTCCCAACAGACCCTCATGACACGTTTGGGCCTGCCGAGTCTGTCCGGCTTCCTCCCCCGCCAGCACATCCAACTCACAACCAGGTGGTGATCGGTTGACAGCTCAGCCCCTCTCTTCACCAGAGTGTCCTAGACATGTGGCCGGAGATCAGATGACATGACTACAAAGTCTATCATTGACCTCCGGCCTAGGGTGTCCTGGTGCCACGTGCACTTATGGATACCCCTGTGCTCGAACATGGTGTTCGTTATGGACAAACTGTGACTAGCACAGAAGTCCAATAACAGAACACCACTCAGGTTCAGATCGGGGAGGCCATTCATCCCAATCACCCCTTTCCAGGTCTCACTGTCGTTGCCCATGTGAGCGTTGAAGTCCCCCAGTAGAACAATGGAGTCCCCAGTCGAAGTACTATCCAGCACCCCTCCCAGGGATTCTTTGGCCCATAGGCCGAAACAACAGTCAGAGACCTGTCCCCTACCCGGAGTTCACCGGAGTAAACTCCAACAAATGGCGGCTGAGCTGTGGGGCTGTGAGCAAGCCCACACCAGCCTGCCGCCTCTCACCGCGGGCAACTCCAGAAAAGTGGAGGGTCCAACCCCTCTTGAGGAGCTGGGTTCCAGAGCCCGAGCTGGGTCGCCGAGGCCCCCGCCGTCGACTGCCACCCGATTCACACTGCACCTGGCCCCTACGGTTCCCTCTGCGGGTGGTGGGCCCACAGCAAACAACAAAATATTTTAATTTGGGTTTTTTGGGGGGTTTACAAAATTTGAGACCCCCTTCAAATTTTGATTTTGATGCTTTCAGGGGGTCTCATGGGTTAATCCCTGGACCCCCCCCATATTTCGCACACTGCCTGGCGCTCAGATTCAAGATCCCACTCTGGTCATGAGCTAACGACAGCTACAGTTAACAGCAGTTAGCGGTTACTCTGGTGGCCAGTTCTCACATATTGTACCTTTAATGCCTGATGAAAACAGTGATTATCAGAAATCACAGGATCTTAAGGTTCATGAGTGTTGATCAACACCTGTGGATACATTTAAAGCTGTGTTTTTGTGAGTGTTATTTTCTGGGGTCAGAGGTCAAGGGGAATCATTTTCTTGGTTTGGATTAGATTTATTCTGACTGCAGTTACTTTCATAACTTACTTACTTATGTTTTTTTGTTTCTTCACAGAGTGGCTTTGTTAGGATGCTGTGACAGTTATAGAACATCTTTATATTAAACGTAAATAGCTCTAACAAAGGAGTTATAGGACATTTTGATATTTCACTTTAGCGCTGGCTTCTTTTTCGAAATAACTTATGTATGGAAGTGCACAAGCTTAAGCAACACCGCGGCATTCTACTTTTTTTATTGTCATCCCTTTGATGTAAATATGGCTTTAGCAACTGTCCAGATTTTAGCTGCCTAATAACATGAAATAACATAAATATAAAAAAAAGTTTGTCATGGCCGTACCAAACGGTGTTGGTAGTTTTTCTTTCCTTCTAGTGCAATTAACACACAAGCAGTGAATGGGTTTATTTTCATTGAATGATGGTCAGGGTTAGGGTTAGGCAGATATTGAGTTTCCCAGTTGTAATTACAACTTGAAGGTTGATGTGAACACTGTTTAAGACTCAGAAACTTGAGAGAGCCATGGTCATATAGTAGGTAATTGCTTGTATATATTGAGATGTATCAGTAAAACATAACCAAACAAATTAAAAAGAACATTTTCAAAAACAAGTCAGTGATTCCATATTGATATCAATTATTCCTCATAGACATTTTGGTTATAAAAAGACTGTAGCTGTAGAACAAGCAATGTGTACAAGTCAGTTAAGTTGAATATGAGTTCTGGCTGTCACAATTGTTTAAAATGAGATTTTAATAGTAACATGAAGCAACTTGGGTTGGTAAAAAAAGCCAGTCTGAACCAAACATGCAAAGGGTTCATCAACAAAGAGACAATCTAGTACCAAGGAAACCCCCACCAACACTAAATATTTCACACCAGAAATACACACAGCCTCAACTTAAATCAACACCAGGAAATCAACCAAAATGTACAGAGTGATCTTAAGATATTTGCTGCACAGCTATTATAAATATTTTATCATAAACTATTTAAACCCATAAAAAAGCCTATTGCAAAATGTATTTTGATGCTGTAATATATAGACTGCATCCTACAACAACCTACTACATTGGTCTTGAAATGTTATTTTCAGTGTTTACCTTCCACCAGATTATGTAAGCTCCAAAACAATTATAAATAATGGGCCTTTAAAGAGTTAAATGTTTCTAATGAGGTTATATAATGGAATACTATTAATCCATGCTAATTAGTAGCAGTAAATCAACATTTCTGAAACAGTATCATATGACAGAGTAACCAGATAGAAAAGCTTCACTCTGCTGACATTTAGTGTTTCAGTGTACCCTGCTGCAGGCATGGCCCTGTCAATTTTCACGATGAACTACAGTAGCTTTGTACTGCCATCTAGTGTTAGAGAAATCAACTGGCACCAGATGAATGTTTGAATCATTTCCTGTTCTATCTCACCAAACTTCTCCATAATAGGTCATTCTTATTTGTTGTTATGTACACTAACAGTGCACATTAACAACCTCTGTGATTAAAATCTGTGATTGTGAATTTCCCCACTGTGGGACGAATAAAGGTTTATCTTATCTTATCATAAAAGTCTTACAGGTTTTTGTTATAGAACGACTAATGGTGAGTCCAGAGACTCTTTAATCACCTAGTGGTTTATTAGTAAAGTAGCGTGTAGTAGCCTACTTAACCGGACTAAAGCACAGAGATATATTGTGCAAAATCCGCACAGGTTTAGTTTTACACTTACATTTATGAATTACATTTGAACATATACATACAATTACAATAGAAAGAATAGAAATAAAACACAAAGAAAATGCATTTATATTCTCACACAGGTCAATTTCTCAGTTGAGTGCCTATATATGATCAGAATCAGAATGAAAAACAACTTTGTGTTTCAAAGTGTGCTGTTAAACTGCACTTTAAATAAGGTCATTCTAAGATCATAAGATTGTGATTACTGTAATACTTGTTAGGGAGAAGTCATGTAAGTTGGAAAATTTTCTGTTACTGTTATTATCTGGAACCATTTGATCCTAAATTTGCAGTGATTTGATGTGAACGTGGCCATTGACCAAAGTACTGGACAAATTCAAATGCTGACCAGATGATGGCGCCACATGATATCACAATTCATTCCATGAACGTGTCAAACAGTGAAAAACAATATGGGAAACACTATGGAAAAATGGCTTTTATGTTTGTTTCACACAGACTGTTAATTTGATGTTTTTCATCTGCCATTTTGCCTTCTAGCATAAAAAAATTGAGCATTGAAAGCAACAATCCATCCAATGAGACATTTCAGTCTGGTGGACTGATGGACCGACATTGGTGTACCTACAGCCACAGCGCAAGCATGGCTAAAAAGCTGACTAAGCTTCTTTAATAATACTTTTGATTCTTAGATGAGAAGGTATTTTGTCTGGTGATACTGTGATTTCAGGTGAATTTTCATATATGAGACTTGTCTCTGCTGATGCTGTTGACCTACTTCTTGTCTTTTTTCCTCTCTGTGTGAACACTACCTGGCCCTCTTCAGACCCTGCCGCTCCTACACTGATGTGTCCACCCATCAGCATCCCTGTATTACAATTCTCCAACCTACCTCCACCCTCTGACATGATCCGCCGACCATTCCTCCTGACACCCATTACCTCTCCTGGGCCATCAGACCTCAGCAATGTCCCCACTGCTTGGTTCTCCTCAATCACACTGTTGCCTCTCTTCCTACCAAGGGTTAAAGTCCCAGCAGTGTTTCCCCCGTGCATGATGTGCTCAGTGTGTCCAGACATCCCATTAAGCAGAATCATCCCCTGTAGGTTGGTGACAGGAGCTTCAGCCAGCAGCAGCGTGCTCTGAAGCTGTGGTTGGACAACGTAGGGCATTGGTTGCAACACTGGGGTGGTGGTGTAGTAGACTGGCTGCTGCTGCTGCTGCTGTAGCAAAAGTATCTGTCCAGGAGAGGGCAGCGTGGCTCTGGTAATGGCACTAACATTAGCTGACTGAGCCACACTGCTGGTGCTGTGCAAAGACTGCCCATGCATGCTGCTGGAAGCTGCTCCATTAAAGCCCATGACTCTGGTGGATGACTGACTGACACTGACATTCTGGTTACACTCTGAGCTCTTGACTTGGATAGTGGGTGGTTTAGTGTCCAATGAGGGCGCAGCAATGTGGTCAACTTCATCCACTTCTGGGATCACAATACTTTGACGTGCCAGAGGCATTGGGGGTCTAGGAGGAGAATACATCTCAGCCAAGGTCTTGAACTTCGGTCCAAGGTCATCGAGGAACTGCAGGTCATTGTCAGATTCCAGGAGGCTGCAGCAGCCCACTGAGCCAGCAGGGGAGCCCCGGCCCTCGTAGTCATACTCCAGCAGACAATCCCTTGCTGCCTGCTTCTCTGATGCACAGCTCGCCTTCTGTACAGAGATCATGAAAGAATATGAAGGGCATGTTACTCTTGTCTCCGCCAATTACATCCAGATTACATACAGCACTCCTTGAACAATCTGCACACTAAAACTCTAAAACTTTGTTGTAACTTTGGCCATTGTTTCAGCCAGGACGCCACTGTACATAACAACATCACTAAAAAGATCTTAAAAGAAACACACACAGGTCATCTAAAATGAAGGCGAACAGAATATTTCTTACCCAAACTATCTCACTTTCCCTCTTACCTGTGAGTAGTACTCATGCAGAAACTCGTCAGAGAGGGCAATGCCTTCCATGCCTTCATAGTGTTCCTCCATTAAGTACATCTCTCTCCAGCTCTCCCTGGATTCTGCAAAGCTGCTCTGCTCGATCCTGCCTTCAGCCTCATACATGCACTTGGCAGCGCCCATATTACTCATGAAGGTAGGTGCTTTTGGATAGGAAGCTACATTGTTGGCCTGTACGGCAGATATGGCAGCAGGTGCCACCTGGGCTGCAGAGCTGAGCAGAGGGACATTCTGAAGGAAACACGGACAGAGATCGAGAAGACACACAATTCATTTTTAAACAGACATTTCAGGTTGTGTTTAGTAAATTTACATTTTGGCATAATAGAAGCAGAGCCGTGGTGGGAGCAGAAATGGTCACATTTGTTGAGTGAAACAGCGAGTGGTTTTTTAATGCTGGAGAACTTCAGAAATGTAAATGCATGAACTGGCGCTGCTGTAATATTTTCACATCAGAAGTATGTGACTTGCACTTGTACTCACCCTAAAGGCAAATATACAGCATAGCACACCTTTAGTTTGTACATGTCCTGTATATATACTTCAATGTTTATGGGCATAACGTCCGCATATACTAACCGCTAACTGCTGCCTTTTAGGAATTTAACCCCACATTATATAGGGCTCTGATTCTTAAACCTGCATTCAGAGGTGTTTTATGTCTTTTAAACCAAAAGCCAGTTTTTCAAGTCTATTGATGCTTAGTATGTACACCACCAGAGTACAATGGCCAAAATCAAACCAAAAGCTGCTTTTAAATGAAGATGGGCCATTTAACATCCAGTTGTAAGTAATAATTCAAATCATTTCTATCTGCCAAATAGCTGAATGAGAAAACTCAAAACGGATGTGAAACTGCAACAAACTGGATCATTAGTTTGTGTCTGTTTGGAGCATTGTTTCTATACATCACTGCTCCTGGGCTGGATCTTAACACATCTCTGCCGTCTACTGTGCACATTAAATTGGGATCACTGCTGATCCTGAATGTGACTAACATTTCAATAAAAACTTAAATAATTAGGGAGTGTAGTGCAGATGTGTCATGCCCATTCAAGCTGGGGGACATATGGCTCAGCAGGTTTTTGAAAAAGATGGTGATGATGATGAAGATCAGGCAGCTAAAGTTGCTAATCTTTAAGTAAATTGCCTCATGATGATTCTCATAACAACAACATAATAAGATCGTTATACCATTGTGTTTATGGTATATATAATCATATATAAATGGCTATGGCTAAGGCTAGGATGATGATGGATCTTTCAAAGAAGCTGAGCAGTTTGAAAAATAGTTTACAACTGCTCAGGATTTTTGGGTCACACAGACCAGATTCAACAGAGAAGAAGAAGGGGCAGCAGTGTAAATGCTAATGTAGAAGAGTGAGAGTGAATGTCATTTTCAATAACAAATAACAAAAGAATAATTGACATAGGTTTACTCTAATATAAAGGTGGAGATTACTGAGCGGCAAAAACTGATTCAGAGAGAGAGAATCTTTGTTTAAAGCAGAGTGCTTGGCACAAAATGACTCCTAAAATTATTTCTGATACTGAGATAATAGACAAATGAAAATATATTAGTTTTCAATATTTAACAAGCTCTGTTTTTGTGCATCAGAATAATTTTAATGGCTGCAGGGAGAGAAATAGTCCGTATGTTGGATATGAAAAGGGGAAACTATTAAGCTGCTCATTTATGTCTACTGAAAAATGAATTATATAATGAAAGGGCATTTTGTTATTTGCATTCTTATCCTGGTGCTGCTAAAACTGAAGGCGTGCATTAGGTTATGGAGACGTTACACTCTTCGTGGTTATGTTAGTAATTACTAATGAAAGTTTGGTAGAAATCTAAAAGGTACATCTACATGCAGAAGAGCCTTTTCTTTAATATTTTTGGCTCACCAGGTCAAGTCTCCTCAGCTTTTAGCCTTGAAGTCTCAAGTCTGGCAGCAGATGAGTCTAAGTCGAGTTGCAAGTCCTCATTTTTGCAGCTCAAGTCTGAGTCGAGTCCAAGTCTACAGTTCTGCTCTATACTACAGATATATAATAATTCCCACACTTATTTAAAGCCTTATATACATGTCATGTACGTACATGATTTATTATTCACCAAAATACTACACTTGACCTTCTGTAACCACATGTACAATTAACTTTGCAGCAGTTTGGCTCAGCATGCTTTAGTCTTTGTGAACTCATGAACACAGATAGTCTGCTTCACACTGTGTATTTTACCTTGTCCTCTCCTCGGCCCTCTGTGTGATAGACAATTAAGTGTTCTCTGGTATCAAAGGGAAGTTCGGAGAAGGTCCCCAGCACTTCTCCACACGAACAGGTCATCAGTAAGAAAGCCACGACTGAAAAACACAACCACAACAGAAGATAAAATCTTATTCTTTGAAACATAAAGTTAAAGTTACATTCCCCTTATTCAATGAAGGTGAATGGAAAGTAAAGAGTCTCATTTGAAAAACAGCAGTTTCTTATCCCAGAAATAATGTCCCATCTACTCTGACAAATTCACAAACCTCGCTGTGAACAGTTTCTTTGATAGAAAATAGAAGCAGTAAAAATCCTAGTCTTTGAAAACCTGATGAAGAATAAAACCAACATTGTTTCGAAATCATTTTGCACTCATAATTTCTTTTTATTAACATTTGACATATGATAGGAAAGGATCACTATCACTTCACTCAAGCATCACTTAGAGATTTTAAGTATTTCTTCTTCCTTTCTGAACCACAGTACTAGATCATATAAGTATACTTTAGGCATCACTTCTAGTACACAACTCATACTCACAAAGCAGCATCAAAAGTCCCAGGATTAGGGCCCCCACTCCTAGTCCTCCAAATTTAGACGTGGCTTTCTTCAGAGAAGCAGCTTGACCTTGTACAGTAGGAGCTTTGCAGGTCTCTCCTCCCTCACAGGAGCACACATGTATTTCCAGGGACTGGGGCTCTGGGCAGGCAAGGCCCTGCTGGTCTTTGATAATGAAGACAGCCTTGTAGTAACCAGGCCACAGCGGCTTCAAAGCTCTGAGGGATGCAGTGGTATCTATGGGCAAGAAAGAAAGTCTTACTGTTGCAGTGCAGGAAAAACTGGTGGGTCTTCATAGTTCCTTTTTTCACTGTTGATGCACACCTGTGTCATGATCAATTGTTTTGTCTGGTGTAAAAGCATAAGATGAGAAGTGTCCTCAGCATTATGCCAAACAGCAGACCACTCACGAACATAGAAAAATATTCTACACTTCTCATTCGAACACAGCAGTCATCTCAGTTCTCTTAAAGTCCAACAAGGGCCTCACGTCACCATCCAGACCCAAAAATCATCAGTAAGGAGCAAGCTACCCAATCTCACCTTTTATAGCCTACCCTGATCACACCGCCTTTATCAAATGCAGACATTCACCCAGCACCATGTGCAGACTTTTTACACCAATCTGATGGTCATTATAGGTTAAACCTATTGTTGAGTATTTTGTTAATAAAACAATGGTCACAGAGACAAGTAATAATTAAAATAAGTACCATACCATTATAAGATTCAACCTTCCACTCCCCCTGGCTCTCCTTTTCCACAAGGCTGAAGCTGAAAGGTGCTGAGTTTGGGTCTCCATCTGTATCCACGGCCGTAACGTTAAGCACCTCAGTGTCTGAGCACACGTACTCCACATTGTTGGTCAGTGAGGGGCAGTTATCGTTTACATCTCCCACCTGCAGCGCTATTGTTCCTGTGACCAGCTTAGGAGGCGTATCTGTGGGAATCAGAAGAAATAAGCAGTCCACAAGAGGAAGTAGAAAAAGGGTCTGAAAGTTGCATACAGCTGCATAGTGGGTGTTGATTCACAGTGTAATCAGCACATCCTTTTCACACAACTAGGAGCAATGTAGTACAAAGTAAAAAGTATAAAATATTGTGTGCTCACTTCTGGCTACAAATCAAAAGAAGCCTAATTGCAAACTTCAAAAACTCAGAAACCCCAGCCCTTCTTAAGCTCTCTAAATTCAAGTCTACACCTACTCTCCATGAATAGAGCTTACCTTGAGTCATGCTCAGTATTTTAGCATAGTAAGTTCCATTAACCACGAACGGACACTCTCTGTCTGGGTGCTTTTGAAGTCTAATCTCTGCTGTCTCTGGGTCGATCAGCAGCCAGTTGTCAGGATCATAGCCTTTAGCATATCTGTGGAAACAGTGTGCAGTGGCATTTACTGTTCAGATTCCGTCAATCAAAGCAGTCACATATCTTTATTCATCGACTGATTATTAATTCCATCAAGATTAATCCCTCTGCTGAAGAATTTCACAGCCAACACAGGGAGTGTCACAACAATCACATCCTGTACAATCTGTTGTAATTTATAGATGATGCTCTATATTTTTCTTATTGTCAACAAAACTCATAAAAAGACAAAATCAATAATGTTTTTGTCAATAGGTGGTAGTCCATCTCTCGATACGTTCCAATCCCTACTCTGTCTGCAACTCTCAGCTCAAGGCCCATTGGTTCCTACTGAAGAGGTCAATCTTTAAAAACAAGTCACAAATACATAGGTTTATTTTTAGCCACACTAATTGCATGGAGGGATGGATGGATGGATTGGCAGTAAATTTGGTACAGACATTCATGGACTTTGTGAACTCCGGTGTCAATTACAATCTCAGTATTTTATGAATATGCAATTATTGAACTTCTAAACTGAAAGTGTGACTTATTCTCACCGAACACCTTCGGCAGGCTCTCCGGTGTCAATGTTAGTGGCTCCAAAGACAGCAATCACCTTCATTAATGGATTTTCCTTTGGGTTCTCCGAAACAGAGACAGGCTTAACCGCAGGTTTAAAGCCAACCCCCTCAGGCTCATTCAGGACCTTGATGCTTACAGGGTAACGTTTGCGCTTTGTTGTACTCGATCCAGCGCTCCAACCACCTCCAGTGCTCCCACCACCTCCAGTACTCCCACTACCCCCAGTCCCCTTGCCACCCCCTCCTCCTCCTCCACCTCCTCCTCCTCCACCTGCTCCTCCACTTCCTCCTCCTCCTCCTGCTCCTCCACTTCCTCCTGCTCCTCCACTTCCTCCTGCTCCTCCACTTCCTCCTGCTCCTCCTGCTCCTCCACTTCCTCCTCCTCCTCCTCCTCCACCTGCTCCTCCACTTCCTCCTCCTCCCCCTCCTCCTCCTCCTCCTCCTCCACCTCCTGCACCCCCCACATCTGGGGCGACATTGGCTACTACCACTCCCAGGTTGATATTAGGATTGTCCTCAAAATTAACAGGCTGGAAGGAAAAACAGAATTGAGCCACGTCAGTTTACTCTCACACAGTATTCTTAAAACATATCCTACTAAAAATTAAGACTTTATGAAATTAAGACTGAAAACTATTAACACATTTCTTGATGTTGTTTAGTCAT
Source organism: Holacanthus passer (assembly GCA_025331565.1). Classification (NCBI taxonomy): domain Eukaryota; kingdom Metazoa; phylum Chordata; class Actinopteri; family Pomacanthidae; genus Holacanthus; species Holacanthus passer. The sequence goes on from JAFREQ010000059.1 coordinate 72,484, forward strand.
TAGGCATTAAAAGATACAACTTTTTTTTTTATAAGTCACATTGGCTATCATGATTGTGGGGTAAAATATACTACAGAGATCCAGCCAATAGCCAATATGTGAACATAGACTGACACAGCTAGATTTGCTAATGGTTGTCTTTAAATCTTTCAGTTTGAACACCAATCATTTTACTTAAAAACTTGTAAAATTAATTTAGATGTGTTTAAAGGATAGGAGAAACATTAAATGACCATTCTAAAACACCTAATATACCATTGATGTGTTAAAATGAATAAAAGACAGAAATAGCATGATCTCTGACAAAATTATTTCATGTTTCAATGAAAGGACAGGAAATCAATACACTCTCTGATAATGCCACTGGCTTATTTATTTAAAAGAAAATCTAACTGCCAACTACAAGTAGCATAGTCATAGCATCTCTTTAAAATATAGAAGTGGTGACAGAATAGAAAAAAAAAGTTTTAGCTGTTCAGACGTTGCAATATAGACAGATCTACCTTTTCAAGCATCAGGACACCTTCGTTGGTTTTGGGATCAGTCTTTATGCTGAACGTCCCATCTTCATTCCCAGTGACGATATCAAAAACAGCCAGCCAGTTGGCAGTGTTCTCCTCATCAGCATCCAGCACTTTGAATCTCATGACTTCCTTGTCGGCTGTATTCTCCATGATGCTTCCTTCATACTACATGGGCACAGCACAGGCAAAAATATTTTTAATTTTACCATTATCACTTTGAATAGTTTGAAGGAATAGTTTGACATTTGGGAAAATATGCATGCAATTTCACTCTCTGGTGGAGAGAGATGAGAATATAGATGTAACTCTCATGTCACTATTTAACATTTTATATAACAAACAAGACATTAAGAGTTAATTATTGATCTTTTTATGCAAATGTGTAGCCAAGGCGATGGAGTTTCAGTTTTCTAACCTCCCTGCTTCCTTGGTTAGTTTAATCCAATTCAAGATGTATCATTTTATAAATTCGTCATAGGTTTAAGGTGCAAATTATTAATCTGAAAGGTAGCTACATCTGTCAAAAAAATGTAGTGAAGTTGATACCGCTTCTTTTTCCAGGGCGGCTTTGTTATCATTGATGTCCACTATTTTGACAAGAATAGTGCCTGTGCCTGTCCTGCCGTCAGCAGCTCCATCCATATCACGTCCTTGAATTGTCAAGATGTAGGAGCTTTGTGTCTGTGGACAACAGAGAGACAAGCACACAATCATCATTCAATGAGAGATGAGCTCAACAATCCTAACAACCGTCTACAAATGTATTATAGTTGATGTAAGGCTTATAAAATCAGTCAAGCTGAACCAGGTTTACAGCAGAAAGTTTTTCACCAGACTTATCTGACCTCTCTGTCTAAGGTGTATCTGTTGACGTGGATGAATCCTGTGCTTCTGTCTATGTAGAAGAGGTGTCTTCCATCAAAGGGCTCCTGCTTCACGATGCTGTAGGCAATCTTTGTATGGGAAGTGTTGGCTTTGTCTGCATCAGTAGCTGTCATCACACCAACCAGAGTCCCTGGACGAAAACATATAGGAAGACAACATTCAGCATCTTTTTCATTAATACATTATAATACATTGTTGCTCTGCTCTTTTGTCATTAGAATTGTTCCTGAATCAGGATTTTCAAGGTTGACTCAGAATCGGCACATGTGACTCTTAAGACAGCATTAGAGGAGGTTGTACCAGTGTCTGGTTTAGAAGTAGTTTAGTCAACTTCACTAACATTCAGCATAGAACTGAGAGCGAGGGAGTAACAAACACAAATGAGCTTTGCATTTCCATCACCCTTCCTTCGCCTGCCTCTCTTCTGGCCACTTTCACTAACCTGAAACAGGCCAGTGTACTCAATCTCTGACATCATCACATGCCAAGAAATTTCCTGGTTAAGACAAATATGTAAACTGGTTTCCTAATGCAAGAAACGAAGGCATGCCTGCATGCTTAGATTTAAAAGTCGGATGGTGACTCATGGAGGCTGCAAAGTTAACACAGTTCACAACAATTGCATGTTGGACCAAAAATGATTTTCAAGATTTTGCTATTGTCATAGCTTTGCCAGTACAGTAGGTCAGCCAAAAACACCAAGTCTGTTCAGAGAGTGGTGCTAAAGGAAAACTCATAAAGTGTCCAGATTAGAAGAGATTTACACAGCAGATTTCATGTTGATCTGACCAAGATCCGTAAGCTGTGAGAGGGACAACAATGCTTCATGCTGACACAATGTTTTGTACCTGTGCAGCATTTCCAGTTCAGCCAGTAGGGTTGGAACTTTAAACACTTCTCTGTTTGCCAGTGCAGGCAGCACAGAAATACTGTCAACTGATGCCAGAAGAGACTGATTTATAGACTATACTTTTTATACTAATAGTTTTGTGTGCTGAATTTGCTTTGGCTCATTTCTCTTTTGTGTAGCAGTAGAAGTAAGGCACACGCCCAGCAGTGTACGGCAGCAAAAACAAAGAAGAGAGCATTTAAAACTTGTATTTTGTTGAATCATGTTGAATGGCAGAAAACAACATTTTACCATATGGACTGGACTCATTGACTGCAGCTGGAGGTACAGGAGCGAAAACAGGTGAATTATCATTTTCATCCTCCACTTCAAACCTCAGGTCTATTCCGTTCTCAGCCACAGTGCCGTTATTAAATCTGGCCACTCCGGTCAGCTGTTGAACAGAAATAAACACACACACACGTCTTCAAGTGGTAATTTACTACATTTTCACAGCTCCATGTGAAGCAGAACGGTGCTAAACAACATTCAGATTTATACTTCAGTTAAAGTACTTCAGGATAAAAAAAACCCCACAAGTCAAAGTTCTACATGACTTACAAGAAGAAGGGAAGCATTTACAAAAGTTAGTTACTACAGTTTTCCATCTTTCATCTACCTCTGTCATCAACAACTCTTGCTGATGTTGATTTGCTGCCAATTAAAGCCCCTATCTCTACAACTAGAAGCTTTCTTCCAAAACATACTGTGGGTGATAGTAGTAATAGTGCAGCTACAAATCCAACAGCATTAATTAGCATTGTTGAATTCTAGTTGATTATTGAGTGGTAAGTAGACATGTGTTAAGTTGTGTGTTGAGATGTGTCCTCACAACGTAAATTTCTCTCTCCTCTCGGTCCAGTTTTCCACGGACATACACCAGTCCAGTTTTCTCCCCCACGGTAAACACGTTCACTGGTTCTTGACTGGCCCCACGCCCCAGCAGAGAGTAGTACAGGGTCTTTCCTTTGTCCCAGTCTGATCTGATCTGAATGAGAATAACAGTCATAACAGTGATTTCAATTTTGAAAATATTAGAATCTGTTATACAATCAATCCAAACAAATTGTTGATGTCCTCAGTGCCATCATTGAAACTTACACTCAAAGTCTGCATGCATTTTTACTTTTTAAAAAAAATGTGTTTTATTGAAGTGTTGTTTACGCATTTAAAAACATTTTAATACCACTGTCCTGGCCTGAGCTAGCAAAGGTAACAAAAGGTGACCAATAACAGAATAGCATACAGCGCGTTGAGGTTACGGATGAGGATATGGGCTGTTTTCACAGACTGTAACTGTGTATGCATCCAAATCTCTCTGTCACCAGATATCTCCTGGTGTCCAATCATCCTGCTTCCCATGTGGCCAGTGTTCGTCTGTCTTTAGATCCATGTTTTGGTAAACGTTTGCCTACCATACAGCCTACTTCAACTGTCTTGTAATTTTACAGTTACTGGAGACAACAGGACTTTTTCACAGTGGACATGTTTTTTTGTGCTAATTTATTAATCTGTGTATATACAACAGTAAATATGTTTTGAGGGAAATGCAATGCTGATTATGTTTTCTATGAACATAATGAAATGTTGTTAATTAATGTATCTGGCAAGTTGAAACTGAACGTATTGTTAGTGGTAAAATGTTGACTGACATTATATCATACATTTTACTTGTCTTACACCACAATATCTGATTTTAAAATATAAACTGAAACTTTGCATGTCCAACATCCACCTCAACCACCTCCCTACAACTTCTGTGTGCTACATAAATGTAGTGCTTTATTCATTCTAAAAAATGTTGCCTGTTATCCAGACAGAGCCCTGTGCTTTTCCTACGATGACAAGTTGCAAAGTCCGCAAGACTTAGAGTTGGGTTGAGTTGGGTGACCTGAGGTAAATATTTGTACTTTCTACAGTATATACTGTACATGTGGCAGCCACAGTCAGACACCCATCAACCACCCAAACCTCTACACCCGTATGATTTTCTGGCTTCATTAAGAGTCCATTATGTCTAAATGTTGGCATCTGACATAAATCACAAGATAGGCAGAATTACTGAATGGCAAGAAAAGGGTGGTGCATTGTATTTCTTTAAGGTACTTTTTCATAGAAATGCTTTGAGCAAGATTTTGAACCTGAGCTCTGCTTTATAACGAGAGAATGCCTGATATCCAGGTTCTGGTCCAGGTCCTTTTCATCTCACTAGACTGCTGCAACTCACTCCAGACTGGTGTGCCTACATGTGGCATGTGACCTCTGCAGCTCATCCACAATACAGTAGCCCAGCTGGCCTTCAAACTGCCCATGTTCTCCCACATTACACCACTGGTCCGCACCCTGCACAGGCTACTGGTGGCTGAATCTGATTCGAGACACTGGTACTACAAGCTTCCCATTGGTTGACTCTTACACATCGCCTGTCTCAGACTGAATTCTCCTCTGTTCAGACCGGGTTAAATCCTCATGACTAAATGTACCTTTTGTATGTGGCTTTGGATAAAAGCATCAGCCAAATGATGGATGGGGACAGATCCAAATAAGACTGAGATGGCAGGAAACATCATGTGTTCATTCGACTATAGAAAACATTTTAATGTACCCTGGAAACTGAAGAACCAGAAGTCAAGCCCATACACGAGAACTAGTCGTAAAGACTGAACACTTTATATTGCTTCTGGCAATCTTATTATGTTAGTGCAGCTGTTTCCAATTTTCCTATGTCCATAGGCTCTGGGTGTGCATTTCAGTACATTGAGTTCGGCTTTAAAGTGTCTCAAAACCAAAAAGAGCAATGACGTTGTAAAACAATTGGGGCCCTGTACATATGCATCCTCAGTGGGTCCACTTATCATTTGAATGCATTCATTTGATACATCTTTACGGCCTGTACAAATAAATGAATCAAATAATAATCTAAAAATAAATATCTGTACTTGTTAGCAGATATAACTAGTTGTTATTGGCACTGATTTATTTATAATGCTTTTAAGAAAGTCTGCACAATCTCAAATCTCAGCATATTTCAGCCTCATCTCTCAACATACAGTACTTACTTTACAACATTACAACATTAGAGACATTCTTCTTTATTATAGCCTGATGAAGAAAAGAACATAGAAATAGCATAATAAATCTTTAGAAACCTCAATGACTGGTGTTAATACCTGGGTTCAATAATAACTCAGTCTAAGCTATCAAAATTTTCTGGCGCTGCTGATGGTATATTCAACTTGATTATAATATGACTTTTGACATTTTTTCCCCAGTAGTACATATAATGTCAAGTCTTACAGGGATGTGGATCTAAAGTTTTGAAAAACAAGACACAACCATGGCTCAAGACACTGACCATGAACTGCAACAGCCCTCTTTTGATTTCAGCTGAAGACCTTTGTTGCATTCCTCATTTCCTGTCATCTCTCTGCTGCCACTAGCTACTAAACTACCAAATAATCAGTGAAAAAGGCCCCACTGGGCATCAGCGTTTAAGTCCTGTGAGAAACCGCAGCAGGATGGAGAGTTTCTCACTGTTAGATAATCAATGACGTTGTCCAATTATTCATTGTTGTAATAGCAGACAACTTCCGTATAAGCTTTGAGATGATGAACAATCTGAACCCTTCATATGGACAATGTCATGATGTAGGGTTTTAGCAAGTCGACATATTAAATATTAATCTTTTGACAAATCTGTTTTGCCTGAGAGTCAAAGAGAAATTTAGATGAAACCTTTGCTGTTAAGAAACACACAATGGGAAATCACAGAGTTGACACAACATGGGGGAACATTTTACCTTGGCAATATAGCCTTCTTTACTGTAGTCAACGTTCTCTTTAAGCTTCCTTGTAGGAATGACCCAGTCCCTCTTGTGGCGTCTGACCTGTGGGATGCTGGCTGCACCGCCGCCCAGCTGCAGAGAGAAGGGACAATTATCTCACATCACTGTAGTAGTGTTGCTACTACTACTACTTTTGTTTGTTTTTTACAGAACAAGTCTGAAGCTCATACAGGCTGCAGTGTTCATTCACCAGTATGAAAGGGTTGCATTCTGTCAGCACATGACTCCTTGTAGTCATGCTTATCTCTTGAGATCAGCTGTCTATTCTGTGTAATATTCTATTCTGTGTATAACCTGTAGACTCCTGTGTTCTATGGACAAAGAGGTGGAGCGAGGGTGGAGCTGAATGAAGAATTGATGAAACATGCTCACTGAGCTAGCCGGCTAACCCGGTAGTACCGGCCCGGCTTCGGCACCAGTTACGTTACTTTAATAAGCCGGCATAATGTTATATGTCAACATTTCAGGCTCCAGCCGATCACAATCGGTCAGTTTCTGGAATAAAATAAACTTAAAATTTCTGTTTCAGTGTGTCATAAAGAAATTCATCCCCCATACAGTTGTCATGAAGTGGAAAATCAGCTAAAGAGACCAAAACCATTTCTATACCACGATGTAAACATGTTTTCTTCTGCTGTAAAGTCGGACATTTTAACATGGGGGTGAGTTGTAATTGACTCCCTATTGGAGCCTGCCCCTAGTGTTCATTTGAGGAATTGCAGCTTTTTGCACTTCCGTGTTGGCTTCATTTTTCAGCGCTGGAGGTTGCGGCTTGGTTGAGACACACAGCACAACTTATACAGCTGGTGTAGACAAGGTGTGGGTGTTCATCCTCTGTGGGGCAAGAATGTAATGAGCAAACTTCATGGTAAATTGCCATGAAGAATTATCTTGACATTTTGTCCTGGGGGGAGGATGGACAGCCACACCAGGTTTCCTAGCATCGAGGCAGTAGATAGATAGATAGATAGACAAACCTTTTATATGATAAAAATCACACACACCACTGAGGGCAGAGTGCATAAAACTATGTGTAAAACAACCATTTGCATATCAATGCTGTGCCTACTCCACCACTCATTTGAGTCATCAATGAGAAGAACAAGTGCATGTTAAATGATTTGTGCTTCATCAGTGATGTTCTCCAACAGCATCAAACAACTGTCATTATGTGTGATAAAATTCATTACAGAAATAATTTAAAATCAAGTTCATAAATGTGCCTTAACAACCTTAACAAACTTACTTTACAGCCACAGCTACGGCACACTGTCTTTGTACGTACACGTAGATGTACATCTTACATTTCTTGTCCTCTTTATCATTTAACCTGCAGCTATCTGTTGTAGACCATGTGTACACCTGGTCTGAAGCATGCTTGACAAGCATACATTCTCACGGCACCTTCTTCTTTTACAAATATCAGGTAATGTCTGAGAAAAGGCGCAGGCATGCTTTTGTGTTTCCGCACCATTTAAATATTTGTTTTCATTCCGTCTGATTAGACCTCAGATGTGTTTCAAATAGAACAGAGCTATGCTTGGAATGATTACTTAATATCATTCAAGTGTTTTTGCAACTATAACTAAAGTGACCCAGCAGGTTTTCTTCAAGGATTGGCTCAAAATGCATGAAAAACCTGCCAGCTCTTTGAGAAAATGCCATCCATCATTCAATGCAGATATTAAGATGGACAAAAAACCCATGTCAGCCATAATAAATTGTGCACAAGCTATATTGATTCTCTTGTCTATACACAGTATATTTTGCTTTTTTTTTTTTTTTAACATTAGTCTATGCGTATGTATTTGCTACATGAATGTTTTCATTTTATGTGTCGGTCATGTTTTCTTTCTGGAGCTGAGCCATCACTATGCCATAGTTGTGTTTGTGTTGGCTTAAGTTTGGAAAATGTCGGTAATGCTGAAAGTAGGAGTTTAACTATGGTATGTGCAGTTTGGAAGGTGGTGCAAACTCTCAGTAAACAGTTTGATGTGTTTGTAGTGTTCCCATGAGACGTGCACACACATCAAAGGTATGTCGCACTTTTGAGTTATGAATCACAAAAAATGTTTTATAACCCAAGCTTGAATATTTCCAAGATAATTGGTGCAATAAACTGCACCCGTATACCACAAGCTTCTGCCCTGAAGGTACATTTGGCAAATCAAAAGTCTGTGTATGCACATCAATTGAAAAAAGGTTAAGAGGTTAAAAAGGTACAGACACTGAAGTGGAAATGAGAACAATGAACTTTTTTATTTATGTAAAGTGTAGATGATATGCATGGCACCACAAAGCTTTCACTGCACTTAAATCTTAGAGTAGACCTACAGTCAGTGTTGCGCATGAACGAGTTCAAAAGAACGCGTTCACTGAACACGTTCATTTTTCTAAGAACGTTGAACTGAACACAACGTATTTGGAAATAAAGAACTTGAACGTGAACTCGTTCAGATTATGTGAAAATCACCGCCACTGTTTAGGTCCAATTATTACGGATTTTCCCTTCTCCTGACGAGAGATATTTGCACGCCTGTTGCAACGGCATGTTGTTGTCACTGCCCACATTTGACCAGCGGGCAGCGCTACACATAAAGTACTCGACTTGCTTCACACTACATTACCCACGAAGCATTGCGCACACTAGCATAACAAACCAGCAATCACATGGCAACACCGCCCGGTGCAGTCAAGTCAAATGTCAAGTGGAGATGAAGAAAGCACAGACGCTGCAGGCGCAGCTGCCTCCACTTATGATTATTTACGGGAATTTTATGTATTGTCTCCCATAGATTCCGACAGTAAAAATCTAACATTTCTGTGCAAATCATGTCCACCTGCGCTGAAAAAACAAGTCCGCACGTCAGCCTCGTCAACTTCAAATTAGAAAAGGCATTTGGAGTTGAAGCATCCGTCCAGTGTGAGAAAATATCTGCAAGTCCTTGACAATCACAAAAAGTCATCAGGAAAGGGCAAGAACACCCCCTGCCAGCCCCACACGACCCAAGTCCCACTGCCTGCAGCCTTCAGGGGTATGATTTCCCAGCAACAGGTAGACAAATTAATAATGGACTACATTGTTGGAGATTTACAGCCTCTGAGTAAGGTTGAAAAACCCTCCTTCATCAAGCTAGTGACTGGTTTGCAGTTTTAGGTGGTGATGGATGTCATAGTTTTCTTTGAAAAACAAGGTCAGTCTTTCATTCTCACTTTTCACCTAAAAAAACTGAAATGAACTGAACTTTGAACTAGTTCAAAATTGAAATGGTGAACTATGAACGTGAACTATTCATTTTTATACTGTGTGAACTGAACTTTGAACTAGTTCATGAGAACTATGAACTTGCACAACACTGCCTACAGTAACATATGCTTTTATAGATGCCATGTGGCCAAGCCTGGACACCCAATGACCTGAGTTTGTGCATTATACAATACTTATTTATAATTATAAATACATCCTATGATAGCGTACACATTTCAAGTTTCTTTCAACTCGTGGCACGACTCATTAATGGTCTATGGGTGGAAACAGTGTGATGAGCCCGAGTCAAAGTCACGAAGTAATAGACTCGTAATAGACAAGACTGGCTGTGAATACAGTGAGGGTATTACATTACGTAAAATGCAACAATCAAGCTACAAGTACAAGATCAAGTTGACAAAGTTCTCGAAAATGGTCTTAACACCCATATCCAAAAACAATCCAGGACCTGCACCATGATCCCTAGATATATTTTTTGGATTATTTTGCATTGTAGTTACTGAATCGCTATGAACACACTGTAGTGAGAACGTTTGCAACATTCTTCTTGCACATCAAAGCTCAAGTACCAATCTGTAAAAATGGTACGCAACGTCATTATCGCGGAAGCTATTTTAAAATACTGACAAAATCATTTGGACTCAAGGTTACTCGATTCTGACTTGATCATTCTGAGATGTGTTTGCTTGACGTACCTATTTTTTTTTTACCACCCGCTATTAGAAAGAGAATATCCTTGTTGTGGGATTAATAAAGGAATATCTTATCTTATCTTAACCAACCGTCCCACCATGTTTCTGTCATGATAGCACAACAAACCCATTAATGCCTTACATTTCGTTAGGCAAGATTTGAAGTAAGTCAGTAAGCTGTGGGTGAAAAGGAGTAAAACAGACTGAGGGAGAGACCTGAGTGTGGTGGAAGAAGTCATAAATGAACTTCTTCAAAACTAAACTTATGAAATTCCAAACATGCTAGTACGACGACCTCTAATCTCAACCTCTTGTGTTATTTTAGATTTTACATGCAGATTATGTTGAATTGTTGTAGAAGGTGATATTAATGATGACATGTGCCTGTCAGTAGAAAAAACAGGGATCATTCTAGGTGAGACAGAGAGGGGTGGAGAGAGCAAATGTTAAGGACGCATGGTGAGGTCACATGAGTGTAAATGAAAATTTAACATTGTGGAGACATTGAGCGCAAACTTTAAGACTTTATCTTGTAACCTGTGTATTTTTACTTCACATACAAAAATTGCATGACTTAAATTGAACTTCACAAAAGAACTGATTATGTCATTTCTCCCCACATGCCTTTTCACTACGACTTTCTCAATCCTCCATTTCATTTCATACAAGCAAACTCGGTATCCTCTTTTAAATCTCTTCTTAAAACTCGCTTTTATCATTTGGCTTTTCTTAGCTGATGTTTTGCAGTCCTTATTCTTTTTATTTATTTATTCATCTTATCTGTTTACATATTTTTTTAATGCTCTGTATTTTATTTGCCGTTAATTATTGTTGTTTTTAATGTAAAACACTTTGTAAGTCTGTTTTGAAAAGTGCTACACAAATAAAGTTATTATTATTATTATTATTCTGCGATGGACTGGCGACCTGTCCAGGGTGTCCCCTGCCTTCGCCCTAAGTCGGCTGGGATAGGCTCCAGCCCCCGACCCTCCGACCCTGCAGAGGATTAAGCGGCGTACAGATGTACAGATAATGGATGGATGGATTATTATTATTATTATTATTATTATTATCATTAGTAAGAAATGATTATATGTAAGTTGCACTTGTTGGATGAGTCACAAATGTAATTTCAAAATACAATTGATAATCTAATAGTCTAATCACATGAATAGGATAAGGTATTCACTGATTGTTGAAACAATGAAAAATGTACAAAAATACTTTAAATGTTAAAACGTTGCAGACCCACAAAGGGGACGTAAATCATGAGTTGTGCATGAGTGTATGAGCAAGTAAAGCACTTGTGTAGACGCACACACATTTACACACAAACTGGCCTAAAGGAGACCGTAACACACACACACACATTAACCCACAGAAAGTTCTAGAACTAGCTGCATCAACTGTGTCAACGATGTCTAGTATAAAAAGATAAGAGTTAGAGCGATTATCATTCTTTCTTGCTCTTCAAGCAAGTTGGGAATGCCCACACATACACAGACAGACAGACAGACAGACAGGGGTGAACTCACCATAACATACAGGTGAAGTAGTAAAATGATGGCCGACACACCCTTCATGTCTCAGGTGAAAGCTGCACACTGAGTAAACAGCGTTCCTCCGCGCACTCTGAAGCACAGTTTGCCACAGTAATCCAGATGCCAACAGGCCCTCAAAGCACAGAATGCTTTCCTAACATCAGTATGTCCTCCTTTCCTTCAGGTGCTCTGTCTTCCTTGCTCCTCCCTGCTCTCCTCTTATTTATCCTTGGCCTTAGTTCCCCTCCCTCCTCACAGCTCCTCCTGTGACACTGACTTAATAAGAAGAAACACACTTTTACTTTTCTTACCTCATGAAAATGGATTGAGTGAAAGTTACTATTCAGAACCATTTTAGATCATGTAACTGTTGGTCTTCCAAAATCAATTTATGCACTGAATGAAATCACTTACTTTACATCAAAATTTTTTAAAGCTGCATCATTATTATTATTTATTAAGGGATACACACAGTATGCAGCATAATGTGTCTATTTGTATGTCTTACCATCTGACTTATCAATAGTCATTTGTAAGCACAATCACAGATTATGTGATAATTCAAAGTAGGAAGAGATATCAAGGAAAAATCTTAATATGTAACATTGATAAAATTAGAAAAAGACACATCTATCAGAATTAGAATTGTGTTTATTGTCAAGAATTAGTGGTAAAGTAAGTGTTGTACTAAAATAGCTACAACAAAAATAGACAGTTAGGAAAATGTTTCATCTGAATTAAAGTTCATAAGAAGTCCTCTGAATGAACTGATAAAATACTTTCTTCATACCCTTTAGATGTACATGTAGAGACGTTTTCTGATGTAACACGCCAATCAACAGAACCACATTGTCAGTCTGTGCCGTCAAAACTGTTGCAATTTTTTTTTATTTTGAAAGGTTTATGAGGTGACAACACTGTGGTTAAGATTTAGGTACAAAACCAACTTGGTTAGGTTTAAGGAAACGTCATTGCTTTTGGATAAAATAAGTATTTAGTTAAGATGAGAGGAACTTCATCTTCATGGTTACAATAATAAACACTTGTTTAAGGTCAGTGAATGATGGTAGTCGCGGTTAATAGAGAACATTGTTAACTCTTGGTAGGGAACAGGAACCAGTGTTCGATGTTTCGTTGACTCCTCCTTCCACCCAGAAAATCCAAAACAGGAAACTATTTGCATATTTATACTGTAATAACATGCAGTGGTGGGTGGAGTACTAAAAGTTGTTACTGAACTAAAAGTACAATAACTCCTGTAAAAAAAAAAAAAAAAAAGAAAAATCACCACTTGAAAAACCTACTCAAGTACTTCGTCAGCAAATTACTCACAGTGCAAGTTACTTTGTTTTTCAAAAATTGCTAGCATGTGGGAGCCGGAGGTCTTCACAAATCATTTTATGAAAGTCCAAGACTGGTCTCAAGACTTCTCAAGGTCAAGATTCTGAGTCAAGTCTCAATCTTTTTTTGGAATGAATTATTCTGGCAGTAACACAGAATCAGCCCATTATTGAATGAAGTAGGGTACGCCCTACAGGACTGTTGTACACACCCATATTTGGCCTCTCCCTATACTTCTATAATGATTTTTTCTTGAATACATAACATCTGCTGGCCAACTGAGTGAAAGCCAAGATCAGTTTCACCAGCAGCATTCTACTTAATGAATTCACCATCGGTCATTGCTGTAAAATATATAGCAACCAATGCAAATTACAGAAAACAATGGGCAAATTTACATCAAAATGGTCGGTGCAACAAGCTGATTCTGTTGCTATTTCAGAATCATTCCAGCTATCACCTGACTTAAATGTTTATAAAGCTGGCAGTGCGTGTAGCCGACAATTAAGTACATAGACTAAATATGCTTTTAATATGCCATTAATGGAATGTGAAAGTATTTCTGCTGGCTTGTGTAAGGATGATGCATTCCAACACAGCCACCAGTGACATCATGTGCAGTTACTGTATTTGACTTACATTAAGAGAACAACCAGGCCTTAACTGAAAAGGTATTTGCCTGATTTTTTTAGGTTTTGAATTTTCCCAGCCCTTCTGTGTGACTGTATGCACATTGATTGGATAGACATTAAGTTTAGTTCATGTAGCAAAATGTATAGTGAATAACAGAGTAGTTGTAACAAATGTAAATGTAGCAAAGGAAGCAAAGTTAAAAGTAGATTACTGGTTCCAAAAATACTTGACTAAAATGTAAAAGTACAGGTTACTACCCACCCCTGATAGCATGTGACACTGATGCATGATATGCTGACATGATGTGCCAAGAGCAGAACAGCAGTGCATGATTTAAAGCTGAGGAATGCTTTGTATGTGTGTGTGTGTGTGTGTGTGTGTGTGTGTGTGTGTGTGTGTGTGTGTGTGTGTGTGCGTGTGTGAAAGGATAATGACACATTGAGTCAAACATCCAGGGAGTGGTGAACAATTATGGCAGCAAACATGTAGCTATACAATCTCAAGCAGTGAACCCAAACACTGTCAAAGGCTGTGCACAGCCATGATCCACCCACATTTGACCTGATTTGACCTCTGCACATCACTGTGTATGTGTACATAGATCATCCTTCACCGATATTTCCCTGACTCATTTGGTTAGTTTTGTTGCACTTTTATTGCCTTTACCATTAAGGTCTTTATCATCTCCTGGATTTTAGTGTCCTGATGTAATTCCCAGCATATCCCGACCCAACTTCAAACTGATCAGAGGTCTAATCAGCCAGAGTAACTGACAAAACCTGAATGGATATGCAAGGCCTGCGTGACAGAGATGCAGTTTGGGGACAGAGAAAAAGTCATTTCTACTTAGAAACCCCTGAGGCACTGTATATATAACGTCCTAGGTTTGAGTCTAGCTGTGGACCTGTGTTGCCTGTCATTCCCTCATTCTCTCTCCCCTCATTATCTGTCTGTCTTTGATGTAAATGGCCAAGTATTGTTCAAAAATATATTTTAAAAAAAAGAAAAAGAAAAGGTCAGAGAAAAGAAATAAGGAACAATTTTTGTTCAGTCTCTTTCCATGTTAATCATCTTGTGACGTGTCTTCCAATGCCTAGGTTGGGAACCACTGCTCTAGGCAATGCATGATGGCCAGTGAAATTAATCTGATTAGACTAATTTCACTGGCAATTAGACTGACTGATTCCATTTGCTTCTTAAGCTCTAACATGGATTGCTTACCTTAAGAAAATGTTCATTACAGCATTTTGTGACCAACATAGAGAAAGCATGTAGAGAAATCAATCTGTTTGGGAACTGTAGCTGTTCTGAGACCCAGATACTTTCAGGGCACAAGGAGAAGACAAATATTCCAGACAGATACAATCAGGTTCCAGCAGCTTTGCTAAAATCAAGAGTAAAATGACAAAATGGAATCGTAAAACACACAGGAACAACAA
Source organism: Holacanthus passer (assembly GCA_025331565.1). NCBI lineage: Eukaryota > Metazoa > Chordata > Actinopteri > Pomacanthidae > Holacanthus > Holacanthus passer. The sequence goes on from JAFREQ010000059.1 coordinate 87,541, forward strand.
AATACTGTAAAAAGTTGATAAAAACATAAAATGGCAAAAGCAATAAAAGATAAAACCAGATTAAACACATTGATAATTCACAAACAGTGGCCTGTTCCACAGGCTGTTGAGTAACTGACTAGAGAGACATTTTGGCACAGGGCCATTTTGGCTTGAACAACAACAACAGTGAAATGCTGAAGTCAGGATGAAACCCAACAAGAAGCTAATATAATGTGGCTGGCATTATATGCAAATCTTTCTGATATGAATTGTACCCTAAGAAATTCTACACTTTGCCTGCTGTGTCCTGATCTTCTTCATTCCTTCAGGGTGTGTTCTTACTGAGAAAAACTATAATCATTTAACATGTCGCTAACACTGCTGCCCAAAAACAAAAGGCTTGTCATATCCAGTTACATAACACATGTAAAACGTGTTGACTTGATGAGGAGAAGAGTTTATTAAGTAATAAATGGTGAGATAAATGTTTTCCATCTCGTAAGTATCTGTCTGCATAGTAGGCCTAGTTACTAGCCATAGTTAACCACTGTTTTTACCATTGTATGACCATGAACATTTACATACAACTGACAGATGTATCAGAGTTTAAATCAAAACTCATGGCATCTTGACACTGACTGGTAAAATATGTTTTGTTCAACATGAAATGTTTAGATCAAGCTGGGTCACAAGAAACCAAATTTCAACTGAGCAGAAAAGATGTTTGTTTTTTCTTTGGACAGTTATTAGTGCCTCTAGTTTAACCGGATTTGTGGTAACAGTCTTTCCAGGGTAGTGAGTAAGAACAGTAACTGTAGCCGTCATAAACAGTAACCATTCCAAAGGGCTAACCACATCCATGTAAACAGAACAATAAATCAAAATCAAGACTCTGACACCTCATGAAAGCTGCCGTGCTTTGATTGTCTGGTTGTGCTTTCTGAACTGGATGGTTTTTCTGTTTTCTTCAGATGGTCTTGTCCTTTAGCATTGTCAATACTGTATTTTCACCCCTCTGCCATACGGCATTATAGGAATGCCGTAGTATAGAGCTTTAAATCTTCACCTCATCTGTTCTAACAGGGATCAATGCCTATTTCATATTTCAGAGTCATCTGTTGTTTAAAATTGCCTCAAAATTAAAGTACATTAAAAAAAAAAAACCTTGTCATATAATGAAATTGTTTGTAAAGGACTTTTCTTAATTTAGTAACAAAGTGCTTTCCAAAAGAAAAAGAAAGCAACGTTGCAGATGGGGAGCATTTGAATCCTTGTTTCTTATTTAAATTTGCAAATAGGCACTTGAAACCTCATCACGTGCACATGCACGAATTGCCACGTTGTTAGTAAGTATGACTTGCCCAACTAGGAATTCAAACCTTGGACTTTTGTAATCCCCATAGAAGGTGGCTGACTTACTACGTCACTTTGGAAGCATGGTTTTCACACGCCTTCTCACAAGTCGAGGCAATGACATTACACGTGCCAAAGAAAAGACACTGAATGTCACTGCGGACTCATTGTTTGATATATCAAAGCACCATGTGAAACACGTGATATCCAGTATTTAAAGAATGTTGGTGCCAGTACTTGTCTGACAGTACTGGCTGCAACACTGTGGAGCAATGACTTTCCACACAACTTATTATAATGTGAGGCAATGACATCACATTGTGCCAGAGTGAGTTATTTTTGTCTGTTTAAACTTAACCCATATGAACCCAGACCAGTTTCTCCTTAAAGGAAAATTATGGGGGATATACCACAGACTAAGTGGAGCACACAGAACACATTTCTGATGTTTGTAATAAAATATTTATTTATATTACATTTGATCATATTTAATATATTTTATATAATATTTTGTTAATTATATTTATATTTATTGTTTTATATTAATTTGTTCAAGAAATATGGTCAGAACAGGTTAAATGTGATACAGGACACATTATTAAAGCACTGAACTGTTAAATGGGTAAAGTACCTTTAGTATCAAAAAACAAACATGAAATTAGCTACTTCCTTCACTTTTGCTACAGGTCACACCACCATTCTTGGGGAAGTCATGTCACACCACCACCACATTAGTTGGTGATTAGACATTGCCTAACTCCGGTTAATCCAAATATGGACAAAGAGGTGGAGCGAGGGTGGAGCTGAATGAAGCCTGTTTGATGAAACATGTTCACTGAGCTAGCCGGCTAACCTGGTGGCACTGGTCGGCTTCAGCACCAGTTAAGTTACTTTAATAGGCCGGCATAATGTTATATGTCAACATTTCAGTCAGTTTCTGGGGTATAACAAACTTAAAATTTCTGTTATAGCAATAATATAAATTTCTGGAAACATTCAGAAATGAGACGTTAATATTTTGAAGTTACAAAAATTTTATTGCATTTACACAGATCAGTTTAAGATTACATAATCTTAGATAACAAATGTGGAGGATTTTTATTTCACAACCTCACACAGACGCATTTTATTCTAAAGTATTAACACAAATCATATAACTTGTTATTACGTTTTGACTTCAGCAGCTTTAATAACTGAGGCTACCAGACGCTCCTGCTAGCATTGTTAGCTTTGCTCAACCTCCACTGTCTCCTCCCAGAGAAACTCGTCCTGGACACCCGAGAGAAACACAGTCAACATGGCAGCACAGTCAAACTCCAGCCAACAAGCAGCTCCACAAACACCAGAACAAACTCACCGAGAAAACAGCGCAGACATCCTGGACCAAGACACCACAAAGCTGGCGGCAGCTAGCTGGAGGCCTTCAGCCTGATGCTAATTCATTAGCTGGCTACTTACTAGTAAACAAAAAAATGGGAGCGCCGACTTTTGGACAGTCTGTTAGTGCAATTAACTGCTCAGCAAGCCGAGTTATTTATCCAGTATTTACATGAAAAAATATCCGAAAGGCAAAAACAGCACAAACACAGGCAAAGTTCAGTGACCGAATGAGCTCTGTGTTTGACCAGCAGGCAGCTGTCAATCAAAGTGATGTCGCTCTTCAGATTCAGATTTTAAACGAGTGTGTTATAAAAAAATTCATCCCCGTACAGTTGTCATGAAGTAGAAAATCAGCTAAAGAGACTAGAGCCATTTTTTTGTACCAGGCTGTAAACATGTTTTCTTCTGCCGTAAAGTCGGACATTTTGACATGGGGGCCAAATGTAATTGACTCCCTTTTGGAGCCTGCCCCTAGTGTTTACTCGAGGAACTGCAGCTTTTTGCACTTCCGTGTTGGCTTCATTTTTCAGCGCCAGGGGTTGCCGCTTGGTTGAAACGCTTACAACATTTAAAATGTTGGTGAAAAAAAAAATCATTCTGTTGGTTTCAGGTTCATTGTCAAATGTTTTTGTAACAATTGATCCAATACTGGTCAAAAAAGAAAATGTGCATACAGTACAAATACAGCAAGATATTGAATATCACTGATTTGAACATCATTTGAAATACTTGGTATCTACCATCCAGAGGGGAACCTTTCTCCTATCAAGGGCCATTTCAATTTTTATAACATCTTTCGAGAGCCATACTAGAAAGAATGGGAAAATTCTCAGGACGTACATAGAGTTTATAGATGTCGAGCAGATGGAGGCTGTTGTAGCTAGCTTTGAGCTCATTGATGCTCTGCACCTCAATGAGTTTTTGTTGTATCAGCTGGTTCCACATTATGCAGCATACAAATGTGTTCATTTCCTTTTGGTTACTTTGCATGTCCTGAAACCTCTCACCAAATGCATGGACGAATTTTTCACACTCACCAACATATTCAGACATCATAGCCGGCTTTTGATTTTGCAGAGAAGGGAAATGCAGTGTTGTCCATTTCCAACTGCACTTACAACAACTTAAAATTACGGTGGAAATGCTTACAATGCTCAAATTCAATATATTGGAATAGATTCTTCTGCACACAAAGAGTCCAGGAAACAACAAAGTTTCTGAGACTTATGGTTCAAAATTTATCGGCCAAAACAGTTGACATTTTTATTCTGTTTTCAAAACAACTGATTAGTTTGAGCTTCACACTTAAAATACAAGGCTTTCCAGTCAGTTACACAAGAAACTGGAGTTTTTTATGAAGTTTTTTATGATCATTTTCAATTTGAACATTTTTTAAAAATCAAGGTTTTCTATGCTTGAATTGACATGGTTTATAAGGATAGATTCTTCTGCACACAATGAGTCCAGGAAACAAAATAGTTTCTGAGATTTTACGGTTGTAGGCCAAAACACAAAGTTGCCAATCAGTCCGTTTTATTTTTGCCTGCTGAGTGAGTGAGATTACCAACTTATCTGTTTGGGAACTGTAGCTGTTCTGAGACCAGATACTTTCAGGGCACAAGGAGAAGACAAATATTCCAGACAGATACAATCAGGTTCCAGCAGCTTTGCTAAAATCAAGAGTAAAATGACAAAATGGAATTGTAAAACACACAGGAACAACAAAATACTGTAAAAAGTTGATAAAAACATAAAATGGCAAAAGCAATAAAAGATAAAACCAGATTAAACACATTGATAATTCACAAACAGTGGCCTGTTCCACAGGCTGTTGAGTAACTGACTAGAGAGACATTTTGGCACAGGGCCATTTTGGCTTGAACAACAACAACAACAGTGAAATGTTGAAGTCAGGATGAAACCCAACAAGAAGCTAATATAATGTGGCTGGCATTATATGCAAATCTTTCTGATATGAATTGTACCCTAAGAAATTTTACAGTATGCCTGCTGTGTCCTGACCTTCTTCATTCCTTCAGGGTGTGTTCTTACTGAGAAAAACTATAATCATTTAACATGTCGCTAACACTGCTGCCCGAAAACAAAAGGCTTGTCATTATCCAGTTACATAACACATGTATTAGCCTGCCCTCATGCAGACGCAGGACATAAAACGTGTTGACTTGAAGTGTTTTGTACAAAAGAGTTTATTAAAGTAATAAATGGTGAGATAAATGTTTTCCTTTTCCATTCCAGCTCATAAGCATCCGTCCGCATAGGAATAAATTAACCAATTTTTACCATTGTATGACCATGAACATATTAAAAAAGCAAAGCGCTGACTGATGTAGGTATGATCAGTTTAAATTGGAATGAACATCGCATAATTTGGACTGAAATAACACAAAACTCATGACATCTTGACACTGACTGGTAAAAAAAACGTTTTGTCCAACATGAAACATTTAGAAACACAAGAGCAACAATCATTCCCCCCCCATGTAAGAATGGTTAACTGTAACCTTCACATACAGTAACCGTTCCAAAGCGTTAACCAAATCAGTGTAAACACAACAATCAATCAAGATGAAGACTCTGACATCTCATTAAAGCTGCCATGCTTTGATTGTCTGGTTGTGCTTTCTAAACTGGATGTTGCTCTATTTTCTTCAGATGGTATTGTCTTTTAGCATGTCACTATGTCAATACTGTATTTTCCCGCCTCCCCCACATAACATTAAGGGAACACTGTAGATTAGCACTTTGAATCTTATTCATTCATTAAAATACAGTGACACATTGTAACCTGATAATCTAAAAAGTACCAAGAAAATCCTTCTATGTTTCGGTGTAGACGCCGTCTTAAGTACCATGAGTAGACAATACCCTGACACACAACACTTCCTGTACAGTCTGTTGTACAAGGCAGATATCTCTGTAAGTCGCAGGCTGCTTAATGATCGAGTCACAAGGAACGACAGCACAGGCTGTTTAGTCTTTATATTACAATAGAGGCCCTTAACCTGAAACAACACACAAAGCTTACCCCCTCCAAAACCCACAGCAACCCACCCATGGTCAGAGCACCATTCACTCTGCCTGTCTGGCTTGTCCCATGCTTTTTACAAAAACACATATTCAAAATCCTAACAAAAGAAAAACAAAACAAACAGAAAACCCACAACTGAAGATTCAAGGGTGACTTTGAGTTGTTATTCAGACAGGATGGGTGTGTGTTTTAACTAAGCAAACAGTACAGCTGAGGAGTTGGGAATGTCATTAGTTTTGCAGGTACAGTATTTTTGTGAAATTGAAAATTAAATTTCCATAAAACTATGAATATGATTGTATCTGAAACACCACCAGACAGGTTCCGGTGGGTGGGGGTTGTGCTCACTGTGGTGGTAGCTGTCACATCCCAGAGAATTTCTCTTGTCTCCTGCAACACCATGCTGCTCTGAGAGCCAGTGGATGTGCTGCCGTTGTTGTAAAGGACTCTTTGAGATTCAGAGATATCACTCTTTGGGACAGACCTCCTGCCTCCTGGACAAGCTGCCCTCCACTGCTCACTGGTCCTCCGACCACAAGGAGACTCTGAGATCCTGAAAGCCCTCCTGGCTGTAGAGTGCCCCCCGGCATGAAGCAGGTCTGACTTCCATTCAGCACCTTCATTGACCCTGCAGGGACCCTGCCCTCCATGACCATCATGGGCTGGGAGCCAGAGAGGTTGGCACTGCCCCCGTGGACCCCACTCCTCTCCATGACCATCATGGTCTGGGAGCCAGAGAGGTTGCCAGTGTGGATCAGGTTGGCACCGGCTGCCTGGACCCCACTACTCTCCACGACCATCATGGGCTGGGAGCCAGAGAGGTTGGCACTGCCCCCGTGGACCCCACTCCTCTCCACGACCATCATGGGCTGGGAGCCAGAGAGGTTGGCAGTGGCCCCGAGGACCCCACTTCTCTCCACCAGCATCATGCCTGGGCCCTGGGCTTGTCTGCTGGACATCACTGTCTGTCCTTGAACGACCACACCTTGGGCAGGTCCGGTCTGGGTGCCATTCACCAGTACCATGCCCTGAAGGTTGGTGGAGGGTGCCTCAGCCAACAGCATGGTGTTCTGAACCTGTGGCTGGACCACGTAGTGCATCGGCTGCAGCACAGGGGTGGTGGTGTAGTAGACAGGCTGCTGCTGCTGTAGCAGGAGCATCTGGCCTTGATTAGCTTTCCCTTTCTTCACTGTGGTTATCCCTTCCCTCACAGTGGCTGCACTTTCCTTCACCATCTGAGAATGTCCAGAGGTCTCCATGACCACAGTCGACTCTGTTTTGGGCACAGTCGGCTGCAGCTGGGGTGGAGGGGGCAGCTGTTGGGCAGTCACCACACTTGATACTGAGGTGTGAGTGTTAATGGAGGCACTGGGTGGAGGAGTGAACACTTGTTTGACTTCAGTTGGGATCTTCTTGCCACCACACACTTCAGCCAGGGTCTTGAACTTTGGCCCAAGGTCATCGAGGAACTGCAGGTCGTTGTCAGACTCCAGGAGGCTGCAGCAGCCCACTGAGCCAGCAGGGGAGCCCTGGCCCTCGTAGTCATAAACCAAAAAGTCCGTCTTTTACTCCAAGGTTCTCGTTTCCACACATCACTTTCTGTTGGCAGAGAAAAAGGAAATCATCAAGTCTATCTTTGTTGACTTGTCATTTTTTAGGCATTCACAATGCAAATTTTTTGTTGTTTTAATTTTCACTTTTAATTTCACTTTCACTCAAAAAATTCTCAAATTAAAATAGAAAAAAAAGAAAAATCCAACGTAATAACATAATATCACAAACTAATGTCTGTCATCCTTGTGTAGAACACTGGTGGTGCCTAAGAAATTGCTTTTTAAAAGGTTTTTTAAGTTTGTGTTCATAAGCTAGAGTCCATTTTAAAATAGGTTAAATCAGAGAGAGAAAAGGCCAAACTTAACCTTTGTTTTAACTGACAGGACAATTACACAGCATGATTTTTTTTGTTGAACTGTTATGGCAAAGACATTTGTATTGAGCATTTTCAGCTATATCTCTTTTATCCAGTTTGATTTATTATACAGAAAGCAAAGAGCAGACATATTTAAATGATTCCTCACCTGGGAAAAGTACTGCTCCAGGAAGTGGTCTGGTAGAGCCATACCCTCAAACATTCCTCCACCTACTCCTGATTTTCTGGCCTCAAAATCAGAGTGGAAGCCACTGCCACTCAACTGGTTCATCATCCCCCATGTCCCTTCTCTGAAGACAGGTGAAAAACTTTCTTGATAGCCATTCATCCCATCCCCATCCATGGAAGCCACAGATTTCTGGACATCAAAACCTGCCATGGGCGCCATTGCTGAAGTCTTGCCAGCCACGCCCATACCCCTATCTTGACCATATCTCCATCCAGTTGTTCTGGCATGTTCAGTAGTGGCACCTCCTATCAAAGTGCAATGATTCAAATGTTAGAACAGAGTCATCAGTTATTAATCACTTCATGCAGCTTTTGAGCTTCCTGTCCTCAACAGTGGTGGTCATGTGTTTAAAAGCTAAATATGTTGGTCTTACCGTGTTCTCTCCCTGGCCCTCAGTGTGGTAGTTAATGAGGTGGGATTTGGTGTCAAAAGGCATCTCAGTAAAGCCCCCTGGCAGACCCCCAGCCCCCCCACACTGGCAGAAGAGCAGCAACAGAGGAATGACTGTAAAAAAACAACAAATTTTTAGTCAAACTTAATGGCTTAATGTGGTTTAATCTTTTGTAATAGGCAGCCATGTAGTTCTTTATTAGCAAAACTTGTTTCTGTAACCATTCTGGTGTAAGTTGCATGCTCTAATCCGTCTAACTGTTTTTTACTTGTCTGACAAGTCTGAGTTTGTTGTCAGAGTTGGTGACTGCCACCTGCTGGTCAGACCCACAATCATATCTAAAAGCAAAGAGATCTCAGAATTCACCTTAAATTAACTTGAGTTGGCCATTAGACACTGGGATTCATTTTCCCAACACAACTACTGCTTCTTTGTCTGCTGTTGCAGCATTTAAAAGAATGAGAAAACTTATTTTTCTTATTTTAATATTCAACCTCTTACTGTGAGTGATGGGATCATATATAAAAAACACTGGTTTGTAGCAAGGTCATTTTAATACACATCTTTGATAAAGATTTTTTGAGTGTTAAAGCAGACTATGCTGGAATTATTGGTTACTGTTTGTTAGGACAGTTTTCAAACTTGACCCTTCCTCCCCAGCTCAACAGAGTTTGCAGGCCGACACTGAAATGTTCAGCCTACAAGTATGTATTTGAAAGCTTACTGCACTGAATTTACAGTTACAAACATAAAAATACAAATTTACAAAACTCTGAGCCTCTGATGATTAACTTACTGCATTGGTTACAGCAATACACAAAATAGTCTGATAACTATTTATTATTGATAAATTCAACAAAATATGAAATTAAATAAATTACATTAAACACCTATTTGTATTAAATATTGCTATAAACGTTATAAGAACATATGCATGATTTGTGATAAATCAATAAGCTGTAATAAGCTGTATCAGCCTGCTGGGCCTTTGTCTTAGGGTTAGGGTTAATATTCAGTACTGTATTTAGACCATTTCTCAGACATGATGTTCTGCTAATTTAAAGTCAGATCTTACATGATCGCACTTATTATTCTACATCACTCCAGATTCTTTCTCGCATATTTTATGTATACACAAATCTGTCCACCTCAGTATTCATGGGATGGTGCATAGTATGTTACAGTCTTCAAAGGACTTCTGTTGATATTTTAGTCCGATCTAGTTTTGGTCTTGTTTTTGAATCATTTGCTTTGACCTTATCTTAAGCTTAAACTGGACTTCAACTGCGCTCAACCTGTCTTTGGATTGTCTTGAGCACATCAGCACAAGTGTTTGATCACACAACCCTTCATCAGAATGAGCATCACATCACACTTACGTAGCAAGAGCAGGAGGCCCAGGAATAGCAGTCCGATGCCTGCAGCTCCTAACTGTGATCCTTTGCTGGGCTGACCATTGGCACCTCGTTTTCCACACAACACTCCATCTTCACAGGTACAAACTTGGACGTTCACTTTCTGTGGTTCAGGACACTCATGTCCCTGCTGGTCCTTCACCACAAATGTCACCTCATAGGAGCCAGGCCACATGGACTCTTGTGCCCTGAGGATAGCTGCAGTGTCTGCCAGACAGGGGCAAGACGAACATCAGCTTTACTCTTACTTAACATATTCTGGATTAAAGACTAAAGCTTAAATTTGGCTTTTGCACACTTTAGTTTAAAAGGTTCCAGACATTCTGCTAGTTCACTGGTCTAAGATGCATACCAAGCATCCTCGTCAAAACAATCTTAGTTAGTTTTTAGTTCAAACCCTGCCATTAACTCTATTAATGGTGATGGTTGGTTAAACCAACTTATGTGTACCAATTAATTTTTTTCACTTTGGTGACCCCCAGTGTTAAAAACAAAGAAACAAAAACAGACACTAATTCATGTCAATACAGAGTAATTTCTAACTTTATGTCTTTTTGTATATTTTTACATTCATCTACTATAATGTTTATATAATTGGCAGTATTCTCCTCACCATTGAGATGCTCCACCTGCCATTTGCCCTTTGTGCCCTCTGGGATGATGGCAAAGTCAAAAGGAGCTCCATTAGGGAATGCATCCTCATCTTTAGCATTCACAATAACAGAATCATCTGTAGTACATATAGTCTCGATGTCACTGGTCAGTGTGGGGCAGTGGTCATTAAAATCTTCCACCTGGATGGCTATGGTGCCAGTGGCTGTTTTACCGGGCATGTCTGTGTTAGAAAAAGAGAGAGAAGAACAGATCATTCAACATTGCCTTTGTTTCTATTTCCATTCATATACCATGAGCCGCTGGTCATCAAAAACCAGACAATCATTCAAATGACCTTGTACATACTACAGCATCTACATAGAAAACCTTCTTTGCTGGATAACACACATTGATAACCTGAGGTCAACTTTCTACACAAGATGCATGAGAAAGGGTAATATTTTGTGAATTTAATGACTCTCTTGTCTTTGCTCTATAGCTGTTCTCAGAGCAAATTTAACATTTTAGCTCCATTATTGGTAAGGACGTTCCAAGACTAGAAAACATTGTCATAGCTTGTATTTCATCTATCACTTTCAGCAGACATGTAGTGGAAGAGTGTACCTTCTGAAATGCACAGCACTTCAGCAATATATGTCCCATTGACCAGGAATGGAGATTCTCTGTCCGGTAGCTTGTTCAGTTTGATCTCAGCTGTCTCTGGATCAATGGTCAGCCAGTTGTCAGGGTCTGAGCCCTTAGCATACCTGCAGCAGAAATAAGATGTCTCGGTTGCTATCATTGAACGTAGAAAATTAAGCTGACAATGTATACAATTGTATGTGTTTGTGTATGCACTGACTTGACATTCTCAGCTGGTTTCCCAGTGTCTCCATCTGTAGCAGGGTAGCTGGCAATAACTTTGTTAATGTTGGAGGACTGGCCTCCCTCTGAGATGGGAATGGCTTTGACTTTGGGATTAAAACCTGGCCCCTCAGGCTGATTCTTCACACTGATTTTGATTGGATAGGTTTTAAATGACGTCCCACTTGATGATGATGATGGTGATGATGATGATCCTCCAGACCCACCTCCCGTACCAGGACCACCTGCACCACCTGTACCACCTGCACCACCTGAACCACTCGAACCGCTTGAACCACTTGAACCGCTTGAACCACTGGTGCCACTTCCACCGCTTGCTCCACCTGTTCCACCTCCTCCCCCACCAAAACCTATACCAGCTCCACCACCTGTCCCAGATCCATCATGTGGTGGAGCCTTGTTTTTCACAGCGATTCCTAGTTCAAGGTTCTTCACATCCTCATAATCCACAGCCTATGAAATGACACACACAAACACACTGAGCAAACATTTCTATTGACAGCTTTGCTTTTTATTATTATTATTTTATTTTATTTGTCTATACAGGCTCACAAATATCAGTATGAGGAGTGACATGCAGATGCTGTGTTTTATGTACATGAAAAACGTTAGGGTCATGTACCATGGATTAGCCATTTTCACCTGTTTTTCACAGAAAACATGGTATTGTTTATTTTTAGATTAGAAAAAACACTATGGTTGTCTGTTTGGGTTATGCTCCGTGATTTTTCTTTTTGATATGAGCATTTCTTTTTTTCTGTCATAGCCTGGAAAATCTCATTTTGCTTGCACGCCGTTAAGTTTCTGATAAAAAAAAAATAAATAAAAAAAAGTGCTTTAATTCAATGGGTTCTTTTTTCCAGTGTGTTTCTTTGAGGTCAGTGATTGGGTCTTCCTTTGTAGCTCCTTTGCCCTTTTACAGCCATGTACTATTAATAAAGTGAAGTCAAATGGTTACAAGTTCACTGAAGCAAAAGAAACAAATATTTACATATGTAAACACTGTTTTATGAATGAAAGTGAACCTGGAACCATTCACTGTCACTTCCCAGCTGGTAGATAGAGGGTGATTGTGTGGGTGCATGGCATGAATACAGTGTGCAGTGGGTGATGTTGCACCCACAGGTGGGATTAATTTAGTAAAATGCTGTTGACATGAGGTTCGTCATCATTAGGTTCCAGGCGCAAATATTATTACTTTTTTTCTGAGTTACTTATTTTTTTAAATCATGTCAACACCTACTCCTTTCTAGATAGGCTAATTACTTTTTTAATTCTTTGTGTGTGGAGCATGATCTCTGCCTATGTCCCACAAAAGATTGGGAGACCAATACATGTATTTCTTCTCAATTTAGATTGCAGAAACATTGCTGTTTTGCCCATTAAGCAGTACCTTGTCGAGCATTAGGATGCCTTCGTTGGTGTTGGGGTCTGTTTTAATGCTGAAGTAGCCCGCCTCGTTGCCTTTGACAATGTCATACACAGCTTCCCAGTTGTCTGTGCCATACTGGTCCAGGTCATCTGCTTTGAATCTCATCACCTCCACATCCTTTGTGTTCTCCTCAATGTTGCCCTCATACTGCAAGTAAAACACATTATGTGATGAAAGTAACAGGGGGCATTTCTGCATTATTTGTTTTAAGAACATGTGCGTTGATTAGCATTTGTTTGACTTTAATGTGTGATCTGTGTGACTGTAATCTGTTTCTTTTCTGAAAAGAAACATTGAAACCATGCAACTCTGAAAACCCTGATGGAAACCATTTCTACTTGCACCAATATGAGAACAAAAACAAAAACTACCTGCTCTTTTTCCAAAGTGGGAGGATTGTCATTCACATCCAGGACATTAATAGTGACACTGCCAGTTCCAGTTCTTCCCTCTGGTTTGCCATTTAAGTCTTGACCCATCACTGTCAGAATGTACTGTTTAGTTGTCTGAAAGAAGAAAACATCATCACATCAGAAAAAAAGAAAACTTTAAAAGGTGAAACATGATTAATGTGAGTAATGTCTGGGCTGTCCAAAGTGAGAGTTACATACACATTTTCTGTACCTGAAATAATATAATATTACAGGTGATGAGACATCCTGTTAGGAAAGTATGAAGCGCTACTGATTCTGTGCTTACTGATTATTATAAATATTGTACCCTTTCAAGGTTCTCAAATCTATTTGACTCAACAAGCATGCAAGCATTCCTTGGCACTCGATGAACGGAAGGAAATAATGAACTGCTGTTGGTTTGAAGTTTGCAAACCTTTATGAATATTTGACAGTGACAGTGGTAGACAAAGATACCTTAAGTCACAATGCTTTGTTGGTAGAATTAGCAAGAATAAAAATCACAATGGCCAAAATAGTAAGTAAACTGGCAAAGGGAAAGGACTCCATCCTGTTGTTAGCAACTTGTCAACACATTCTTGGCTGAAGGTGACTAGATGAATGTGACTGGGTTAACTGCCATTGATCATTGACAAAGTGCAAAACTTCAGTTTTCATCACGTGTCAGCACAGACATCTGCCATGATTTTACCCAATGGAAAAAGTCATAGAGTCACACAGAGTCTCATCTATGGTAAGAAAAGCCAAAATAAAATACTATAAGTGTAGTCCATACCTCTCTGTCCAGGCCAGGCCTTTTGACGTAGATGGTCCCATCATTGCTGATGGAAAACATGTCTTGAGGTGGGTTCTGATTTACCATGGTATAGGCAATCTGGGAGTTTGGATTCCCTGGTTCATCGGCATCAGTTGCAGTTACTTTCATAACTGAAGTCCCTGTAATAACATCAAATGATAAAAATGCACACCGTGATTTAGTTGTACACACTAAAAAACAGTGGGTTAAAATTTTACCCAGTGTGGGGTCAATAAAGCACCAACATAATACTTGGTTTGCTGGGTGTTTTGACCCAGTGTTGGTGTTAATTTTACATTACTGCTGGGTTATTAGATTAAAGCAACCCTTCTGTTAGGTGTTTTTCTGCACACTGGTACAGAGCAAAATTATGCTAGTATTGTGTCTGTCCTATCTTGACCACACAGGGGGTCAATTTTAGCCCATTATTTTTAATGTATAGTAACTATTTCTCTCTGAACCCTCTTTCCATCTTGCAGCCTCTCTCTGCTGTGACTGCAGTACACATGCATTGACCATATTCTTGGGTTTTAGTTGATTCTATCATTCTTCCTTTGGGGAGATTTCTTTTAAAAACTGCAAAAATAGCTTTTTGTGACAGAGTTAAAGGCAAGATAAAGGAATCAGTAGATACCATGAAAATACTGTTTACTGTAAACATAGTTTTGTGTGTGCATCAAGTTTTACTATCATGACAATTTAAGATTTCTTTGTGAACTCTGGGAGCAATGTCCTGCATACACAAAGGCTGACTGTGACCTTAAGCAGCTTAGTAGTAAAAAGATAGGTAACAAAACAGATGATCTTGCATATACAAAACTGCAATGTTTTCTTGTATTTCTAATGTAGTCGTGTAGAAGTACTATGTCATTACATAACAGGATAGACATTTGTGAGAATTTTACACAAAAGCAGAAACACTAACCGGGAGGGCTGAGCTCATACACAGCCTTGGGCTCCATCGTTCCAAACACTGGCGAGTTGTCGTTTTGGTCTAGAACCTTGATTCGTATGTCAATTTTTTTCTCTGCCTCAAGGCCACTTTTGAACTTAGCAACACCTGACAGCTGAAACAGAAAATTCAGATGTTGTTGTCTCTATCGTCTGTCTTCACAGGTGCATTTTCAAACTTAAATAGCTACATTAAATATGAAAAGCAGCAACTTTTTAGTAAGGTATGACTTACATTGTATATAGCAATTTCCTCCCTGTCAAGCATTTTGGTCACACGAATTAGTCCAGTTGTAGGATCAACTACAAACACATGGAAGGGGTACTTGTTTGCACCGACGCCTTCCAGAGAGTAAGCGATATCTTCCCGAGCTGCAAAATCTGATCGAATCTGAAAGGCAAAGCAGAAGATCTGATCATTTCACTGCAACAGAAAGAAACAAACAAACAACAAAACAAAGCAAAGAAAGAAACAAAAAACATTTGAACCCTGCAGATACATGTTTGTCTGTTTGTTCCAGTGCCCCCCTCTGGTGACTGGTTTTTCTGTTTATTTCTTGTTTTGTTTGTTTGATTATCCAAATGCTGTAACACTGCTGCTACTGAAGCTTATTGAAAGTGATGTTTGTGTTGTAACTTGATACTGTATGTACACTGAGTATAGAGGGTAAATTGCTGTCTTGTTAATCTAAGGTGAGAAAACTACTGTATTATTACTTTCAAAGAATCAATTATTTTCAGTTATCTATCTTTTTTTTTTTCAATTATTTTACCTTCAATCCCATAAATGAAAAAACAAAAATAAGAAAAATGAATATTTAGAAGGTGCCAAACGAAGGTTACAGCGAAAGCGAAACTTTTTGCAAGTCCAAACGACACCGAAAGACAATAGAATGTGCAAGCAGCGTGACTTTAACAACAAGTGAAGCTGATTTGACAGTGTCAGGACATTTCATTGACCAGAGCTGGCAGATGCAAGCTTGCACTCTTGAGACAGTCCATGTAGCATGTACAGCACACTGCAGGAATATATATGAACTCCTTGCAAGAACATGTGATGGCTGAGATCAGTGACTCACCTTGGCAACATATTCCTCCTTAGTGTAGTCTACATTTTCCATCAGTGACCTTGGAGGGATAATCCATTCTCTTCTTCTTCTTACCAGATTGTCTCCAGAGTTGGCCTTCACCACAGTAACAGCCTGGAGCTGTAACACAATGGATTACTTTACAATTACTTCACAATAAACTCGTACCTGACAGACTAATCCTATGGTTCAAACATTTAAAATCAGCTACAAATCCCAGCATCACAGGATCATTTTAACATCATTTCATGAATCTTTCATGCTTTGGTTTGCTGTTGACACCAGTATGATTTGCTAACCCCCAGGGTTCTACCTGTTAAAAGGGAGTTTTTCTTTGCCATTGTCACCATTTGTTCATGATGGGAACCACCGGGTGTGCCCTGAGATAACCTCTGTCGTGATTTGGTGCTATATAAATAAAACTGATTTGAAACTGAACATATAGAGTTAAAAAATAAAGTTGTGTGTAACCGATCTTGATGATTTGTTTTATTTTATTGCTTTCTTTTTCATATGATTACAGTTCATTAGTCCTACATGGCTGTTCTGTGTGTTTCTCACTTATCTTTACTTAGTTTGTATTTGGGCATTTTATATTTGGGGAAGTTATAATAGTTATTATATTACATATTAGTTTTAGGGTATGTTTGACCCATAGCAGACTAGAATATCTACTATATACACTATACTAATACTAATATATACTAGAAGATCTATCAAAGAGAATAATGAACGCATTCTTATAGCAACAGAAGCCAAGCCTCAAGAAGAAGAAGAAGTCACAAAATTGGAATAGCTAAATTTCATCTTTTTAGCATCTCTTAATTGTGAGCTAATTTTTACTATGACCTAAAAATTATGATATTTTGTCTAAGCCAATGTAAAAATTATATGCAGCATTGGAATTATGTATTAAAGAACTCAGATATCTCACAATGTACATTATGTCTTGATTCAACTATATACTATGCACACATGATATACAGTAATAGGCCATGAGGAAGGGGCTTTGAGCTGGTTGTAAGACTCTCATAGCCTGCAGTCTAAATACAACATGACACACATGACATTTTGCTCCCCTGATTCATGTAAATAAAGAACGGGGCGAGATGCATTCACTTCCTGCTGCAGATCTCACCTCCTCCTTGCTCCTGCAAAGTTCAGTCAAAGTGAAATTTGACCTGCCAGTTGAAGTGAGAGAGGGTGGGACTGAGCTGTCGTTCACTAAGTACTAACTGTTGCCTTTTCTTGTGTTTAGTGCTGCACGGTGAAAGAATACCGGGCTAACCGTGACGTGATGATTGATTTCGATCGAAAAAATCGATTTCTAAAGGGGTAAGACATTTGTAGTAGTTAGTTATCAAGTTAAACCACATGCTGAGTGGCCTATTTAGATGCTTTCCCCAAGCCACATACCCCTCATTAGTGGCCATTTAGGATTTTATTTAAGTTTCTGGATTTGCTTTTGCTATTCCTGTGCCAAGTGGAGATCAAAACCAAAGAAACACAATATGCCTCACATTTGGAAGCTAAATCAAGGGGCTGATTAGAGTGTTTCTCACATTTGGCCACTTGTAATTACAGAGAGTGCAGCATGTTCACTCAAACTGGACTCATGGCAAGGAAGGAAAGATCTGTCAAAAAGAAGGACGCAAATACATCTTGGCACCTTTACTAAAATAAATGGGGTATGAATTCTGGTATGATCTTAAAGCACACTTTTGACTTTACAGTGAAGATACCCAAGGTCATGTGGACAGACAGGTTCACTTGTGTCTTAATTTCAGTCAAGATGAACATTGTCAGTACAGAGCACCATGACCTTAAGATTTAAATACCAAGAGGACCAGTGTGTAAAAGCATCCACCTATCAGATACTGTGTAGCTGCTTGTGTTTACAGGGCTGGCTGACACACCCTACCACTCCTAGGACATTTGAATAGGCCCTGTCTACTCAAGGCATGGACATGTCAGGATAACTCTGAGGAGAAATTCTGAGGACAACATTAGGGAGCGCCCTCACATTTCTAAATGAGAGGTGAAGAGAAAGTATTACTCACCAGGTACATGACATACGCACAAAGAACATGCACGATCGAAATTATGCATAATACATTATCCCTACGGTCATCGCTATCCTTTATTTCACTTGGATAATTTTTCACTAAAAAATGATGTCAAGTTGTTCTGAATATGCAAGTCCAATACCCTAAAGAGTACAAAACTGTGGTGCCAAGAGAGCGCAATGAACTACACCTTATGAAACTACGTTTAAATCTTCATCAATTTGACAACAAAACCACAGCATTTAGAAAACACGCTGCAAATGCACACAACACAACCAAATACCCGAGTTATTTCAGAGGATATTAAAAAGTTCTGAAGTTGGCTTGGATGTGCTTGTTGCTGCCATGGTTTGTGTGCATCATCTGTTTATGTTTATGCTGTGGATTTCTCACTTCTGCCGCCGCTCTACCCTATACATGTGTCGAAGGTGAGTGGCATTCGAAGTCCATAAATGATTAAAAAAAAGTGTTATAATGCAGTTTTGTTAAATATTATATAAATGTATTGATGATGTAATAATTAAAATGAGAACATGATTTAGTACAAAGCAAATGGAAGGTGGAAAGGCAGGTGTGTGCAGGATGTCAAAGTGGGAAACAAATGATGTGACGCCAAGCACAGAACTATAGATAAAGCGTTGGCATGTGCCTTACATAAGTAATATGCTATCACTTACAATAAGATATAACTATATTTTATATTTTGAGCATATCCTAACTGAAAACAAATCATGTGAAATCATTCTGTCTTTCATAAAATTTTTCATTTGTTTTAAATAAAATTAATTTCTGTTTTATAAGCTTTTTTTTTTTTTAAGACTGATGTAAAAGTACACCAACTCATGTAATGAACTCCTGTGTAGAAAATGACTAAGTTAGTTTAAGGCTGAACATGATGGCATGTCATGTCTGTGGTCTGGCAACACTGTCCTCATCTGTGTTGCCATGGCAGCCAGGTATTTGTTAGGCTCAACATGAACAAGATAATTAGCCTCTGATGAGGGAGTAAACACACATAAACATAGTGTTCTGTTTGAGGTCTGTCTGGGACAGACACCTGACCTCATTCAGAAAACAGAAAGGATAGTTTGTCAGTGTGGCTGCTGAGACAAGCAGCTGTACAGGTGCTCAACCCAAGTTACAGCATGTAGTTTTACTGCTCATGTGTCCATTTAGAACTGTTCTGAAAAAAACAGTTTAACTTTAATATTTAGAGTTTAGTCCCCCATAGAAGCTGAACAGACTGTCGGTCAGACAGTTCAAAAACAGATCAGTACAGCAGAAAAACACAGCAGTTAAAAAGACAGAAAACTGTACTCACCGCAAATAATAGTAACACAAACAAGGGCGGAGAACCCCGAATCATGACTGGAGAAAAGTCCTGGTGTGTGTATCAAGTGAACCGATAGAGTCCCTGATAGACTGTGAGCTGATGGAGGCGAAGAGGAGGCTTTTGAAAGAGGAGGAGTGCTCCGACACACACCACAAACACACCCTCAGGACATGGACACAGCAACCTGTCTCTGTGTGTGTGTGTGTGTGTGTGTGTGTGTGTGTGAGAGAGAGAGAGAGAGAGAGAGAGGAGGGAGATAGGCTAACTACTCACAGGCTTCTAGCTTATACCTACAGTACTCAATTAGCCATTAGCATTACTAAGTACTGAGGGGGGAAAAAAAATTCAATTCAACTCAATTTTATTTGTATAGTGCCAAATGACAACAGAAGTCATCGCAAGGCACTTTTCACACAGAGTAGAGACCATACTCTTTATAATATTATTTTATAGAGACCCAACAGTTCCCATCGTGAGCAATCATACGGCGACAGCGGCGAGGAAAAACTTCCTTTAACAGGCAGAAACCTCGGAACAGAGCCAGGCAGTAATAAACTTCACTTTCAATCAGTCTGTTAGCGACATGTTGAATGGTTTAAAAATATCCATTTAGAATGTGGATTTGCTTGTCGACTCGCCCCGGATGAGAGGGTCATGAAAGCAGAACACATGAAGACGTGTCGGTAATGATGGCGGCTCCGCAGCCGGGAATGAACAAATACATTACCTGAGGCCGGCGACAGCGCAGCTAATCCACACGGTATTAACAGAATTAGTTCGCTCATTTGTTCTGGACAAGTCAGTCCATGTGTGGGCAGACTGGTCCACGAGGAGACTCATTAAGATGAGTGACACATTCTGTTTTTATATGACGTAATAAAAGAAGGCCAAGACTACCTGTACTGTTCATCTATGATCAGCAACATGTTAGCGTCAACAGGTCAACAGCAGCCCCCTTCTGCTTCTGACACTGGATCACACAGTATTAATGAGCACCTCTTAATTCTGATTAATATTGCAATTTAGCACAATTTAAGAGAGGACAAATTATTTTTAATATCATATTTATATTTGCCAATAAGCTGCAATGTGATTAAAGATGAGGGGGGTCAGAAATTAGGATTTTTTTTTGTGCCGCTGAAAGGAAGGTCCTGTGATTTATTTTTAAAGAGGGCTGGAGAGAGCTGTTTATTTTTCTTCTTTATATATATATATTTCATTTTATTGTGAATTTCCCCACTGTGGGACGAATAAAGGTTTATCTTATCTTATTTCAGCCTTTGCTGTTAAAGGAGATCACTGGGTTACATCAAAATATTTCCATCAACAGGATGAGATTATGCTATATGTGGTGGACAACAATAATGTCTCTGTGGAACAGCTTTATATGTTGAAAAGAACAGAATATACAAGACTTTTTATAGTGGTTACTGATCAAACACCTCTACACAGCTTTATTCAGCGTTCTAACAGAAAGAAGAAATGCAGGCAAGACCTTGGCTTTACTTTCACAGTGTATTTACTCAGTTAATGAAAAATTTCCATTGGCTTTGCTGAAGCCTTCCTTCAAAAATGCATTTGTTTACTGCCGACCATTAATTAAAACTTTTATACTTTAACCATATTGTGCACAAAGTTATAAAATGTCTTAAATGTCAGCAAGCATTGTTTTGGACCCCTCTGCCTGTGTCCCGAGCCTCTGTCAAGTCAGCTTCCACTGAGTCAGATGTGTCTCTGTCTACTGAGCTGCCAGATAAAATCTTTCACATTTTTATTACATGTTTTTATACTGATTATACATGATAAACAGAGGGTTTAAAGTAAGGTCTTAGCCTTTCATCCACTTTCTTTGATTGATATTGAGGTGTTCTGATACATATGTACACACTAGTGAGTGCTGCTGTGTTGGGTTACTGTCAGTTTGTTTTGAAGATGTTGCTGTTCAGGAAGCATAAAAGCTGCCCTGCCTTCTTGGTGAGGCTTGTTTGGGCTGAATGCAGCTTGTGAGGAAGACACTACACAGGTCTGAAAAATATCCTCCAGCATTTTTTAGCCTGAAAAACATTTTCAAGCTAAAAATGTTGGAATTCTTTTTTAAAAACACTAGAGCTGAGGCTGTAGGTTAATGCTGTAAAGAACCAAACTCTTTAGAGTTAAGATAGAAATAAAACTATCAACTTAGTTTAATGGTTCATTGTTGAGATTGGAAATGGTAGCTGAATTGATTTGAACATAATAAAAATATTCTGTTTTGTCTTTTTTGTCTGCTGGTTAGTAATGAAGTTCTCAGAGCTCTCGTTAATGTCAAGAAGCAACATGTTTTATTTTACCCCCAAATTCCCTTACCTCTAATGGTACTGTTGTGAATTTTTTTTTCTCATTTATCTGTCCTGTGTGATAAAATAATTCATTGTATAAATCATGATGAATTTATGATGAATAATTAATAAAAAATGACTGATGCATGAATTCAGTTTCAGAGTTTTGATGATGTTTATATCGGGTGGAGTTTCAGACAAGGATTGTGTTTCTGTGATCATGTGTTATGTTTTGGTTTAGATTCTGTTGGGTTAGATGTTAGATGAGACAACACAGTGCTGGTGTGAAAAGAGAGGGAAATACATTCTGTGGAATTGTAGGATTAAAAGATTATTCTTTTTTTATTTTGCGTTTTTGGCAACTAAACAAATGATTCCTCGGAGGGTGTGTATGTGTCCGAGCATGTTTAACTACACCAGTTGACATAAACAGACAAGGGCGTGGTGGTTTTTTTCCACTTGAATGCAGGTGTGTCCATGAGTCACGGAGCAAGAAAAGGAAAACGTTGTCAGCCAGTATCTGTCTTAGGTCTTTTGGTGCCATTGGCAATTTTGTACAAAGAGAAATACAAACATCTAAAGATGCATTTCCAGACAGAGGAAACATGGTTTTGTTTCGCTCGTAAAAGTGCTTTTTTCGAAACATTGACAGAACCCCACAACTGTAAAAACATCAAAAATAATCTAACTGATGCAAAATTTCCTTTTGAAAACTGACAAAATGATAGAAAACAGAGAAAGGACACAAAAATGAGAAAAGGAAACTAATCATCACTAAGAAACAAAGCAACTCAGATGAACTGCAATCAGCTGCACCAAGACTTAGTTATAGTTGGTATATAAACATAATACCTGGTTTATAACATAATATAATGGAGTTGTGTGCACATCTAAGTGTTCATTAACATATTTGTAAATAATAGTGAATTGCAATATAAAATGTACTAATGCTAATATTGTACATGAATAAAATCCTTTATTGTAGAAATTATAGGCCCAGGACAGGAGGGCTCTGCGTCGAGTGATTAAAACCACCCAGAACATTGATACCCATCTAACAGGGATCAGTAATATCAGTGAGATGAGGTTCCTGCACAGAGCCCAAAGGATGTTCGCCCTGCTACCATCTGGCAAGCCAGCCAGACGTATCCCCTGCTGTACCATTAGACTACAGAGCAGCTTCTTTCCTCAGACGGTGACAGTCCTCAATTTATCCTCGGGCTCAAACATAAGTAAATGACATGGAACATTACACTGACATTGCAAATGCTTTCTGGATATACTGAATATGTGTGTGTATAGATATATGTCTATAAGTAACTGTATACGTTGTTTTATTTTTATTCTATTCTCTTCTAATTCCAATATGTATATATGTTCTATGTGTGTAGCATGAAGGGGCTGCAACTACATTTCATTGTACAACCCTGTGTTGCTGAAAAATGAAAATAAATGAATTCCTTGTAAACCACTTATTAAATGTCTATACAGTACATTTAAATTCTAAATATGGGGGTTAAGGTAATGCATGACCACAGTATGCAAACAGCAGTACATTTGTCCAAAAGGAACTTCCAAGCTGTGTGAAGCTGTTTGTTCTTCTATCAGTGTCCTTGTTGGTCTGTTTGATATCCACTGCAAGTTGATCTGCAATTCTGTAAGTAATATGAACCCTTACTGTTCAGTCATACAGTGCCTTTCCATGTTTGAAATAAAAATATAGGATAAAGAATCATTTTGGTTATCGACATCATTCGTTTTATTTTTCTAGTTTTGGCCATCGTATAAAATAATTTATCATAAATGATACCAATGTCAAGTCAAGTGAATCATTCAGCTACAGCATGAGAACACAGCAACATCACTACAAGAACAGGTTGTAAACAAACTAACACGTCAAACTATCTAAACAACTTTATTGGAGGTGAACCTGAAAGTGAGTGAACCCACAATATCGCTAATAATCCTTTGTTGTACAGGAAAACTATGAGTGTACAGCTGTAATAAGTAGAGTAGGAGTTGAAGCAGGAAGTGTAAACTGTGATCGATGCTACCACACACTGTTTGGCTCACAGTTTGACCCCAAACCTTGTTTTCTCTTCCAAGTATTTTTTGGCTAATGTGGAGCCTTGTTTCCAAGCCGTCGTTGTTGTCTGCGGGTGTCTGACCGCTGGTGTTAGAATTGAACTCGTGAGTACAATGTTATTATTACGGATAGAAATGAGGTTCAAAAGTACAAAATTTAAGGCCTTTATGAGGACAATGACATTGGAAGATGACTTTTTCTCACTGACTCACTTTGCATTTTATCTGCCTTGCTGTGTTTTGCAGTTTTGGAGGAGTGCACTCCGATGCCTCAAGTTGAGAAATATTAAACTCTGAATGGAAAACTGAGACTGATAGAACTGACGACTAAACCTACAATAATATTCAATTTAATCTCTAACCCTTTAATCCAAGGTCTTAACTCAGTCTTAAGGAGATCTGTATTTATTTAGTGCTGCAGACAGAACAGACAGTTAAAGAACAAGTACACAAGGAATTCAGCAGGAATTATGGTATGTCTCACATTTTTGGAGTAGTGGACCCTGGTGCGGCCCTGCTGTATGCACTCAACAGGTCAAATGGAGAAACATGTAGTAGGAGCAGCTGTCTAAAAAGGCATCTTTAGTTCTTTAGGTTTGACAAATTGAGTCTAATGGCTCCAATAATGCTTAATAAATAATTTACTGATGCTTTATGAATCACTTCTAAACCATTAATAAAACCAAAATCCATTTATAAATAATAACAGACTTAAAGGATTATAGTGACAAAACCTTTGCTGATGAACATTTATTCCTGCAGATGACTCAGAGGCCAGCTGACTGAGAAACACTCGATGATTGTATTAACAATGCCTGATGTAACTCACCTTAACCAATGAGGAGAAATGACAGAATATCAATAAAACACTATTAAATGCTTTAATAACCACAAATAGTTACAACACACGAACCTTTTATAAAGCTTGTTAGAGAGCGGTAGCAGAAAAGGCAGAAATGATGATGACATCAGTGTTGAAGTGGATAACACTGATGTTTGCTGCTTACTGTAACTATGAACCAACAAACAGCTATGTTTGACCTCTTGTGACATGTGAAAATGAGAACTAGAACATGTAGCTTTCAGCCCTGCTGATCACACAGGAGTGGTTCTGTTCAGTGTTCTCAGGGTGAAAACCGGTTCTACCAGCAACTGTCTGCCAATCTGCTGAAAAGTATGAGCAGTCACACACACACGCAACGCACACACACAGAGGGGAGGCAGACAAAGTCGGCAGCTTGAACATGTCCAGTAATGTTTTCTGAGAAACTTCCCTTAGTGACTCATCCTGCATATCATGCTGATGTTGTCAGCCATTTTCTCTTATGAGTCCATTTGCAAAGGAGAAAAACGCCATTCTTCGAATAAGATAAGATAAGATAGTTTATTGATCCTTTACAGGAAATTACTTTGTTACTGCAGCAACAATAAGACTCAGAAAAGCTCCAACACTGCACAAAACGTCCAACAATAAACAGTAAATTAAGAATATATATATAGTAGTATTGTTTATGTTTTACATTAGTAAAAATACCACCAGGCAAGAAAAGGTCCTGTATTCAGAGTTTTACCACAGTAAATATACTTATAAAGTATACTGTAAATGATACTTTATACTAAAATTGAACTAGAGTGAACACAATATTACTTTATCACAGAACTTTCACAGATATAGTATTTGGTTCAGGGCAGAAGGGCTGGATTATTGATTACTATCACCACTACTAGAATCAGCTGATATTATAATTACATATTATTTACTAACTTAAAACAGTTGATTTTCGGTGACTGTGTTTTATGACTAAATTACTAACTTCATCCAGATGGAATACTTATATCATTTTCATTTTTTTCTTTTAGCATAGTGTCGGCTTTGGAGGTGGAGTGGCATTGGTATTGGGTGATACAATTTAAATTATATAGCAAGCAGTCTTTCTTATGTAGTCTGAGTGAGATATCTATCAATCATCTATTGCAGAGCCGATTATAATGATGACAAATATTTCTGAATAATTCATCGAGTCATGTCAGGACACTGATGTGAAAATGCTTTATGTAGGTGTGGCAGATAACAAGGAAATGAAAAAAGGTGAAAGGGAGTTTTCCAGGTCATCGTGGTCTCCGTCTGTTTCCTTCACATTCCTCTCCTTTTCTCCTTTTTCTCCTCTCAGCCTCGGTCCCTCCCCCTCTCTGGTTTTCACCTGACAGAAACTTGACCCTTTAGTAACGGGAAACCTGTGGCACTGTAAAGTGAGAGCTCAGGTCAGCCGCTCAAACAAAGTCCACACTGTTCACTGTGGAGCCTTTTAAACCATCTTCAGCATCATTACTGACGACTGAAGAAAATGTGAAGTAGAGCACGAAGTAGTTGGTGAAATCGTTCAGTGTAGTGCAGGGCTGGATTTTCTCAGATCTCTACTAACCTGAGGCTGTGACCAAATCAGCTGGAATAGGAACTATATTGTTAATGTACATTTCTGTCTCAAGGAGAGTGGGAAATGTGGTTTGTGCTATTTGGCTTGAACTTAACCTGTATGTTTAATTCAGAGATGCAGCAAATTATATTTACTTACATTACATTTTAATGCTAAAACTTGTCATACTTTAAAACATGTTGTCAGACGTTTGTCACAGTCTTGTATGAACAGCTAAATCTGTCATCACCAACCTGTTGGGACATCTTGCACATTGTCTTTGCTTCCTGTGCCACAGGCTGATGGTGTACCGTCACCTTTACGTCACATGTGGGAATGTGTCCCCTGTCTGTGATCACTGGGTGTTGCCTGTTACACTTGATACCAGATGTGAGGTATGTAAGCAGCTTTTCACTTTGTACCTACTACAAACCCTCATGTAACAACAACATCAGTGGGTGTGTTGCAGTGCAGCAGTACTCAGTGTAAAACACCAGTACATGAGTGCAGAGGTCATCGACGTACAGGAGCTTCTGCAGCTCAGATCACTCCCCCTCTTCTTTCCTCTTGTGGAAGGGAGACGGAGCGTAGCGACAGGTCCTTTATCCATATATTGTCTGTCCACCTGCTTCAACCAGCGTGCGTAATGCTGCTCCATCTCACCTACTACATCCTCTATACATTCTAAAATAATTCATTTTACAAAGTCCCATAGCTGAGATTATGGAAAAACACCTCGTAATGGATGCACTGAGCTGAGCCTGTGTTGCTTACGTCTCTATGAATCTCCAAAAATAACTTTTTTTAAACTTACTTTTTTATTTGTTTCCATCTCACTACCAATTAGTTGATAAAATAAAGTCAAATTAAATGTATTAACTCATCTATTCATCTTTGACTAGCTCATTTAATTTTTCACCCACTCCATTTTCCTGTTGTTTTGGATCTTGGCAGATATTTAATCATATATCTATTTCCACGAAAAGACTAATTTTTTTAAGCTATTTTTTTCCCAAAATTTCAGACTGTTAATTTAATGTCCCTGTATGCTGTTGTGTGGATTCTGTGAGAGCTCCTCAGACAGCAGAGCCTTTACTGCCAAATATAACTGTATATATCTGACAGATAAATGTACTGTGCCATATTTATAATAATAATATTAATATTAATACTAACAATAATAATAATGATTTATATGACACAGATAAATATAAATTCAGAAAGGCAATGTAAATTTTTCAGTAGTAATAGTAGAGCATGGTGCAACAGTGCAGGTGAGGTGAAGGATCCCACAGGCACAATCTGCATCATGGAGAGCCTGGTGCTCAGAAAATGTTTATATGATATCATTTGGAGCATCTTACTGTAACAACACCTTTCTTATGCCATGAAAGCCTGTCGGTGCGTGTCTGCTTTAAGCTTTGCTTGGATTCCACAAATTGGCATGAATTTTATAACACGCTCTGACTTGAATGATCAACTCAGACTGATCTTTTTAGACAGTATTATTTCATGTGAAATTGTCCCTCCCAAGTTACAAACCATTGATTACTAAAGATCTGAAAAAAAAATAATAAAAAGAAACTCATTTTTCACAGGGAAGTAGTCAGAAAAAGAAAGTGATAGCTACAGCGGCATGGAAGGAGATAGGGAGAACAAAACGAAGGTGTAACAAAAGTGTTGCAGTTACATGGTCTTACATCAATCAGAGAACTGACCAGGATTAACAGACTTGAAGGAAAAGATGGAAGTGACTCCATGTTTTTCATTTTTTTTTCTTGTTTTCAGACGTTTAACTTTTCAGATTTTTTTTTTTATTATTATTATTACCATGATTGCACATTGTGATACGTTGTGAGTTGTTAAAGTATGTGAATGCACTGGTTGCTTTTGTGGCTGAACTTTGTGGATTGGATGGTGGAAAAACTGTTAAAGGGAAACTCTAGAGTTCACTTTGAAGTCTATTGCATATTTTGCGTTCATTGTTAGTAGTGATAACAAGCCTTCACAAGCAGAAGCAGAAAATGAGAGGTTTTGTTTTTTTTTTTTAAATGAGAAAGGCAAATGACAAAAAGGAAACCATACTGACATTTCATTTTCACCTGCAGTGAATGTGCTTCTAGTGATGTAGAAAGCTTCCTGTCTTTCCAGCAGAGACAGTTTGTAACTTTACTTTTAAAAACTGCTGTAAAGATGAAGTTTGCTTACTTGCCATATACTGAGCACTGTATATAAAGATTTTTAAACAAATCTTTTTTTCTCACCATGCAGATAGCTTGGGTTGTGTTTCACTAGGTTTCCCCTCTCAGGGATTTCTCCTGCCAGCTCAGAACAGTGATGGTGAACAGAATTTTGTCTGCTCAAACCCATAAAAATGAACTTTGAAAAGCTCAATAGCAATGTGCCTTTTCAGAAAGAGTGACATGACTATAAAGTGTTTCTTGACATAGTGATTCTATTACTGCACTTCAGGATACTCTGTTTGGACTTATAACAATGTCATACTGAATTGTTGTATGTTGCACACATTGCAATACCCTTGGAGACAAATGTATTTTTTTTCTCTGGAACTGCTTTCTAGTGAAGAGAAGAAAAAAGGGAGTTGGTAGTTCAAACAGTGTCGTTGCTTTTGTGTAACACAACACTTATTTCCAAGAGAGATGTGAAGCTGAAGGGAGTGGCGTTGATTGCAGGTAATTATACCTCATCATGGAAACAATAAATGAAAGTAACACCGACAAAATGTCAAAGCAGCTGCTTATGCACCCTGACACAACCAGTACATAAGTGTCAGCTCTCTTACATTTATCACAAGCAGAGCTTTATTTATTTAGTCCAGTTATTTTAGTTGGTACTGACACCGCTTTCAACTCTATGAATGAGCACACATGGAGGAAGAAGTGCTGCGCCCATGCTGTTGCAATAGTAGCCAGAGGGGGGCAGTGAAGGAGCGTCCATCATAATGACTGATTTTCAGACATTACAATGTCAAATCAGAATCAACATCAGGCTGACATTATGACATCTGACAATGAAAACCTGCAAAAATCTCATTGTACAATCAGGCTGTGATGTAAATGCCAGTAATGATAGTAACAAATTGCATTTACTCAATTACTGTACTTAAGTATGATTTTGAGGTAGGCTACTTGTACTTTTTAAAATCTTTCAATCTTTGAGCATTTCCATTGTCTGATATGTCAGAGTCAAAGAAGACGTAGTATAAACTTTTCTTTTGACTTGATACTACATTTCAGAGAGAAATATTGCACTTTTCAACCCAATACATTTATTTAAAAACATCAGTTACAAATTACTTTGCTGCATCAGCTTAATAATACAAAATCTAATCTACAAATAAATAATTATGTGGCATTTTAGATTTCAAATTTCAACTGTATTGTAAGCTACCTAGCAGATACAGTATGTAAAGTCGAATAATATACATTAGCCTGAAATTTAAATCTATAAGAATCATTGGGGGCATGCCCTCATTTCCAATGATGTCGAGAGTACAGTTAAAACAGAGTTACACACAAAAATAATTAACCAGTGGGCAACCAAACAACAGAATACATTTTTTAAAAAAGTCACATTCAAGAGTGGAGTAGTTAGTTTGGCCTGCACAAGCATTAGCCCTGAATGGGTCAAATAGCGACTATGGGACCAGTTTCTTAAAGAAGTGATGTATAATGGCATTTGGCCATTAAGGGCTTTATAAATAAATAGAAACCAATGCCTGTCACGTATTACTGCCTACCCATCCTTTTCATACCAGATACCTCCTGTATGTTTGATCCTCCTCCTTAAAATGTACACCATGACTGGACTTAACTGGACTTGTGTTTTGAATGCGTACTACTGATTTGGAAAGGGACGATCAGATACGAATGCTACTGACTTGTGTTATGATTTGGCGTTATACAAGTAAAATTGAATTGAATTGAATAAAATTTGAAAGGCCAAAAGTAAGATGTTGGGGTTTTTTTAATGTACACTGTTAAAAATGTGTTTGAAGAGTTTAGAAAAAGCTGTGGTAGTTGTTGGATGTTGAAAAGTAGACCTCTTCATGTCTTGACAATATATGGTACTCCAGCTAAAGCTTTTTAAGACCCTGAAGTTACCAACAGCCTACCACAATAGAATGATGTGGGGCACCACACAGAGCCAAATGTGTAACCAAACTCTTGCTTACCAGTAGGTAACAGTCACACACAATGCTGCATGATGGATGCACTGGCACTGCTGGAAGATTATGTGAACAGATGACTTGTGAGGGAAGAAGTGTTCAGGCCCATGATGATGACTGGCTACTAAGCCGATTTAGATTTGGACTGAGCTCTTGGATTTATGTGCTTAACTGGGTCCGACTACTACTAACTCCACAGAAATATGCCATCCCAGTACAATTATAAGTACTATAAATAAATATATTTACTGACCACACACATTTCTGTCATTCGATGTTTTTAAAGAGAATTAGTTGATATTTAGGTAGTCTGCTTGATAGTTTTGAGAATAATACAGTAATTCTGTTCACTTCTATCCTCAGGCTGGATATTGCAATCATCCCTAAGTTAAAAAATGTCATGGCATTATTAAACTGACTAGTGGACACATTAAATTTCCTCACACTGTAGGAGAACAGGCCCACATCAGAAAGCAATTTGCAGCAATGTCCGGTTTTCCAAATGCAATCAGCACAATTGACTGCACTCATATTGCAATAAGGGCACCAAGTGAAAGCACATTAGTTTATGTTAATCAAAAATATTACCATTAGATTAATGCAAAGTTGTACCGAACACAATCATGATCCTAACACAAAAAGAAGTTGTGCTCATTGCAGAAATTCTGGCTATTCGAGCCTAATGTATCGTTAACCTCAGCTATAACTTGCAGGTGGCAATGACTCCCCCCTCAGTCGCTCCTCACCCCCTTTGCGAAGGCACAGAGCACAAAGGAAAGGCAGGATAATGATGCCCATGCTGGAACACACTCAGTTGTGGAGGGTACCATCAGGCTGCAGAGGTGCCAATGGCAGGAATTTATACCACCCAAAAAAAGGCCTGTTGTGTGTGCAGACGTCTAGTCTTCCTCTCCCTCCTGGAATTCTCCTCCAGCCTGAAGATCCAAACACAAGAAAAGGACACCAATGCAAAAGTTAATTTTAATGTTGGTGATATTTTAAGCAGAACTAATATAATTTATTTTAATTCCTCTGCAATGTCATTAATTGGAAGAATAGTGTCTGTTTATGTTTGAAGGACGGTGTCTCGCAGGACATGGACACTGCTGGAGCACAGCACATGGGACCAGGGCCATTTTTAGGTACCAGCAGGATCGGAAAGAAGAAGAAGTCTCTTGAAATTAATTTCAGAAGCCCTGTCTACTTTTAAAATTCAAGCCAATGCATGTAACCCCACTGCTCACTCTGCACAAAACAACTGATACTGAGAGAAGACTAGCGGTCAACTGGCTGCAGAGCCTTTTCCTACCTACAGTGCTCCATTGCTCTGGAATAACCTCCCTGCTCTGTTGGGGCCTTTAAAACCAAACTCATCTTTTCACCTTAACTTTCAGTCAGCTGCTCATTTTCAATGACCTTGTAGCTGTTAGTCTCTGTCTCAATTAATCTATTAAGCCTAGTACTTGTGCCAGTCTCTTCTTCCCTCCGTCCCCCTGTTTGTCCTCCTCCTCCTGTCTTTCAGTCAGGCTTCTCTGTGCTGAACCATCGGCAGTCCTGGGACCTCTCTCTCTCCTGGCTGTTAGTGCCTCTTTACCCATGTTTTGGATCTGGATCTTTGTCTTGCAGGAGATCTCTCTCTCTCTTTCTCCCTGTGCGAGTGTTGTCCTTGTCTCTCTTTATAAACTTGGTGTGTGTGTGTGTGTGTGTGTGTATTTTTCTTTTCTCTTACCTGTGTAACAGTATCGTCTGGAGTAATTGGGCCGCATTTCCCTCTTTCAGGCGTAAGCCAATCACGGGGGGCTGACATCATATAAAGTGGGGGTGGTGGCGCCCTGGACGCTCTCTTTCTCCCTCTGAGGCCGAGCGCCCGCCCCTCCTGTTCCGCTTCCGGTTTGCGCACCTACAAACGCATCCAGGTGTAAATTGTGGCGGCTGCCGAACTTCAGTGTTTTTAGTATTAGCTGTTGCCAGTGGTTATATTAGTGTTTTCCTTTTTTTACAGTTTAGATCTCACGAGTGCCTGCCGGCATTTGCAACCCGCTGCCGCCGTTACGGCAGCTGATGACTTCAGACACGCTCCCTCCTTCGGTGTGTGAGACGCAGCTTCCCCGGGGGGACGGCTGCGGCTTTGCCTCTGTCTTGAACCGGCAGCTTGCACCCGTATACCTCGCTGCCGCCGCCTGCCTCGGTGTCACCTCGCTGCCGGCGTTTGCTTCGCCGCTGCCGGCTCGGCCTGTTGTCTCCGCCGCCGCCTGTTGCACGCGGCGCGGAGACAATAGTCTGGTCTTACTCTACTGTTAGTCATATTCACCTCTTTCTTTCTTTCTTTCTTTTTTTGTTAATTTATTTTTTTATTTTCCTTGAGTTTTACTGGGATTCTGTCATTTTGTTCCTGATTCTAAATCCGTTTTTTTCAATTGTATTAATTTCGTTGCGGTACTGCCTTTTGTTTAGTTTGGTTCGTAGATCCCAGTCCAGTATTTGAGTTGATTTGTAAATTGTCGTTCATTAATTTCACCCTGCGCCTTCGTTGGTGCTAGTTGTTTTTTTTCTGTATGTATATATTTTTGTTTTTGAAATTATTTTATTTAAGTCCAGGACTGCTTGCCCCCGGTGTTTAAGATATTTTCTTTTGTTTCATTTTTGTTGACTATGAATCTATATGTTTTGTTCCTAAAGTATTAGCTGTCAAAATCTCTATACCGTGCTGTGTTTCCTCCAGTGTTGTAAGCAAGTGAACCACAGACAGTTACTACTAGAAGTACTATCATTTTAAGCTCACGTAAAAAGTACTCAATTTAAACACATTTCACTCAAGTAAAAGTAAATTTACTTCTGTAAAAATGCACTTAGACTTAGACCTACTTAACACAAAAAGCAAGTCAGTTAAAGTACTCTGAGTAAACATTAGAATGTACAATAACTTCCTCAGACAGATTTTGAAGCCTGCACATACCACCGGTTGAGAAACAGGCTCTGCAGTCCCAACAGGGACCGTCAGGAAAAGCATTGACGGTTGAAGTTAATAAGCAATGTAGCAAATGTAAAGGTCACTGCTGAACAATCCACCGGAGGCATTTCAGTCTTTTGCATTTGGCCAAACCCAGCATGTACCTGCTGCTCATACAACATCTTGGGTGTGTTTGATTTATGTCAGAGAGCATGCTTGCCAGGTGGTACATTAAATTAATGATTGACTAAGGTAGATGCAACCTATTTTAATTATGGTGAGGTACAATGATGCAAACCTCAACTGATAATGACGGCATCCTTTATTTTGCTGCATTATTGCACATGTACTGGTTGTTTTACACTTTATCGACTTTGATGTGACTTTTGTTTTTAATCTGTAACAGGTGCAATTTGAAAGGTAGCAAAGTACAATACTTATAAATAGTAAAAGTAAACTTACTGATTAAAAAAAAAATACAGTAACAAGAGTAACGTGAGAGTTAGTCTTAATTGGACCCAGGAGCGAGACACAGATGAGGGTGAAGGGTTAAAGGGATTTATTAACAAAAAACAGGTATTTGGGATTTTTTGGGGGGGTTACCACCTGGGTGGTAGGTGGCAAACTGGTGAAGCAGGTTGAGCATTACAGGGTTTATAAGCTGCTAGTGATGAGGTGAAAATGAGAGACAGCTGTGTCCATTGAGAGCCCCAGCACCCGAGAGCACACCCATAGCCACTGAAGCAGTGCCTGAACAAAGAGGAGTCACAAAGAAAAAGCACAACCACAACCCAAAAAATCCAAAATAACAAAGTAATACAATTTGTTACTGGCACCCACAGAGCCACAAAATGTCCAGTGTCCAGTTTCATTTGTACATGACAGAGAGCAGAGAGTGGTCTTGTGTCTGTCTCTAAAGTGCTGCTGTCGGTTGAAGAGTTCAATGTTGAAGTTATCAAGTGTCCAGCTCCTGACCAGACCTTCCTGCAACAGATGCACACTGACATCCTCTCTGTATGGATATTAGAGAAAATACTATAGGACACTGTTGAATTATTTACAGGAAGCAAAACTTCTTAATGTAGAATCATTTAGTTGTACAGCATTGTAAATTTCCCCACTGTGGGACGAATAAAGGTTTATCTTAGGTTTATCTTATCTTATATGAATGTTGCTAAATTCAACCCAGACTTTGGCTATAAGGTGGGACTTTTTTCCATTTTTTTTTTATTTTAGAAATTGTCCTACTTGTTAAAGTGACAACATTTAGCATTAGCTCTACCTATATAATCTATATTTGAAATATATGTGAAAATAAAATATATAAAGACTTTTGTGTACACAAATTTGTCTTTTGTATACACATAAATGTTTGTCTTTTTTCTTTTCTAATTAGATGCTTCATCTTGTTAAGTCTTCTTTGTCACTTATATTGTATAATTTCAAAATTTCATTGAATGCTGTTGAAGTATTGCCATTGTCACACCCCTTGTACAGTCGACATTCAAGGCGAAGGGATTTCAGACTGCAAGATTTATAAACATAAGACCAGCACTCAACCATGTCAAGGTATCCTGAAAACTGGAAACTAAAGTTGTTGTTGCTATTCCCACAAGAAGTCGTGTAACATTTCTTTTACTTATAATACTTTCTAATGGCTATGCTATAAATATCAGTGAGCAAATAAACCCTCGCTGGTCTTTTAAACCCTTCATATTTTGGATACATACTTACTGTAGCATCCTACCGTGCGGACATTGCTATAATTAATATTTAAAAACAGAGACTGAAACAATATTTGTGATTTTTTTTTTTTAGAAATCATACACAATATGTGTGTTCTTCGGCACAAGTCTACTTCTCCACTGAGGCTCTTTTGAGAGTGATGGTCAGAACGGCGTGACAGCTGAGGTCCAGCACATCAGACTAAATTAGGCCGACAGCAGCCTCTGAGGATCAAATGTCACCACAAATGTCACGGCCAACACAGGAAATGTCATTCTCCAAAGTTTAGAGGTGCATTTAATCCATCAGTAGAATTAGCCTCCCTGACCAGAGACAATGGTACGGCTTTCACTCACTGCACTGAATAGCTAGACACACTCACTGTTGTGTTTGCATAACTTCTGAGGACATTGCATCGACTTACATTTAACTTACCCGGACCATAATCATAACCACTACTTCCCTAACCATAACCTCACACTAAAGTTTAATTATTTACAGTATGGGGGCTTGCATTTAGCCCCAATAAGGTAGGCGAGTCCCCTCAGTGTAGTAGGGTAGGACTTGGGTGCACAGATTAACTAGGCATCTCCAAACGTCTTATAATTACCCATCAACACCATACAAATAGATTGAACATGTTATACTAAAAATCTCTGAGACTTATGATTTGGCTAACTTGAAAACTGAGAGAGAACGCAGTCACAACTCATCACTCTGCTGCAGGGACTGACCTTTAAATCGTGGTGTCATTTTAATGAGCAGTGTCACCATTTTGAAAAAATTAATTACTAATAGCAAAAGTTATGAGGTCTTACACCCCCCTTTGTCTGTAATTGATATCTGATTTATCTCACACTTCTGCCAGAAACCATGTTTACATTATGTGCAGTTCACACTTCAGCCTCTAGATGTAGTCAGAGCCCTTTAAATTCCTCAGCTGAGGTTTGCAGGTTCCAGCACTGCACTCCACAATCACGAACCTCGACAAATATCTCAGCCAGCTTGACCACGGCTTGGCAGGTCAAATAATAGAATGAGAGACATGACAGACTTGTTAGAGGTTTGAGATATGTTACAGTGGTTATATTAAATTGTTAATGGATGTACAGATGAGGTGTTTGTAGGGTGTATTGTATATTGTGAGGACAATTATCACTGTAACTTCATCACCTGCCTCTCAGTTCTTATCTGATGATTTTACTGGACCTGTTTGCGGACTAAAAAAGGATTTAAACCACCTTAGTGTTTTTGCTCTGTGCTCTTAGTGCAGTGTCTGGCACATCAGCCCAGTGCCACTAGTCAAGGCTGCACATATTGTCTTTCTAACCCACTTTAGATGAAACCACGCCCGCCTCCATGATGGAAGCCCCAACGGCTGTGTTCCCATGAAAGCGATGCTTCCCATCAAATATGACACCTACACTAGCTCTTAAAAATAGCGATATGGGGCACGGGATTTCACCATAATAGAAGGGTTGGAAAAACATTGTGTCCTTTGGCTCCATCTAGGGGGATCATTTGTCTGATTGTCTGTTTTTAAATGCCTCCATGCCTTAGAATTGCTCAGATAAATGGAGTCAACACCAAAGTCTCTTTATTAGATAAAACATCTACATTTGTTCACAAGTAAAAATGAAATGATTCAGTTGGCAGAAATTTTAGTTGTCATTTGCTTTTGTGTTTGGGTCATGCTAAGCCATTACAATAAGGTGTGAGTAACTTTAAAATAATAATGTCACATTTCAGCATGGTTCCAGAAATAATGTTGACCTAGATGTTACCATATGTTGACACTATAGGCCTACAGTAAAGTAAAATTTGATAACCCACAAACCCAAATTTTATTATTTCAATTAAGAACATTTCTAAAGTAAGTATCTAGTCTTGTTGATCAGGTGAAATTAAGGCTATTTAACTCACAAATGTGAAAAGCAAGCCAGCATTCACCCACTGGTGGACTCTGATGGAACAGTCATTGGGAGCAATTTGGGGTTCAGTATCTTGCCCAAGGACACTTTGACAGGTAGACTGCAGGGGCCAGGGATTGAACCACTAACCTTCCAATTGGTGGACGGCCTTCTCTATCCCCTGAGCCACAGCCGCCTCAAATGTGCTTTGCAAAATAATAACTATAACTCAGTAGAGTGAAGTAACGGAACTTAACACCTGTAAAGTGACTGAACGTAAGCACAGAAAATCAAGACAACATATATATAAAACATTCATTAACTACACAGACAGACTCAACAATTACATGACAAAACACTAACTACACACATACAATGATGATACCTGGAGTTTGGCAGAGAAGGGTGCCACAGATGAATGAATGAATACTGGTAGTGGCCATCCTGGTACTGCAGCTGTTAAAAACAATGGTAAATGTAGTTAGATTTAATCAATCAATCCAATGTAATTACTAAATTCAACCAGTTAGCAGACAGAAAGCAGCTACTATTGTAGAGGTGGTGATGAATCTGTGCCATCATGGTCAAGTACAGCAGAGATGATGTTGCAGTGCAGGGGTGTGGAAATTGAAAATATGGTGGTTGAAATTAAAGTTAATACAGACTTTTTGGGAGATCTTTGTACCAGTTAACAAATGGACCCCCAGTTGCATTTTTGGATTAGCCAGCAGTTAGGTGGAGTCAGGTACTGCCAAGACGGCAACAACTGGAGCCACCACACACAGCTTCACAATGGCTCTTCAGAAACCTATGGGTTACTAATCCATGTTTTATATAGTCTATAATCCATATTTGCAATATCACTCTAAAAAAAACAAATGAGAAGTAACAGATATATCACACAAATTAATTCAATCAGGTAGTCTAATGCTAAATTACTCTAGAATTCATGTTGTTGAATTAATTTGCAGTTTCTCCACTGCCTCCTGATTGACAAGGCACCAGATTAATAATGTTACTGTAAGGCAGTTACATTTTTTAAAGGACAGCCTTACCTTTATCTAAGATTTTCCCATCTGTGGTGTCAAACCTAAAATGTTTCTGCAAATTACTTGTCAGGTGATTCTAATGATTATCTGTTCAGATTATCGGGTTCGCTAGTTTCCTTTAGCAAAAATCTGGTTTACTGAGCAAGAGGCCAAGTAATAGATCAGAATGACTGCATTTTATGGACACACACTGCTGGAGTACAAAGCACAACCTGTTGCAATGATACATTTTGAATTTGAAACTCACACATATTCATTACAGAATAAATCTAATTTGTTTTCATGTGTAAATAATAATTTGAATTTTGAGTTAGAAGTGACAGAGATAATCCTATACTGACCCTAATAAAGTGATAAATAATTCCTAATTGAAGGTTTATCACAATTTAGCTTTTATTTCTGTAGCTCTGACAATTCAGTTTTGATTACAATACACAAGTAATAGCTGAAATCTCTGAATGCATGTGGAACCAGATTTACATGCCACTGCAACACATTTCCTTGAAGATCTACTGACACTTGTGAAATTCCCCAATAAGCAACGCTCAGGATCTAATGGGACGATAACTACTGTGATCCTGGTCACAGTGTCACAGACCAAAAGATCCTCACTTTTGTGCAAACCTGGTTACAGTGCAGGGAGAAGCTGACCTCTATACAACACCTGGAGCACATTTCTGACAATACAGGTTTGCATTTATGTAATTTTTGTGTTGTGAGGTTCAGTTGATGGAGGACATTATAGTGAACCAGCCTGTGCAGGGCATTAAGAGTAGTTGGCAAACTGACTCCTGGCTTTGGGCCATCATTCAGCAGTAAGAAGTACATTTCAGAAATAAATTTCTTTACATTTCCCCCATGAAGCGGTTTCCCCACATCACTAAACTATTTCTTATTTAAATTCATGTCTATGATATCAGACTGGACCAGGTTCCATTTTCATGAAAGGACAATATCAACCCAATGTATCTGACTAATCCTTCTGTATTCACTTCACTGTGGTGTGTGTGTGTGTGTGTGTGTGTGTGTGTGTGCGCGTGTGAGTGAGTGTAACTGCTGGCCTCAGCAGTATCCTACTATAACCGTATGTCATGTGGTGTGATTTGTTCATAAATTTGAAGCCTGCTCTCCACACTCCCGAGCCCCCGGCAGCGGGCTTATCAGACAGAGTCAGACAGTGTGCACTTTAATAATTTGATTACAACCACAGCAAAGCAATACTGTGATTATTGCAGCTCATGTAAACACCTGGTTATCTTACTCGCATTAAGGTTGTAATCAGAGTAAGCATAACTGGATTCACAGAGCTGGATTACTTGGTTCTTTTAAATGTTTGCTGGCACGTCTGCAGCTCAGTCTATTTGCTTTCGCAGTTTTAATTCTGAGCACGCACTACAAAGGTCACAGAGTTAACCATATGCAAAGTGATGAGTTTAAACAAAGAGCAGCAGGGCTAGCAGTTGGGACAAAAAAAAATGGTTTGAGGGCAGTAGTGGAAAAGATTTAATGCTTCACCTGACACTGCCAGTAACAGAGCCTGCTAAAAGCTGTTTTATGAATCCCTCAATGCATTTCTTCCATTTTCCTTGTCTTATATTTTGGTTCTGAGAGATGTGCCAACTTTTCAATGTAGTCTAGAGTGAGATTCGGTTTCTGTGAAGTCAGTGCATTTTATGAGCAGGCCTTCTGCGACATTACCCACCGCAGGGTAATCCCCCCTCAACCATCAGAAATTTTGTTTACCAGCTTATTTCTTGCGGGCAAGTCAATAATCACAGTCAATGATGAATAAGTATGGCTGATTAGCATACCTGCCAAACTCCAGAAGACCAAACCTAATCAGGGTATCTGGGGATAATCTCTAATTTCAGAAACTCTTTTCTTGCATTTTAGTGAATTCATGGAGTGATTTTGTTGCTGAGACGGAGAGTCAGGAGGACAGGGGGAAGTGGGTATCTCAGGAGAATCTGGAGGACTGGCAAGAATCTTCATCTGCAAACAGTAACAATGTATGAAAAGTAAATGAAGGAGAAGAACACATTTTTCAAAGACAGCAGATGCCACAGGATAATATTGCCCAAAAAACAAACTGGATTTTAATAAACTAGAGAGCCAGCCTAGAAATGGATGAGAGGTAATGAAATCTTGGCTGAACTATTTTGTTTAGATACCTTTCTTATTGGTTATGTCAAAGGTGCTTTCATACATATTTACTGATAAGGCTACAAAGGCAATTCATCTTCTGACGCCCTGGCAGCTAAATTAAGCCATTAAACAATGGTACTGTCTGATAAACCAGAGCTATTATTGAAACCAATGCATGATGATGATTTGATGATTTGATTTTCACATTTGTACTGCTCACCTCCAGGGGTGTTCTGGCATCACATTATTGGTGAGCCTAATTAATCACATTAAAAGTGTTACTTATGTTTTACACTTTTTACTTCTACTCTGCAATATTTCACAGGATAATATTGTACTTTTTACTGCACGACATGTATACGACAGTTTTAGTCATGCATTACTTTTCATATCAGAGTATTAATACAAAATATAATTAACTAGTACATTATGATATACATAAATTATTTTAATTGATTAAGCTATTTGACAGTATATAAAGTAGTAAATTAGTTTGATGTTAAGCTTAATTAATGCGTTAATAATGAACATCAAATAATAAAATACATATTTTATCTGAAATGGACCTTTAGCCTGGTGAGTACTCAGTACTTGATGCTAATACTATAGTACTCTAATAAAGTAAAATTGTAAGACTTTTACTTGTAAGAATATTTGTTCACTGTTGCACTACCACAGTGTACAAATACTCATGCATACTCATTGCAATGACATAACATTAACATCAACATATACATAAGGTACAAAACGTCAAAGTGCTCATTTTACAGTATGACCCACTTCAGAATAATTATTGATTGGATTATTACTGATCACTGACAGATGAATGTACCTATCACTTCAATGTTGCAGTTGGTAAAGGTACAGCTCATTTTTATTACTTTCTATACTTCTGTGTAGTGTAATGTTGAATTATATCGCATATTGTATTTGTTGCTTATATTTTGTTTTTAAAATCTGAATGTGCAGAGTAACTGAATTTAGCAAATAAATATGGTGTAAAGTAAAATTTACAATAATTCCCTCTGAAATGTAAGAAGTAGAAGTAGAAGAGTAGAAGTATCATGTAACATAAAATGGAGTCACTCAAGTAAAGCCAAGTACATCAAAATTGTACTTTATTACTTGAGTTAATGTAGTTACTTAGTTACTTTCCACTACTGAATGGATCTGTTCCTAAAGTAATCTCAATGGAAGTGATGGAAAAACACCATTCATCCATTTTACGTCATATAGTGTTGTAGAGTAGATGAGTGATAATCAGGAAATTAAGATGCTGCATTCGATGTATTCTTCATACCCAAGCAGTGTTTTTATTTCTCAGATGAAATGCAGGATGTCGGTGGGTTTCAGTCTACCAGTAATTAGACTTCATATTCTTCCCTTGTGCCCCCTGTGTCAAAAGTACTGAATATAATTAGGAGTAGCACTCTTTCAAGATGAGACTATATTTGATCCCATCAGGAACATGACAAAACCCACGCCTGAACAAGGTAAAACAAAGGAACGCTGGAGAACAACCTCCTCTCTTCATTCTTTGTGCATTTCAAGTAGCAACATAAATGAGGTCTAGTCATTAGGTTCATGTTTTAGGCTTTGCTCAACAGCATGGCCCAAAAGTACCTAAGAAGCAAGCACATCATCTAACAGCGTTTCTTATTATGTATGAAAATTAGAGCTGCTGGTTGAGCTGGTGTCTGAAGTGTCATTGTCAGCTGAGATTCACATTTTTGGTTTTCTTTTCTTTCTTTCTTTTTTTTATACTTTTAACTTGCATAAACAGTTTTCACCAAAACAGACAAGACCTTGAAATGCCCCACAGCATTCTGTGTCTTCAAACACTCTTTGCTTTTTAAGAAAAGTTAGGGGTTGTTTATCACTGACTATTTCATTCTTCTTTGTGAAGTTGTTTAACTTGGGACTGTGCTATATATAGTGTGTATCATGAGTGTGTGTATGTATGTGTTGGAGAGTGAAACACAGGCATGTTTGGTCTAAAGCTGAACAAACATAAACATATAGACAATTTTTTTCTAAATCCTGACTGAAGCTGAATACTGACTTTAAATAGTTTAAATAGTAATAGAGGAAAAAAACCTGCAGCCAATTTATGTCAATGTTCCTACTGGATGTCCCTGCTTTTATGGCCTGTCGCTACACTGAAACTGTGCTTGCTAAACTGGTGAATGATCTTCTGCTGACTGTGGAATTGGATTCCACTTTATGCAGCTTTTGAGACAATTTATCATCTTTCCTATCTGAAAGAACTCAGTGTGTTCCTAAAATGATACTACATCCAAATTTTCTGATGTGAAATATGGAGTACCTCAGGGCTCTGTTCTTTATATTTCACCTCTTGGCCAAGTTATATGCACTCAGGAAATTAATGTCTACTGTCTGGAAACGCTGAGGGGGAAAATGGGGAACGCTGGATACAATATAATTTCGTGCTCCTAAATTCTGAAAAAAAACTTTCATGCTTGCGTGTGGCTTGTACAGCATAGACACCAGTTTGATCAACAGCTACTCTTGACAAGTGTGTGATTTCTCAAAGTTTGGACCACTCTCTCTCTCCTGGCTGCCTCATTCCAGATGCTTGGATCTGGAGCGACTCTCTCCTCAGGAGATTCAGTCGCTCCTCTTGTCTCTCTCTCTCTCTCCCTCATGTGCGTGTTGTTCTTGTCCATCCCTCCGTGTGTTTGTTTCCTTTCTCTGATCTGTCTGAACAC
Organism: Holacanthus passer; assembly: GCA_025331565.1. Taxonomy (NCBI): domain Eukaryota; kingdom Metazoa; phylum Chordata; class Actinopteri; family Pomacanthidae; genus Holacanthus; species Holacanthus passer. The sequence goes on from JAFREQ010000059.1 coordinate 130,342, forward strand.
TGTGCGCTGAGATTCGCCTCGTGTGTTTGTGTGGTCTGTCTTCTTTCCACGTATCTGTGGTGGAGAGGAAGTCATGTGATGTGTCTGTTTGATGGCACCTGGAACGTCCATATTCTTTGTAAATGTTTACAGTCTATTTATAATTTAGTCATCTCGATTGTCCGTACTGCAACTTCAGTATGTTGGTTTTCTATATACAACTTCTATTTCCTGACTGTCTGTCCTGGAAGTGGGATCCCTCTGATCTTTCTGATATTTCATCTATTTTATTCCCATTCAACGTTTTTTTTTTTTTTTTTTTCAGATTATACATACAGTACTATATACTTTATAGTATTAGTATTATTACATAACATAATGATAGGTCATAAAGCTTGCCTCATTCCAGGAACCATGATCATTTCAGCATCAGCACAATAACCACCTATTAGAATAACAGATGTGTTGTCAGTAACAGCAAATTGTAAAGAATTTTATTAACAGCATCTTTTAATGCCCTGAGTTTTTGTATGAATTATCATAAAAGTGACTTGACGGGCTGTAACTTCACAGTGTCTTATCAGACCAATTAGATAAGCCGTTATGTAAAGCTTGTGCTGTGAAATGATAAAAATAGCTGGTTGTGATTCCCACTGTTTCTCCAGGCATAAAGATGGCATACTAATTGAGTGTGATGAGCTAGATTAAACTGTCTGTCAGCTGAGGAAGCCTGCTGTTCTCACCTCCTTCTCATTGTATGTGAGTTTTATGTCTTCCTCTGTAATAACTATCATAAATATTTGTTAAAGATGAGAGCAGGGCCAAGCAAGCTGTGTGGGGCCTTAAAGGATAGAGCCAGTGAGCCAACAGTCAGGTGCCCATGTGAACATTGAAACAGTTTTGTGTCTGTTGTAAAAAAATCAGCTCACTAATAACACAATAAGATGACCACGCTGAGAATTTGCAAGATTTGAAAATTGGCACTCCATCTATGTTCCACACCATTGTGAATAATATATTTCAAGGATCGTAATTGCTCGTCAGCAACTACATGAATCTAAAATTCAGTTTTTCTTGAAACCCCAGCTGTGCAAAAAAATGTCTTTGGCTGAGCCTCAGTGGAGGACACTGCACCTTCTCCAAGCAAGCAGGCTTGGCAAGATTGACATATGCTCTGATCCTCCTCATCTGAACATACATTTTTGCAATACATGTGCATGACATGGGCTAATGCAGCATAATTTAAAAAATGGTGAAATGGTGTATGCTGCTGAGGACGAGGCAATGTTATCAACTTCAGTAAATCAGTGAGGATGTTTCCAGTAATTTTCAGGCAAATTGCATATATCATAACAGCAAGGAGACATTCTTCAACAGTTCTAAGATACAATAAGATAAGATATACCTTTATTCGTCCCACAGTGGGGAAGTTCACTGGGTGGGTGTTTGTCTGTGTGGGTGCACTGTTGGTGGTGGTTTGTCTGTGTGAGTACTGGAATCACCATAGTGCTCTGAGGGGGCTACATTTTGATCTAAGACACTATCAAGTCTCTCACTCTGGTGTTGTCCATCATATAAAAAGGCCTCCATGGTATCATTGTAGTTCTTTTCAAAAACACAGTTTGATTCATCCAGCTTGTACAGCTTTCCAGTTTTCCTCTGCACATTATCTCTTGAGGTGGAGATGCATCTGCAGAGGCTGATCCTGGAAAAAAAAATCACATAAATAATGCTTATTGTGGCACAATTATAGCACAGCTATGAACACTGAATAGCACATCAGTTTTGTCTATGAATGGAGAAATTACAGCTGATAATATAGTCTTGTCACCATGCCTCACTTAGCAGCACTTTCAGCTAACTGGTAACTAACTGGAGTGCCACAACCGAATACCAAGAAAATACAAAAATGAACATTTTGGTGGAGATGGAATTACAGCAAGAATCAGGTCTGAGATCTTTTTGTTAGTAAGTATGATGGACAGGTTGACGGACGCGATCAGGCAGGAGTCTCCATGGACTAAGATGTTCATAGATGACATGATCTGTAATGAGAGTAGGGAGCAGGTTGTGGAGAGTCTGCAGAGATGGAGGTACGCACTGGAGAGAAAGGAATGAGAGTCAGTCGGCAAAAGCGGAAAAATGAATGAATAGATGTGCATGAATGAGAGGTGAAGAAGAGAGTGGAGGGTGGAGTGGTAAAGGACAAGATCCTGACGGAAAGCAAGACTAGTTGACAAGATCCTAGTGAGACTAGTTATGTTGTGTAGTTTGGAGGCAGTGGCAGGAGATGGCAGAGTTGAAGATACTAAGACTTTAGTTGGGTGTGATGAGGATGGACATGATTAGGAATGAGTGTATTAGAGGGACAGTCTAGGTCAGACAGTATTTAGACAAAGTGAGAGAGGTGAGATTTACAGTAGATGGTTTGGACATGTGTGAGAGAAGGATGCAGGTGGTTGGCATGACAGAGTAAGATGCAGAGGACAGGAAGGATGGAAACCCCTAACAGGAGCAGCTGAAAAAAGAAGACGACTCAGAATAATGTATAACTGTAACTGACTCTACAACACTTGCATCTCACTGTAAACTCTTAAACTCATGAGTTGAAAGGCATGAGAGATGGAGAGTGTCCATTACATCACTCACCTGAGCTTTGAAAAGTTGCTCCCTCTTGCTGGGCTGATTTCTGTTCCAAACATATGTACTGCTAAAGTATACAACAATGTCTATGTTCTCCTGGTCTTGTTGGTCTACTCTTTGTTAGTCTACTTATATGTAAGTACAGAGTTCAAGTGAAACCAAAGTCAAATTCCTTGTATGTGTACGCATACCTAGCGAATAAAAGATTCTGATTCTGATTCTGATTCTGATGAGAAAGAAAACCATGGACAATGATGAAAGACACAACATTGTGTCTAATGAAACATTTGAATTTTGAATATTTTTTCACACAATACTGCTGTACGGTTAAAGTATAGTTAGGATTAGACAACTAAAACTACAGCTCTGGCCAAATATTTGACTTCTTACATTTCTTCCATATAACACACAGCAAAACACAAAAAATGGTGATTATATTTTACAAATTGTAATCATAATGTATAAGTGCAGTGTAGTGCAGCCCAATAGCACTGTAGATACAAAATTAAATGGAATAACAAATTCCCTGGAGAAAATGTGAGGTCCAGAAAGAAGCAATTACAGTAATGTATGCTTTGAACACAGTTTAGGACTGAAGGCCATTTAATAAAGTAGTATGGGTTATTTCTAGTCCAAAAAAACATGAATCCTGGGATGAGGAGTAGGCGAGCTGGAAAGGCAAACAGTATTGCAATGATGCAATTAGTGGTAGAAACTGCAGCAGCAGCAGCGGCAGAAAATGACTATTATTGTAACAGTAGAAGCAGCATCAGTTTTAGCTGTGTGATTATGAAGTAGAAATAGAAAAATATATTGGCAGTAGTGGTAAAACACTTGCAGTAGCAATATTTCTAATAGTCTAGCACAGTGGTTTTCAAACTGACATCAAGAGGACAGGAGTTCTTGAGAGGGCTGCAGGGGGTAAAATAATAATTATTATAATACTATTATTTTCATGACTGTTTCTGGAAGTTGGAACAACAAGAAAACTAGAAAGGATGGCAGTATTGTTTGCACTTTATAGTGATCCTAGACTGATAATAGATTGTCTATAAAGACTTTTTTTTAAATCTTCAAACCCAACGATAAAAAAAATTGCAAAGAAGGAACTTCTTAGTACAAAGTCCTCTGTGGTCTTTCCTGCATTTATTTGGGGGGTCAAAAGCAAACCCTGGTCCAGCGGTAGTTTTAGCAGAAGTAGTAACCTGTTACAACAACCTGTTAAACCCTAATCATCCCGTGTGAAAATTCCACAAGTCCATTTTGGTCCAAATGTCCAATGGTCCTCCGCTAATAAGAAGGTGGTTCGATCCCTGGCTCACAAGATAACTGGTAACACAAGTACGATATAAACGCAGGGCATTTACCATTTCCTTTTTACTTGTCTGTAGTGAAATCAAAAACTCTTTGACAGAAATATAGACTTTGCTTAAATAAACTTCCAATAAACAAAAAATAACTCAATTATAAATATATTGGTACTTGCATACTTCTACATTTTTACTGTCTGAGTATTGTACAATGTGTTTTTATTAGGTTTATTGTATCAGTTCAGTTATCTGATCTCTTTTTCTGCACTTCCACACATAAAAAGCCAATCAGAGATGTGAGCAAGGGTGATCGGGTTTCTCCAGAAGACATACAGCTGCCTTATTTCTCCTAATTATGGAGACGAGGTGTCTCTTTTACATGGTATTTGAGAATTTTTTTTTTTTTTAAATCTATTTTTAGTTTAACAAATACAAGTATAAAAGAGAAACAAGCATGTTTAATGCATATATATAAAAACAGATACATATAATAGGTAATACTATAAATGCTAAGTAATGAGGTGCTTAGAGATATTAGTGCCCATAATAGAAAGTCTAAGAGCGCCACCCTGAGCATGTGTATCATTAGAACCAAAGCCCAGCACGTGCCTGGAAAAACGCTGATTTTTACCCAGTGTTTTGGAGGCCAGCAAGCATGTGTTTGACAACCATGTTGCTGTCAGTAACTGTCACATTTCCCACAGTTTTGTGCACACAGTGCTGATTATTAGTTGGAACAGTTCCTTTTGTTTAGAGGCATCTTCTCTTCCAGCAGTCCAAACATAACAGGGATATAGCTCTGATTGAACTTGATACCAAAGTCTTTTAATTTCATCCAGACCTCCAGGCACTATGTAGCAATCCATTCCGAGATGCTGCTGTGCTTCATCATCACAATAAATCACTCATTCACTTTTTTGCTGCATAAGAGCTCATAAAACTGCAGCTCTCACAAGATGTCGACTTACTAATTCTTTAATTGAGCTCCATGTTTACAATCATTATTTCAGATCATTTTACTAGTTAAACCACACCAGCTTGTCTGTAGGTGCTGGTGTTGTATAACAAAATCCCCATATAATGATTCATGATATGTCCATGTCTTGTTCGGCCTTTTCTTTTTTGCCACGTTGAGGAAAAGATGGCAGCAGATACATTGTTAACAAGAACAGTTTTCATCACAGCCCATATGTAATCTCTGGATATATAGTCAAAGGCTTTTTTAAAAACTAATTTAAACATCAGCCGCCTTTTAATAGCAGCTTTGTTCTTTATCTTTAATCTGACAAGTCATTTCATCTATTCATAATTGTTTTTGCAAATATTTTATAGTCTGTGTTCATAAGGTCTTTCAAAATGAGCCTTCAGAGGCTGTCTGTTTCTATTTTTACATGCATGAGCACATAAGTCTCCAATAACTTTTTTTCACTGAGCACAGCATCGCTATTTTGGTTTCTTGTGCATTTAATGAATGTGCTTTGAAGCTGTTTTTGTCCTGATTTCAGAGCATGAACCAAATTGTCTCTGTTCTCTATTTCTAATTGTTTATAAATGTTTCTATACTAATTTTATAGAAATAATCATTTATTTATGTTTTTATTAATTTGACAGTTTATTCTTCAATTGTGGTTCTTTGTTTCAAACTAATATATTGTTTCATTAATATATCACAATTGTATTTTTAAGTTGAATTTAGGGTAATCCACAGGAGAGTGTAGTCAAATGGTTCATGTTTAAATAAAGGCACTATTCCACTGATTACTGATTAAATTCCTCAAGGCAGGATCCATCGGGACAATACAAACTCAGAGCTAGTCAGGTGCCAATCATTTATAAATGTTTTATGTGCACTTCATTTTTCCTAAAGCCCACATAAACCTACCACCCTGCTCTCGAGACTGAAGTAAAAGATGCCAGGTTATCCAGCAGCAGTGTGGTCAGCATCCAGGGCAGCCTCTTCAGAATAAACCAAAGGTGCAACCTGTCAGAGCATTTAGTGGTATAGCCTCTTCAAAGTGGTGGCTCCTGTGAAAAACAGCTCCGGCTGAAAGATAGAGCTGACAGGCTGACTGCAGCAGAAAAGATTATGCCTGAGGCCTGCAGTCCCTGCAGTTCTTCTTTGCCTCTGAAATAAACATTTTAATAATCAGCCAAGAGACAGTTGTACTTTGTACTACTACATTTTCCAGGTTGTTGTAATCAACGTGCTGCACCTATTCTGTATGAAAAAGTGTACGCTTTTTTGCACCTCAATTTGATATTGTCTGTTACTTCAGGTACATTTATATAGATAAGGACTTTGTACTTTTCATCTGCAAGCCATTTTCCTCAGCTGTTTTTCTTTTTTTTGTGTGTGTATTTTATATTTTGTATGATTTTGTCTTTGTTATGGCTGGATTGCCTTGCATTTATTATATTCTTCTGTATACATGCTATTTCTTTTCACCCCAAGAGAAGGACAAAAATACTTGAAGAACACATTCAAAGCTTGTGGATACCCCAACTGGACCTTGGTGAAAAAAACCACAAGATCCAGAGAGAGCACCAACACTGCAGATGGTGAAGAAAAGAAGGACAGATGTAACAGCACTGTTATTCCATATGTGTCTGGAGTATCTGATTTTCAACAAAGACTGCATCCCTGCATTCTTCAAACCCAGCAACACACTAAGACACCCCACAGAGGATAAATACCTGGGTTTCCACACCAGTTAGTCAGAACTGAAGAAGCTTCTTGGATTAGAAGTGAAATGTTTTCAAGAATCTACAACCAAGTCCAGTTGCCGTTGATTCAACCCTTACTGGAAAACCATGACCTGGATGACTGAGAATCTTCACAGACATGGTTTTCATCTGGCTTTGTTTTGGTTTTAAACATGGCGATGAGATGAAAAGGGCAATGGTTTCAACTTCAATAAATTAATCATTCCATACAGATTCAGAAAACAGAATTTAATTTCAGCCATCTGCTGGAACAAATCTCATCACTTTCAATTTAAGTAATTTACACAAAGATAAGATCTTTCATCAAACCTTTTGAAGTCATCACGGTACAAGTCAAAGTCAAGTTCCAAGTCTCAAATTTTCTCTTCATACAGTACATACACGTCTCAAAAAATTTGTCCTGTGATTTGAATCTGACTCCAGTCAAAGTCAAGTGACTCGAGTCCCCACCCTCATCGTCGTCATGCTCATCATCAGAGCTGTTGTCACATTGCCAGTCCATTTCTTCCTTCCTTGGATATGAATGAAAACACATTGATGACACATGGGTCAAAATCAAAACCCAGGAAGTAGAAGTCTTCACAGAACATATTAACTCAGTGGACAATGACATCAGGTTCACATGACAGGATGTCAGGAACAACAGCTTGACCTTTGGACTGTACTGACACATTGTCAACAGGAGCCTCCACATTGGAGTACACAGGTAACACACACAAACCAATATGTACCAACACTGTTTGACTGTCACCACCCAGTGGAGCATAAGTTAGGAGTTATCAACCCTGAAACACTGAGCTGACAGTGTACAAGGCCCGAGAGAAAGAGCACAAACATTTGAGGGATATACATAAAGCTTGTGAATACCCTAAATGGAGCTCTGTGAAAACAGCCATAAGATCCATGAAGAACATCAACACTGCAGGTGGTGAAGACAAGAAGAATAAAAGCAACAACATTGTCATTCCATATGCGTCTGTGGATCTGAGAAACTCAGGAGGGTTTTTAACAAACACTGTATCCCTGAAGACAGAAACTATTCCACCCGAAAGGCTGCACACCCAAACAGAAGAAAAGCAATCTGGTGTATGCAGTCAAATGCATTGAGGGATGCAAAGGCTGTTTATCTGGGAAACCATAAAAAACAAATGCTTGGCTCAACTCCCCAGGTCAAGACTCACAAGTTCACCTACACCTGAAAGAGAAGAGAAGAGAAGAAGAGGACACTGTTTTAAGGACAACACACATGATGTGGATAGGGAGGACAAATAGTTTGAAAGAGGAGGCTGTTTATGTCAAAGTCGAGAAGCCATCCCTCAACACAGGAGGAGGTCTACAACACCACTTATCCTTTTAGATTTAACGGTCATTCATACTTGCCCACTTATTACAACTAAAATTATGGTCATGGTTTAATAACCTGGGACTCCCCACCCGTCAGTCAGAACTGAAGAAGTCTTGATGCAACACCTTTGTTATGTTCATGCCAATACCAGATCATTTGGAGAGCTTCTCAAACACAGTTGTGTCCTCAGGGTCACCATCAGGTTGTTGGTCGTATCTCTGGATCTCTTCTAGCAACCCTTTCTTTTCCTGGGCAGTCTTCTGACTAACCTTCTGATGCCTTTTGTTGGGCAGGACCAACTTTCATCTGCATTAGTTATGTTGACACTACACATGCCATTCTGTCTGTACAGGTAGGGCTTCTTCTGACAAATGCTCACAGAGAGTGCTATTCAGTTATAGCCTCCACATAAGTGCTCAAATGCACTTGTTATGTTATTTGCACACAGTGTGTTAACAGGCACAGTTTAGGATAATGATTAATTTAGGCAGCAGTATTTATCTTTTATGTTTTCTCATACTGTACTGATCTCCACTGACTGCATGTTTCAGCAACAATTAGGAACCAACCACAGGCGTCTACTCTGTTTGTGAGATATCACACTCTTTAATGTAAAAGTCAAGTAGTTAAAAAGATTACAGTGCATACTGTATTGTGGGCTCTGGCATGCATCACTGACAAGCAATATCTCATTTTCTGAAGAGTCTAAAGATGAGTCAGTGCCTCTGACACTTCCTCCACATATGGCACATCTCTTTTTGGAGATACATTGGATTTCTATACATATTCAACCTTTTGGAAAGGCATAAAAAGAAAAAGAAATTTGTAGGGCACACATTGCATACTGAAAAGGAGGTTTAGATCATCATCAACAAATATTTTTAATTGCAATTTACTTGTTGTCCTGCTTTGATGCCTGTCTGGCTGCTGCTCAGTGGGACTCCCCATTCATCACTTTTCTACCATAATAAATAGTTTGAACATATCAGTAGTTAATTCAAGGACAACAGATAATGAGACTTTATGCTCAAACAAATATTACAGTCAAAATTTTGTCCTTGATTACTTGACAGATCTTGCATTCGTAACTCCCTGGAGAATAACAAACCAATTAAAATTGTTTCCCATTTAGCATGCCAGGATAATTGCAATGGTCCAACTTTGTCAGACAGTGTGTGGTAACCAATATTGGATGGATGTACTTTGTGTATACATATACGTCTTGGCCACTCAGTCAATCACTCATGAATCCCGTTGTTTTACACCCATTGACTTCAGGGGGAAACTAGTTTTTAGTGTTTATAGCTGCTGGGACTGTGCCATTAGGAAAGACAACATGAAAGACTAGATTTGACTGTATATTATTAATCATTAATTATGCTACATAATTAAATTCTCTTCATTGAAAATATTTAGTAATAAATTATTAAGCAAACTCTGGTGGGACATGTGCCCTCTGCTGGTCAGCCACTACTGCTGGTGAGCATTTTCAACAGGTAGGGTGGAGATCTGAACCCATGCTTGTGTTTCATGAGGCTAGTCAGCATCCATCACAAGATAATCCATCACAGTGCAGCCGGAGGCCTTCTTTTCTATTCACTTGATATGCTGTTGTCCTTCTGTGTGTGCATCACAATGAGAGCCTGGCTGCAGTCTGAGTTCACAATTGGCTTTTTCATTCATATTTTAAGCTCTGTCAGACTTTGATAACTCAAGGCTCGAGCTGATCAAGAGACTGAAACACAAGCAGAAAAATGTATGCGTTGTGCTCGTTCACACATTATCAGTCACAACAAAACCTCCCAGATAAAGACTGGATTGAGCAGGGTTTGCAAACAGGACTGCGTTAGGAGGCTAACTCTTAAGAAGCAGGGGGCCTTAAAGCTCATCGGTAAACTCATTGCCTGATGTGCTTGATGTGCAGTGTGTGATTCTCAGACGGGGAGGTTAAGGGGAAACACTACCTGAGACTGAGCAGTTTGTCACTGGGGACCTCAGCCTTGATCCAAAACCCACACAGCCTGCCTTTATACTACACTGGCCTCCTCACATCTTAGCAGAAGCACAGGCTCAGGAAATGTAGTAGCTATGACACTAAAAAGACAAGTAAATCTGATTGACAAGAGCTGTGACTCTGTTCACAAAAAAAAGTTCATAAACTTTTCAAGTAAAGGTGCAGACTGGCCGCCCACCTCAAGGTGTAATTGTCAGTCTTTACAGCTTGAGCACTTGGAGTGGAAGTTAGTATGCAACAAACAACAAAGCAGAGATCCAAAAACACTAAGATTTAACATTAGGAGAGCTGGAATGCTTGACACTCTGTACAAAGACGAATTGGCAAGAGAGAGGGAACACACAGACTAAATACTGTAGAGAGGGAAAGCTAGCGAGGGACAGGTGGAACTAGTCAGCAGGTGCAGGACTGGAGAGCTGTTCTGTGGCACTGGGCAGTGAAAAAGGAAACTGCTGCAGCAGAGGAGCTGGAGACCGCTGCAGCTCAGGGGTGGGGGAGTGCTGCAGGTCAGGAACCAAAGATCACTGCAGGTTTGGTTCAGTGGGTCGCTGCAGCCCAGGAACAGGAGGCTGCTGCTGTACAAGAACTGGAGGCTAGGGGATTGAGGTCTCCCAGACCCTAGCTTCCTCTGAGGGGCAAACTGGAGGCAGCTGTCGAGCAGTCAACATTGGTGCACGGATTCTGAGCAGACCACTCTACAGGGCGATGGTGTTTAGAGACCGGAGTTCACCCCGATGATGTTCTCTATGAAAGATATGGATTTCAGTGTCTCTGGTTTCAGGGCTTCTGGGTCCAGATGTCTCCGCAGCCAGTGGCCGGAGTAAAGCTTCACTGTTGGACACACAGTGTATAAGTGTAGGCTACACAACATATCTGTCCTCAGTGGTAATGAGGCTGTCCTCACGTGGAGGCTGGAACTGAATTATCCTCATTGTTTTCACATATTTAGATTATTTAGATTTAGACTATTTCATGTGTCTTTACATCTCAATCATATTACAAATAAAAGAAGAGTCCGTAAGACAAATAGACACAAGAACACTGCACTAATGAATTTACTCTCTCCCTGGCTCTGCTGGCCTCCATGGTTCATTTAGCCATTAACATGACCAGAAAAACATACAGAAACTGTGTCTGCGCTGCCGAACACGGCCCTTTTATGAGAACACGCACAAACTCCGATTAAGTTAACGCGGACTCAACAAACCAACATCTTAATCACCGTCGTAGTGCCGTTTAACCCAGAGTTAAATCTGAGTCGGTTAAACTCGCTTCGGAGTACAAGACTCTGGCAAAGAAAGAGGCAAACACACAGACTTAAATACACTGGAAGGGAAGGAACACAGGTGAAGCTAACTGACAATCCTAAGGGTGGGAAAAAGACAATGATAGGAGGTCAAGACAAGAAGGACACCTTAAGAAAATACTTGTTCAAAATGAAACAGGAAATGACTAAATAAACAAAGCATGACAAAGAAAAAAGGATATGCAGGAAGATTAGCATATCTGAAAGGGCTGCATAATGATATTGCATCCATGGAATAGTAAAGGCAGTTGAGCAGGAAACATGGTGCAATTATAAGTGATTACCATACAGGCCATCATACATAGTGTATACTATCACTCCCATCCACACACAGAAAATCATCATCTGTGGTCAGGTTCACAGACAAAGGCAACATGTAATCACTGTCAGCAGCACTTCTTCGCCCAGGGACCCATCATCAACCATATGTGAAATAAATGCACTCTTCCTAATAGACATCCTGCTTAATGTTACAGTCATTCGGAGAAGAAACTGATGATTATACATGGAAGCACTTGAGCTACAATGATACTCGTCTCCAGTCTTCCCATATAATGAAGGCCACTGGCCATACTAATTACGGCTGTGATTCACAGTTTGCTGTGGAAGTTCTTCACATAAGGAAGAGACAATGCAGGAGGGACCTCTGTTCATGCTCTCACTTGGACTGCAGGTGTGTAACCCTTATTCTTTTGTCTTTTTGTGTATCTAAAGGTTTCGAATGAGATGGTTGCAGTGCCTGCCCTCAGGGATGCCAAGCTTTGAGAGTTAATTTGGTGAGCAGGCTTTATCTCATGCATCTCTTTTAAGGCATTTGCCATTAATTCCATGAAATTACTTTTGGGCATCTTGCCAGTACCTGAGTCAAATAGCCGAAAGCATGGACAGACACCAATGAATCATGTCTAACCATGCTCTTTTTGATAACTTATAAACCCACAGTTACACTGTGTCTGTGAACCACCAGGTTGTATTTGCAACCAGCCATTGTTATGATTACAGACCATTAAAATGTTACATTATGTTGCCCATGGCCCATCCAAGAAAATCAAATTCAATCAAAGATTCAGCATCTGGCATTCTTAGGATTTTTACATGGATGTGCGTTTGGATTTGGATCAAACTCAGACATAACCTAATTTCTGAAAATGTTTTGTTGAAAGTTGTGATAATGTTTTGGAGATACTGTATCCTGCTACTGAACAAGCTTCCCCACTGTATTCTGTTATCTGTCAAACAAATGTGACTTTCCATAAAATCCTCAGGAGAAGTAATGAATTAGAAATAAACATTTTGATAATTCAAAGATCCTTGCAGCTTGAATGGTCGCAGAATTATTATTTATATTATACCATGGGTTTGGTATGAACTTTTTTACCAGAGTGAGGGCTTAGACAAAAGGTCAGGCCACTAAAATCACCTGGAATAGTTTTCAGGGGTTGCACAGTGTCAACTCCACACACTGAATTTTACAGCATGCCCAGGTATTTACTAATGTGAATGTTCTGATCTGGTCATAACCATTTTGAGCAGAAATTGCTGCTCCAAACATTGCATCAGTAAATGTTTTGGGAGCTTGTAAAATTCATTTCCTGGACTAACTGTAACTCTAACTGACTTTCAGCTACTTCTTACATTCATCTCCTAAGGACCACCAGGGACCAAAAATCATGATAATCTGGCAAATAGTGCTGGACAGATGGAAGGACAGACTGACCTCTCATCACTCCACTTTGGCTGCGTTTTTATTTCAGAGCCATCTTTCAGAACAGATGTTCATATTAAATTTCAATTAAAATAGTCAATACATTCTTCATAAGCATGCATAGTAATAATTAAAATGGGTATATTATTGAAAGTAAAGACAGGTCAATTATCTATTGTCTGGTAAACTAAAACATGCACTGTTTAAGTTCAAGTTTTTCATTGTATGCATGCCTAGGCCAGTGAGGCAGTCAGCTAGTTGTAGAGGTCCTCCATGGATTACAACTTTGTCTTTTTGATGTGCTGTGCAGTTGTCGCCATCCTCTGTAATGCCTTATGGTTGAGGGCAGTGTAACTGTCATACCAGATGATGATGCAGCCAGTCAGGATACTCTCAAAGGTTCACCTGTAGAAGTTGTTGGAGATGTCTCCTAGAGTCCATGTTGATGTCATGTCTTGCTGCCTCACTCATGGCCATGGCCTTGGTATTTAGGGGATGAAGAAGGTTGCATAGCCTGTTTCTTTGTGTAACTTGAGTGCAACTTGTGACATGTTTGTGGAAATCAATGAAAATCACTTCAGGCAGCTCAATTGTATTTTCAAATGTAATCCTCAACAATATGTCACATGGTATATATGAGGATAATTCTCTTTTTTGTGGTTGAAGGAAAATGGACAATATTTGCCATATTTTACAAATACAATCATATTAGCCTTCTTATCAGCTTGTGTTAAGATGCCTGATGACCTTTTTTTTTTAACCAAACCAGGTAAAAATCTCTTCTTTTGGGAAAAAGCCACATGTAAGACTCATGACCTTAGCATTTCTAAAATCCTGGGCATGTGTACAATAAGATGAGATAAGATAAGATAAGATAGCTTTTTCCCCCTCAGGGGAAATTCACTTGTTACAGCAGCTCACAGAGCAGGCAAATTGAAATGCAGTACTCAAAATAAATACAAATAAAGTTGCATTAAAAATGAGGCGGCAATAAAAAAAATAAAGTGGCAATAGAAACCTAGAAAAAGTATTTACACTGTGAAGCAAAGTATTTACACTATGTTACATGTTTTTCCTTGTTATTGATGTCCAAAAGTATTTGACATCTATATTCATATGAGAATAAAAATGCTATAAATGCTATTGCACAGAATTGCTCTGATATTGCATAAACCATGGGGAAAATTCCTGCAAATTGCACAGTGAGAAAATTGTTACATGATTTATGGTGAACAGCAGGAATGCAACACAACAACATTATCAGGTACTGATTGAAACATACAGCAAAGAAACACATACAAAAAATGGCAAGGTCACAGTGAAAGACATGCAAGCAGGTACACAATAATTTTAATCATTATTTATAATTGAGTTTTAATACATCTTTTAAGTCAAAATGTAATTACCATTTGAAATTTTGATTGATTGATTGATTAAAATTGTACACTGAAAACATCTATTATGATTAATTGGCCCTCTTTGGACGCCATACTAGCGGGATAAAAAGAAGCACAAACATACAGTTTGTGTTTCTCACAGATGTGTTGCACACCACACACAACTCGATAGCACTAAGAGGCGGCCAGGTCTGCAGTTAATTAAGGTGATGCAGTGAAATTAGTTCCATCAGATTAAACACACAGCTAGATTAAATCCCTCATTAAATGAAATGATGGCAGTCACATTGTTCAGTCCAACTACAGTACACACACACACACACACACACACACACACACACAGCCCCCATGAACACTTCTCATTCAGCTTGGTTTTTCACTACATTGTGGCTCAAGCCTTACCTTAACATTTATACCTGAACACACACACACACACACACACACACACACACACACATACATGTTCTGACACCCCATTTATCACCCGGGCTATTTTAATGCTGTAGTTAGCTGTACACTTAAAAGTAGCTGCCTGTCTCAGCTAACATCTACCTCAACTGGGCGTGTGTGTATGTGTGTATATGTACATGTGCACTCTCTCTCTCTGAGTGCTTCATCTGGCTGTGCATTCATGGCATAAGGGATTTCAAGAGCAATCCAGATGGAACAAAGTGGATTAATAACTTTCTGTGGCCAACTGCATGTGATAGAGTAAAGTGCTGCATGCCCCTCACACCTCTGTCTCCACCTCCCTTTGCTGCACACACTCATATGCACAGTCACATCGTCTCTTTACAGTACATGCAGCAGCTCTCACTGAGATTCCCTGAGGTTGTATCCAAATGAAATACTTTTAAGGTTTGCTGAACAGTGTGACAAGAGGCAATTTCAGGATAATAGTAAATGCTCAAATTTCATGCTTGACCCTGGCATTGACCTCACTTATGTAACCAGGTTAAAAATTATAGTTCATTGTTGGGTAATATTGATGTGTGTAAGATGAAGTTAAAAGTTGTTTATATAAGGTTAAAAAAGAGTATAGTTCTACAAATGTGTTTAAAACATGCAGCTGTAATTATGAATGTATTTTATTTTGAAATGTCTTATTGTGACGAAGATCCTGGTATCAAGCGTGTGTAATACTGGTCACTTATTTGGTTCAGGTGTTGTCGGACCACGAGACGAGAGCATGAGTTTGTGAAGGTCGCTTGACTGAGTAAGTGATGGAAAGTTATGCAGACAAGTGAGGTGTATAGCTTGTGATTTTTTTTGACTATCTGCCCGACAGTCTAGAAGAAAAACATCCTACCTTACTTCTGCGAGCAGCTGGATATTTTTCTACGCGAAACTTATCACGCAGTTGTTCGAGTTAGCATGTATGTTAGCATTGTTAGCTTGTTAGCTGACACGTGTTGTAGCCGCATTCATTAGCTCAGTGAATGGACTATTAGCTAAGGCGAAGCTAATACAGCTTGCGCTCTAAACTTTAATGTTCAGCGTTTCTGGACTAGGGACGCTGAAGACTTATGTACAGTGCTTGGTGCTGACTTGGTAAGCCCTTGCTCAGACTTTCGTCGGACTGCATGCCGCTGTGACCGCGCCATCTTGGACACCTGCCGTCGCTGTTTCTTCACCGGAGGACGAGATTCTGGTAGCGCTGCCGAGGCCGCAGTACCGGAGGAGACTACGCCGTTTGGATACCTGCTCGCCATCTTTCTTTATCAAGGACCAGAGACCTGTGAAGCTGCAGTTTGGACCACTACTGTATAAGGTACCACATTTTATTTTGGTTGCTCTTTTGAGTGAAGCGGCTAATAAGTTTTGGGCCTCACCGCTCCCGAGCACCGTATCAGGCCTGCAACGAGGTTTGAGTTCAAGGTCAAGTAGGTTATTTGTGTGCCGGCTTGTGTTGAGAGTGTGTTTTTGAGAGTGGGCCCACTGAACATTGATGTGACTTTGAGTTTAAGGTACCTTGCATGTTATGGTGTTGCAATTGTTAAAGTGTGATTTTTGTAATTATTTGAATTTGACAAGTGGTTTCTCAAGTGAATCTTGGATTTCATTGTTGTAATTTTAAATGGTTGAGGAAACTAAATGAGAGAATTCAGTCTCTTTAAACCTTATTTCAGAGTGAGTTTGATTATTTCCTTTGCTCTAAAGTGTGTATTTCTGTAAGAAATATTTGTTATATCAGTTAGGAAAGGAGAGTGTATTACACAGGAGTTTACACATAAGACTTTATATTTTATTAAAGGTGCAGTTTCTACTCTAAGACAAATCTTGAAAGTATAAATATATATAGGAGTGAAGAAGACAACTTACCGTTAGAGACTTGTGTTACACAGTTAGCTAGATTAACGAACTCAGGGCCCCCCCAATTATAATAGGGATAGGTGGGCTACACTTATCTTGACTTTGTCTTATTGAATGATGGGCAAATATGAAAAAATATGACTGTGATTTTTAGCCACGCTAGCAGTGTGGCTCAAGTCATGGCTGTGTTGTGGTCTGTCTGACAATTCGTTCATCAATTGGTCCAACACTTTAATTACAGGTTCTGTTTTTTGATGAGTGGATCCCAGTTTTGTTTATCGCATGCAGGTTTCAAATTCTCTCAGTTGAATGTTCCCAGGAAATTGCCAGAGATAGGTGTCTAGAAGGCATCCTAATCATAAACCTAGACAAAATGAAATGCCCCCCTCAGTGCAGACATCTGTCCCCACAGCTGAGGGCCATGGGTGAGGGCTGAAACATAAATGGAATTATAAATTGAGCTGCCTCTTCACCATGACTGCCCAGGACAGCACCCACATCATTGCCAATACTGCACCAGTCATGTCTGTCAATGTCCCGGTCCATTTAACCTTGCTTGTGAACAAGACCCTGAGATACATCAACCTCTTCACTTAGGGCAGCAACTATCTCCTGACAATTCAGGTCATTTCCAGCAGAATACTGTGGCCTCATCCCCACTATGTTCCCTACAAACTGGGACAAACTGTAACTTTGGTAAATTCTACTTTTTTCTTCATATAAAAAGTTGCCCAGGAATTTTCAAATTGACTTTTTTTTTGGCGTAGGAAGGGTCAAAAAATGCCTTTGTACCACTACCACTTGGATGTTTCAGCCATTTAACCATTACTTTGAGCTGTCTATTTTCACTTCTCTGCTCGGTGGCTCACAAGCTTTTCCTCATTCTCTTTGCCCACCTGTGTGGTATTTTGGTGTCCAGTGCAGAGCGCACACTGCACAGGTGGGATGAGAGGAAGACACAGTTTTTTTTGGTGCAGGGTTCGACTGGGATAATAATTCACAACAGACCATGCATATACTGTAACTGCTGTTTTTTTTCCTGTTCATATCAGTAGCATATCTTTTTAATTTGTTAATACACGCAAATGTTTTAAAAACATGTCATGTCAAGAGAGTTTCAAGAGATAGTCAACTGCACTTCCGTGAGTAAGGTTACAGGAATAGTGAGTACAGGAACAGTATGTATAATGCTTGTGCACTTTGGGAGTGTTTATTTTGGACCTGCCGTTTCCTCAGAGCTCTGACTGGTAGCTTAGCTCTGAGTAACTGCTGAGTACTACTGCTGCTACTCTGAGTCTGCAGTTCTGCTGCCAGGCCCGGTTTCGGTAGAAAATGGTGTCGTAGACTTGCTTAAAATACACATCTCAGAACCACATCTGTTTCGGAAGCAACTGCTGCCAATCTGATGATTTGGCAAAAAGATCAAACTAAATACTTACAGCAATTCCACAACAAGCATCACTAACCAGTAGATGTAACTCAGCATTAAAAAAAACAAAAACATTTATTGTGGTGACAGCAGGACTGTTGGTAAGTCAGACTGCATTTTCCCTGAATGAACATGAGAAATTCTTACTGCATCTGTTTTCCACAGCCTCTTTCACATATAAACACTTCTCCTCCAGTGCATGAAAGTCTTCTTGCACAATGTGTTGCTGCACATATATGAACCAAACTTGAAGATGCCTGCACAGTCTTTCTGCCCAAGACTTAGCACTTTAGCTTTGTCGTTGTGGTTGCATGATTAAAATAGGTGTCCCAGTTGTCTCAGGCTTATGGGAGGTGTATGTTATACAGTTTCTTTTTTACTGCGGCAGTGAATGCAATAAGGATCTGCTTCAGAATCTTTCTGTGTCTGTGTAGCCGCTAGTAATGACAGAAGCATCCCCAAGGGGTTACATGTACTTCAGGTGTGGAATCACTTGTACAGGTTACCATAGATCTTATCTTCCACCCTGCTAATGATCAAAAACAAACTTTGCTGCTCATCTTTTATCTAACAGCTTGGTTTCATTCAGCCTCATAGAGCCACTAGCACGACTGGAGAATCTTGTTAAATCTTACTGTTTATGTGTCCCAGCTCACCCATAATGCCGGCCCCACACGAGATGATAATTGGGCTGATTTCGGTTTCCATTCACCCCTTCTGACAATCACTGGGATATTGAGACTCATTGAGACAAGTCTTAATGTTACCAACTGGTTTGGAGTCTCCTTGGTTTCAAATCTTAAATATCAAACATCAAACATGTTTCATTTGTCCTGTGGTGTGAAAGGAACCAGATGCCAACAGTAAAATTTTATTTCCAACCCACCTCCAGCTTGTGCTGCAAAACATATAAGCAGTGCTCATTCTGTCTTCACCATGACCTCGTCCACATTTTTTCTGTTGCTTTGTTTTCAGGTGCAAAACCTCTCATGTTTGTCTTTTTCTGAATTCATGTTTGATCACACAAGTTTCTGTAAGATCCTAAGTCCCTGGAACTCTGAAATTGT
This sequence comes from Holacanthus passer, assembly GCA_025331565.1. NCBI lineage: Eukaryota > Metazoa > Chordata > Actinopteri > Pomacanthidae > Holacanthus > Holacanthus passer. The sequence goes on from JAFREQ010000059.1 coordinate 149,574, forward strand.
TTACCATCTGCTGTGTTCGCTTAAATCTGTTGTTATGTCTGTACAGGTTCCTGCATTTTTAAAATGAGTTAAAGATTTGAAAATCCTCCAGTGTGCACCAGGCATAACACATATACACAGAACCTGCAGGCTATAAAATCATTTCATCAAGTGTAGCCTCTGTATTTCATTTCTGTTCAACCCCCTTCTTCACATCCTGGATGAATAAAGCAACCAAAATAACAGAGTGGGCTTTTAAGACTAATGATGAGTAAAATAACTTTTATCCAGCCCTGCTATATGTTCTTATAGGACACATCTTGAACCGCTTTCATAGGATGGAAATATAATCATCATTAATGAATTTCAGAGTTAATTATTATTTTTAACATGGGAGGAAATGAGATTCATTAAACTGACACTTTTATAAATGAAATAGAGTAAAGGAGTTAATGAAGGTGTAGGAAAGAAGTTTATTTTATTATTTTTTTTAATCATATTGGACTCAGAGGTTTTTCTTGGTCTGAGCAAATCAGGTAGATGTGATTTGTTTTGTCTGACAGTTGACAGTCGTAGTGCGAGGAAATATGATGGAGGACCTGAAGGCAGACACTGAGGCAGAACAGGCTGAAGATGGACTTTACTAAACCAATGTTCAAATGAACAGGTTCACAGTCAGACGTGAGAGGGCAGCTCAAACAAGCAAACAAATCCAGAGAGGAAAGGCAGACAGACAGGTCCCAAACAGGCAACAGGTCAAAACACAGGGAGCAGATATCAGGCAGAAAATCAGGAGCAGGTACAGGTAGCTGCGTATGCACAGCTTGATAAACTGGCAAAGAGAAAGGGCTGGTGAGCAGGTTATATATATGCTAAAGGGTTGGTGAGATAATGAGAAGCATGTGTTAGCAGGTAGGGATGATATGGGAATGGGGCCAGGTGAGCAGGTGGATGTCAGAGTCAGCAGACCAGGATCTGTGGGAAACTCTGAGGGTATGTGGTGGAAAGGTGGAGAATGGCAGCAACAGAGGGGCAGACTGAGTAAAATAAAAACAACTGAGGCAACTGGCCATGACAGCGTACGGGTTGAAAATGTTTTCTGGCTGGGATGCCCCCTGTGGTGTTTTGGACTTTTTTGGTTTACACCCACACAATAATGTTGCCCATTCACAAATATGCATATGCATCCAGATTATTAAAATGTAACATGTGGTGATGAGTCTAAAAGTCTGTGTTTTTTGTTAAAAGCACTGCTGTCGATTTACCTCACCCCACACAGCAAGGAGCAGCTCCAAGGTCTGCCGTTCCTGTTCTGACTGAAAGTGTACTGAAAGTGCACTGCTGCTTTATCTAATCTGGCTTCAACTGTGCACCAGACACAGACTGGAACAGACAATGCCTTCTGTACACTCACTAAACTTCGTTTTTATTAAGGGTGACCATGTCTGCGTACTTATCCAGGTTTTTCAAATGGAGAGTCCCACTCAGCCAGTAGCAGAAAGTGGTGACATGGGTCACAGCACTGATGCCTTCATCTCCACTCTCTCAACCATAGAAGTTTAAATGCAGTAATGTCATCATCAGAAACAAAGGCCAGGTCACATTGGAAATCGCATTTGATTGTTTGGATACGAAAATATAAGGAACACTGCTGGGAAGCTACAGAATGATGAAAAGAGTAAATATTGGATCCACCCTTTAAATATCAGGTCTCTGGCTGGCAAGTCACTATTAATGATTTTATTATCAAGAAAAACCTTGATTTTATGTTCTCAACTGATACTTAGTTAAATGAAAACAACAGTGCAGCTGTTGCAATGTGCAAGCTCAGTAGCAGCAACACAGGGAAAAGGACCCAAAATACTTACTGGTTGGTCAAGCAGGCAAGAGTAAATGACACTAGGAAGGGCTGGAAGGCTTGACACTAGGTACAAGGACGAACTGGCAAAGAGAGAGGGGAACACACAAAGTAAATACACAAGGAGGGGAGGAAAACATTTCTAAGGGCAGACGAAATAAAGTCACTAAGCACACCAGAACAAGGACTCTTTAACAAGAAGTTGCTAAACTAAAAAAACTGAATCATGACAGCAGCAGCTCTTATTCAGTCAGCTCTCCCAAACTTCCACTTCATCAGTGAGGCTGGAGTATTTAGGAAAGGAGGTGGAGTAGCCACTTTATTTAATTGTGTTTAGTAGTGCAAACAGTTGTCATATGAGAAAGGTTTCAATATCTTATGCTGCATGCAACATTAATAACAATTTGGAGGTCCTGTCTGCAGTTTGCATTAACCAAACTGTGTTGTTATAATGTTAGATTTTAATAATAAAATAATTTTCATATTGATAATGCCAGATGGCAGTGCTAAAGAACTTTTGCACATCCTGTACAACATTAGACATTCCCAGCATGTAACAGATTCAACACATAATATTGGACATATTTTAGATCTAAGCATTCCACTTTTCTGAGGCTGTGGTGACTAATGTTGCCCTTTCTCATTCATTTTTGTGATTTCTTTAAGATACAATATCTGCTGTTGTTTCTGGTAATAAAAAAACTATGGAGGAATGCCACACTGATAAAAGCTCAAAAAATAGAGTGTAGAAAGGCAGAATGCAGGTGGCAAAGAAACAAGAACCTGCAGGTTCATTAGGATGTCTGTAAAGAGAGACTTTGCCTCTATAACTTAGAACTAAATAGGGTAAGGCAAGGGTGGGACACTGTGCTAAATTAGTTCAAATCATATCTACAAGATAGGGACTATCTTTGTGTCAACTCCTAATCATGAATCTGCGTGAACAAAAATGACGTGGAGGTTCCATTCTCAGGCCACAGGGAATACGATAACAGCACTGACCATACTTATGTGGATGACACACAATGCTTCATAACAGTGTAACAACATGACTACAGTCCCTTAAATTTGTTGAATAAGGACAGTGAACAAATCAATGAGTGGATGTGCAGGAAGTTACTAAGACTGAACTGAAAATAAATAAATGAATACATACATTAATACATACACTCTTTGTGTAGTTATGGACCATGATTTCAACAGCCACATAAAGACAGTTACAAAATCAGCCTATTACCACCTTAAAAACATAGCAAGGATGAAAGGATTTCTGTCTGAACAGCAGACAGAAATTGTTCAGCCGTTTATTTTCAGCTGGCCAGACTACTGTAATGGCGTCTTAACAGCTCTTAGTAAAAAATCAATCAGACAGCTGCAGTTTGTCCAGAAAGCTGCTGGCAGACTTCTCACTAACACCAAGAATGTAGAAAACATTACACTGGTCCTTGAATCACCGCACCAGCTTTCTGTTTGTCAAAGGATAGATTTTAAAATCCTCTTATCTATAAAGAGCTAAATAGGCCTAAATGCATGTCTGATTGACATGTAGGTTATGAAGACCCCTCAGGTCATCTGGGACGACTTTACTCTGTGTTCCCGGGATCAAAACCAAGCAAGGTGAAGCTTTCTTTGCTCCCACCCTGTGGAACAAGCTTCCTGAATACCTGAGGTCAGCCTTTTTAAATCACAGCTTAAAACACTGTTTAATGCTGCTTTCCAATAAATTAGATACATAACCTGTTTTCAATCTGTAACTATTTGATATAATTTATTTGTGTTTTATTTTCTTTTAAATGCAATTTCCAAATTAAGTTTTGAACCATTTATTTGCTTGTTTTCTTCTTTTTAATTTTTTTTTGGTTATTATTGCTTTTGAAAATGCAATTTTAATCTTTTCATAATGTCTTGCTTTCAGTGTATTTCGATACTTTGAATTGCCTTCTGTCTGAATGGTGCTATATAAATAAACGTGCCTTGTCTCATCTTGTCTGCTCATCCATTTTTTTAATGCAGTGGATCTTAAAAGAATAATTTGACATTGTGGGAAATAAACTTGTGCATGTTTTTGCTGAGAGTTAGGTAAGAAGATCGATCTAACTCTTTTTGCCTTGTATAAGCCTTTTTGTACATGTTAAACAAATGATAGTGTGTTAGTTAGTTGTTAGTAGGTAAGTCATAGACCCAGACAGGGTTTTATCCTGTTTCCATTCTCAAGCTAATCAGCTGCTGCCTAGAGCTTCACATTTACTGTACAGACTTGAGAGTGGTACAATCTGAACATATAATTCACACCAAGAAAACTCATTTTATTTCCCAAAATGTCGTACACTTTTAAGCTTGTTGTGATTACTGACTCCTTGTGACTTGAAGGTTGGACATGCTGACAGTCCAACTGTATAAGAAAGTCCCACTGAGATACTTCTGGTGGTCCCTGTTGAGTCCAGCAGTGTCTATCCTGGTCCTAAATCAGAATGGGATTGGCATCATCCACTCCTTGTAGCCACTGGCCCAGAGTGCACCCCAGTAAAAGTGAACCGTGACTTAAGATTCTTTAGGGAATATGTCTGTGAAGCTTCATCCAGCTCATGGTATTCAAATAAGGGTTGAATCAACCTCAACTGGACTTGGTTGTAGATTCTTGAAGATGTTTCACTTCTTCTTTTCCAATGGAGGTTCATTCAGATGAGGCAGTGCAAAGTGAGTTTTTGGTATATCTTAAATGTTGAGGGCAGATGTCCCAGAATTATTTTCTTCTTTTACTGTGCATTCACTCTTCATCCTGTTTTTCACTGCTACAATATTAAACATTATGTGCAATGCAGTGCAAACATATGTCAGTTAAATGTTCGCACCATATTTTATACAATTATACAATGTTTATACACCATAATTATACAGTTATGATTGGTTAAATATATATTCAGTCATACATGCAGGCACCTATTTTCAGTGAGGGAGTTATAGCTGAAAGTTAGTAACAATACTTTCCTAGCGCTTCTCTTACAATGAACTGTGTTTGTGTGCAGGAAACTGGAGCAAAAACACCTATTGTCAACCAAACACAAGCATAAAAATAATAATCACTTCTCTCCCCAACATCACCAGTCAGAGAGGCTAATGCAAGGAAGCGATAGGAGTGAGAAACTAAACCATTATATACCCGCATACAGCTCATCAGTCCAGCTGCCCAGGTCAAATGAGGGCGAGTGTGTCACTGTCCTGCAGTCAGTTATCCAATCTCCAGCCCTTTTCCTCTCACCCTGCCTCTGTCTCACCTCACCTGCCAGCCATTCCCACCTCATCTGCTCACCTGCGCTCCTAGCTGCAACCAATCACAATCAAGACAGCATTTAAATATTAAATTCCCTTTTGAAAAGCAGAAATCTCATTTCAATCTTACTAAGTGATAATTGACACACTTTATTTGTTTACATTATAACCTGTCTATTTTATCCTCTTATTTATAGAATCTGTTTTGTGGACCACAGAAAGAGTACATCTCTAAATCAGTTTGGGACATCTGTGATTATGACCAGCTACTAGACCCATCATGTATGTAATCATCTCAAAGGTGGTTGATTACATTGGCAGCATAAGCCTTGATTGTCACACTCACAAAGGCCCATTGAAATAATTGAAAGATAATAATAATAATAATAATAATAATAATAATAATAACATACTTCATATGGATTGTAATGGCAAACGCATCTTCTCTTACCTAGCCTACCTATCCACATGCCCATTAAATATCATAAGTGACTGATGTTCTGCACTGTACTCATAAGTTTTCATCAGGGAAAATTCACCAAATTATACAAAAAGTAGCCTAAATTAACAAGCCACCCAAAACCAATTTAAAATTCCAATCAAAGAAAAGTAAATCGCTGACACAAACTTGTTTTCTCATGAAGTAACACACTCCAAAACATAGACTGGACAGACTTTATAATGTGTTCACCTAAGGTGTGTGTCACCTGTATCATGGTAGATTATCAAATGTGAATGGGATGCATAGCAATTTCATACATTTACTCACTCACTCACACACACACACACACACACACACACGCACACACACACACACAGCAAGCTACCATGCAAGTTGCTGTTCTGACCATCAGGAGCAATTTGCTGTCAGAACAGTGCAGATGTGAAGTCTCTGCCAGTGTACATAAGAACCAAACTAAACCAACAACAACGATAGCAAACTATTCTTAGTCACATGACCAGCATGACATTTAGGCAGATATGCAATTTGTAATGAAAGTCAATCATTTAACAAGCCTATTTTGGCTCAGGCTATGTGTCCACCAGTGGATCAAAACAAGATCTGAGGCCAGTATTTCTCTTGAGATGACAGGGTCGGAGACACAGAGAGCTACTGTGATGTGTTCTGAAACTCAGACATTATCGTCAGACAGAGAAGGTAATAGAAATGTGCACTGGAGACAAGTAATAAATCAGTAATCTCTTGGAGACAGGACATAATTAGTCAACGCTGGTGATGGTGAGTGTCGGTGAAAGAGGGGGAGCAGAAGGAGAAGGAGGAAATAATTATCTCATTAGTGTATTTCCATTATGCCAGACGCTGGCTGCTTCTCCTCCCACCGTTATGATTAGGTTTGAGCTCAGCAGGGTCTGGGAAAGAGAATATCAGCCGTATACTTTGCATCAGCTGTTAGCACCCATAACCTCAGTGATGGTATTCAATTGGCAGTAACAAATGGAGGAAATCAAAATTATTTTTCTGTATAAAGTTCTTATGTTTGCATTTGTAACACTAGCAGATGTTTTATGTGTGTGTGTGTGTGTGTGTGTGTGTGTGTATGTATGTTTTAAGGACTGATGATTTGGGAGTTTTTCAATAGGAGGTCCTAACCTTTCCCAAGATATAAACAAAAATCTTAACTCAAAGTCCACTTACTAGCTTTTTCTGGGACTTTAAAGCATATCACTCAGACTTGGGTGGATAGAGTTGACTTAGAGTTTGCTCAAACTGATTTGGGCAGGACTGCAGTATCCATCAGTTTTGCCTGCCTGGGCATCATTGTTGTATTTAAACAGTTTCTGTAACACGCATCACATTAAAAAAGGATCATCAACTGTCTAGTCAGAGCAGAGTGTGTAAATTACACCAAATTACTCACTCATGAAGCCTCACCACCAGGGCGCCTCCGGGAGACCTATGAAGTTCAAATGTTTTATTATTTATTCCTATTTTTTATGATTGTTTTTAACACAAAACCCACCAGGGGTCGCTGTATACCTAAGAAGAAAAAGAAGAAACTATTTGCTTACTTGGATTCCGTGATATTATTATAAAACAACATTCACTGAATAATGAGATAACCCATGTTATTTAATTGAGCAAAGTAGCCTAAATACCCAGAATAAAAATGCCCACAATAGACAATAATGAGGCATAATAGCAATAAACAACCACTGCACTCACCTATTTAATTATTAATTTCAATATTTCAGCTATGTGTGATTGAACATCACGTGTGACGGAACATCACCAAGAAACTTGAGGTAGCCATTAAAGCTTTTTATTCATTACATCATATCTCATATGGACATTCATGAAAACCGAGTAAGACCAAACCAAGGGCCAAAAAGGCTAAAAAGCCTTAAACAGTAACATAACAAAAGAAATACATTTTTATTGAATTGGTTACTCATTCATTTTATTTACACAAGATGAATGTTCGTGAGAAGGCAAAATTGCAACAGTTGAACACATGATTATTCATATCCCTCAAACACAGACCACTTTTCTGCACTTGGCAAAGGTTTTATTCTGTTTGCATCGTGCCATGGTCATTCTCCTCTGCTCTTTGGTACCAGCGAGGACGCCTCTTTGATGCCACCCACCCTGCGCGCTGCTCCTGGTCCAACTGAAGCATGAAGTCCCTTCTGGGGATGGTTGTCATTCATGCAGCTTTGTCACAGCACACATGCATTGATGGCAACATGTTGTAAAACACAGCAACAGGCCATCTTTGTGTGCCACCATGAGAGAGACAGAGACAGAGAATTGTAGTATTGGCCTAAGACACGCATAAAGTTTATCTGAATAATAACGATAATAATAATAATAATAATCTTTCACAGAGTTTTGACAAGTCACTTCGAGCACATCAACCCCTAGTTGTGTTGTAGTCAGTCGCTGTCTCCGGCTTCCTCTTGCTGTCCATGGAGAGGGCCACATGCTGGTGCCGCATGCTCAGGATGGTGACATTTGTCCTGGGTTTGCACTGGTACACAGTCAATGTGATATGTTAGCATGTTAGGGTGGGAGCTCCTCCTTGTTCAATTTTTTAATAGTGTCTTGCAGGCTGGTGTTTTTGGAAAGAAGCATGTTGGCCAGTGAGACGGGGGTGAAGAAATGATCAGTGATGATATTCCTCCCTTTACCAACAAAGAGCTCCTCTAACTTCATCACCATATTCTCTCCAAGGGGATTGTGTAGCTCATCTGCTTTCATCCTTGCTCAGGTATGGGGTGGCATTCAATGGGTATTTGCTGACCACATCGGCTGCCAGCCAAAACATGATAACAAATTTACGCGGCTTGCTCGGCGTGTACTACATGAACCACAACCGTGCTTTAGTCGAGAACAAGTGTTTGTCCACGGTAATAACCTCCCCACTATCAGACTTGGCGTCACTCATTTGAGCTATAGGTATGGATACCCATGTTTTTAAACGGGATGTATCTTGACAATATTTAACAAAGGGGAGTGCAACACAAGTTTAGGACAAGTAAAAGACTGAGACTGAGGAATGTCTCACAATTAACAAATGCCATCAAAATGAACCCAGCACCTTGTATGCATGAAAATGGGGCCTGAAACGATGAAGGAAGCCAAAGGTGAGCAAATATTCAAGGAGACTGCAAAACTTAAGCAACAATGAAACACTGAGTGGAGCAACAGAGCCAGAAGGCACAGCTCACAGAAGTAGCTCCCTTGCAACAACACTAAGCTAAAGGTTGAAACTGAGGGTCAGTCAGTTAAGCACTATCATCTGGATCAGAGAAGTGGAGCATGGGACTGGTCAAAATGAGGAGATAGCTCCAGACAGAGGAGCAAAAGGTCACCGCTGTGGTGGCAACAGGAGCCGACGGAGGAGGAAGACTTCCAATGCAGAGGGAAATAAGGATGAAGAAAATCCTGGAATTACAGTCAGCTGTGACATGGCATCAACAAATGCTGCTCTCTGGGGCCTGTAAGCAGAAGAATAATGCTCTTTTGGGGCAAGGGTGAGGGCATTCAGAGGGAGGTCAGACAAGAACTGCTGCTCTTCAGCACTGAAAACAGTCAGCTGATGTGGCACCCGATTAGGATGCTCCCTGTGCAGTTATTCAAAGGACGTCTGAGTGGAAATCCAGATATAAACCCTGAACACACTAGAGTAGGTTCATGTCCCATCAGGCATGGAAACACTTAGGAATCTTCCAGGAAGAGCAGGAGGATGTGGCTGAGGGGAAGGACATTTGCACTGTCCTTGTCAAGCCAGCACCCACTTCAACCTGAACATCAGGAAATGGATGTATGGGTTCCATTTGTGATCAAAGGACACTATGACAGTGTATCAGTAAACTGATACAATATGTGTGTATGTGTGCACTTTTTGTTCAGTGGAAATCAATGAGCCTCATTATGGCACTAAATCAATGAGCAAGAAATCTCTGTGCCCATTTGATATTAGATGAGAGAACAAGAGCAGAGCAGTGTGTGTGCGTATCTGTACAGTGGTGTCTGTTGTGTGCATGTGTTTTTTATGAAACCAGTCTGTGAAATTCCTGCATTTTGATCGAGAAGGTAAATAAACAGGAAAACATGGCAAACCTTAAAGGTACTCTTGAGCTCAGTGCAGAGCTCTCCAGGGGCTTTATTACTGCCAGATGAATGGATACAGACAGAGGAAGAGGAGGAGGAGGAGATGGAGGGAGGTGGAGTAGTGGTACCCACCAAGAGGAGGCAGGCAGACTCCATCATTGTAGAAGTACAGCATATTTAATCACAAATACAGCATTTGCCACACCTGGGAGGGAAGATGAAACAGAGTGCAGTGACGTTTCCCCCTGTATTTCTCAGCACACAGTCAGTTCTTTTGTCACACCTCAAACACTATGTGCTGCTGTGATGAGCTCACCACTAGTGAATCAAAGGTAGGGTTCAGTTTAAGTGTAGTGAACAGAGTAATTAGTTAGATTTACAGTAGAGGCTCCCCTCAGAGGCCAAATTTAAACAAAAAAATCTCATTTATTCTCATCAATCACATTGTACGTTTATTACAACCTAGCAACTACCAATGCATAAAGATGGAAGATGGATAACAGTTTTAACCTCAAATTAGAATCATTGTGTGGCAGTGTATCTTCTTTGATTCCACCACCGTCTTTTTAAGTCTTTAAAAGGTGTGAGGATGCTCACCACTGAAGGAGACTGTGGGATTAACCTTGTCTTTGGCTCCACACCTCTGTGGCCGTTTCTTCACAGACTCAAAACTGACATAGTAAAATGGTGACATCATAACATCTGCTTTAACACACAAAGGTGCTGTTACCATGGTTACATTACAAATTCATACAGAGATAGTTTGGATTATTTGAAGTGGGTTCATAAGAGGTAATTAACCATAATCGGTGTATTACCTACCTACAGCAGTGGCAGGTGGCACACCCCCAGTTTGGAGAAGCAGGGAGTAGTACCAGCAAGGCATCAAAGCAACGTACTGCTGTGGACGGGTTCAGCAGCAAAACATATTTCAGTCAAGTGTGAGTGTGATATTTAGAATATTTTTGGTGTTTACCTTGCCATCAGACTGCCCTTTCCAATGACACTAACTGTAGATCATCCATATATATATGAGCATGTCTCCGGTGTTCACAAACATATTTCATACTTCACTGGAGACATGCCGCAGGCCAGTCTGCTTCAAACCTTCCACCATCATCCTCGTCCCCAATAAAGCAAAGACTACTGGACTTAATGACTACAGATGCCCTGATCTCTGTGGTTAAGTAACTTGAGCGCCTTCTGCCCACCTGAAGGCCATCACTGACCCACTACTTGACCAGCTCACTCCCTGCGGTGGGGCACCCTCACATCTCCCCCCATGCCATTGCAAGACCTTCAAGGCTCATCTGTATTAATAATGCAGAATGCAGTACACTAGCAAAGTGACAACATACAACAACATGATATGTTAGCCATACATAATGTATGGGATAGATATCAGTATTGATCAATAACAAGCAGAAGATGAACATATAGCAGAATGTCATGTGACCTGACAGGACAAACACTGAAAATAAAATATGTATGACTGCTGAAAGCTGAGATCGGATTCAAGCAGGAATTTCACTGTCATTTTGTATGAATCTTATAAAGAACTGTCAAGTATATAATGACTTAACTCATTATATTCAATTATACTTTCAGACCAATGCATGTGAATATGAATCCAGGATCCAAAGTTACATTCTCCCTTACTTCATATGATGGGCATCTGTTGAATGAGCAGGACCCTATATTGATCCCAGGTGTTACCAATTAGACTATCAGTGGGCTCATTAGCCTGTATATCTTAACATGCTGGTAGCACACATAATCCCTCATCCACACAAGCACAAAAATCAATTCAACAAATGGGGTGTTGATGGATTTTACTCCTCAAACTCTCCAGCCTCAGGCCCTCAGTGAAGAATTATTCATCTGATGCCTTTTGCAGAAGCTCTCTCGAAACACGTTGTACGAATAAATGAATCTTATTCTGACCAAGGAAATACAATGTATTAATAACAGTGGCTGAAAGTAACTAAATACACTGACTTAAGTACTGTATTTGAGTACAGTTTTGAGACATTTGATTGACCATGTCATATTTGTACCCCACCCCCACATCTCAGAGAGAATTATTGTGATTTTTACTCCACTACACTCTGACTGACCATAGCCACAGTCACTAGTTACTTTGCAGAATGACATTTTACATACAAAACATATGATCTGTTTATGAAACATGATATAATGTGATAATATGATAATGAAGTGGTTAAGTTAGTTTAAACAGTAGCCCAATGATAACATTTAATAGGTACATATATTTAATACAATATAAGTACAGTATATTATAACACTATGATAGGGAACATTCTGCAGAGTAGGTACAGAGAATGTACATTTAACTGCTAATAGAAAAGTTACTAAGTATACAAGTACTATACTTAAGTCCGAACTTAAGATACTTCACCGATTCTGTTTCATGGTGCTTTGTACATTGACTCCACTACATTTCAGAAGGTAATATTGTACTTTTTACAACGCTGCATTTATCTGACAGTTGTAGTTACCATTTTTGGTTCCTTCAGATTCAGAATTTACATGTGATATATTTATTAAACCCAATATATTGTTACAGATTAAACCAGAGGTTTCCAACCTTTTGGTCTTTATATAAAAGCAATGGGGCATGTTTTCACAATTCTGATGAGTTTCCTGTCTAAACCTCTCATGGTTTTATTTCAATAACTGTTCACAGCTACTAGCAGCATTACCTCTTGTCTAGAAGACAGACAGACAGACAGATAGATAGACAGACAGACAGACAGACAGACAGATAGATAGAGATAGATAGATAGATATTTTAATGTCCCCATGGAGAAATTTGTCTTGGATTGTACAAAGCTAGAACCTTCAACACAACCCCTGCAAAATTAAATAAAAAAATACACAAGAATAAAAAAAATACACCACCAATTTTAAAAATGCAAAAATATACACCCTGAGGCATCAATCAGTTTGCAGTACAGCCTCTTTATCCTGTGCTTATTATAGGCTGCTATTTAAAATTCCAACCGATGAGGGCACAGGAGTTCTGGGAAGGAAGGAGTTTCTCATTGTCTGTCTGACGATGTCACACTGAGGGTACAAAATATGAAATGAACTGTCCATTAACAGCACACTTACAAATCAAGACCTTGGCAGTGTGTTACTTTGCAATGCCACTGACATTAAAACATCACAAAGAGAACTTAAATATCTATAAATGTACAACACTCCTTTTGTTTTTTTGTCTTTCTGAGATCCACCTTTGAGCAGTGTGTCCATTTCCTTTGTGCACTGTATTGTGGAATAATGCACATCTACAGCACACAAATTGGCTTGAATTGGTTTGAGTACAGCTGACCTTTAACCACAAAATGAATTAGAAGAATATGATATATATTGGAGCAGTTTAATTATGGTTGAAGTTGAATTCCTTAATAGGACAACTTCCAACTTATTTGAATTAATTAAACTGACAGCACAATTTAAAACAGTCTGTCAGCGTACTATATGTTTATGTGGTACAAATAGAGAAATAATAACAGAAAAAGAAATTTGATGTTCATGCTTCCCACAGGATTCATTTCTGCCTTGATGACTTCATCAGGTCAACATTTTAATTTGTCCAATTCTTTGATTTATGACCAAATACCTGCAAAACTAATGGAATTCATGTGAGTAAAGGTTTTTTTTTTATTATTCCCAAAAATGCCTCCACCCCGCCAACTGTGGTTGGCTCTTTTTACTCAACTACACCTCGATCATTGTCACAGTGGAAAATAATGATTGGTAGAAGTGAGGTCTGAACAGACTATATAGAAGAGGCTCTTTAAGTTTGCAGAGAACCTGCTGTAGATGTAAGACTTTGTACACAGACACCGAGTCACTCTTACTTCAGATATTCTTTGTCTGTTGCACCGTTGTTGTGCAAGTTTCTCTTCAGGCTCCACATTGTTTGCAGTCGCTTGGTTTGTGTTCTACGTCTTTCAGTTTGATGGCTTTGCCGGAGTCAGAGCAAGTATCGAACATGTTATACAAGCCGAAAAACTTTAATTTAAAGTTTACTGAATTGTTGGTTGTTGTGTTTTTATGTGTTTTCCAGTGTAATATTAATAAAGAACATTGTGGGTGGAGATGGAGAAGGAGTGGAGGAGTGTCAGGTCCAGAGTGGCTGTTCATTTTGTTGTGGTAAGGCTTGTCAGAGCGAAGAGCACAGAGAGCAGAACAAACACAGAGACGACGAGAAACTCACTGTGTCTCTCTAAATGTAATTCCCTCAAATTGTGTGTGTGTGTGTGTGTGACATGGAGAAAGAGAGACAATAAGAATTTCTCTTTGCTGTTTCTTTATCAGATGAGACAGAACGAAGAGAATAGTGTATCAGCAGCACTCTTGGCTGCTGATGGGTGCAGGCTGACAGATGCCACATGCTGTGAGATCAGACTGGGTGACTGACACGCACAGATGCTTAAGTAGTCTGCTCTGATGGAATAAAGAGAGTGCCGCTGAAAGCACTGGGACTGCTATTGTCCTCATACACTTACACAGTCTCATCAAGAAAGCATGGACTTTCTGACATATGAACTTCCTCTCAGTTCCGCTGTGTGTAGGCTAAGTATGTTTAGCAGATGGTGCTGGTTTCAGTGTCTCATTTGGTTTGATTGGTGTTTCAGAGGCTGTTCTGCCTTGACAAGAAGAGTGCAAGAACAGCACTCTGAAGGAGCTTGTGATGAGCTTTGTCTATTTCAAAGCTACGAGCAGCCTTAGTGTAAATTCATTTGAGAGTGGCTTTCAAAAATTTACTTTAAAGGATCTCAAAAGGAAGGATTTATTGATTGATTGCATTTTGCAAGAAAACCAGATTGTTAGAAAGATAAACCAAATATTGGACAAGCTAACATTTCTGACATGATGGTGGTGCTAGAGGAAAAGTCAGGAGAGCTATAGAAGCTGTACCAAAGTTGTATGAATTCCTCCTCTGGAACAGTACATGAACATCTGTACAGAATTTTATGGCAATCTCTTGAATGGTTGGATCAATGTCACAAATCGATTGGCAGACATTACTGTCCATTACTGCTGACATGCTAAAACTGAAAATGAAATAAAACTAAATATGCTTAGGTAATACTTAAAAGAAGAGGGATAGAAAAAAAAAATCAAATTTCTCTGAGAAACAGATGATAGTCCTTTGTTTTGATTTGTGTTTGAATTCAATCAGATTTGCAAAAACACTTTGTGATAAATTTTTAGAGTGATCAACTTTTAGATCAGGACACATCAGTTGAGAGTTCATTTGTTAGTCGTTGTTCCTTTTGTAAAATACAAAACAATGAGCTCTTTAGTGAACTGCATTCTATTGTGTTTTTATCAAAACAACACTTCTGTTAATTCTGGAAGATCAAAATGGCTACATATGTCAAGGTTATTACCCAGAAATCCTCCAGGGTAATATGAAGAATCTCTTGTTGGTGGAGGGAAAGAGAAGTTTTGACTTCTCAGAGCAGGAGAACCACAGGGATAAATGATAACCATACTAATGGCTTTCTTTCCTAAAGTGTATTAGTAAGCCATGCTAGTGAGCCAGGATCCTGGAACAGGGACCTCACAATGAAACGCAACCAATATTAGCCTTATTACCACTGGAAGGAAATGTAAGTCTGACCAAATCATGTTTTCTGTGAACATAATGAAGAGAGTCACAAAATGTTGATAATGACTACATCAGTAAAATATTGAATGACATCATATTTTGCTTGTTTTACACCAAAATATCGGATCTCACAATACAATCAGCTGGTAGTGGCTACAGCATTAGTCTATTGATTTATGGTTGTATTTGGATTCTCACAGCTGTCGGTCAAGGTTAAAGAAAGATCATGGTCAGGACTCAGGATGTGAATTTCACTCTCTGCCATCTAAGATGTGATGAATCCAAATTGGAAGCTGCATTTCACAAGCACCTGTAAAAGAACAGTGGAAATATATGACACACTTTAGAGAAAATTATCTGACTTTTCTTGGCTGTGAAAACTAATAGTATTTTTATATGCAGAGTCCCTAGAATCAATTATGATAATTATGTCTTGCTGCCTTTTGGGATCACCAAATTGTCTGTTTATAAGAAGGAGATTTCTTATTAGTGAATAAACTAAGAGAGGAATTGAATTTGTCCAAATGTGGTGCATGTGGCATTAAGAGTGCTGTCACACATATTTGTTGCAGCATTGCTTTCTTGAATTAGATGTTTTGAATTGTTTTACTTAAAGTCACTTTAAAGACCCTGATCAGTCACACATGAGCTATATGTATGTATGTTAAAAAAAAAAAGTTGTTGCTATCATCACAATCACATATGGAACACATATGTTCCATATATCCAAGTTTTCCCACCCTAACAGGAGTGTAGGGGAGTCAAGCACGGTCTATATCCTCACATCACTGAAAGGACAGCTAATCTGGTCACATGATTGAACACCTGCGGACATTATATCATGGCTGTGTAGATTGAAATAACTTGAATGAAGAGTGACTCTCTCAAAACTGTTTTCTCTTTACACTGTTCAAACCAAACAAAAGCCAGGTATCCTACATAAATCATTATTATCGTCCTGACATCTCAAAGCATCATGATAACTTCTAATCTTCTTCTGCTTCATATTCAATTCAAGAAGTTTTATTGTCATAGAAAAACACACACACAAAATTCACATTACAACTCCCTTCGTGTAGCAGTAAAAATAAGAGTAAAAAACAAATAAATAAAAATAATAACATAAGAAACAAAGAATTTAAGTAAGTACATAAGAAAAAAAAAGTAAAAAAGAAAAAGTTAAAAAAGTAAAGTGCTGTGCATCATGCAAATTGTAAGTAGAGATATTGCACAGTATGTAAACAATATCTTCCCTGTTAAAATAATCCATGAAAGCAACAGAGACAATCATAATCTGATAACTCTATTCTGATTGGTTGATTAATTGATTCATTAATCAATTAATCAAAATCACACAGAAACAGTTTTTGGATGTTCTCACATTTCTCTTTGACTATGGATTAAACAATATATAACTCAAACTTCAGTCAGTCAGACTAGATATTTCCCTTTGCTTCCAGTCTTTAAGATTTCAGCTCTGTACATATACATTAGAATGCTATACATCTTCACATCTCACTTTTAGAAGGACAGCCAAGCATATTTCCCAAAATTAACTCATATGTGTACTGTCATTATTGTGCTGTCGTTTGATCATTGCTTAATCACCATTAAAACATGTCCGTGGTAGTTTGACCATTCACATCTGGTTTTGGCTGGTTTTGGGGGCCTGGAGTTTGCTTTATGATGAAGAGGTGTTTTACAGATAATGTGGTTCCACAGGTTATTCATTGTTTTCATTGCATCTGTTATGATCAAGAATCAAGGTCAGGGTCTACGTTTTAAATAATTCATGAGGACAACATATTATCTAATAGTCACTTAGTCATTCATTAGTGTGGATCCAAATGAGTCCATGATGTATCATGAATGAATGTCAAGCTGAATCAGACGTCTTCCTGATGGTTGTCTGAGTCATAATCATAATATTGTCTTTCCATCATTTGTCTTTTAGTCTTTTCTGACACTGGAATACTGTTATTATACTGGATCAGCTTTTCAGCTGCACGTTTCAGGATTATGTTATATAGGTTTATAGACTACCTCCACACAGAGAATAATGTCTGATCAGACGTTTTTGACATCTCAGCACCAATATCGATCCGTGAACGTTACAGAAACTTTGTGTGTCTTGTTATGAGACACACTCACAGACAGCTCTGCAAAATCACAAAACACCATGTGTGAGAGATTTGCCACTTTCATCCTTCTCTACAATTTGCCATTGATTAATCCCTTAAAATGTCCATCAAAATGCAACTTTATGTGTGTTGCGTTAGATTAGTAAATTTTACCAATAATGTCTTGCACAGACAGTGTCATTTGAAGCTCTGAAGAAATGTTAATGCTGATGTTCTGTTTCTTGACCACAACTGTTTCTATGTGGATTGTTTTTCTTTTAGCTTCTTTACGTATGTAATAATGAACAACACATGTCTCCGAATTCTCACTATAAGCAACATCAAATCAACAGAATGAAGGAGCCTGTTTGGATTCCATTTTGACTCCAACTTGGTCTTGAACCTTGAAAAGTCTTTCACTTGATCTTGTCTCAGATTCGACTTAAGGGTTCTTGTTGACGGGCCTCCTCTACCCATCTCACATTACATCAACATAAGTGAAGAGGTTGTTAAAGGCTCTTGGCCTTGTACTTACACACTGACACATACATGCAAATTGTATTAGAAAGGCTGTAGTGAATTTTGACAGCTTTACTGTGACAGCAAGTAAATCTTATGTCACTCACCTGGAATAAATGTCATAATGTCTGCTTAGCTAAACCAGCTTTAACATGACTGACAATGAGATACAACAGTGGAAATACAGACAAATGCATGACATGAGCCTTTGAACCTGGAAGAATTATACTGTCACTATAAAAGATGGATGTGTCACTCTTGTTATTGTAGATTTTTAGCATTGCTGGTGCTCTGATCTGTTTGTTGTATGTCATTTGGCTGATGTTCACAATGATCCTAAAACGAATGCTGCATTGTGAGCCAAGCCTTGGTCTCTGTGTTTTCTCCTCTGTAAAGCCTTAGCACCCTCTCCTCTGTGGGTCTGGCGTCTCAATTATAGCCTAGCAATAATCCAATCAGCCCAGGTGTAATGGGCAATATTGCCTTTCATGACTCACTCATAACTCATTTGCAGAATTAATTGCTGCATTAGATGCCGGGGGTCCCCAGTGGCAAGTGAGCTCCGCTGATAAGAGATTTCATTAAGTTCACTTGTTTACAACACATTCCATCAGCGGCAGTGCTGTTTTTCAGGAAGAAGAGAGACGCAGCCTGCCACTGTCACGAATCTGGGTCCCAGAGTAGAAGACAGAGCAATCAAGACCAGCCCATGTTCAAACAGTCAGGGCCTGTCAGGCTTAAGACAAGACCAGGTCCAAATGGGGTTGAGACAAGAACTGAGCAAAAGATTCAAACAAGAGATTAAACAGAAAGAAAACATTATTCATGTCTTTCCAAAGGCCCAATATTCTTTAGACAGTAAATCAAAACAACCCAAATCATGTTGTGTAGCAGCTGAAGGTTTTAAAGCATGCTCAGATCTGCTAACACCCTGTCATGACACATGACTTTGAAAACAAGAACTGCAAAAGGACTTAAAGGTTTCAGACCACAGTAGTATTCTACCAAATCTGACTCTTGGCCAGATTACAGGATGGTGTTTTCTTAAAGCTGTAAAAAACTCAGATCATGAACTATGAACTCTTATATATACAGACAGGTGACAAAAGTGAAGGGAAAAAGCTGAATAAATGAGTGGAGAAATACAAGGAATGTGGACACTCATACATGGCACCAGGGAAGGGTTTGAGGGTGTTGTATCTACCACTAAGATAGCTAACACCCCCAAGAAATGTATGTGGCTTCTTTTTTAATTTTTATTAAGTAAATACTATGACTTGTGATTTGGAAATTAAATGAACACATTAATACAACAAACTGATTACTTTTAGACTGAAAAACATAAAGTCAACACAGGTGACCTGATTCAGCAGATTCAGATTCGGTGCAGCACGCATTGAACTTTTGACTTTACTTTCACTTCCTGTCGCCCACAGTGCATTTTTTAAAGTCACTTAGTATTATTGAATAGAATTGAGTACATGTTGACCAGGACCCAAAAAATCGGAGAGAGGAGACCTGTCTGCGACTGCTGGTTAGGATCCTAATATTTGTCTAAATGATATTCACAACCATTCCCAAAGGGGACCAAGGCGGCCAATACCCTTTCAAAAATATCCTGCACGGCCATTTGGGACTCAGGGGAGAAGGTTTTTAAAAAGCTGGTTGGATCAATATGCAGTCCTCACCACTAAAAAATGTGTTCTGCAGCACTTAGTGATTTCAACCCTTTGATGATATTCTTCTCAGGGGGAAAGAACTCAAAAAAGCACAGTTGCAAAATACAGCTGGGGTCAAGAAATGTAACAGGCACCTCAATAACCTCATTCATCACCTCTCAAAACACACATTGAATGCACATGCATCAGGGTGCTCTATGTCCCACGGAAGCTCTATTATAAATTCTGTATATATATTATATATATATTATTTATATACTTTATACTTTTTAGATCCTTGCTGTTGTTGAAATGTTTAACCTGCTCAAAACCTTTAAGTTATTGGACATTTAGGGGAAAAAAAGTTATGGTAGTTTGTGATCTCGTATCCAAGTGAGGATAAGCAAATGGAAATTCAGTCAGATTCTACAACTTTAATTTTCCAGAAGTTTCACTTCTATTCCGGGTTGGAAATCTACCATTTCACTGCTGTGGGCTCCTGTAAGGAGCCAGAGCAAGTACATTTTCTCTCTGCTCCTCCAACGTCCTTCTCTGCGGCTGATAGGTCAGTGCTCCTCTCTGTCTGGTGGTGGTCTTCCCTCTTTAACAGTTCCACTGTTGGCCCCCTCAGAGGAGGATGCTGAGGTGCAAATGAAGTGCAATCCATTGAGTGGCTCATAACGACTATTGGAACATGCAGGAGCCACACCCACTGATAGGCCTTAACTCTAAGCATACATACATCCTATTGCATGCAAATCTTTAACAAATAGCACAAAGCTCACAAGGCTGCAGCCTAAACATTTGTCTTGTCTTCTTCTGTTTGCCAGCATACACTGTCACCACTGGGCTGGGGGATCTGTCAGTGCAGTAATCCACCACAAAACTACAGTATATTACAAAGACATGCGTCCATGGAGATAAATAAAATAAATTCACTTCACAATTCAACATTAAACTCAGTTCATGCACTTACAAAGACTGAAGAGTTGTTTTTGTCCTTGGAAGAATAGAAAGTGGGGTGGTGGCCATGTCCACCAGGACTCTTCCTTCTCCCTTTGTTTTAACTGGAGGTTACTAATCTAACTAACTAGTCTAAAACTAATCCAAAGTAACACACAAAAAGTCAGATATCCATCATTCATGACCCATTAAAATAGAAAAATATTAAAACGACCCTAAGACTACAAACAGTTAAAGAAATGTTTCCTAACCCTAAATGGATGGAGATTACCCAATCCTTCTGTCAGTATTAATAAAATATTACTATGAAAAATATGTTATTCCTAGTTTTGAATGAAGGCAGAAAATCTATGCATGACCAGTAGGTGGCAGTATGGTTACATGGCAACAAAAACGCTAAGCAGTGGTAATTTAATGCTGAGATTGTGCTAGAATGGCACAACTGTGCTAGGGATGTGTTTTATCATCAACAAGACTCTAAGCTAGCTGTTATTAGAAAAAGGTACAACTTAGTCTAACCAGAAGCTTTCTCAGCTTCTTAGTTAAAGTGTTTCCATCAGCTGCATCATCACTCGTTTTGAAGCAGCATGAGGTTCTATCCAGCTGAAGGTTCTCTGTGTGGTTAAATGGAACTCAGGGAATAGTCGAATAGTCAGGGAAGAGTAAAACGTTCAAATTTGGCTTTAACCACCATCAGTCTACCCATAATTATTTCCTGGACCACATGAGATTTTTTTTTCCAGCCCAGTCCATTTCCTCTTGCCTTTCAGCTTCACGAGTTCAGATAGACTCCCTCTCTTCCTCACATCTCTGGCTCCATTTAGGTTGAGTGTGGAGACTCTGAAAGCATTCATGATGTCTGAAGTGAGAAGTAACACAAGATAAAACAGGAGGAGACAAACTGTCTTATGCTGAGTTCTCATCATGATTTAGTTGTTGAGTTTCTGGACTATTTTCTTCAGTCTGTAGATTTCTTGGTTAATATAATCTCCCTTTCCTCTGCTGCTCATATGAGATCTTGCGGACATGAAAAACAATTCTTTATCTGTTTTCATGACGTATTTGTTTGCAGGAACTTTTTAATCAGTTGCATTCCATAACTTCTTTCCTACTGTGTTTTAGCAGCCAGTTGTGGGTCAGTGTGAGGCCGGCTGTCTTCGACACAGTCTTCTTCCTCCTGGCCGACCTCACACTCACACTCTGACTGCTTTTCCTTATGCTGCCACTAATCCTATTCACTGCTTCTTTCTTGGCCTGAGAGCCACTAATGTTGCTCGATGGCTTTCTTAAAAGAACAGGAACTTTAACAGTATTTTCCTCCACCATCAGACTTTGCTGTGTCTCTGTTGCCTCCTCATCATCCTGCTCAGTCAGACAGATTAGCAGAGGATAGTTTTCAGGACATGCTCAAACTAAGTGATCCTCCCTCCTGCATCCAAAAGACTTCGAAGTCCTTGTAGTCCTACTATTACTACTATACTCAAATTCATCAACTTTCATTTCCTTACTATTGACAGTCATGTGAACCTGTCTCTGGAATAATGTGTTTCAACAGCTGTGATTTACAGCCTGATGGCAGGAATGGGGATGTTGGCTTTCTACTGGTGTCAGGAGAGGAGACACTGATACGAACGTAGCTTATTGTTAACAACAATGCCCCTCTCAATCACTCTTTCACCTTCTCCATACAGTGCCGTTCATTCTAGCAGCAGATTTAATGCTGCTGTGACCCACAACTTCTTCTATAGCCAAACTAAAATCCTCCACTGAACAAAGGAAACTATCAGGTACATCATGTTTAATTTGGACAGTAGTTTAACTACTAGCACACAACTAGCTGCTGACTAGGTAAGGATGGGAAATATCATTTTATATTAGTCGGTTATAATTGATAGAATTAATTACATTGATCCAAACTATCTAAGTTGTATGGTCAAAAAGTAGGGAAGCAAAAGCACATTTGCTCTCCTAGTCTAATAGTGGGGGTACAGCTGCTCCACTTGCTACATGACCCAGATGCTCCCAGCAGTCAGAGGATTAGGTGCCTTGCTTGAAGTGACACTTCTCCAGCTACCAGTCTGTGCTGTACTTGTGTCCCAAGCCAAGCCCCAACACACCGAACTACTGCTGCTCCAAGATGGCGAAAATGGTCAAAATGCCTTTTGATATTTATCAGTAACCCTTACATACACCCGGCCTTCAAAAAAACTACTAAATTTGTCTTTGCAGATACAACTCAATGTACTCACATACAAGCAAGAAGAGCAGAGGTTCAGAGGTCACCATCTTGATTCTAGTCCACGTTTGGAATGTAGACACCCAATGTAGTATGGACAACAGGGGTGGGCAGATAGATAAATTATTGACACTATGTAGTGCACACATGTAGTACCACATGAACTCTTGTATCAAAGCCTGAGCCAAGAGGATTGATACCAGAAAAAATAGATTCATCTCACAGTCAAGCACATTCTGTAAGTAGCTAATCTGTATATCTGTACTATTACTAAACTGTTTTGCTGTCCACATCTGTATTTGTTTTGGCATAGTCCTGTTCTGTACTGTACATGAAACAGAGGAGGCATCTGTTGTTATAGAGAACCTCTAGGGACAGACAGACACAGACATTAAACTCCAAACAAGTGTTCATGCTTAAGTTAAATACAAATACTCGCCCACGTAGTTACACAGATTCTAAAGCTGTGATCTTCCAGAAACATAGAGCCTGCTTCCCAAGTACAGAGCACTACTCCGTCTTCTATGTTCGGCTCTGGGGATATAACGGTAAGAACAGTGGCAACGATCCAACAGTGTCTGATGTTTCTGGCTGCAAACAGATGACTTATTTCCAGTGTGTTATATTATTTATCTCCTCCCTCCTCAAAGGTAATAACTGGAAGAGCATGCATAATTCAGTGTAAATCAGGACTTAGATTACTGTCATATGAAAGCAGTTTAATGTGGTTAATGTGACTGCCTCATCATTTCCTCATTGCTCCCGGAGGAGTCTGTCACCGAGAGGAGTGAAATGCTGTAAACACGCTGGTTGTGGTGTCATTTCTTTTTACATATATATGCAGCATTAATTTTGACAGTCCTGGTCAAAATCTATGAGGCTCAGCTGTTCATCCAAATCAAAAGTAACTGCCTCTCTGTTTAACTGCTAGAAGTAAGCAAAATGTGTCTCTATCATTTGCTTTTTTCCTGTGAGCATTTGGATAATCTTACTCCAACACCTTATTCTGGGTGCACCTCCTGCTGGCCTCTCTTTCCAGCAGCCTCAGGAGGCTGACAGGGGCTGCAGAGGAGCTGTTTCACCTACAGCAGGAAGCGTAGCCTCATCCAGGACTCCCTGGCACAGCTGTTAACTTAAACTAATAAGAGGGAGCACATTAATTCCCTATTAGCTTCCCTTAACTATACCCCAGCAGCATTTGAAATAGATTTCAAAGTCTTTATTTTACAGTTTAACCCCTAAATGGCCTAAAGGCCCTGTCTACAGATTCTCTAGTTATGTATGCATTATGTATCCTGTGTGAGCTCACCCAATGCTGTCTTACTGGACTCAAACTGACTTACTGTCAGAACGATTGGCAAAGCAGTCTTTTATAATAGATTACAGATTCTTATATAACACCAAGAAAATGTTCAGAGAAAAACTTTTAAAAGACAGCAATCAGTTGACAGCTAATGTTATTATTCTTTTTTTATCCATCAAATCTATCTTTTAATGTGCACCTTCATGAAAAGGAAAGTCGTGATTTTTTATAAATCATGAAACATTAATTATCACTCAATTCTGTGTTATACTTTTTTAACCAACTTCATTCCAACTCATTACCATAAGATTTACATTTCTTTCTGGAATTTATGGACTGATGCAATTTTAACACAGAGCAAACAAAGAGCAAAGCAATTTATCCACAGAGAACAGTCTTTTGTTTCCAAAAAAAAAAAACTTTACTGTCAAGTTTTCACATGTTTAACTTTTTCAGAATCATTTCAGTTCATTTGGATAATCAATTCAAAACACAGAAAAACATTGTGTGTGTGTGTGTGTGTGTGTGAATGTGTGCTTCTGTGCCTCTGCGAGAATGTGCCTTCATTTGCATTAGTGGCAGTGTGTGGCCGCATTGGTATGTTTTGGGCAAATAACTGCAGTGCAATTGCATTGTTGCTCGTTTTGATATTATTCTTGCCAGGGCAGAATTGCATCTCTTCCTTGTGGGTGATGGTTCAGGAGGAACAGCTGGGTGAGGGGGAGTTGCTCTAGAGTTAGAAGGTGCATCCTGCTGGACATCCACAACCAAGCTGAAGAACCTGGACTTGTTTGATGAGAAGTGTCTCCAATGCTCCTGTAGGAACAGTTGCCTCCTATGGCACTTCCTCATTCCGAATCTCAGTCCACAGTACAGTGGAGTTTTAGGCAGACGTGTTGAGTATGTTGTAAAAGACCACTAGGGGCCAACCTGCAGATAACTTGCAACAACAGCAAAAACAAAACAATAAATCATTAAAAAATTGATACAAATTAGACAAAAAAGCTAAGCATTTCCCTTTGCATGAATGACAATAAATATTGCATAAGAAAAAACGCAGTACCTTGTCGGCTGCTCTTGAGATGACAAAATAGCCATAGATTCATTTAGCAGCCATAGATTCTTTGCTGGATCTGTAAACGCCAGCAAGAATGAACAGACCCAAATATGCCTGGCAGTTTATATACCCCTACTGGTTTGTCATGTTCAGCACAATCCTTTCAACTGGCTCTGACAGAAACATCTCAAAAGTTTATGCCATCAACACGAGACACTGCATACCTCGTTGGACCCTGGGGGCCCCGCTCTTTCTGCTCTCAACATGTGTCATCTGTCACTGGGAGGGATGAAAGACCAGAGCAAATTTCCTGGAAACCGTCTTCCATCTCAGCAGGTTCTTGTTCCACATCATTTGATTCTTCCTCCTCATAGATTGAAGCATGATCCTGATCATGTTCAGTGTTGTCTCCTGATTCTGACACATCTACTTCTGCAGTTTCCTCCTGGTCTCTCAAAAGGACTGTGGATTGTGTGTATTTGTGTATATGTGTTAATCTGGGAAGCACAATAGTGTGAAACATTGCTCCATTGCACCACAGAATACCACAGGTGCTATAGAATAAAACACCCCCAATTCAATGAAAGTAGTGCTCATTAATTTTGTTTGCGAATAGTATGGAACCATCCATGTTATTTTTATGGCACATAGAAACAAGGAACCCATTTCTGATTTAAAAACATTTTAAAATTTGGTTATGGCTGTGCAAATCTATAATCACCTGTTACAATAAATGATAAGTTTGGGGTACTCAGGTGTTTTGGGTCTCTCAACATCAGACATCCTCTTCCACACTGTCCTGCTCACTTGTTCTTCCTTCCCGCCTGCTCGGACCTCTTCCTGGATTAGATGGTGTCTCTCCTTGCCCTGGGCCTTGCCAAACTGGCCCATTTCTTAAAAGCTTTGTTGTAAAATGTACTCTGGAAAGTCCAGCCCTTTGGGAAGTATTCCAAACGAAACATGGTGCCCACCAATGCCTTTTGCCTTAGGTGTGACTCTGCATTGCATTTACTCCCTGTTCTCAACTGGATGCCAGCTGATGACACCTTCTGGTCCCTGGAGGCCCTGTGCTGTAGAGGTTCTCTTGTTAACACCACCATAAACACTTAAATGAGGCCACTGAATGGGAGCTGCGAGGTGTCACTGGTCCTGTACAGTGCTGCACTATTGAGGCCACAGGGCAGGCCCAGCCACTTGCGTAGAAAGCCACTGATCTTCCTTTCATGGGACTGTTGTTGATTGATTGACTGTTGTCAATGGAACCATGCAAACCTGTAGAGGCAAATTAAACTATTGATCGATCCAGGCCTTGAATCTGCTAGACAGGCCTGACTTGACCGCTGAGCCAGGCTTCAAGGTCTTTGTTGGATTTTTGAAAAGCAGAAGAGTCTAAGAGCTCAACCAGACTCTTGACTGGTTGCACTGAGACAGTGAGAAGTGGAATTTCTCAATCACCTTTCCTTTCCTCCAGCACCATGGGCCTTGACATGGTGGGCTTGAAACTCATCCTTGTCCAGATGATAAGTTTCTCAAGTCCTTGTAGGATTCATCTACTCCCTGGGACCGATGTTGTCATGGCAGTAAGGCCATCAAAAAAATGCTGTTATCGGGGGCTGTCATACACCAGACTTGTGTGGGGCCTCTGCATTCCACCTCTGCTGACTTGGCCGCCATGTTAGTGGCAGCAGCAGAAAGAACCTTGTTGTAATAATAATTTTCAGAATTTCATTTCTGTTCATTTCCAGTTCAATCAACAGTGATGAGTAACGTACAGTAGATACAGTAATCGAAGGTACATAGAGGCAGGTAGAACATTCCAATGCATCATTTCAGAGCAGAAGAGGACATTTATCAGTTGTGTTATCCTAAATCCAAGACATTTCACAATATTATATTGATTGCTAGCTCCTCTTCAATGTTCACTGTTCTACCTCATTGTTTCATCTGAATTTATCAATTTAAATAATAAAGAACCTGGAAAAATGCTCCCATGCATTCTGAAGGTAATTTTACAACCTGTTGTCATTACATGTGTACATACATGTATTACATTACTGCACAACCTGTTTATATTACAGTTTATGCATATAACATTACTGTATGCCTGTCTACCGCAGTATTAGATTTTATTTTATTTTACATTTTATAATATATTAATTTCTAGTCATCATCATTTTTTGTTTCTCTGTTATTTTCTTTTACTTGTTTGTATGAGCATTGTTAGAGGGAGACTGAGAACTAGGAGTTTCATTGCCAACAACTGCTTTACTTTAATTGTTGTGCATATGGCAGTAAAGAACTTGGAACTTGGATTATTGGGTTCGCTTGAGCCCAGTGAACTCTCTTCAACTAGATCTCAGTAACCACGATAATCCTGCCCGGCTGTGAATTATGTACCAGGCAATGATAAATTTAGAGTGTATGTGTGTGTGTGCGTGTGTGTGCATGAAGATGAAAGAATCCAGGCATCCAGCACTCGGTGACATTAAGGCTGTGCAATGATGCAGCTGTTGCATGCAAAATGTACGATGTTGTCTAAAGCAATCAGGCATCCTATCAGGTGGTGAGGCAGTATCCTGGAGGCAGCAGAATACTGATGAGCTGTCTGAGGGGAAGAGAAGCTACTGATAACTCGAGCTTAAGTGATGAGGATGGGGGAGTGTGTAAGTGCATTGGCAGTCATTACATATTTACTTGTAAAGGGAACCTGCTAGGAGATGGCAGGCAAAACACACACATGCACACATGCACACACATGCACACACACAGTTGCACATTGTCTCACAGTGACACTGGCTGTTTCCATCCAGCTGTCAAGCAATTTTTAAGCTGAGTCAGCAAATGTCACAAAAATAAAACACCTATGACATTAACGTGCACCAACCAATGATAGATGGTGGCTGTTAAATATAGATGACAAGGCAATGTAATAAGCATTGTGTAAAAGCAATTTTTTTACAGTGTTCCTTACAACTTTTAAATAATGTTTATAGTTTTTGCCATCATTTCTATTGGTTATGATAGCATTTTATTTCAGGGCAGGTGCTGTGATCTGGGCATTAAACTAAAATAATATTTTGTTGATTATGAGAAGAATGGTCACAAGCTCACAAGCTGGAAAGGTCATAGCTGCCTTACAAGGAATAACTGTGTGTTTCTTGCATACAGCTGAGCCAAAACTCTAAGTAATTCTGAGACAATTTCAAATACTGGGATGAAGAATAAATGTTAAGAAAGACCAAGAGTCTACAGGCAGCGACAGTGAGCCAGTGTGCTAATGTTTAACACAAAGTACAGCTGAGGCTGATGGGAATGTCATTATTTTTGCAGGTATTTGGACATAAACCAAAGTATTAGACATTCTAAAATTTTGAATCGATGACCATTTAAGACAAAAAATCACAGGATCAACCAAATTTTATGACAATCCATCTTACAGTTGTTCAGATTCCTCAGTTTGCATGGCTAAAAAGGCCTGAGCAACAGATTTGGCTAATTTACTTCATTAGGTGTATATTTATGTGTGGAGACTTTCTTTTGTTCTCTTCCATTTATCAGAATATCTATGTTAGTTTCAATACATTTTATGGGCTCCATGTTGCACTTTCATCCAACCCTCCTCCATATGCCAAACGTACCTGCAAGGCAGTTCCAGTCGCTGATTCTGTAATGAGCTGCTGCCCTGGTAAATTATGTGCTAATTAAACCCAGATTGCAAGTTCAAGTTGATTGAGAGCTCTCATGTACTGTATGTCAATCCAGCCCTGAAGGCATTGATTGGCATGATAGGAAAAGAAAGTGTCATGTTGTCAGTGTGTAGTTCTGATTGTTTGTTATTTGTAACATAAAGCACTTTAATGTTTAGAAGGGTTGTGGCTTTTGTCACCAGAAAAGTGGAGAAAAAATCCTTTCAACAGGCTTAAAACCACTATTTAAAAAATGTCAAAAATCCAATGTCAGAGAAGTTAGTATATCTATTCAAAGTGAAGCTAAACAAACTCAGGTTGCATTAATAAAGAAGCCAGTCAATAATAATTAGAACCTCCATTTGATTTCATGCTGCACACACAGACAATAGTTTTCCACACAACAGGAGGACACAACAAAAGGAGGTGATTCTGCTGCTGAGGAGTTGAATTCATGCATCCTGCAGCTAACCTCGGAGATAAATACAATGTGTTTGCTGTTACTGCTTTGCAATAAAAAGGTATTTGATTTCAGTTAAGTCTGAGAGACATAGCGAGAGTGACCTACTGGGGCTGTTCCTGTGTCACTTAGCATCTGACTAGTTTTGCTGTAGTTTCAGCAAAACCAGAACTTGGTGAGGTTAAAACTCAGCAGTGTGCCGTTGGGTCACACAGCCGTGTTAAAACGAGTACAGGTTTCCCTGAACTGCAGCTAAACTAAATGTATGATGAAGTTACCTTTGACCCACCTCATCTTTGCCAGCATACCACTGGAAAGCTTATAGTGGGAACACTTCTTGTTATTGGACCAACAGATTTCTGCTTTCACTCCATCATCACAAAACTATCACACTGACACTAAACAGAGTGAACAAACATATACTGTCAGGAAAGACCAGCACGACATGAGATTTATGGAAACAAAGCAAATGAACTACCACTTTCTGCCATGTAACCATACTGCCATACTGTTTGGGTATAGTTAGCCCTTCTCCACTCAAACTGGAAATAACTTTTATTCAAAGTAGGTTTTTATTAGTATTGCTAGAAGGATTATGCAAACTCCACTCATTTAGCATTTTTTCCTTTATGATTATATAATAATTTGTGTTATTTCTGAAGTTTGACTTTTGTGCTGTCAGAAATACCATGCCAGTATTGTTTCTCTTCTTTTTTTTTTTTACTGTAAACTGCACCAACAGAGCCAAAGTGTGTAAGTAGTTTGAACTTTTTCCTTTATTACCACAGCTTCACCTTGAAGACTTTTGGAAGTTTTGTGTTGTTGCCAATGGCAAGCCTTTCCAAAGGTCTCTAGCAAAAGTTACTAACAGTTAAGTAGTGAGTTATTTCCCTCACAGATGGGACCCCAATCGCCCCCAGTTGCATACACAAACTCTATTAGGCTGCTCATTGCCCTAAGGAAGTCTGCTGGTAAACTCACCTCTGCCAAACAACTTAGAGAAACATTGGTAGAACTGTAGCCCGGGACAGGACATGCTGTCTCAGGGAGGACTACCATGGAGTTTCCTTTTGAGTAGAGACGGAGAGCAGTTTAATCAAAAAGTCACATATTTTGAGATCATCTTGATCGTTTGGCAATAATTTGATGTTCATCAATTAATTCATTATTTTCCTCTATGGAAATCAAGTGAAGTTTGAAATAGAAGTAATAAGTTCTGCTACACTTGTTTGGCCAGTAGGTAAAATACAGGGAGAGCCAGGGGGCCTATGGTTTCTTTTAGGTGGGTTAACAAAGAATCACTCGAAGAATTTTATGAGCACGGGCCAGTAGTCATTTAATCCTGAGACAGAGGATTTCCTCGGGATCAGGATGATTGTGGAGCGTTTGAAGCAGGAGGGAGCTTCACACAGCTCCAGTGGGGTGTGTGTGTGTGTGTGTGTGTGTGTACTTGCATGATTGTGTGCATGTCTGATGATGAATAAGGCCTGTAAAAAAATTGCCCTGTAAATCATTTACCTCCTCATCCACCCATATGTTCTACAACAAGACCATAAACGAGTGACGAGAATCCATTAACGGTATTAGAACATAATGATCTGGCCTGTGGGTTGGTGGAGAGCTAAATGTTGTAAAAGTTGTGTACCCCTTGTACAAGAATAAACATTTTTAAATAGAGGAATGCATCAATTCTTCAGTGGCATAAGTCCATCCCTGTGTTACAACAGAAATTTTGGACATGTCACATGCTTGTACATGGTTTCTTGCTTCTTCACTGTGCACACATACAGTACCACTGAATCTGTTTGTGAGCGCTAAGTACGTGTATGTGTGTGTGCTCCTCAGACAATATAAAGTTTTCCCTAGGATGTAATTAATTAGTAGCGGGTATTGTAATAATGTCAACATCTAAGTGCTTTATTCCATGCATTATAATCAGCTTTATTATCCCAGCTCTATTCCCAATTCAATTTTACTCCTGGCTTCCCCCATCAGCAGCTCAGGGCCCCACACGACGGCAGGATAAACGACTCTGCTTTGTGCGTCGCCACTTCCTCATCAGGCGATAAGATAGCACTGATTAAAGAGATTACTTCTGGCTGACATGTCAATAAATCAGCTTTATAGTTTGTGTTGAGACTGCAGTGCAGCACAGAGATCCTCTGAGTGATGGTATTGTTTGGTTGTTGCTGTTTTTGGTTCCTAGTGCAAACTTTATGAGGCAGGGAACAACCACCATGTGAGGATGACTGTGTTGCTGTCAGGCCTGGGGAGTAGTGCTTACTCACTCTCTCCATCTGTTTTCCTCTACCTCCACTCACCATCTTCTTTCTTCCAACTTCCTCTGTGTGTTTTCATTCTTTTTCGTCTGTGCACTATGGTTTAGGAAATGGGCCTACAATGATGGCCACCACCAAGAGATGGGGACTGCTGTCTCTCAGCGGGTAGACAACTACTTGCAGTGTTTGATCCCCATCCTTCTGTCCACATAGAAATGCCCTTGGGTCAGTGTGTGAGTATGTGTGTGAATGGGAGAATGGGAGGCAAATTGTAAAATGCTTTGGATAAGCAAGTACTATATAAAAGTAGCCATTTAGCATTTAAAAGAAGATGCACCATGAAACTGGGACATGTATTGACAAACTAAGATACTATTTTGTACTATTGATGACTACTTTGGTCATTATATTTATCAGTAATAACAACTGTTAAATCTAGGAACACAGTGACATCACTGATAAGAAACACAAGCAGTCGGACAATCAGACAGGTTGGAAACAAAACATCCATCAGTTTACAGAGACACTTCCTACTTCAACTCTGACCTGCTGCAGTTGTGTTTGCACTGTGAGTGGGCAATTTCTCTATCATGGTACAAGTAATTCTTCTTCACAATATCAAGTATGATACATTACATTACATTTTCTACAAAGTAAATTGGTAACTGTAATCATAACAAGACAGCAATGACAGTTTTGGACTCATGAAGCAAATTAAGTAGTAGATAAATTTGCGAACTTTTATATTATCATTAAAAATCCCATATTTCTATGACACACTACTCATTAATTTGCAGATTGTCCACAGTGGCCTAATATATGCAGAGATGATACTGTTAAGGCTTTAGGCTATGTATGAGATTGACATGCATTCCCTATTCCCTTACCCTTAATCATCACAACTAACCTAATTCAAACCCTAAACCTATAAAAGCAAACCTGTGGGGACTTCAGGTTTCTCCCATGGTGACTAGAAGCCCTTATGAGTTGGTGTGCAGTCAGGTTAAACACACACATGCAACTGGCATTGCCATTATAATGAGGTTCTTGCACACCCTGCTGCTAATCTCCAGTCACCAGCAGCAGACAGCCAAAGAACATTAGCAAATATAAGCATATATCACACATTGACAGGAGTTTAAACTACTAAATAAAAATATAAGTAGTTTATTAAAACATCAATACAGGCCATTATACGTGGATTTATCTACCAAATATTAAAAGGATGGACCACAGACCATGGTACCCGCTGAAGTACTGAGGTAATAACCATGGCAGTCTCTAAAGTCCTACCATGGTAATGTCCAAGGTACCATATTAATCCTTTGATATACCATGGCACATACCATAGTTCCTATAGTATACCATAGTGCATACTATGGGAAAATTTGTGATGGGAAATCTTCAGTCAGGTGTGTGATGGCCCGTCCCTTATGTCAGGCAGATATGGTGGAGTTCAGGCACAGCTGCAGGCCAGACTGGGACGAGATATTCCATATGGCCATTGTTACAGTCATCAGCTACATTTGCTTGATCCATACAATGTTTGCAGAAAGTGCTGGTGTGGATTTTGAGAATGGACTGATCATTTAGCTGCTATGAAGCCACCACAGAGATTGAAAATTAGTGGAGCACCACACTCCTCTGTGCCATAGCATAGCACAGTCTAATAACAATAGCCAACATCATTAAGACATTCCAAACAGCACAGTGTCATGACAGCTCTAAAACACATACAGTTGTCCTTGGAGAGGGATCTGACACACAAGTTCAGGGATGAATACACACATTTTAATGAGACCATTCAACTCCTGCAAACAACGTATTATTCAGTATTACTGAGAATTCACTTATGGTAATAAATCATTTTCTTTATTTTACCTTTCTCTGTCCCCTGCCCTATTATGAGCACATGTTCAGTTAATGTGCACCTTTTAATTATGTTTACATTGCTTATACATGAATGCACTGTCCGATTTGATGCTCTATTCTGCTGTTAAAACCTGAAGCCACATGTAATTACGCTATCAGTCTAATGTCTGCAGCACTCACTGTGGCACTCACACCCGATGGCTTCATTTTCTGGTGCCATATTTCAGTTGTTTGAGCAGTGGTTCTGTACTGTTCGCTAAGGGGCTGTTGTCTGTTGTAAAACATGGACCAGCAGTACACTGTAGATGTGTTGCAACTCTTGATAGTACCTCATCATTTCCTCTAACAGGTCTCTAACAAGCTGTGACACCTTAAAGAAATCAAAGGGCCCAGCTTGATTGAGTGACGGGTCCAACTGATGAGGATGACGTCACTAAAACTGTCCAATGAATGAAGTTAGCTGTCAGTGCGTAATGATTCCATGATTACTCCTTTTGGTTCATTTGTAATTAATCAGGGCACAAGGCAACAATGCATTAGTTTTTTTGAGCTATGAACTTCAGGTGAGAAAAAGATAGTAAACTGATTCACCTTTGTCTCATGATAAAATCGTTCTCACAATTCTATAATCATAATTTGTTGTTCATTACCTTGCTTGTTATTCTTGTTACTGTTTATTTTTAAAAAGGCAGGTATCTCTGTGGTTCATGCTGTATTGCTCAGACTATAATTCCAAACAGCTGGCTGGGCTGACTGGCTGCTAACTGAGCATTGTGCTGGCTGACTGATGTGCTGACTGAAAGTGTGTGACTGGCAGGTTGACTGATTGACTGATCACTTTTAGCCGTCTACATCTGGCCTAGACTGAATATCCTTTGACATAAAATGTTTTAGTTCACACACACACGCACGCACACACACACACGCACGCACACGCGCACACTCTCTCTCTCTCTCTCTCTCTCCTACTTTTGAGTGAGATTGATGTACAGGTTGTCTTTGTCTGGCATGCAGGCTCCAGTCAGACTCTGGCTGGCTGACTCTGGGAATATTATATGTGTTTGTGTTTCATTTTATTTATACTTGTAAGGACCTAATCTTGAAAGCACTGTTGTTTGATTCGGTGCATGGCAAGAGTTGTTTTAGGGAGGTAGTGGAAATGAATTCAAGGCAAAACATTGTGCTCACAAATATATAAATGGAGTGTTGTGTGATAGTGTGGCCATTAGTCATGATGTTCATGCCTCCGTGGGAATAAGTGCTGCACAAGCAGAGCTGAAGAAGAGTGCTCTGTCCGCTACTGACTGAAGGTGGCCTTAAACAGACTCTCTCACCCCTCATCTCTTTCTTTCTTGCTGGGGTTCAGCATCATGCCCAAGGACACTTTGCCATGCAGACTGCAGGAGCCAGGGATTGAACCTCCAACCTTCCAATAAATTCCACTTATAGAACTTTGCCAATTAGACTTGCAAGTAATCCGTTGTTACCAAGCTTCTGGTACCACCTATTTTGTGAAGATGGGCAGAATAATTTTTCTGAGGCACATTTTGACCAGGCACCTTTTTTCATTGATAAGAAGGATGGAAGAAGTAGTTAGTTAGTTTTCACAGCCTGCACATGTACTCTCTCATATTATACAATAAACATGGTAAGGGTTAGTTCGAGTCTCTTCCATTTTATTATTTGGATTGCTGCTAAACTACTGTCAATGAAACCCAAGACCTCCTGCATAGTTTCACATTAAAAGTCTTCAGAAACAGAGCATAATCCCTCCATTTCATGGGAGAAATACTTAGGAAATTTCATTGACTATAAGTTTGATTTAAAAAAAAAAGAAAAAGTTCAAGCAATTAGAAATAATTACTGAATGAAGACAGAAGTGAGTCTTTACAGAGCAGGTAATTACATCCCTCCCCACCAAAAAACTTTACAATTTACACGCAGTAATCACACACTGTTTCATTTTGAGCTGCTTTGATAGGTTGGACAAAATGTCTGAAAGCAAGCTCTTCTCTATTTTAAGGTTCTGTATGTACGACCTGATGAAGGTTAAGTAAAGAAAGGGTTAAGGGTCAGTGATGATCAGTGAAAACTGACTGCGATCTGTGTGATGTCTTTGTGATCGCTTTGCCTTCTTTATATAAATACAATTCATGCAGACACAGACCACAAGAATCAGTCACAAACCTTGGTCAAACAGTGTACACAAATCAAATCAAGTCCTCCTCCTGCACCATCCGGACTTCCTGTTGTCCTAAAGGGAAGCTCACCTCATGCTGTGGTCAAACAGAGGCATGATGGGGTGACACAAGGAGGTTGACACCAGCCACCTGTATGCCTGAGGATTCACACACATACACATACACACTCTGTCTGGCTGACCAACCACCTGTATGGTTGAGGATTTACACACACACACACACACACACACACACACACTGCCTGGCTGATTCAGGCTGTCACTGTGACAACAGGATTACCTGTGACAGGGGCCACCTGAGTGGAACTCTAATGGGTCAGCCACCTGGAGTAGTGTGTGTGTGTGTGTGTGTGTGTGCGTGCGCGCGCGTGTGTACCTGTGGATGCATTGTAGCATGAAAGTTGCCATTTCAAGCTAGATTTTCCATCAAGGAAGAGAGTAGTCAAGATGTCTGAGGACAGGAGGAGCATGTCTCTGGTTTTGTGCTCTGCTGCAGAATGCCATCTGTTTTGGAACAGACTCAATCCCCTTTTGTACTTGTTTAGTTATTTTAAGATATGAATGAAGGACAGGGTTTCGAAATCTTCTCTGTCACCCTATCTTTAAAAAATCGAAACAGCAATAATCCCAGAAATGAGAGTTACCATGTGAACTGTACTGGAAACAGTAGTTGGACAAAATACACTTAACAATTATTTCTAGGTTTTGTTTGAGTTTCTTGAGTCAGCAAGTGAAATTTATATTTGTCATAGAGATGGCTTGATTGTCGTCATGTAAGTTATAATGTAAATATATTTAGGTCCTTTTCACAATCATGAAAAAAGTTCCAACATATGTTTATAAGTGCCTCATGGAAGATATTTATTATTAATGCATATTAGTTTGATTTGTACTATCTATTTTGTGATTAACCTCTGAAAGGACTGATCTCTGCGGAGCCCAGGAAGCAGTAGGCAAATGAGGCAGCAGACTTGTACCCCCTGGTATTTTTCTACTCTCCCTGCCTCTGTCTCACCCCACTGGCCAGCCACTCCCACCTCATCAGGCTCACCACCTCCACCTGAGCTCCCAGCTGCAGCTCATTGCCAGTCAAGCCGGTACTTAAGCCTCCCCTGGTCACTCGCTCATTGCCAGATTGTTCTCCAGCACTCATCTTTGGACTGATTTCCCGGTGTTGACTCTGCATGTCTTTGACCAACCTGCCTCATCGCAGTCCTGGTAAACACCTCTGCCTCAGCACTTCCTGGTTTCTGTCTGCCCGTCCCTGTAGCCGACTGGCATTCTCCAGCTTCGACAATGCAGTGTGAGTTTCCTCAGCCCGAGCCCCCAGGTCCTCCCCAAGCCCCCAACATTGCTGGTGCTTACCTGTTTGCCTCCATACCTGCTGAAGTATTCAACAATGGTCATCACCAACTTCTACCTACAACCATTACATAAAGTATCAAAAGTAAAAGTACAGTTTCTACAGAAAGTCAGGTACTGCAGACCATTAATTGGCTTATTAAATATGATTAGACTGCTAAACTTGATGCATCATTGTGTAAGCAGCATTTTGCTGTTGTAGCTGTTCAAGGTGGAGTTAAGTTTTGCATACTTTATGTACCATTAGTTAGTTTAACCCACTGGTTCCCAACCTGAGGGGTCAGGCCCCTCCAAAAAGTCACAGGATAAATCTGAGGGGTCGTGAGATGAACATGACAGGAAAGAAAAATAGTAATTCTGGTACACAAATTCATATTAATTTGTGAAATGCTGAATATGTTTGACCCTAAAACAGTTGTTTAAATAAAAGCCAAAATGGTTGGAAACAACTTTTTAAAACATTTTAACAAGGTGTTTTTTTTTCTTTTTTTTCCTTATGAAAAGTAAAGCTGTCTGTTTAATGTGGCAGACTAAGAAGTAAGAGCAAAATGACTGATGATTATGATCGCATAAAATGATTTTACTCATGTGAAGTACAAATATCTCAAAACCATAAGTAAACAGTTGTAAGTATTATTAAATACAGCATTTGAGTTAATGTCCTTGTTTTTATCCTTATTTTAATAACTCAGCTGTTTCTACCCTCCTGTAAACTGCAGCCCATAAAAACTGAGCTACATGCATCAGCAATAGACACACTGTGATGACTGACCGAGACAAAATGGAACATTTATACCTGTCTGACCTGAGAATCAACACAAAAGGGAGGACAAGAAAACACACTTTATACATTAAACTTAAACAGATAACATCAACTGTTGATCAGTTTAATTCACAATATTATTTTGCTCAATTTGATGTCAAACTTAATTTATATAGATTAACACATAGAACACTTGACTTTGAGGTCCCCATGAATCTAATGAGTTGGCCTTGAGCAGTTACCACACCTTTTAACATACAGGCATGTCAGCACCCCATATGGCTTTGAATGCCACACCAGGACACATTAGTTAAGAAACATGAAACAAACTAAAGCTGCAATAACATTTCAACTAATTAAAAGGTCATTTTTTATGACATGAAAAAAAGTTTCACATTTGAACTTGTAAATAACTACTATGAACATCCTTCCCCAAGCACCTCTGTAATCATTTTTAAGTTGTAAATTCTTGTCAGTTTATTCTGTCTAAACGTTTGATGTATCCCAATAAGATTTCATTGGTATTCCAAATGACTTTGTTCTGCTATATGCTGAACCATAACCATCTTAGAGACATGGCTTCTGGGAGGGCACATTGGAATTATCCTGTATGACTTCACTCCAAAGATAATGCCAGACCAGAACAGAGTTTGTCTATAAACACAATTTCCTCAGTCTGATAATGATTGCTTTAATTTAATGCTACCATTTTTTTAGTAGGTAGCTAATTTACTTACCTCCCCCTATTAAAAGTGTATTTACAACCTTGTATATATTATTATAAGTTGCAGAATCATATCTACCCATAATAAGAATAACAACGCTAACATCCTCCTACCTACATGGGGTGCGGTCTGTTGTTCACACCAGATAATATAAGTAAACAATTTCTAATTTCCTAATTTGATAAAGGACGCACGCAGATGTGAATGAATTGGACTCTTTGAGTCATCTTTGGCACATATCTGCAGCTCTTTGTGGAAATGCAAGAGCCAGTCTTGAACAGGTCAGTTTGTGAAGTAATAATAACCTGGGCGTTTCATATTAGCCTGAGTAATTATTTGTTCTGTCAGATATATGCACAAACCTCTACTGCCAGATACACAAATACCTTTCCTTCTCTTTCAGTTACAGTTACCGACACCCAGCCAGTGTAGTTCAGCATACTTGCGGATAGAGGCTCCAGAGGCTTCCTTCCACCCCTTGATTTTTAAATACATTTTTAAAAAAAAGAAACACTGAAGTGCAACAGCTTCCTTTTATCTTATTTTCATTCACACAATTGAATTTTAATGCCAATAACAAAATAAAGTAACAGAGCCAAGATTAGAACTCCTTAAATCCAGTATCTGATTGCATCATGATTTCTATCATCAACCTGAAACTCCAATAGGTAATTAAACAAGGCTATCTGTCCAGTTAGCAGACAGATGTAGACCAGTGATTTAGAATGTACACACATTTTCAGCATAAATGCATAGACAGTAATCTATTCTGAATTCTACAGTACAAAAACATGACAGACTAGGACTGCAGCATTTTTCCAGTATTAAAAATATGTATCACAAGAATGTATATGTCATAAAGCAAAGCAAGTCCATGGACTGCATTTTGATTCTTTGGAGAATACAGTGGTGTCTCTTGCACTATATCATAACTGCTTTTGTCCAATGGCCCCACACGAATTGTGTGACGTCCAGTAAAACAAATGGGCCTGAATGGTATTCTGTATCAGCTGATACTGAATGTTCAAGAATTAAAATAATTATTAACAGTGAAAAAGCAGAATCCGTAGGTCACTTTATTTTCTTTCCTTAAAGAACTGAACAGCAGGTGCTGGAAGTTGAGAGGGGAGAGTAGAGCACAGAGCCAGGCATGACTTTTTTTGACACTGATTGACCCGGGACAAAAAGGAACAATTGTGACACAGTGGGGCAGGACAAATTGGATGGGAAATAATTGTGACATAGGTTAATCTTTTTTGTAATGAATTGCGAGGTCATACCAGCCAGCTCAGGTCCTCCTCTCATTTTAACAACCGTGCTCGAAGCTCAATTAGTTTCAGTTCATTTAGGTTAACAAATAGACGCAGCATGCAACTCTCATGCATCCATGTCTCTACTCCCCTATCTTCTGGTGTCTACCCTCAGACCAGCTCATATTATGAAAGTCCCACCTTCTTGAGGTTGACAACCAATCAAAACACAACAAACTGACAAACTGTGACCATGACATTGACCACAAGGTCATATAGCCTGATTTACAATGGATAGTTAGACTGTCCTCTCAACAAGAATCAGGCATTTCAGCAAGGGCTCCAAAACAATATCAATTCACATTCAAGTGACAGCGCCTTCTAGCAGCTATAGGAATTATGACAGGAGCAGAGGAGGAAGTCAGGTAAGACATGATATTCCTTTATCAGTCCCACAATGGGGAAATTTGCAAAGAAGTGTGTTTCCGCCCGGTCCTTGGTGACCTTATTGTAGAGCGACAAAGGAGAAGGAGGGGTGGAAAGAGGGGTCAATAAAACATCAAATATGAGCACATGAGGCAACTGTTTCCCCATTTTAAACTATGGCTCAGCATTGCTTTCTTTTAGCCATGTTGACCCAATTCTTTAGTTGGCAGCTCAAGAACAAACCAGAGAAATCCTCAGTTCACAGATATAAAATTTATTTTGGTCACAGGTGAAGTAAAGCAGCACTGGGCTCGGAGCGACAGAGCTCTTGCAGGATCTCAGTCAGTATGAGCCTTGACTTCCGGGTGTGAATCACAGTTATCTTCTTGGGCTGGGACTGCCCCGGACAGAGTCTCATTGGCCAGTTATCTCTCTCGTGAACAGGCCAACCACTGTTCACGTGAACTTCTGACATGTGCTATGAAACATGTGTGAATGTTGTCATTCAGGCGTGTATCTATGAACATCTACTCCCACTATTCATTCTATTCATCACAATCAAGATAATAAGTCCGAACTATCCGTGAGAACTAAATAAAACAGAAACTAGAAATACAGCTGTTCTTGTTTCAAGGATAATAAATTGCAAACTGTCTATGAGGTTATACAAGGATAATCACGCACACACACTCCGAGGCCACATAAGGTTAGACGAATGATGATCGAATAAAGTAATATAACAAATCCAATCATAATTTAAACAAGGATTAATATAACAAATAATAAAATAATCTAACAACCTCAACCATGTGCTTATTATTGTAACCATAATGATGAAGCAAAGCAATTATTTTAAAAGTGTAAGTTTTCATTAAACCACAGTTATTTTTGTACATAAACTTTACCAAAACTTTAACCCCAATGTTGTCACATTATAAAACTGTCTCATTTTCCAAACACTGTCACTGTTTTGTATGAATGTATAAAAAGGGTGAAGCAAACCAAAAGAAAACCAAACTCGAGCAGGAAAGACATTGTGCTGCTGGTAAAGGGGGATACATTAAACACACAATGATGTTGTGTGGAGTGTGATTCCAAACAAAATCGATACAAGCATTATTCCTGTTGCTTGCACCACTAAAAACTGCAATAAATAAATGAGTAAATTAATAAAGAGAAAATGGGATAGCATTCTATCAAATACAAGCAGTCGGCTAAAGCTGCAGTACTGTGAACTATACATATTACTTCAGCTAACATGCCATTTATCATGATCAGTGATATTTGTGTTCACTGCACTGCAGTCATCTAACATCCACTTTAAACAACCTTCAGAGACCTCTGCAGCTCACCTAAATGTTTTCTATTGTATTTTAAGCCTTTATCGGGCAAGTGATTATTTTTGGTCATTTCCACACGCTTTACATATGGCCACCCTCCTGTACCTCAGTAAGGTCAAGAAACATGTGGTCCTCACTCAGCCCAGCACAGACCTGGCGTGCATCCAACTTCCTGTTTTCTCTGAAGTCTGAAAAAGACGCCCATGTGGCTCGGCTCACTGTACATTTCTGTACAAAGCATCAAAACTAACCATGGCAAGTTGATGAAACTCACACATTTTATTGTAGAATAGTTGTGCTAAATGATGACGTGTTGTTTGTGGAGGACTTAGTGAAATGAGTGAAATTACGGCATGAAAAATGCAGGTGCCATATTTGATCATACGCCTGGTTCACTTAAAAACTAGAGTTAATTAGGTTTGTCCATTTTTGGACATATGCCTGATTCACCTAACAGTTCATACTTACAGCATTTTCTCGACAAAAAAAGCAATACAACTTGGGACATTATGTTTTAATGTTGCCAATGGTTTTTATAACACTATGCAGTGAATCAGAGAGAATTTTAACCCGTTTCTAGAAATATTAAAGCTATAAATAGTGAATATGAGTGATTTTTTGTCAGTTTGTGATTTTTTAACGGTTGTTATATTGTGTGTAATTTTTAGGCAATGTCTGCTGGGATGTTTTATGCCAAGAGGAGGGAGACTGATGTCATGCCGGCCCACCCTGCCATCAGTGATGTTAATGAGGAGGAAGATGACGATGTGGCAGACCCTGATTTTGTCCCACCCACCCACAACCAGGACATTCCAGGCCCAAGTGACATTGGCCCCACTGCCAAGAGGAAATGCATCCAGCCTGCAGTGGAGGTGCTCCAGGACAGTGACAGTTACAGTTACAGTGAGGATGATGATGATGATAATGTGCAGCCAGCACCACAAGCCCAGAGGCCAAGTAAATCCAGTAAGTCAGAAATGTTGGAAATGTTTATTTGTAAATAAACATTGTAAACATTGTAAATTTTTATTTTTATTCGAATAAATATGGGGGTTTGTTTTTTGTTATTGTTTTATTATGAGTTTTTTGTTTGTTTTTTCCAAAAGTTGGTGGCCCCTGATCTCTCTGTCGTTGCCAGGCCTTGTTGAGAAAGAACTGGCGGGTTGAAGCCAAAAGTTGTTGGTTTGTGTTTTGTTTATCCAACATGTTCTCACTCCTAGCTCATCGAATACTGCAGCTTAGTCTGTTTTACATAAAGCAAGAGAGAGAGAGAGAGTATGCAACTATGTGACCAAGGATTTCCTCCACATTTAGAATGGACTTGTGGTTTATAAAGCCAGTAGTGGAGCTCAGTAAGTAAACAGAGCAAAGAGAGCCAGCAGCTCAGGTGTCATGCTCACATACAAGAAAAAGAACACCGTTTATTGAGAGTACATAATAATGACAGCAGCA
The DNA here is from genome assembly GCA_025331565.1 of Holacanthus passer. Classification (NCBI taxonomy): domain Eukaryota; kingdom Metazoa; phylum Chordata; class Actinopteri; family Pomacanthidae; genus Holacanthus; species Holacanthus passer. The sequence goes on from JAFREQ010000059.1 coordinate 192,575, forward strand.
TTCGATCGGTTCATCTCAGCTCTTACATAGGTTTACAGTTTTTTTTTCTATCCTGTCTGCTTTTCATCAGCATCTCTTCATCACTGAAGTAGTCCAACAGGCGAGATCTATGCAGGGCTTTCATTGGAGCCTGCCACTGAAAAGGTTAAGCACCCACAGGGAAGGGAGATCAAAAAATAAATGAATGAATGAATAAATAAAACCTCATCTTTGTCTACGTGTGTGCGAATACTGTGCGATGAATACCAAGATATGCTATTCATATGTGTTGGCATGTTTTGGTAGGTGTTGCTTTTGGTTGTACTTTTTGGTTATACACACAAGCAACATAGTGTTATATTGTGTCCAGTGTGTATGTGAATACTGCCCCCTCAAGACTGTGTGCTGGTATTGTGTAGCCTGCAGAACATTGCTGCATGACCTACACCTACATCACGGTATTTACAAATGCAAGCTCAATAAAAGTGGTTTTCGTTACACTCATCACCTTTGTGGTATTCACTTAGTTTGGGAATCCATAGGTCAAACCATCCGGTGCTGATGCACTGGAGTGGCTTTAGGTCGACCTGGTCAAGAAACACCTGGAATTTAGTTCTCTCAGTGAACATGCTTTCACTAAGATGGAGGTGCAGCTGGTTGTCCAAGCTCTGACTGTTTTTATAAATTATTTTTGAGATGTTCTCTCTGTCTTATTTGACTCTTTCTTGAGGAAAATCTCTATAAAAGCAGAAGTGAAAGAGAGATAACATTTCATTTCAAAGGGCTCAGCTTTTTTTTTTTAATGGCATAAGAGAATGGCAGTACAGAGGGGAAGCTGGTGGAGATAGGGAGGAAAATAACAGGCTATGATAGCAGCTGTCAGTCATGTTGCATTCTTGGTGTTTATCATGCTGCCAGAGCCCCGCCATAAACCTGATGTCTGCGGGAGACAGCAGGCGGAATTGGAAAAAAAACACACACACATAGTACAGACAAGCACATACACATTTTTGGTTTATTAAACACAACACACAGGTCCCCGTCTTTCTTTCAAAGCAGGACGAACAACAGCACTTACACACAAGAGCACTCATGCACAGGCTTTGTTGTAGTGTAACCACTCTTCCTCCATCTGTCCAACCTGTGCTGGAGTGTCAGTATCCACTTAACTTAAAGTGCAAGTCAAGACAGAGAGCTTTAATTATCCACTAATTATCAACAGGAGCAGCTCAGTGTGTCCATGTGTGTCAATGCATCTGTGATATATTCTGCTAAATACAGAGTGGGAGTGTGTCTAGAGAAGCTGGAGAACGGCAGGATGACAACAGAAAAACATTTTTTTAAGCAATATGATTGAACTGCTATGTGTTTCTGTTTCGTCATATTCTTCTAGTATTGTTTTCCACCTCAGTGAAAGCAGAAGTGCCTCTAGCTTAACGTCGATATGCTCTGGCAGAAGGACCAGCAGTGTTAACACGTCTTAAAAGGTCGAGGTCATTAGAAATAATTAGCATGCGTGTGTATGTTGTCCATCTACGAGCCATCTCAGCTCCTGATATCATGACCTGAATCACTGTTTAACATTTCGTTGCATATTAATTAATATTATCACCAGCAATTTTTGCAGCAGTAGCTTTTCAATGCATTTCCATTTCATAACCGTCCCTCTATAAAGTCATTTTGATTGTAACTGGCAGAGTATGCCATTCTTGCATAGTATTTAAATTGCCTGCCAGCAAAAAGCAGATTCACATGAAACAAGGCATACATGTACTTGATGTGAGACATAGGGCAAAAACTGGGGCATGTGCACATTTCATGTAATGTTGAAGACAATGTGAGTCTTTAAAAAAGCGCAGTTTGAAAAATAACTATCATGAAGTTAGCTTGAACCAATTCAAACAGAATTCTATCTGTTGTTTCGATTTATGCCACTTTATTTTTTGTATTGTTTCTATTTATGGCATTTTATTTTTTGTTATTGCTGCTTTATTTTTAACTTAGCCACTTTATTTGTATTTATTTTAAAAGACTGTACTTCACTTTGCCTGTTCTGCGAACTGCTGTAACAAGTGAATTTCCCCTAAGGGGATCAATAAAAGCCATCTTATCTTATCTTCTCATAGTCTTATCTGAGACGTGTAAAATAGATATATTTAAATTCATTTCAGCAGTGAGCTTCAGTTTTTGTTGTTAATTGCAGTTGCATATTTCAGAGGATTGTTTGGACAGCTACAAATATCAAATTCAGTACTTTTTTTCTCTGTTCAAAAGACAGTATTTCAACACTGGTGACAGCTTCCAACAGTTCTGTTAGCGAGGTAAACTTAGAAAGGTGCATTGAGAAGATCAACACAGCACAGACCTTCCTCCGAGACTTGCACATGGCTTTACCATCAAATTAACACATGCTACTAATGTAAAACAACAACCAAAACACTCATCCTGACAACACTCTCCAATCAGCAGAGAACAACTCCAACGTTGCCATTCCAGAAAATACCCAACATTCTTTGGCAATATTTACAAAAAAGGAAGCTACCTCTTCCAAGGCTTGCACGTGTCTTCACAGTCACAATCACACAAACTACAACAGAGAAAAAGACACAAAAATGTCTACATTGACACCAAACTCCAGTGAGCAAAGAACAGCTTCCAACACTTTGCCAGGCGAAGTACGAAAGCTGCTTTCACACACAAGAGGGGCCTTCTTCCAAGGCTTGGCAGTCACAACAGCGGAAGTCTTTAAAGGCAACTATTTCCATGTATTGCTCTTGTAGTTTCTGTTACTGTGACATCAACTTTATGTCGGTAACAGAATTGTTGGAAGCCTGTAACAGCTTCCAACAGTTCTGTTAGTGAGGTAAACCTAGAAAGGTGCATTGAGAACATGAACACAAGACAGACATTTTTCCACCATTTGGATATGTCTTGACAATCAAATTAGCAGATACTATAAAACAATTAGGTGAGAAGGTGAGAAAACAGATCACTGCAGCATGTTTGGAAAAGGTGTCACAACGCAAAACACGCTCCTCCCCACAAGCGAGGGAAATTTTCCCATGCATCTCCATAATACATGGGTAGCAGAAAGTTCACAAAAATCTTCAACAAACATAGAAAAACTTGTTTCCAAACCAAGCAGGTTCCCTGTTGTCTGCCAAGTGACTTGTCCAGTCTGTGGAGGAGCACATTCCAAAGGGGTGGAGCATAGAGAAATTTCAATGTTGAATCAAAATAAGCGCATGGCAACCACTGAGTAACATTACATAGCATATTATTCATTAAAGGCAAACCACTGACAATAGAACACTAATGACAGATTACATTGAGGGATAATGTATTTATTTATGTATTGGCCACGTGGCTTGTGTTGTTGGCCTACTGTATCTTGAATCATTGGGTTATGATGGAACACATTTTCTACTATGTATTTCAAGATTTTCTCAAGGACTGAGGTTATGCCAGGTTGACCTCACCATGGACGACATTGCCGGGTCCTCAGCAACCCTGTCAAAGATGTCCCAAAAAGTGAGAGAGGCCTGCACAATGGCGATGGACAAGTTGCGACGAACAAAAGAAACACAAGAGAAACCATGTCAATGTGCAGGCTGTTGAAAAAAACTTCATTGTTATTGCTATATGTTGTTTCATAGCATGTTGCTTGCTGTGTTTGTTTTAATAAAATGTTTTATACTCTGATACTCTGTTGTGCTGTCCTTAATACACGTGTTGTGCATGCCTGACAGTAAGTCAACTCCTTCCCCACATCACGACTCTGAAGACCGACGTGCCGTTGTCCCCAGGTTTATTGACAGAAGGGAAAGTGTAAAACTAAAGAAAATGAAAATAACACTGTCAATAAGAAGTGTCTTACATTTCCAATAATACCTAGACATATATTAAAAACACAAACAGAGCCGCCAAGCAAGGCAGTTAGCAACGCAAACGACCGGCATGAAGCTAATAGCTAATAGCCTAGCATAAAACATCGGAGAAACAAGCTGACAAATAATACATTCAAACTGTGCTTCTAAACATAAATTTCCAACAGTAACGTGCAAAATTAATATTTCAGCTGTACATACCGACGATGCAACCAGAAAGCACAAGGTGTATGCAGGTGCTGCTGAGGCGTATAGACGAACATAAAGCACAACCACTAACTCCGTGTTTGTCCGTTTTTCACTTCCTGAATAAAGTTTTATACAAAATAACAGTGTTATTCGTAGCTGTTCCCAAGAAGCCAGTAGGTGGCAGTATTATTTCACAACTCTCTTAACTTATACAAACACATACATTAATGAACCTGAGATGTTTTTAAGCTAAATAAAAACATATTTACACAACTTAAGAACTCTATGATTTCCAACTCAGACCTTTAACCCCGACAGAACATCTGTACTCCTAATTCTGTCACTGTTTGATGTCACAAAGAAGGCTGGATCCCAAAGTTGTCCACAACATTTATTACATGTGATGAAAAAGTCTACAAATCTTTAGCTAACATGAATAGATATTTGTTAGTGATGAATAGGGTTCACTTTAGATTCAGGGACATAATAACATCTGCAAATGATTGATAGATTTTTTATGAAGGTCTAACAAATCGTTTGTTAAACATGAATAAACAAATGGTGGTACAGTGGGTTTTTAACACATCTACACTATTTCACTAATAATTACTAATAAGGTTGATCATATTGGAAAAAATGATCTACAAATCACTTATTACAAACAATGTTGCAGTGTTTTTAACAATGAATAAATCATATATAAATGTTACACAACTTAAGTTATAACTGGTTTAATAATCATTTACAAATGTATACAAATGGTTTATTCATGACTAGTTTAATATCTACCAATAGCTTATAAATGTCTTGTAACTCAAGTTGTAAATGATTTAATAATCGTTTACAAATGTATATAAGTGGTTTGTTCATGATTAGTTAAGTCTTATAAATGTCTTATAAATGATCATTATTGTAAAGTGTTACCCGGAACTTTATCTTTAACATTTTAGTTCACTGACTTAACCAATTCTGTAATCACTATATATATATATATATCACTATAATATTTTAGCATATTTATATGATATTATATTTCTTTGTTATATACAGTATATACTGTGTATATTTAATGCAACAAACTCTTGAAAGGGCTGGTTAAATCCTATGATCTCTGATGTGAGCACAGTCACATATTTCCCCATTTTCTCAGACATTTGGTGAACATAGTTTCCTGCAGAGCTGGGACAAATGCACTGATTTGACTCAAAAAGTCAAAGTTTCACAACAAATGACTGCATGCATTTGCGCCACAAGCCCATCTTTTCCTTACAAGCTTTTGTTCAACATATTCCGATGTCCAGTAAAATCAACTTATCGACTGTATAATAAACAGTGGACAGAGTCACCATGAAGTCAGCCACTGGTTTGTGACATACCATTTCGAAACCTCAAATTTGGCATAATGGCCGTCCCCATCTTCTTTTTTTGGAGCCAGAAGTGACCATATTTGGACGAGAGGGTGGAGCTGGGAAGGTTATGCATTGCAACACCTCTATCCTGTTTGCATCTGACTGACAACCCTGTCAATCAAAGTAGCACAGTAGCCAAACCCAAAAGCATGCGAGGTTTATCATCTGCTGTACTCTTCTCATAAGCTTACATACAATCGGACTTCTTTTTGCAACCAGCGAGGTTGCCCCCTGCAGGCCATTAGAAAGAATTCAGGTTTAAGGCAGTTCCACACTGGCACAGCACAGGACAGCCCACTACTGGTGATTAAGTGGTCTTGATTGGATCAGACTGATGAGTTTTCACCAAGGTAGTCACCACATTATGATGTTTACCTAAACCTGACCAATTTGTTTTTGTGTTTAAACCTAATCAAACCATAACCATAGAGCTGTCTCATCAAAAAACTGATTTTTTTTCCATCACTGATTTCCAAAAGTTTTGGATCACTGTTACGTGACAATCAACAATGGCTATCACACTGCGCTGGGCAACTCTGACCACACCACTGTCCACCTGATACCTGCATACAGGCAGAAATGGAACCTGTGCAAGCGTGTTGTGAGGACATCAAAGCAGTAGAACAGCCACAGAGGCTCTTCGGGCTTGGACTGTACTGACTGTGATGTTTTCAGGGCTGCTACTAACAGTCTGGATGAGTACACAGAGTACACATCAGCTTCTGTGAGAACAGCCAAACTTAAACAGTTAAGTTTGCAAAAGGAAGAGGTGTTTGGAAAGAGACAGGTTTTTAGATTCAAAGTAAAGGTTTAAATGACTGTATACTCTGAGAAACTTCAACACCAGTCCTCTGCCAATGACTCTGCTTCTGTCTGAGGGGGCTCAGAGCAGAGTCAGCCGATCAGTCTAACATCATCATCCCAGTCAAGGCCATAGGTTAAACCTTACATCAGCTCAGGTCCTACTCACAATCAAGCAGCACATGCATACACATGCATATATGCTTCAGGGTTATGTAATATTATTTTTGTATTCTCTAATGAGAGTCCATGGGGCACATAGCCAGTTATCATAGTCTTTAAGGGTTGCAAAACTGAAATTAAGCCATTAAGAAATTTAAGTAAATTAAGAGTTTTTCAGCCAGTAATGTTTATTTTAGCAGTCAGGTTTATGCATTTTCCTGTTCATGAATTAAGGAATACGAACATTAATTATTCCCCGTAAATGATCGATAATCTCAGTTCAGAATTTTTAGACCATTGGTCCTGGTTGAATCACAAACCTTAAACCTTTGCAGGCAAAACAAGCTCGTAGACACACCGAACATGCTAATATAACATTATTTAATCGTTTAACATAAGTTGGGAAGCAAGCAACATTAATCTATAAACTTCATAAAAACTACCACAGTTACCAGTCAGCAGTGATTAATATTTACATTTGAAGGATAATATGTCTTACATTAAGCAGTGATGTTATCCAACCCCCATGAGCTACCATGTAAAATGACTTGGGGGTATGTTGGCAGCGTTTCCACAACATAATCGAGAGCAGCCTATCCAAAATATTCTCATCAACAAACTGTCATTTGAACATTAATATGATATTTAACATAACTCTGCCCTTGTGAATTTGAGATTAGTTGATTCAACTCATATACAGAGACAGTGACATGATCCAAGTGATGAAAGAGAGAACAGACATCTTTTTTTCTCTACCTACATGCATAGGTGCTCAAATGTCTGTTGACATATTGCAATTAAATTATTCTGTCTCCCACGTCAAAGAGATGGGACTTATGTTCATTACAAATGAGATAAGGCTCATGCAGATACAAACCAGTAGTAACTCTTGTGTGTTTCAGTAAAGGTTACTGAACACAAAAAACAAGTTATCTTGATCAGGATTTTAATCTGTTAATAAAATACAAATACAAACATTGCTTTATTAATCTGTATCTCATTACTCTGAAAAACTACAGTGATTTAAGAAACACCAGACTTCTCACCATTCACTGTTCACTGACATTAATGTTCATCTACAGTTTGTTATTCTACAGTACTGAAATTAAAAGTTTGGAATGACCTTCAAACAGGTGACTAATTCTCTGCACACAGTCCCAAACGCTGCTGAATCAGTTCGGATTTCAACAAAACTTGGTGTGAATATGAGGAGATCTTCAGTGAGGTTAATCAGGATTGGTCAAAGGAATCTTGAGTTGGGAGCAAATATGTGATAGCCCATGCCCTCTTGCACCAATCAATATGGCATGTCAGATTTTGGTTAATACTTGCTGCCAAAGCATGCACACTGCAGTTAGTGAGATTCTGTCCACTGGGTTTTGAGGTATACATTTTTGGTATTCATGGTGCTACAGATCAGGCTCAAAATTCTTCAGTAAATTTATTCCCAAATGATGTTGATGGACATGTTGTTGATGAGTTAAGTCAGTGTACCTGCCCTTTGTGAAGTCTTGAAAAGTAAATAGGATATCAACAAGTGTTGTGCAACTTGTGATAATGTTAATCCAAAAATGATCCACACACAGTTTGGTAGCAATCAAAAAAAAAATAATGGCAGAAAAGCCATCATGACAGAATTTTATCATCCAAGAGTTTTTTTTGGAGAGTGCATTGAGCCAGACCTGTGTGTGAAATTTCAAGTCAATCATCAATGTGAGCGCCATGGCCTTTCCAGAGTTGCATTTTGGGGCCATAATTACAGCACTACCATCTGGCTGATTGGGCTCGTATTTCTTTGGAACGTTTACACACCATTTCCATTTATTGAGTTTCCTGTTTCTAGCTTGTTCCAGCTCAACGCAATTTGAGCCATGGCATAAGACAAAAATAATAATAATAATAATAATAATAATAATAATATATATAGTATAGTAAAACGTGGTCTCGATATTTTTTCTGTCTATGGCCACTCTGAGGTTCAGTAGAATATGGGTATCTCACGTTTGAAATTGAAGGAGACTTATATCTTCTATCTTTGAAGCAGTGTATGTCTGTGACATCATCAGCTGAACTGAAGCAATCAGCTGACACTGGCAGCCCCATTGATCAGCGCTTTTGTGCTGTGAAGACGTGCATTTCCATCTTGATTCAGAAAACAAGGGTAACTGTCTCTTTGAGAGTAAATTATACTTTGTTTTAATGCTTTGTTTTCATCTTGCCTCTCCAGTATGGCACAAATAAAGACAGAATTGCAATCTTCAGCAGCAGTAGTTTACATACGCAACATATTCATTATAACATGGTTGACAGTAGAGTTCTTTTTCATCCCTGTAATTTAGGAATGGGTTTGGCTGCTAATATGCCTGTCTCCCACTAAAAGTTTGTGGGCGCTCCTGGTCAGGAGTGGTTCTAAATGCATGCACACTCAAAAATGATTCGATTGAATTTTATTTGTAGAAACGAGCCTACGCATTGTTCCATCATAAAACTGTGTGTATGCACTGTTGATTGTATCTGCCCACCCCAGCGGTAATGACGAACACCCCGGTTTAACAGTTGAACACAAAGACAGTCACATATCAGGCGTCAGCAGTGCTTCATGTTGTGCAGTGCAGGCTGTAACAGGAGCTTCTCCTGGCAGGAGAGGAAGAGACTGAACCACACAAGAGGAAGAAAGAGAGAGAGAAATATCAATACTCACGAAGGGGGTGAGATTACAGGAACAAGCACTTTCCACTCCAACCAAAGCACAGAGTCCAGTGTCACAGATGACAACACTCAGCATTAATATGGATGAGGAGGAGAACCGTTCTGCTGCTGGACCCACCAGAGCGAGGCCATCCCCGGTCACTGTAGCAGCAGCAGCGACAAACTTTCCTCTGTACTCACCAGTGCAGCCGAATCAATCCACTCAGCTGAAAACAAGGACTGTGTGTGTGTGTGTGTGTGTGTGTGCGCACCACTCTCAGGGCTTTTCAATGAATCCTGGTTATACAAAGTGAGAGTTCAGAATGAAGACGGTTATTATCTGCCTACCTTGGTTATGAATTCAATATTGGCCGACGACTTCAAAGTAAATGGAATCAATCGCAGTTACAATAAACTCCCTAAAACATTCAACTTGTTCCTTCATTCAATTTTTATTGACACTTACTCTTACTCTTACAAGCATGTTAGTTCATCAGACAGAATGCTATCTAAGTGCTTAGGATAATATCTTTTTGCTGGATGGACATCTTCGTATTATGTGAATGATTCTTTCAGCCGAACACAGGCAGCTAAAAGTGTGACTGTGTGTGTGTGTGTGTGAGTGCGCAAGTGAGGTGTAAACCTTTTAATAAAAATCTACTTCATTATAACCTCCTCTCTTTGACCTTCCCTTTTCTCATTTATCTCCTCTGCCTCAGAAGCCACTTTTCTCACACTGTAGGACATTGTGCTTTCCTCTCGTGCTATTTCACTGATTCTCGGTCGCAGCCTATTCAGCTGCTGGAGGTCTCTGAATCTAAGCACAGTTGCTTCACTTTAATGTTTCGCTTTCCAGTATGGAAGGATTTTAGAACTGACATAAAGGCTGAAGCTGCAAGCTGATTTATTCTCACCTCAGAGCACATGAAAAACTCTCATATCTGCTTTTTTACAGGTTGAACCAGCGAGAGTCCAAGTATGTATTGGATTTGTGATAATAGCCATCCTCTAAATATAATCAGGATACTCTTTCTTAAAGCATTTTTTGTAGAAGTTTTATGCTAACACTGCATCTTTCAACTAATTCTGTTGGTAAAAGTTTTTCATTGTAGAAAAAACAGACTTTCTATTTACATTTGTAGGTATTCAGTTATATTGTACGCAGATTTTATTTCCCAGCATGAAGGCTGCAGTGGGTTTGAGCTGATTGATAGGGAGGGGTGCCCGTCAAAGTCAAGTCTGTCAAATAAGAAATAAGAAGAAAAAAAGTCAAATTGCTCCCCCCCCCCCAAATCTTGGCCTGAAACCTCCAATACCACCTGGTAGTTCAACGGCCCAAGTCATTGCACCACTCAGTATGGTCCTTGCTATTCTGAGAGAGTACCCAGAGTTCTGAGACATAAATCTTCTAACTGTGCTATTTTGATGTATGCAGGGGTATCTGGAGCGGTCTCTCCGAGTTGTAGCACAAAATCAAGAGGTCCTCTCAGCGAGCGAACAAGGTTCTGCAGGGGAGACTCCAGAGGACTCCTGGACCACCGAATTGATAACAAACCCCAAAAATAAAATAGAGTCCTTTGGATAGAAAATAAAGTAGCAAAATCAAATATAAAATGAGATTCCTTTGGTTTGTGTTCCCTTCCAGTGTCACTCTTTTGTTTGTGTATTTCTCTCTACCCAGGTAGGATAAATGTGTGTAACGGTGGTTGTTCCTTATCTGGAAATCCTGTGAAATCAACAGGACGGAGTCTTTCGAATGAAGGTTAAAACAGCTGGCCACACTGCTTCAAGCATCCATCTCAAGAAGTTCTCACTGGGTCTGGCTCGCCATCGCGTTCAGCAGAACCTTAGTCCAAGCATCTAATCCAGTCGAAAGAAAAACCAATCTGCACATACAGTCCAGAGCAAATCAGTATTAATCATCACAAAGTGTTCTTGTTCTATTCTGTATCTATTTCAATGAATGAGATCTCATCAATTTTAATAATCTATGTTCTTAGCTGTTTTCATACTGTTTTTAACCCTATTGTGTTTTAAGGCTCATCAGTGCAGAGTATTTTACTCAACAAAATAAATAGTTCTGCATTGTGAAATTCACAGAAAAATTCTTAACATGTTCTATTTGACATGAAATAAACAACTATCAAAAAACATCACACTATCAACACACACCAACAATAGTTTGTTTTAACATACACTTATCATGAATTAACTTAAATAAAACACATATAAACACATCCAACATGATATTTCAAAAACATTCAGTGCTTCAGGAATTTACTCCAACTGGTTTTAGCTCGTTTTAACTCAATACATACAGACATGAATCAGTTACGCTACACAAGCTAACTATTCGCTATACTATTAGTTTAGGTAGCTTTGTAACTCACCGGAGCATTGATAAAAGTAAACACCACCCGATTCGTTTACCACCGGAGCAACGCACCGTTAAAACAATAAACAGAACCGGTAGATTCTTGTCATCTCCCAACAGTTCCTCCACTGATTTAGCTGGTATATTTCTTGTTTCTATCGTTGTTTTTCTGTGGCTTAACGTCTAGCGGCTCTCATCTCTCTGCATGTAGTCTCGCCAGCAACAGGTCTGCCCAGCAACATGTCGGCTCAGAAAGGCTGCGCAGAAGGTCGAACAAGCCGATTTGTAGGGAGTTAACCCTTTAGTGGCCATGCAGTTTTAGGCTGGTTACACATGGTCCAATTTTTGGACCAGTACTGCCCCAAGACCCATCTCACTTGCATCTGTATACACCATGAAAAGGTGCATGGAACTTTGGGTGGCCCAAAACAGGTGGTTTTACCAGATGACCAGGTGACCAAAGAAACCTTGCTCCTTTTTTCTTCAAGGCATTGAGTGGCCTAGCAATCTGAGAAAAGTTGGGGACAAATTGATGATACCACCCTGCCATGCCCAGGAATCTCTTTAAGGCCTTCAAGTTGGTGGGTATCAGAAACACAGCTTCTGTCTTGTCTGGATCAACATGAACGCCAGTGGAAGAAACAACATGGCCAAGAAATTTCCTGAAGAACTTGCTTTTTTTCATGTTTACCAACAGACCAGTACTGTGGAGTTTATCAAGGACAGCTTGGACATCATAGAAATGTTTCTCCCAGGATGGTACACAAACAGATGAGACCTTTCACTTCTCCCAGTGCTCTCTCCATGAGCCTCTCGAATGTAGCGGGACGTTGCTGAGAGTGGTATATGGGCTTGGCTTTCTTAGACTGGTTAACATTTGGGCATGAGTATGGAGCGGAATTCTGACAGCGGTCGCTACAAGGTCTAAATGTTTTTCCAAAGTCAAACAGTCAGAAATAAAATTTGTGTGGATAGGCAAGTATTTAAATTAAAAGTAGTTAAAATGAAAAGGGTCTAAAAAAAACTACTGCAGGCTATAAAATATCCACCAAATATCACACAAAGGTTTTCTCAGAAGAAATAGAGGAAAGAAAGTAAGTATATTTATTCAAGTACTGTACTAGTTTTGAGGTACTTGTACAACCCCCAAGGCCAAAAAAGTTGGGACGCTGTGTAAAATGTTAATAAAAACAGAATATGATGGCTTGCAAATTATGTAAACCTTTCATTTAATTGAAAATAGTAAACAGACAACATATCAAGTGTTGAAACAGGGACATGTTTACCTTTTTTGTTGCATCATCGCCTCTTCTTTTATACCTGGTCATGTTGCTAACCTGTGGAAAATTAACCTAATTAGTTGGGAGCTGTTCCTCCAGGTGTTTTTTTGTTTTGTTTTGTTTTTAACATTACACAACTTTTCCAGTGTTTTGTTGTCCCTCTCCCAACTTGAAACGTGTTGCTGGCATCAAATTTTAATGAGCACATATTTTTCATAGAGCAAGTTTTCAGTTTCAACATTTGATAAGTTAGCTATTTGAGGAGTTGGGAGTGAGAATATGTTGTATAAAACACAACATATGTCACGTTATCATATATCAGTCACAAGAAATATTTTACTGTAGAACTAGAGAAGTACTTTTACTTTGATAATTTTACCTAAGTAGGATTATGAATCAAAGAATATTTTTACATTGTTGTATTAGTACTTTTACTTAAATTACTGTAAATTTCTTCCACAACTGTTAATGATACAGCCTTGATTTTATTGAATTGGTTTAGTGTCAAGCAGACAGGCTGATTTCATGTGAATTAGGTTACAGTGTTATTTTGATTTGAAGCTATTTCATTAATAAGATATATTTTTAAGCTCTGCTAAGTTTTTTCTGGCCACTAGCAAGAAAACATCAGCAACCTTGATATGAATGTGATATGGTTTCAGTAGGTCTTCTGGACATTGCCACAGCAGACATTTTGACAGGTGCATGATGGCTACATCATTAGGTGTCACTGTAATGTCATGCCAGTGAGTAACTTTATTGCCAGACAAGTTGTTGTTGTTGTTGTTCTTCAAAGTTCAATGTTCAAGGTAAGGGATAAATTATTGTTATTGCAAAAAATATGCTTAAGCTTTGGTAAGGGTTAGGCAGATAAAACTCTTGAGGTTAGAGTTAGGGAAAGGGCAGAGTGAGGGCAAACATGAATTTCAGGTCTGTGACAGGAGACAGTCATCTGCATGAAAGTCAGTAGAACTACTCACCCTTCCACCAACCCAACCTCCACAGCCTTACTTTCAATCGTACTACATGAAGAGCACACTTATTCCTGCAATGGTACTGAATGCTGACACCGGAGGTAAATCATTAGATGCAGAATCATGCAATATGGACATAGTTCCAGGCTGCCCTGAGCCAGTATGCATCGTTATAAATTACACTTGTGCTGCGTTCACATGATTTATGTAAATCCAGTATTCACTGACCTTTTATCTCACATTTCCACCAACTCCTGAAAAATGTATCCAGCTTCAAGTTTCCCAGCCCTGTGTCCATACTGTATAATACATTACGTGTTACTGTTACCTAATGTATGAAGTAGAGGATCATTTTGTACAAACTGGAGAAAGTATAAGACATGGGTGACTGGTGGCAACAGGTTCCTGATTCTCCTGCTATTATTAGTCTTAACATATTGCCTTTCTGTGCGTGAGTCACACCAATTCCTGCTTTCCCTGCCGCTAAGATGGCACACACACGCACATATTCTGTTGTATGTGTGCATATGTACACCCTTTCAACTGCATAATCAGCACACACCAGTGTAAGAATGGTGTCAGTGCTGAGTGACGTGCACACTCACACAAACACACGCAGAGAGTGTGTGTTTTGGTTGCGTGTAAATGCGTCAACTGACTGCTGTCTTGACAAGGACGACAGCAGCAGTGTGTGTAAGCCTCTGTTGGCCTGTCAGCTGGCTGCTGCCACAGCTGATCAAAGTGTGGGGAGATATACACACACATGCACATTTAAGGACAACACACACACGCAGAAAACAAAGACGCTAGAGAAAATGCATGCATAACTCACGTGCAGTGCACATTTCATCTGCAGGGATAAAGATAGTGCATATCACCATCACAACTGCGTCCATAATCCGTAGACCACAGCGGAGTTGTCATATCAAGCTTGTAGGCTTACACTTCAAAGAATAGTGGGATGATGTCAACTGACTATAGTCTGAATCTGTAAGTAAAATGAAATTATAGACCATTATTGCAGGTACTGCTGTTTAAAATGAGCCAAATGGCAACTACTGGCACATTGATATATTGTTTAAGTGCACTGAGCACACTGGGTACAAATATTATGTGGTAATTAGGGAGAGAAATGGCCTGTTAAACTTGACTGAAATATGGGTTGCCAGTTTGAAAATGCTATAATTCCCCCTTCAGTGTTGATTATATTTTATACTGTTACCGTTCTATTATTCCCAATGCCACAGACATTGGAAAAAATCCACCAACATCTAAAGGAATAGTTTAACATTTCTGTAAATAGCCTTCTTCTCTTTCTTGCTGTGAAGATGGATACCACTTTTATGTCTGTACAAGCAAAGCAACAACAAGCAAATATAAAGCTACAGCAAGCAGCCATTTAGCTCTGCTTAGCTTAAAGACTGTATGTAGGAGGTGTTTTCCACATTGAAAAATGAATTATTTTTACACTATGGTTTTTGACCTGAATAAGCAGATGAGATACAGTGTGTTAATTGGTGAACTTTAGAAATTAATTGAGTGCTGGCTCCAACTGCATATTTACTGTGCAGATTTGAGTGGTATCAATCTGAACATTTAACCCTGGACAGTGAAGAAGCATACATTCCATAAGTGTTGTTTGTATTCTACATATGCCTCAGTCCATTACCTTATTTGATCAACTATAGTATAAGTATGTGCTATTGATACATTTGATGCCCCGCACACACTGGGAGAGCCTGTGTCATAGGACAGATGTGAGCCTGGCTACCCAAACAGCGACACTCTCCTGTCGTGTTGAGACAGAAGGCAAAACAACATTTAAGTACAGTCTGAGCACATATGAAATCAATGGAGAGAAAGCAGTGGGTGTAAATTTGCCCTGTGGTAGCACAATCTCAGCGAAAAAATACTTCTTATCCCAAGGCTTTATGAATTTATTTCATGAGCATATAGATGAGGAAACAAAGAAAGAAAAAATAACAGAAAGAACTGTCAGTTTGAGCTGCTCATGAGTGGCCAGCTCTGACTGCCAGCACTGCTGACATTTTTATTGATATCCATGCTACATTGTGTTACAGTCAATCAGTGTCACCCTTTCCCTCACACCCCTCAGGTCCTCTTGAAAAGCTGTTGAGAGCAGCTCTTATGGAGGTAGGAAGAGAACAAGTCTCACCTCTCATGTGACTGTCTCACATACATCTGATGGAACATATACACTTCTTTTTTAATCGATCCAGCTGTCTACACAGCTTAATGAGTTGGGTGTTTCTTGCACCATACACATGCAAACATGACCTGATTTTTACACTCTTTTTCCTTCCATTTTCACATGTAACTACAGTGATTGTTGGGTTCTGAATGCTGCCATAGACATGATGAAAACCTATTGGTATCTATTGCTTGAGGCTTGACTGATCTGTACACGGTAATTTTGACATTCTGTTTTTTGTTTGGTTTTTTTTGTTTGTTTTTTTGTCCCTCTGTGAGAGTAAAAAAAAAAAAAAACAGACTAGGATTCTACAGTCACAGAAGCAGCTCTATGAGGTTAGGATTAGGGTCGAATTAAAATTGATGCAGCTAGATGAAAAGTTAGAGGATCACTTAAGTTATTAGGGAACATGAATAGTCTGGACCACATTGCCATCCATGGAGCCAGGCTGAATGGCTGGCTATATGTACTGTACATACAGTATATGTATATGATACACATTATACGTTATACATAATACAACATGATATATTATACAGTAGGATAACATAGCATGGGATGTAATAATGTAATATAATAATATCGTAGATCAGAATTGTACAGCGTACAATGAAATGAGTACTACTACTAATAATACTAATGCAATGTGTGACATAACTGTCATGGAACCTTGACAATAAATAGTCATAAACAATTGTCACAATCATCACACACAAAGCAGTTTTTGCACTCAAAAGCGAGTTAAGTCGAAGGCAACTGGACTTGGTGTAGATTCTTGAAGACGTTTCACTTCTCATCCGAGGAGCTTCTTCAGTTCTGACTGACTGGTACAGAGACCCAGGTACTTAAACCTCTGTGGAGTCGTTAACTGCGTCATTGATACCACTTAGTATGTGGGTGCTCCTGGGTGTTAAACGACGGTCGTTGAGAGTCGTTTGGGAGTCACCTGATGCCAAGTGTGAATGACCATTAACACTGTCACATGAGGTCAAGTGGTTGTTTACTCTCCTGGGAAGAGATGAAAGGACAGCATTGTAAGTGGGAGACAGGTGATGTCTGAGGCCTCCTCCTCTGTTGACTGATGGCTTCTCTACTCTGACGTAGATGGCCTCTTTCACTCCTCTTTCAAACCACCTATCTTCCCTGTCCAAAATGTGTACATTGTTGTCGTCAAAAGAGTGTCCCTTTTCCTTGAGGTGGAGGAAAACTGCTGAGTCTAGGCCTGTGGTGTTGGCCCTCCTGTGTTGAGCCATCCGTTTGTTGAGTGGTTGTTTGGTTTCTCCTATGTATAAATCTGCGCAGTCCTCGCTGCATTGGACAGCGTACACCAGGTTGCTTTTCTTGTGCTTCGGCGTGGGGTCTTTGGGGTGGACCATTTTCTGTCTGAGTGTGTTGCTTGGTTTGAAGAAAACCGGGATGCGATGCTTGTTAAAGATCCTCCGGAGTTTCTCAGATACTCCAGACACGTAGGGTATGACAATGTTGTTGCGTCTGTTCTTCTTCTCCTCTTCCCCTGTGGCATCGACACTCTTCCTGGATTTTGTGGCTGTTTTCACAAAGGTCCAGTTGGGGTATCCACACGCTTTGAGTGCATTCCTCAAGTGTTTCCGCTCCTTCTCTTGGGCCTGTTCACTTGTGGGGATGTTCTCTGCTCTGTGGTGCAGGGTTCTGATGACTCCAAGCTTGTGTTCCAGTGGGTGGTGGGGGTCGAAGAGCAGGTATTGATCTGTGTGCGTAGGTTTTCTATACACCTCGATGTGAAGGCTCCTGTCCTCTTCAATCTGTACGTTGCAGTCCAGGAAGGCCAAACTGTTGTTCCTTGTGTCCTCACGTGTGAAGTTAATGTTGCTGTCCACAGAGTTGATGTGTTCCGAGAAGGCTTGTGCTTCTTCAGTTTTGATGATGACCCAGGTGTCGTCCACACATCTGAACCAGTGGCTAGGCGCAGTTCCCCTGAAGGAGTTTAGGGCTCTGTTTTCCATTTCTTCCATGTAGAGGTTGGCCACTATGGGAGAAACCAGTGAGCCCATGGCGCAGCCATGCTTCTGCCTGTAGAACTTCCCGTTGAACTGGAAATAGGTGGTGTTGAGGCAGAGGTCCAGCAGTTGGCAGATCTGATCCGGACTGAGGCTACTTCTGTTGTCCAGGGTGGTATCGTGCAACAGTCGTCTCCTTACGGTTTCAACTGCCTCCATGGTGGGGATGCATGTAAACAAAGAAGTAACGTCATAGGATACCATGGTTTCATCTGGGTCCAGTTTCAGGCCTCGAACTTTGTGGGTAAAGTCCCAGGAGTTCTGGACGTGGTGAGGAGTGTTGCCGACCAAAGGAGCCAGGATGGTGGCTATGTGTTTGGCAATGTTGTAGGTGACCGAGTTGATGCTGCTGATGATGGGTCTGAGGGGGGCTCCTTCTTTGTGGATCTTGGGGAGTCCATACATGCATGGGATGGCCTCTCCTGGGTATAATCTGTAGTATTGTTCGCAGTTAACGACTCCACAGAGGTATAAGTACCTGGGTCTCCGTACTGTACTCGCTTTTGTGTACCATGACCTGGATGACTGAGAACCTTCACAGACAGTTTTTGCACTGTTGCACTTTTGGTTCCTAAAAGAACCTTTGTGCTACCAGGTGAAATGAGGCAAATGGGTGAGTGAGAGGGAGATTACATAATTTACACACGGCCATTCTGCCAAGATACAGCACGGCTGGTGACTTTATGATCTCCATGAACATCTCTCTTACAGAGAGAGCCTCTTGACAGGCATAGCTGCTTCCAATCCTGACCCTGCACAGCAACAAGTCCAGTGTTGAATCAATTCCCACAGAATTGATTTTCAAACTTTTTCATGGTTTAGAGTTAAATCAACACTTTCAAAACAGTTAAATATTTAACACTATTTCAGAGTTAATTCTTTATCTCACAAAACAGAGTTAAAGTAACATTATGGGATGAAACAAATAACTCTCTCTGGGTTATTTTTTTTAACCATTTGGGTAGTGTTAGTTTGTTATCTATACTGAAAAAAAATATAATTACTTAAAAGAATAAATTCTAATAAACAAAATTATTTTCCAGCAAACATGTATTTTGCCTTTTCACCCTTGCAGTCATTAATATCACTCATCAATGTTGTTTGCATGAATGTGTAAAAATACCGTATACCGTAATCACCAATACAGCATCATAAGACCAATCAAACAGAAAATGTGCCTTGAAAATATCCTAAGGGAGCGGTTTGCCTGGCATGGGATGAGATGCTTATCCGTGGTCATGTAGGAGCTGTCAATCTTGCTCTTCTGACGGCCAATATGAAGATGCTCCTCCAAACTGCAGCATAACTAAGGTTGACATAAGAAACTGAATATTAGACACCAGAATAATGTGCAGCCACAGAGAAAACTCCATTATATAACTGACTACTCATACATTGTGTCGTTAACTAGTGCAAGATGGGAAAGCTTTTTTAATGACCCTCATTTACACATGTGGCTAAAATGGTGATGGGACAAATTGTTATAATCAACCTAACATAATTACCTTATGAAAGACAACAAGTCTCTCAACTGCATCTGATGCGCTGATTTTTGGAGACTTCGGCTCCCCAGGTGGTGGTGGCAGGAGATGTACCAGCAACAACAGAGATGCCATTACTTGTTCATAGGCTGTGGACTAAAAGTGATAATTAACTGCGAACTCTTCAAATTTCACCCATTTATTGTTCATATTCACCCCAAAAATCAGATTAACTTTCAGAGATACACAGAATAAACAAACAAATTAAATTTAGAACGTCTCACAAGTGCTGTCATTTCGTAATTTTAATCATACAGTCACAAAAATGATGAATAAGGCAATGATAACTGCAATTATAGCAAATGCTTTAAAATGAGCAAAACAAATACAACTCACCTGTTGCCTCATCAAGATCACTTCCTGGTGGACTTTCTGCTGACTGCACCAAGCAACACAACTCTGGTGAAGTGAGACGCTGAGCCTCCTTTATGACGTTTGGCTTGAAGAGCACATCCCATTTCTGAAGCAGTCTGGAGCAGGTCTCGTCATCAAATAGGAGACGTCTGCGCTGTTTTCTCGCTGAGTTTGTTCTGGTGTTTGTGGAGCTGCTTGTTGGCTGGAGTTTGACTGTGCTGCCGTGTTGACTGTGTTTCTATCGGGTGTCCAGGACGAGTTTCTCCGGGGGGAGACGGTGGAGGTTGACCTTTAATTAATTATATTTATTACACCTTAATGTGGGTTAACCACTCATTATCTTTGTATCTCATCAACTTAATATCATATTCATATATTATATTATATTATATAGTATATACTGTATATTACAATAATAAAAAAAAAAGAATTAGAAGTAAATGATGTGAAGACACGCAATGTAAATTTTGCTGAGAGAGAGATTCTCCAAATGTGAGTGATGTCCTGACTTTATGTTGTTGGACAAACTCATCACTCAGCACATAACACAATATATAACACAACATGTTATTTCTACAGAAACTGCATGAAAGAAGAGTATATGATATGGTGTTTCTATTTCATACAGTTCGAAGCTCCAAAGAAGCCTCACTCAGAGAACAGAGTTTTTCCTGGTTCCTTCCCTGCAGAGATTGGTGCCCCAGTGGAATTTCAGATTGTTAAGCGTATTTATGAATCCAGCACTGTGGTGCTCAATTTGAACCCAGTATATTAGATATTGGGACAACAACTCTTGCAGGGAAGGAAACAGGCTTTCTATTATTAATCAGTTACTTTATGGTTTGTTTTTTAAATGTATTTACGTATTTTTTTTATTCCTTTGAGTCCATCCTGCCTGCTGCCATGCTCAATGTCAACCAACGTTCATCAAATTCATATGAATTATTAATTATAGTAATATAATAATGTTAATTATAATAATATTATGTACACTTAATTTCCATGAAGATGAAAACGCTACTTCTTCTTCTAAAAATGCAGTGAATGTAAGACAGGCTTGCTTGATAACAAGCCAGCATAGCAAAATTATGTTCATTTGTTATTGTGTTGTAATGTAGTGTCAGCATAACAAAATTACCTCACAGTAATAATATATCATGGCTACAAATAAAAGCAGACACAATTTTTTATTTATGATATGGTGAATATAAATTGATGACATGGCATGCACAAACACGGGCATATTAATGTTGGTGCTGCCTGGAGCATGAGAGGGAGGATGTGAAGGCCTCCCTAACCCTGATGGCCAGTGGCTCCACCTCACCAGCCAGGATGCTCCCGCTCACTGCAGTTGTCTGGGTTGTCCTCCACAGCTAGTTATTGAGCACACAGGTAGCCTTCACACACCTTTCTGCAACTTTTGAATGGAATTCTATCGCATGCCTGTAAATCCTCCATTGGGAAGAAATGATCGCAAAGGCATTCTCCACAGCCGGCCAAACTCTGGACTGACACAGTCATGGACTTCTCCATGAGCCAGACACTGGAGACAGTAGAGACCCCAACACAGAGGATGTTGTTGTTGCAATGGTCTTGAATGAGTCACCAGTGGCTAGGTATCTGCAGTGTAGGAAATGTTAGAGTTGTACTGAAGATACTTTTGGGATTAAAAAGTGTATTTATCTTCACTGCAGCTTCTCAGCCTCAGATGTTGTCATCTACTGATAAACATCTCACATGCTGGTGAGTTTATGTAACTTTTAAGTGACACAGTATATAGATATCTGTGTAAAAAATAACTTCACTGTCATATTTACGTCACTATTATATTTATAGACTTTATGCTTAATTTAGATGATGTTATTTTGAGTGTTGATTGAGCAGCAACAATGGTTGCATAGCTTAGCCTTGATCAAACCAAACTGCACAGAGAAAATCAGCATTTTAAAAGTTGCTCGCTCGTGGTGTTGCAGACAGACATGACAAAGCATGAATTCCTACTTTTTACGCATTGACATCATGATGTAGTCATTTCGGCGCAGCTTACTGCTATAGTAAGACAAATTCATGTATTTATTTTATTTATTTATTATCAAACTTGCATGAGTAATGTGAAAATGCAAAAATTTGCTTTGCATTTGGTATGAACACACCATTACAGCAGCAGCAGGGCCAAAGATAACAACACTGACAATAAACAAATATTGAACATATAATAATGATGAACAGAAACAATTTATGTGTTATAGATGTTTAACTTCAACAACTTCAAATCCACATTTCATTGTGAAGGACACACTGCTGTCATTATATGATTAGAGGATATATATTATTTGACTTGGCATTTGATGTAAAAATAAACAAGTAAAGTTCACTACCAAGTGATTACAATTAGCTACCAAGCTATACTGGCTAGGCAACTAACATCTGAAAAGACAACAATGTTCATGGTAAAAGTGTGTCCTTACCATAAGCAGCCATTCAAGTAAATATTTTCTCCATTAATCAATTGTTTGGTTTGTAAAAATTTTGAATATAGTTATGACACATCATAATGCTTCATGTGGTTACATGACAAGTCAGATCGAACCTTTAACAGCATAATTTCAGGTGGGAGCTTTAAAATGATTCAATTTACATGAGTAACATAAATTGACAATAGCATTAAGTTTGACTAGCAGACTGGCCCAAGTCCCAGGAGCAGCAGTTAACTGAAAAATGAATGCTGTATTTGTCATTGTCCAATAATCTGACTACAGGTAACATTTCCACTACAGCTTTATCAGATATAACATTTGCATTTACTTTACCATTAATATAGCAAGTTAGCTGTTGGAGCATGACGTCAAGCCTCTTCTACCTGCTAATGTAAGCGTTTATGCATGTGTACTTACGAGAATTAAGGCAAGAAGACAAACTTGAATATATAGTATTATTCACTTCGCGGTTTCCAATGAGAAGGCGTGGGTGTGTGTGAGTGTGTTTCCGTGTGTGTGTGACAGCCTGTAACCGTGGGTGGGTCCAGACTGGACAGAGGGACATATGACCTATGTTGACCTATTCAAAAAGGCAACTGCAGTAATTAAGTCTTCACATATGCAAGCCATTGAGATGCCAAACTCTAGACACTTTGCTGAGAAAGCAGTTTTAAGGTCCTGCAAAACTGTGGAGTGTGCTCCTCATTGGCCAGGTGGATGATGTGGTAGATCAGCACCCCAAACTGAAAGAGATGCTCTTGCTGTGCAGTAGCCTTTCTTTCACAGTAAATATAACATTTAAGCTGCAGTGGGGAGGCAGCAGAGATACTTGGGGGACTGCCAGTGGAGGTGCAGGGGTTACTGGAACAAATCGAACCTCTGGTTAGACTTTTGCTGGTGTTCCCAGCGTCCTCCTCTGAAGCAGAGAGGAGCTTTAGTGAACTGACAAGGCTCAAAACTTGGCTAAAAGCCAACATGACTCAGGACAGACTGAACAGTGTTGTTGCGTGTTATGTGCGTGTGAGACAAAGTTGACCAGCTGGACAGGGAAAAAAACTGCAATGAAACCAAAAGCACATTCATTTGTCTAGTAGGCATAATGACCTTTCTATGTTTCGCATTTTCTGCATTTGTTAGTTTAAAATAATTTCATTATTAATGCATTTGCTAGTTGGTTAGTTGCTAGTTTGCCAGATGGTTTGATGAGAAGAACTGTATGCATAAAACACTGAAATATTTTTCATAATATTTTTAATTTTTCATAATGAAGGAGGCTTGCGTTAGGCAGCTGACAACAATCAAGGCAGCAAACATTGTCAGAAATGTGCCTAGCCTGTGTGATATGGGAATTGACAAAATCATTTTATTAGTTATTACTAGTTAAAATAATTTCATTATCAGTGCATTCGTCAGTTAATTAAAGTACTGTGTGTGTGTTTCTAGTACAGGTGCTGGGATTTATGTTTTGTGTGTGGTTCTTGGTCTTGGTGACTGTTGTTCTGAGACAATATTTTGTTTGTTTCATTGTTGGTGTAACCCGCATGAAATATACGGGTACTAAACCCATTATTATCATGTAGAGGTGAAGTCTCATGGTCCGCCAGAGGGTGGCGCGGCTGCTCCGGGCCTCTGTAATTTAGCGCCTGCCCGGTTGCTTCTCTCTCTCTTTTCCATCTGAGACGTTGTCCTGAGAGCACACACGGATCAACCCAAAGACCCCGGTATGAAAATGATAAAAAATGATAAAACAGTGATTAAATCCCATATTTTATGTATTGTGTATAGTTTATAGTATTTTAATTAGTTGCTTGCTTGTTAGGACCAAGTTCTGTGTGCCGTACTGAGCGGAGGAGCCGTTTCCATCTAGGAGGCTAGGCCTCCATGTTGGTTGGTGATATTAGCTGGTTCCTGACTACACCCTACGGTCATTAGATATTTAAAAAAAAAAAAACAATCGGAGTCATAGAGCTTCTAATACAATTCTGGTACGGACAGGATCATTGTAAATAGTTTAAAATGATAATAAAAGGACGAGGAAAGATCGCTAGCGATGTTAGCAGCGAAGCTAATACTAATCGCTAATGGCGCTAGCCTTACAGCTAGCATTTTCTATACAATCTGGTTGTTAAAAAAGATAGATACTGTTTGGAAGTTGTTTTAAAATATATATATATAGTACCTTTAAAATGTAAGTAATTTCACTGTGTTATTTAAAGTGGTTGTGAGTTCATGATAAAAACTTATTTTGTTACACTAAGATGCTTTTATTGTGATATATGTCAATTAATTTTACAATGATTGAAGGAACATATATCCTGTATTTGATTTACATGAAAGATATTTTAAGTGAATGGAGTAATTTTTAACTTGTGTTGGAAGTATTTATTGCTCTTCAACCTGTACTGACTGTAAAAACATTGTCATAGCTAATCTATTCACAAGCCTACTGGAGTGAGGCCACACAGTCCTGTATTCATTGATTGACCATGAAACACTGTAAATAAACAAACAGTACAGCATCATAAAATACCAAGAACACACAAAAAAAATGCTTGTATTCATGTCAACTGGCTCAGCATAGATTGATGAAACAGCTGGAGACTGTTCTTCCTTTATATTATTATTATAACTTAAATTATATTATAGTATTTATATTACATATATACGCTTCTTTTGTCTGCTACCACAGATAATTAGATATTTGCTGGTAATTTTTTTCAAGTCTTCAGAAAATACTGAGATACTGAGAAAATGACATGTTGTGGTCCCCCCTAAGTTGTAATGAGATCTGAGCCCTTTGTAGGGTTGATGCACTGTATCACGGGAGACTGTACAGTATTTATGATACCGTCTGTAAGAAGCAGTTTGTCCACAGCGCCGCAGCACACCACCTTGTATCAAGTGAGCACAGGTGTCACAGAAACCAATACAAGGTACAAGGTTTGTCATTTTTCATATTACAGCAAAGGGTTGTACAACAAATGCAGGTTGTAGTAACCATAGACACTGCCTCTTGCTGAGCTGGCATTACATAAACAAACCATAAGTTACCATGAATAACAAATCAAAATTTAATCCAAATTTAATTAAACACCTCTTCATTTCTTTAGTCCAAACAATGTCATATAGGTGGTGGTGCATGTGCTTTGACTGTGACCTCCATCAAACAGATTATGTCAGGAAAGAAACTGAAACTGTGTAAATGATTAAAAAAAAAGAAACAAAACAAATTGTAGTCCTCACAATGACACGTGTTACTTATATATATATATATATATATATAGCTATATGCAATTATTCCTTGAGTGAGAGAAAAGGATACACTATCAACATGGATCATGCTAGGCCCCTTCCAATGAAGGGAAATCTGAACATTATAGCATACAAGGATAAGCTAGACAACAGAGTGCTCCTAACCATTTCCTTTCCTGTTGCAACATGACTCTGCCCCTTTGCACAAAACCAGGTTCAGTTTGGTGTGGAAGAACTTGACTAGCCTGCACAGAGCCCTGGACACAACCTCATATAACACCTGTGAGATTGACTAGAGCATCAACTGTCAGTCAGACCTTATCAGCCAATTTGATGTGATGATGTAGGTTGAAAAAAAATGAGACACTGTACTTCAATGTGAAGTGCAATAGTCTTTTTCTGGAGAATATGACAGTGATGAAATCCTACAGCAGCTGTTATATTTATGGATGTGTTGCCGGAGTGGTGACATTCCTGCCACTCGGGAAGACAGCTGAAAGCCAGCAGCACAAGAGAGAAAAAAATGAAGATGTCAGTCATGATGAAGTAAAAATCTTAATGAAACCCGGCAACAACAGCACTCACAACATAAAGAGAACAATAAGGAAACAAATTTCACATTGGTCATTTTTATTCCTGGATACTGATCTGACAGCTCACTTTCAAGAACTGACTAGGACAATGCTGAAAGGAGACTTTTCCAGCACTTTGGACATGAACAAGGACACAGTTCTAAACATAATAAGGAGTTGCAAAATGAGTCTGCAACAAAAATGAAAATAGATGCAAGTTGTGGAGAAGAGAAATTGTAGAGGAGAGGGTTCCAACCAAGAAAGTATCCTCCAGTTGATAGAAACAGCTGAGGAAAAGCCAGGCACAGCATAGTTGGCTGGAGTGATTTGAAGCACATCGCAGCTCAACTTGAGCAGTAGAAATGTCTTCTTTGGACTGATGAATCATGCTTCACAATCTGGCAATCTGATGGACGAATTTAGGCTTTGCAGAGGCCAGGACAAAGCTACCTCCCAGAATGCATAGTGCCTACTGGAAAGTTTGGGTTAGGCCCCTTAGTTCCAGTGAGGAATTTCCTTAATGCTCCAGGATACAAAGACAACTGGGCATTTCCAACTTTGTGGCAGCAGTTTGCTGTTCCAGCATGACTGTGCACATGTGCACAAAGCAAGGTCCATAGAGGCATAAAGACGGGTTTGCTGTGGAGAAACTCATTTGGCCTCGACTTCAACCCCACTTGAACCCAACACCTTTGGAAGGAATAATTATGCAGTTTGTGAGCCAGGCCTTCTTGTTCAGTGCCTGGCCTCAAAACTGCCCTTCTAGCTGAATGGACACAAATTCCCAGGGATTAACTCCGAAATCTTGAGGCAAACCTTCCCATAAGAATAATAGCTGTTAAAGCTGCCCAACTGTTGGAGGGTCCAGCGCTATACAAGTGTGATGGTCAGGTGTCCACTGACTTTTGGCTATATACTGTATATTTACTCTTTACTCTCACATACACACTCTTCTATCATGTGCAGTAAATACAGAAGACAGATTCAAGAGAGCACAAAACTAATTTGGGCACTGCTCAGTCTGCAAGTCCACCTTTGAGAGCACACTGAGGCGGTCATCTGGTGCCATCTTGGATCAGATCTTCACATCTACACATCTTACCACTTCATGTTTACAATTTGACTGTGTCTTTAAAAATACTGCCACAGATACCATGGGTCCTTATATTATCATTATTAACGGCCTTCCTTGGCTAGGTTGTCACACTTGCTTGCACAAGTCAGTGCAGAACATGCCAAGCAGTACCTGCAAGAAGTAGCCCTACATGTGCTGATAGCTGTGGTGACCCATTCACCACCTTCACATCAGAACTTCTGCTGGTGAACAGGTCCTGACTGGTACACATGGGCCACTTTGTGATGCTCAAAGCTGATGTGCCTGAGCCATTTGGGGGCACAGTTCCTGCTTTCCAGCACCCCTGCTTATCAGTACAGGCTTCTACACTACATTTATACTACATTTAATTAGAATGAATCAACTTGACAATAGATTGCCAAATGGCAATTTTAATTTAGTCTATATAATTTCAGCAATGGAAGGAACATAATTGGTAGCATACATTGCACCTGGCAATAAAACGCTTTGACTAATTTAAGATTTCAGTGGAAAAACAGGTGCTTGTGTTATAGCACTGTTGTGGCCTGCAGTAATGTCTATTTATACATTCAACTCCCTGGTCCCTCATCTATTCATTGCAGTCGCTGCCCAGTGCAAACAATTTTTTCCAGGTGTTCTTCTGTATCGTAACACTTTAACAAGTCATACACTTACCTATATTCGGCAATTGGCGACAAACTCATAAGCAAGTCTCAACCATGCAGCTTATAGACCTACTCAATTATAGGCCGGTTCAAAAACTTGTTTCACAGTACATTATGATACATATATTATGAAACAATTATACATGCTGATTAGCGATATTGTGAACTTACCTCCATAATATTATATACTTACCTTCCTCAGCCTGATATTAGACTAGACAGAATTACTTAAAGTTGCAATGGATCATTTTACTGCATAAAAATGTGTACATATTGCTTAATGTAGTTTCAATGTCGTTAAGGATAATGACTAGATAATCTTACATTTATGACTGACAGTCATGAATAAAGAGTAAAACAAACTAAAATGTCACAAAACACAAATGAAACTGCAGAAAAGCAATTAGAAAGTGGGTTTTTAAATGTGATTTAAAAGATGAGACAGAGTTTGCAGCCCTGACCTCCTCAGTCAAGTGTAGGAGCCCTGACTGCAAAGGCTCCAGCACCTTTGTGTATCGATAGCATGCATGAAGATCAAATACAATTCTGTTCAAACTGGAGGAGAAAAAAATGGTGGTTGCTGCATTGGGTGAATAGCAATAGCAAGATAAGGTTAGATAATTGAACTGCATATAGCATGTGCAAGTTTTCCTTTGGGTCTTTCTGCCAAAAAGTGCTGTTTGTGTGTTAAATGAGCAGAGTCGAAGACAGAGGCGGGAACTATTTGCATATTGATAGATCTGTGCATACTTAATGAAGGCAAAGGTGTGCAGTTACATCTCAGCCATTTTAAAGCATGAATGTTTTTTTTTTTCATGAAAATATGTAATTCTGATGAACAGAGATTAGTTTTTAGGGGTTTAATAAATGCCAGGAGAGAATATTTCTAGAGAGGTTGGCGTTTTTGGAATGGGAATCAACTGGAGGCAGGACTTTCTGGAACCAGCATGTAGCCACACAGCGCACTATATTATTTCCACTATATTCCTTTCGTTATCACTACACTTTCACACATAATACATTCATTCACTCTGATCAGAGGAAGAGCTATCTTCTTTCTCCACACACACAGGTATCACTGCACAGGTAACACAGGTAACCATGCGGAAGACGATGCTTCTCCGAAACATGTTGGCACAATACAATTTAGTGAAGAAATGGAGGTGCCTTCCTTAAGTTTTTGTATTTTGAACATCAAGACAAAAGCTGTTTGGCTGACTGTTTGCAAGGCTAAGAGAAAACACTGACATTGATCTGTTTATCATTGGAACTATAATTAGTTTTGTTCTCGTGCCAGAGCCTCCTGCTGTGCTACATGTTGAGTGTTGAATAAAATATTGTACATGACAAAGTCTCCACCTTCATCTCTGCCATCTGTCTGTGTGGAAGTTATTAATGCTCTAATACCTGATGGAATTGGACCCAACGCTGGAATTTCTTCAAGGTTTAACAAAGACATTTCAATTGAATTTAATTTGTGTTTTGTGTTCATGTTAAATAGATCAGAAGCTCCTTGCATGTAGATTGAAGAAAAATGCTATTCTTTTTAACTCTAATCTATTAATTAACCTCTAATCATCTTAGTTTAGCATGTTAGCATGCTAATATCCACTAATTCCAAGTGCATTGGCCAAAAACTCTTTCTTCCAGGTCTGCTTCTGCATTGTCTGGACCACTGCTTCTTAGTGATGCTCCCGCTGGCCTCACATGGCCCATAGACTTTACATTGTGATGACAAAACACACTTTACATTTTCTTTCTCTGCCCTGAGAAAGTTCTACAAATATTAAACCTTCATGGTTTATGCACAACACATAACTTACATTTCATCCTGTGGGGGACTGAAATATCATAGGAGATCATAGATCAAGCTAATTGCTGAGAGACATTCCACTGTGAACCAAAAATGTCAACCTGCCAGTGGCACTCGATTAAAAGTCAGTAGATCAACAATGTCATTAGGATTCATTCCATGGGGGCCAATAATGGCTCCGTATAAAACTGAATGGCAATCGATTTAATATTTTAGTCTGGAATGACAGACCAACTGACGGACCAACATTGTCACCCCTATGGCCACTGACCCCTAAAGAATCTTCTGGTCACACCGAGATGAATTTCACAGTCTTCTACAAACCAAAACTTATTTTGCATACGTGTCATACAGTCTCATAAAGATTCTACACATCAGGGCCTTAACCTTTAGATTCACATTTTTAAAGGTCCTGTGCTACGGACAAACATGAAAATATGGAGAATATCTTTCAATATCTAATATTATTCTATTTTCATTATGACAGTTTGTCACCTCACCTCTGCTTCTATATACTGATACTTTTATACTTTTTAACTGTTCAAGTACAGACAATGCTTCTTCCATCTCAGTTTTATATTTGGCATCAGCCGTGGTCAAACCTTTTATGTGCTCTCAAAAATACATTAAATTAAAATTAAAAAAATTAGTATTCTCTGAGATGAGATATTTATATAATCAACACCAAGTGGAGTATCAACATGATAAAATAAATAAATGTATTAACACTTAGAATGGCTGTTCTCAGCCTTCAGAGATGTACTTGTTGGAAAGGCTGTTGACTGTTGCCCAAGTGCCCTCTTGTCGCAAAGTACAGCTGCACTATTGAGTGTATGGCGCTGTGCACTGAGTAATAAATAGCAATAAAGAGGCGTGTTGGCAGAACAGATGCATAGTGGACTTCACTGCATCCAAGTGGTGTGAGTGCGTGAACCATGAAGCTGTGAGTACAAACCAGGTTTTTCTGACTGAACGGGACATTTATTGAGCCTTTCACAGCGTACTGATTGATTTATTAAGGCTGTTTTACAGATGCTGAGCTAAACTACTTACTATGCTGCTTCCTTATGGTAGTTAAGCACTGCAACTTAAAGGAGGAGTCAATATAATTTCTTACTTGTATTTATTTGTAACTGGTTTAATATGAGTTCTAATGATAAGTTCTATGTGAGATTGTGAGATAGTAACCAGATCACAGGATAGTTGATTAATATTTCTAGTAATAAGCCAAAGTAACTATATATGGCTACTTGAATTCTTATTATATTTTGACACCTTTGTATTTGGTCTTGCTAAAAACCACACATCCTTCAACTAGACACTTGTGTGTGCTGTTGTGTTAAGATAAAGTCAGTGAAGAAGAGTTCATCTTGACAGTGTCCTGTGTCCTTGCCTACACCCCAAGGTGGATGTCACTATTATTCAACCAACACCTATACACAATCCTAAGCGTATACCTATTCAGTAGTACTTAAAGGCTAGCACAGCATTAAGGTAACCATAAGCCACACTGAAAGACAGAAACAGGTCCAATGTTAATCAATCTATTCCTGTCAATATTGCAATAATGTTAGCAATGCAAATCTGCTATCATCACGGCTATTAGCAATTCAAATGCAGGAGGCAGTGAGGTATTTGTGTGTAATGGTGTATCCAGGACGCATTCGCCCTCCTCATCAGTCTCTGTCTGCACACCCTGTCTTTACGGATACATCACACAAGCGACACTCGAGATCTGTCAGCCAGAGTACCTGACTCTGCTCCCTGCCATTGCCACATACTACTGTCCTGTCTTTTCAGATCCTGATACTCCCTCCTGGCCTGCAGTGACCCTTACGCCCACGCCATTTCCCATCACTTGACCTCCCATGCCCACCTGCACACCTGTTCCCACTCCCCATGCATGTGCCTTTTGAACTGCTGCCCCTTTGCCTGATCCCTAACTGGACAGTTTATCTTCTCTTCCATGTGTGCCTTGTAATGACCGTTGCCTGTTTCTACCTTATGTGAAGTATAGGGATTCAAACACTTGAGGTTGGGAGCAGCCTGGATACAAGTGGATACGAAGCATCAAGAATAGGAATTTTCACTTTGCAGACAGTATTTTGCTGTACTGTGGAGTCCCAACCGTCCATATTCTGCCCCTGAGTTGCACACGTTTGCCACAGTTTTGCTGTCTTTCCTGAGAAGTTTCCCCATTAAAACGGTCAAAAAGCTTTTCCAGAAGTCAAACTTTAGTAGCTTGTGCTAAAACAGCATCTTGTCTTTACATCTGAATGAAGAGTAGCCTGAGTCACACACACATACATGCACTCATAGCTGCACACAATATGAGCAAGTATTGCACTATGAGTTTAATTGAGTGAAGAGCATTATAATGTCTACAAGTCAAACGTGTTATTTGCCTCTGGCTGAATAGGTGGCTGCACAGCAAGTGGGCTCACCTGCTGCAGATGATTTGATAGACAGAAACCTCTGCCTAAATACTCCTGCTGTTTTTTGACCACACTATTAGTCAAAATGCATTTTTAGGCCAGTGAGCTGCATGCTGTAAAAGATGTGGCATACTATAGGCATACTGTTCACATTGAACCATTATGTTATTATTCTTTTCTTCCAAATCATCCATTCAGTATATAATAATGAGATCTTGTGCTGTAGGTGTATATATGTAGTGAAATGAAATATGACATGCTCCTAAGGGTGTGCAAAAGACTATTGTTAAAAAATAGTATTTTGTAAAAAAAGAAATATAAAGCATCAAAATCTATTTAGGAAAAAATAATAAATGCACATGTTACAATTGTTACTATACAGTACAATTTTGGACACTCAAATACAAATGTGCAGTGTGGTACAAAGGATTTACAGACAATTTGAGCTCATCATCCTGATGGCCTGAGGAAAGCAGCTCTTTCTCAGTTGGTTAACTCTCTGTGTTGGACTTGTGTATTCAGAGGTGTTTGTCTGAATGCAGAAGCTAGAATAGTCTGTTGCTGGAGTAGTGAGGATCCTGCCAGCTCTAATTCTAATTCTCAGTCAACCACCTTAGGATGGATTGCCTCTGTTTGGAGCACCGTTTTTGCACAGCTGACTGGATGTGCTGTCTGCACCCATGTGGCTGGTATAACTTTGATGGCTGCTATGGGTGGTGCTTTAAGTTAAACCTTATCCAGTTTAGATCTTGCAGGTCTCTCTTTATTAGAGTAAGTGCCCAGTCAGACCAGAGGGTGCACATCCTTGTGAAACCAGCTGGAGGCTTGGGAAGCTACTATGGTGTTATCCTGTCACAATTGCTCACTATGCACACTAACACAGTTCATTCAAGCGACACATTTATTATGAGACTCCTGTCTCAGGAGTGACTTCAAACCATGTCTCTTGATTTCTATTTGAAAATACTCTTTTGAAAATTTGAAACATTTTGCTTCTGTTTATTGTCTGTCATAATTGGTTGTGAGTGTAACAATGCTAAATAAGTTATTATAATTAAGAAACAATGCATATATGAAGTGAAATTACAAATAGTAAAACAT
This sequence comes from Holacanthus passer, assembly GCA_025331565.1. Lineage (NCBI taxonomy): Eukaryota > Metazoa > Chordata > Actinopteri > Pomacanthidae > Holacanthus > Holacanthus passer. The sequence goes on from JAFREQ010000059.1 coordinate 225,872, forward strand.
GTGTTTAATAGTATTGTATGTTTAATTGATGTCAAAAACATCTGACATGCAAGGTTCCAACTTTTACAGCCGTTTTCAACATTGAAACATCTGATGTTCATGTACTCATACCTATAAATCATTTAGATTTTTGTTTTTATTCTCATAAAACATAGTTCCTGCACATCAGAATTCCTCTCCTTCCGCGTGTTGCCAGGCAACATCAATACAGAAAGGGCTGGCAGGACTGACCCAAGAGTTTTAATATCCCAACAAGTTTTGAGACCAGGAAGTGAAGCTTCATTTACTGATTGGCGTTAAAGTTATATACTGTAGTGCTCTGGCTCTACCTCTGTCACACATACAGACATTGTGCTCTCTCTCACTTCCTCCCTTTTACTTCATTTGTGACTGATCGCTTTATTTTCTGTGGGGGTTTGGTCAAATTTCCTCTCTCCTCTCATCTTCAATCCCAGTGTGAGTATGAAAACTGCATGTTTCTCTTCTTTTGTTCCCCCTGCTCTGTGTATATATGTATGTATGTGGGTGTACATTTGTGTGTGTGTGTGTGTGTGCACATGCAGGAGAGCGTGTGGGCAATGACAAAAATAGTACCATATGATAAGTACATTCTTGTGCTGGAGGGTGAGTTCTGTGTCATTTTTAATGTAGCGTTGCTACACATACACACACATTTACACAAATCAGCCTCACTGAGGTAGACTCTGTCCACCACTCTGTCTTTCTCAGTCAGACATGCTCCCTCCCAGAGATGATCAAAGGAGAATCACTGAGCCTCTGCTGTAAAACATGACAACACTGCATGGAGTCCGCTCCACAATTTTTTTTCCATTTGTCATTTGATTTCCTTTGAACACACCAGGCCATGGAACAAAAACAAACATTTATATTTCACTTTATATACCAATAACTTCAAAATCTAAAACACACACATCTTTAGTCTGTCACAGCCGTGTGCACATGAGAGCGGTGCCTGGAGGATTTTTGCCATTTAGAATATTTTTTGTGGAACTATTTCACTACTTCTTTAGATTTTATCAAATCTTGGTACAAAACATGTTGGGATGACTTGAAAGGAAAAGACTTTATTTTTTCCATCCACCTGTCCTGTGCAGATTTTCAATTTGTGTATATATAAAAAATGATAACTTGTGTCCATTTCTTTTTCTTGTCTCAGTTTCTGTGTTTTCAGATAAACTGTACTACCTGCTTACCACCAAACAGACACAGTTAGAGACCAGCTGGTGAACATAGTGGAGCAGTTATATGGTCAAAAATATGTTACTCGATCCTCACTTAATATTTAAAACTCGATATACTTCCACATTCAGTTCTCACAACTCAAATTCAGTTTACTGAGACACACATCCAGTCAATGAGGAGGAGCAATTGAGTGCAGAAAGCAACTGCTTTTCACGGATTGTAATGACTATTTTTTCTTAACAATATCAACAACCAATAGGGACCACATATTTCGAAAGCTCACAGTGTAGGCTTTGTCTATTCTATGTAAAAACTGTACTTTGATTGCTGTTTTGGAGCGTGTGCAGTGCTCTAACATTACAGCAGGGGAGAGAGAGGCACAAGAGGAGCACATTAGAGAAATAATAAGACTAACTGGCTGAGACAACTTTAAAACTGAACCTAAGTAATTTCTGTCTATTAAAAGTTGCTCATATTTCCATCATCACGACTTAACTCACACTTTTTGATGAGGTTGATAACAAGAGTACTATGTGTAACTGTAGATATTGTGTCTCTATCCCCAGGAAATACCTGCACAGTTTGAAGACAGCTTATCCACCGGGCCTAAGGCATTGTGGGGAAGTCCTAAGCCCTGGCAAAAAAAAATGATGGCAATCCTTATTAGATTGATCATTGTGATGATTGTGCATTGAAGATAAAAAAACTGTTGTACTTCTTTTGCAACCATGTTAATAAAATCTAGCTAAGGATCACTTTCAAACTGAAGCAAATCATCTTTTCCTATCACAAACTCAGCCTGAGTGCTAAATTTTCACTGCATCGTGTTTTTCTGCCATGTAACTATGCTGTCATCTACCGTTCATTTATAGTTAGTCACAGTAGTATTTTAGTAACATTATTAGTAATAGTATTTTAAAAAACAAACAAAAAAAAACGATGTAATCTCCACTTATGTAGCAAAAGGGTGAGAAAACATTAACATCCTGGTAGTTAATATTTGTTTTATTTTGAAAGTTTGAGTTATGTTACTGTCAGAAAATCCATGTCTGTATTGTTTATAGGGTTAGCTTCATATATCTTTTTTTTTTTTTATTTTAATGGGCAATGGTGGATGACAAATAAGTGAATTTTGCATGTGAACTTTAGGTTTAACAATTCAAAAATTTCTGTTCAAGATTTGAAGTTAATTCACAGAATTATCTTCTTCTCTGGTTGAAACAAAAGGAGGAGAAGGAAGAATCACCCAACAACAACATCAACAACAGCTGACGCTTCCTCACTATATTTTTAGCTCTTCTCCTTTACCCCCCTTTTACTTTTTGTGCTGTTTCTGCTTTTTTTCTCTCTCTCTTTTTCCAACTTTTCCACTTTTTGCTTCAAGCAAAGGTAAACTGAACCAAGAGAAGACTTTTGGAAGTTTTGTGTCATCTGGCCAGTTAAGTATAGTGAGTTTTCCCACCATCAACCTGCAACTGACCCACAGTATATATGATGCCTGCCCATTATTGCCTACACGAACGTCATTTAGCTGCTTGTCCATCTGAGGATGCTGGCAGACTCACCTTTGCTGAGAGAGCCATTGATAGAACCGTTGCCCAGGCAACTACACACCAGTTTTGGGAGAAGCACCCTGGAGTTCAGCATGAGTGAGTTCATTTACTCTTTTGGCTTCTCTTCTCTCGTGTATTTGTTCAGCCTGGCGGCCGGAGCTGTGAGCCTTTGTTTGGCAGTTTGCAGGGCTTCACTTATGGACAACCTGCTGAACTTCTTCAACCAGGGCCTGTCTTTCATCACACTTTACTGCCCCTCTGTTAACTGACTAACATCTCTCTGTGCTACTTTGATCTATGCTTCCAGCCTTCTCTTTCATGTATGTTTGTAATCCCGTTCTCAAGCATCTCCAGGGTTATGGTTGCTGTGGCATATACAAGCCTATTGGTCTCTGTTATGGCAGCAATCTGATTTGCACCTCAGTAGCTTCAGGACTGGTAGGACTGCATCGGGTGGTTGGGGTCTGTCTTCACATATCTCCTGCCTACTGGGCAGTCCTCCCAGGCCTTCAAGCTGCTGAATTGTACAGTCATTCCGTTGTGAACATATATATATTAGAAAACTTTTATAGAACAGCATCATAATTTACAAGATGATCACGTTTTGTATGTTGAAAGTTGTGAAATAAATGTAGTGGCATAAAAAGTGTATTTCACTCTGAAATGTAAAGGGATAGAAGTATCAAAAAACATATAATAGAATTTTTTAAAATATGTTTTGAATATACATGTATATATTTAAAATTATAGTATAGTTTGTGAGAGATAGCCTTGAAGCTTTAAAAGGAGAGTTTTATAGATGAATATCGTATATTTAATTAAGTTGATCTTTCTAAATATGAAATGTTTTCAAAGTTTGATTAAATGAAATGTCAATTAAACATTTGGTCTCCTCCTCTTCCAGTGTGCTTCCATGGCTCGTTTCTGAACTTCCTGCAACTGGTTGGAAAGTCTGAACCAAGAAATGAAAAATATTTTCTCACAAGAAATGACAAATTGACAATTTGGTCTGGACTGACACGACCTCTTTTCGACGGACCATGGTTCAGCAGTTTTGGCTGAACAGTTGTCAGGGGGAGGTTCCACACCTGTATTTTGAGTGAGCCACAGGTGAACGGGCCCTAAAATGGCACTAACATAATATTGGTGTAAGGTATGAGTGGCCAGGTTCCACAACGATATCACTATTTATGTGGCTGCATACATAGTTACTATACATTAGTTTAATTTGAATAAATATTACACATATATGTATTTTTTACATTAACAGCAAATATGTATACATTTTCAAGAGTCTACAAGAAATAATACTGTGGCATGAGGTATATTCAAACTTAATGTGTTGTCTCCATGGAATTGTATTATCCTCTTGCAAATGTCATTTGATGAGCATAAGACACTCTGATAACTGTCAGTTGATAACATTGTTTGACCCGTTATTACACTGCACGCACAAAGAGAATGCCAAACTGCAGACTCTAGTGACTGGCATATGTTTCCACTTTCCTGACATGTTTGTCTTGATATATTCACATTTATTAGTTATATTGGCAGAATGAAAATAATAAAAAATTACCATTTCCATTTCCAAAGTAAAATTTTGGCATGGAAAGAATGTTTATAGCATCATAGCAGGAAGTTAACTTATGTACGTAACTGAACTTACGTAACTAACAGCCTAACCAAACTGCAACTGTTCCACAATGTTAACCACATGCTTATTATTGTTATTATTGTTATAGCCAGACTCTTTTCCTCTGTGGTTCCCCGGTGGTGGAACGAGTTACCTAACTCTGTTCGATCTGTAGAGCTGCTCTCAGTCTTTAAGAAAGACTAAAGACCCAGCTCTTTCCTGGACACATTTGCACTTGACAGACTGCAAAAAAAAACCCAAAACCCCAAAAAACAATTGATACATCTGTCCTGACTAGATCCCTGCTTGTGTTGTATCAGCTCTCAGGTGTACGTCGCTTTGGATAAAAGCATATGATAAATGAAATTGTAGAACTGTTACAACATGTAACCAAACTGCAGCTGTTTCGCAACGTTAACCACATGTTTGACTGGTACACCTGCTACTGGCACTCTCCAACAGTCATATACTGTACACCATGTTGTAGACTGTCAGACAGTCATGTTGTTTTGGGAGTCATTGGCAAACAACCTATTCTGTCATTTAAGACAGTGTTTTTCAACCTTTTTTGAGCCAAGGTACATTTTTTATAAAAAGCAGTAAATAGCATTGTTTTGACCAGCTGGTAAGAGTAGGCTATATGTTCTAATGAAGCAATGAAAAAGTGAGGTTGCCTTACAAAAAACGTCATTTATTCAATCAAATTTCCCAAAGCAAAGGTAAACAAAATGTGAACTTTTGTGAAACTTTTTTTTAAACATTTATGACTTATATTAGTGAACATTTTCAGTCACGTTCACTCCAAAACACATTTTGAGTTTCAAATACTGTTGGAAAGAGGTTCTTAGCATTCTACAGACATCACAATATTGTCTTTGTGCTCCAAACATTAAGCAAGTTTTTGTATTTCTCTGCGTGTTTTGTCTGGTAATGCCGACTCAAATTGTACCTTAAAGACGGCGATCTGCTCCCCGCAAACTAAACACACGGCTTTACCTCCGACTTCAGTAAATAAATACTTAGCAGTCCAAGTTTTGTTGAAAAGCCTGCATTCGGCATCTACCTTTCTTTTTTTAGCATGAGCGGCCATTTTTGAGGGCTAAAGTCATCTTGTGACAACGATCCAATAACGCGCACGTGTTGCTATACGTATCGCGTCATTATGTACGTGATTAAAAAACAACTTCAAAATAAAAGCAATGCAGCTTTAGTCCATGCATGAGGTAAAATGAGAAAATACGTTTATTTTGTAATTTCCAATTAACCTTACATGGGCCGGTCAGAGTCAACCAAAGGGCCGTATGTGGCCCGGGGGCCGTACAATGCCCAGGTTCTGAATTAGATGAAAATGGATAATTTCAAACGGCACACCTGACGATCTCTCGCGGCACACAGTGGTTGAAAAACACTGATTTAAGCATGACATGTTGTCTTTAATAATGTTAATTGTTGTTTTTGATCTTGGCGGCACTCCAAAAATGGTAACCCTATCGAAATACTATGGTATTAATTAGAATTTATTTAGTCATTTATAATAGCTATCAGAATGAAGCATGCAATAGGGACCCGAAGTCCTGACATCAAATTCGGGCTAGCTTCTGTTCCTGTAGTTCACTTAATATATTCTGAGACAAATCAACTCAACAACAGCTCTTGCGTTTAGAACTTAAAACCGTGAAGTTAAATGACAATTACTTCATGAGGAAAAAAGACTACAGCTTCTTCCACAACAATTTACAAATGCAGCAGTGAGGGTACTTAGATCATCATCCATAAAAGTCACCAAAGCTCTCCTCTAAAGTCATTTTACAAATGTTTTGTTGTAATCTCTGAAAACTTCTACAGTGTCCAGTCTGTCTGCTCTTATGTCTGAACTACTTACTGGCATCAAATACAGAATCAGCATACGTTTACAAAAATCTATGAAGTTGAAGTTGAAACGTTAAATATATTGTCTCTGTACTGTTTTCAGTTGAGTATATGTACCACAGTTACTGTGCGTCACTTCCAAACAAGTGTGAACCCAACATGATGTCACCCATTATGACCATGAGTTTGGCATTATGACCATCGCCATCTTGTGTTTTTGGAGTCAGTAGTGGCCTTAGTTGGACGAGAGGTTGGAGCTGGGGAGGATACGTATTGCTATGTGGTGGTACTGTAATGGCATGGGCATATGTGGTTGCCAATAGAACTGGTTCTCTTATATCTATTGATGATGTGACAGCTGACAAAAGCAGCAGGATAAATTCTGAAGTGTTTCGGGCAATATTATCAGCTCATATTCAGCCAAATACTTCAGAACTCATTGGACGATGCTTCACGGTGCAGATGGACAATGACCCGAAGCAAACTGCGAAAGCAACCAGAGTTTTTTAAGGCAAAGAAGTGGAATGTTCTGCAGTGGCCAAGTCAATCACCTGACCTAAATCCACTTGAGCATGCATTTCACTTGCTAAAGACAAAACTGAAGGTAAAATGGCCCAAGAACAAGCAGGAACTGAAGACAGCTGCAGTGGAGGCCTGGCAGAGCATCACCGGGGACCAAACCCAGCGTCTGGTGATGTCTATGGGTTCCAGACTTCAGGCTGTCATGGACTGCAAAGGATTTGCAACCAAATATTAAAAGTGACAATTTGATTTATGATCATGTTAGTTTGTCCAAATACTTTTGGTCCCTTCAAAAGGTGGAGGGCTAATATAAAACGTGTTGTAATTCCTACACCATTCACCTGATTTGGATGTAAATACCCTCAAATTAAAGCTGAAAGTCTGCACTGAAAGCACATCTTGATTGTTTCATTTCAAATCCATTGTGGTGGTGGACAGAGCTGAAATACTGAAAATTGTGTCAGTGTTCAAATATTTATGGACCTGACTGTATCTTCCTCCTTCAGTCTTCTTCAGAGCACACAAACCTGGCAGCTCTGCATGGATCCCAACAATGTTGAGATTGTTTGAGATAAAATATTGGCCGGAACCAATAAATGTTAGGACATGCCTGGAACAAAACACATGGCAGATATGTGTTACTTCATGGACATGGTAAACTTTGAAGGAAGATTTTCACCATACCTGCCAGAGAAAACAGAGGCCATCCATGAGGGAATATGTGGACAGCATTCAATGAAACAAAGAAGCAACTGAGTTCAGGGACAGTGGTGTCCCAGTACAGCCCTCCTGTGGATTAGGCAGGGTCCTGACACAAAACAGCCAGACAGTTAGTAGGGACCTGTTGTTTTTATCTCCAGGTGTTTGACCACGGCTCAATTCAGATATGCTCAGATTGAAAATGAAGTGGGTGCCCGCTGCATGTTGAACTTGGTAGGAACATGTCTACATCCATGACCAAATCCACACCTATAGTAAATATAAAAGCTTTTTGTGAATAACATTGAGTTGAATAATTGTATCAACTTGGAGCTACAGAGCAGACATTTATTGGTTTGGACAATTATTTATGGGAAAATGTTGCAAACTGTTAATTCCTTCTTCTTTCTTAATCCACACACCGTCCTCCATCAGCTCTCTGCTTCCTCTGACTGCACTAACTCTTCTTGCAATGTGTGGGTGGCCAGTGTTAAAAAGTAGGCTCCTCGGCTCTGCTGCATTCAAGATCTCATTTTGTGTGAGCGTGTGTGTGTGTGAGTGTGTGTGAGTGTGTATGTGTGTCCCTTGAGATTAAGCAGTCATGAATCCAGGGCATTTATTAGCACAGGATGTGTAGAAATATACGCCTATGTAATTGGATATGAGCGTGGTTTCTCAATCAGCAGCACTGGTAATATCAGGCTGAGTGTTATGAAGGGCATGCTAACATTTTCAACTGCCAATCACTAGCTTTGCTAATATTTCTTCTGTGAAGAATGGGGGCCATCAGGGATCATGGCTCTCTTGAATGCCAATGCAGACTGTGAACAAAATGACATGCTGGTGACTGATATTTTCTAATTGCATAATGATGCTTATTAAGTCTGCTTCATGATGGTTATTTCATGTGTAAAAACATACATGAATGTATTTAAAGTACAGATTTACTCTATGTATGTGGCTACAAACATACACACGCAAAAGCAAGAGGTTTAAAAGGAAAGTGTGCAGATACTCCCACGGGTCATGTTTCAACATGCAAAGATGCCTGCCCACCCCCATATTTACATGTTTAATTTACATATTTAAAGCTGGCTTTGAGAGAAAACGGTGGGAAGAACACATACGTTTGAGCATTTTGCATATGTTTGCTTAATTCCCTGTGGTTCCTCATGTGGAAACAACCGACAGAGGGAGATGATAGAGAAGAGGAGAGGAGAGCACTGTGAGCTGAGGGGAAGAGGGACGGATGGCAGGATCAGACGGAGAGCCAGGGTGAGCTGTAATTAATGTGTTTGTGTCTCTGGAAGCAAAGGAATTTCACTGCAGTTGATCTCATTTGGCTTCTCCTCCAGAGGACTGGAGATCCTCACAAGGAGGGATTCAAAGAGCGGTTTGGCATATGATTCATACAGTACACACTCAGCACGCACAGCACTCTCACATGCTAAATACAAAGACACAGGCATGCATACTGATATCCTCTCCTCCCACCATGCACTTATTCTCCCTCAAATCACCCATTAAAGTAGTGCATTTCCTCTTTTAATGAGCTGAAATGCATTGAAATTATTTTATTTTGTTCTTCAGAATACTGGTTGTAAGTATAACCATGGTCTTCATGTAACTAAAGGACATTTTGTGTACTAATACAGTTTTTGAGAGCTTAATTAGCCCCAGTTAACTCACATATGTATAATAGTGTTACACCACTCTTCTTATTGGTACGTCATTTAATCATAATAGATGATATTAGAAATAGCAGTATATCAATATTATTTAAAGTACATGTTGTTTTGTGTTTTTGTTGTGACAAAGGTTCCAAAAAGTATACTTTTGGATAAAGAATAATCTAAATGATAATCACAAAAAACAGTTTTAAAATAATTAGAAGGATTAGAATTGATGCAGTAGAACCAGAGCTACTAGCTGTGGCTCAAATTCATACTACATAATAATTCTATACAGTATGTGCACTACACAATAATTGTCATACAGTATAATCTCATACTGTATTAGGAGGTAGTACACAAAAATATCATCATCAACAAACTTTGGGATGTGACTGCAAGTTGAATATCGCAAATAAAAAAGCTAAATGAGACTGATTACTTGTTTTTGTTTTCCAAGATCCTTCTGGAGCTGTTTCACCACCACATACAATTTATTCTTATTTCTAGCTGTGATCAGCTCCTACATTTCTTTTGTGCATTGTGATGCGGGAGAACAATTTGAATCAATCATCATTGACCATATCTTGAATGTCTTCATTATGCAGTCTGGAATTGGAACACAATGCTTGTTTTTTCTTTTTTTAATTCCATAAATTCTTCTTGCCATGACCTGGTGCCTACAATACCCACAATGCAACTCTTGTTCACACATTAGGGTTTGTTATGCTAGTAGCAACTGATGTAGTCTGGAGCTACTAACCTTCTCTCAACTCACTTCCTTCCGACTCCACACCCCGTTGTTTGTAAGGCCAGGATGATGCCACAGTGTGGTGTAGGGTTATGTATATTGATAAAGAGTGTATGGATTGAAGGCTGGAGAGAAGAAGAAAAATAGTTGGCTAATTACTTCAAGATTATTATAACAAGTATCGTTAAACATAGAGGAAAAATACATGGCGCCAACAACAAAGTTATGACTGAATCGAAAGTATTAGTATTGTCAAATAACTTTAGCAAGATAAACAACCTACAATTTGGAATACACTTTCACCATTCGTCTTTGGCCGAGACCTGGACCTGGGAATTTGAGTGGTTTGAGTGGTTTCATTCACTGAAACCACTTAAGGTGAAAAAACACAACTGTTCTGTGAAACAGAACAACATAAGGAGGTGAAAAAACAACAAGCAGGTCAGCACTTAAACTCAAAAGCACGAGGTGATACACCTGGACCATACCTGGGGACTGTTCAGTACAAATCAGGGGACTAATCACAACCTGATGCTGTTGCACAGGTGGTATTCACTGTCAAGGGCCTGACCACACCTTCACCAGGCCTCCCTGTGAACCTGAGACTGTAAATGATTCCTCAGCTGCACAGCACTGATACATACTTCCACTGAACCTACTCTGATGTGTTCACAGGTTTGGGCAAACTTCAAGGTGAATGTAAAATAGAGTTTAAAGGCTCAGCATGGCCTCTCAGTAGCCCGGCATGTAGCCATTCCCCTCTGGCTAAATAGGAAGCTTGACTGGATGGAGAAAATGGGGGTCATGGTTCAAGTCGAGGAACTGACTGATTAGTGTGCAGGTATGTGCCCATGACAAAACCAACAGGAAGAATGTGCGTCTGTGTGGACCTAACCCACCTTAATTATAGTGTAATCAGACAGACACATATTTTGCCTGCCTCTGAGATCACACAGAGCACAATGCCAGGCTGCACAGAGAGTGGTCCAAATTCAAATTCATGACAAGGGCCAGTTTGCCCAGAATGAAATAAGGCTCCTGATAAAATCAAAGTGATCCTGGACATTCCTGGACCAAAACACATGGCAGATAATTGTGGCTTCATGGACATGGTAAACCTCATAGGAAGATTTTCACCACACCTGCAAGAGAAAACAAAGGCGCTACATGATGGAATATCCCAATAAAGGACAGAGTTCAATGAAACAAAGAAGCAACTGAGTTCAGAGACTGTGGTGGTCCAGTACAGCCCTCCTATGGATTAGGCAGGGTTAGTAGAGACATCTCCAGATGTTTGACCACAGCTCAATTCAGATATGCTCAGACTGAAAAAGAAGTGGGTGCCTGAGCGGATATGCGAGTGGGCTGGACTGAACTGACCTCAAACCACTCACAATCTGAAGAGTCCTGGATGATCTCCCACCCAGGATACTCAGATTCCATCCTAGACTGCTCTGATTCTATTTTGATATAATTCATGCGCCAGGCCAAAATCTGATCACAGCAGATGCTCCGTCTGGACTACCCCTGCCTGCCGCACTCACTGAGGATGAGCAATAGCTAGAGAATGAATGTAAAGCTTACTTTGATTGTGTAATCGATAACACAAAAGTGATCATGTCAGGGAGAGTGTTCTAAGCCTTCAATTACACTGGATACAGCGAATGAAAAGAAAGAAGAAGAAAGTAAGATAGTACAAACAATGTGTTGATAGAAAGCAGTTGTCATTGGAAAAGCCTCTGTGAGAACTGAGAAAGTATACAGTAAACTGTTAGTAGAAACATTGTCGCATTTAAGTGTTATATGCTGTAAAGACAATATGGCCAAGTTAAAATAGCCATATGTTAGAATTATTCTTGTGGGCAAGAGTGCAAGCTCAGAGAAACTCTCTGCACTGTCAATGGTTCTGAAACAACAGCAGAGGACACATAACGGTTTTATCTAATATTATCTAATATTGTCCCTACCAATATCAAATATTGGTCTGGAATATATAATATTGGCCGGGGCAGTTTTGTCCTCCCAAAATATTGGTATAGACATGTCCCTTCTATCCATATGCAAACCTACGCCCTCATGGGTAAATGTGCTTTGGAAATCTGTTAAACATTCAGTTGAAAGGGGAAGTTGTAATGGTGTTACATATAGAGATGAAGAATGAAAAGTACACCATTATCACTGTTTCCTTGAATAATGTTAAATACAAACAATACATATTCTTCAGCTCCAACAGACCCTGACTCAAGTGACATCCCTTGAGGACATATATCAGATTTTATTCAGCTGCCTCTAGAGACACAAAAGGCTTTATACAACTTTTTGAACATATGGAGTAGTACTCTCCAACACCTCGAAACACATACTGATGTGGAAAATCACCTTCACCATAAGTCTCCTATCTCGTGCACACTTGACTTCCCTTACCTTCCCTAAAGCACATTTATCATGCTTCAGTTGGATATTGTAGGAAAGCAAATTAAATATGTTTTCTGTAAATGCTGTTTGGATATGTTTTGAATTAAAGATATACTCATTAAAAGTATTTCCTCATTATATTGATAATAAAGGTAATTCAGGTGGCATTACATTTGAAACCAAACATACTGTATTTGCTGTTGTAATTTAGTGGTATAGAATGTAAGAGGACAGGGTTGCAGATAGTGTCCTCACACAAGCTGCTGAAGGGTGGAGATGAGGGACTGGTTACTTCACATACAGATAACCTTTGATTGAAAATCAGTATATTGTTGTTAGGGGGGATAACAGGGAGTAATGAGGTGAAACGAGTTCATAGTTATTATTGCAAAATAAAACAGCCTGTAATAGTCTTTGAAGTTTAAAAATGAATGAATAATAAAAAATGCATCTGTTCTTATTTTTTCATGAAAATTACAATTTAACTTTTAGCTATATCTTTTAACTCTTATCTATTAACTAGAAAGTTCACACAAGTGTAACTTCTCTCCCAGTGATTTGTGAGAAAAGGCTACCAAATATAACATGCTCAGATACTTTATAACATCAGTACGTGTACTTTATCACGGTAACTAAAACTATGGCCACACTTAAGTGGATACATTTGAAAACATATTTTCATTCTCTGTTCTGGCTTTTAATCTACATAAACCACTGAACTCCATCTCATCCAGGGTTTTAAAATGCCCACCAAATGTTGTGTGGACAGAATAAACCATCTTTTTCACAGACATGCTCAAGTAGTGGAACCTTTCTCTTGCCTTTGGTGGTGGTGGTCCTCTTTCAGTGTGTCTCTGTGATTGTAACTGTGTACATGTGTTTGATGCCATGAGAATAGCCATCAATAATAAGCCCACTTAAGTCCAAGGCCACAACATCACATCATCACTATAGCCTCTTTACTCATTCAGTATGCTCCGCCATTACCTCTGACAACCCTGCTACCCCAACACTAATCTATCTCCTTTCAAGCAGCCTGAACACACACAGATACACCTGTGAACACACACACACACACACACACAAAGCACTCGGCACATTGTGGTTCTGCAGCATTAATTAATGTACATGCCTGTCACCGTTACCTGTCCTTTGAGACGTGTAGCTGTGAAATGTCTGCAGCTCCTCTGTGTGTAGTAGTGTGTGTGTGTAGTACATGCTTATTCTGAGTTCATAATGGAAGAAATACTCCTTCACTGCAGTAACAGTGACTAAAAATGGCAATGGTTTTCATGTATACATGAGAGTCACGATTTTATCTTAAGTGATTTATTGTAAATAACGTCTGATAATGTGCTTGTGTGCCTTAATGGCTTACACTGAAGCATATTAGCATTGTATTGTGTATTATTATTATTTGTAAATTTCCCTGTGGTGGGGCTAATAAAGGAATATCTTTTATCTCATCTTATTTTCTTTTGTTTTGCTTTTATTGAGGCATTTCAATCTTCCACATGTTCTCACTTTCTTCACATGTTCAACCTACAGGCTGTCTGGAGGAGGGAGGATATATATATATATATATATATATATATGTATATTTGTTTTGAAATATGTTTTGAAGCATGCTGTGCAGAGCAGGCATTAATTAGCAGTGCAGACTGTATGCCCATACAGTAACATGCTTTTCCGCAATGCTTTCAACAAAATGAGTAGTAGAGGTCTCAAACAAAGCATGTGTGTGTTTTTGTGAGACAGAGATGATGTAGACAATGTTTCTAAACTGTGAGAACAAGAGATAAAGACATAAGCAATGTGACGCACCGCCTACCAGCGGTGGGTCTCTTTGTTAGTTTGATTGGCATCACAAGATGAAAAGATTTGTTTATAACAGCAAACTCTTACATGTCGTCCAGCACTGAGTTTCAGAGAGACTCGTCTCATTTAGACAGACATAAATGGAGTTTTAGACGTAAACTGATTCTGATTTACAGCACTGACCCTGCACAACAGCACACAATAACTCTATTATATTTTGAGTCAGAAGTTTGTATTTGTTTGTTATGTAAGGTAATTTCCACTTCCTGTGCTCACGTCACATCCTCAGTTATACTCTGATCACTGCATGAAGCTGGAAGATCCCTGTAACATTCATCAGTTTCAAGGAAAATGCTGTTTTTAACCTGTTCCTTCTCTCTCACTATAGATAGTGTGAGTATGTAGAAGCACCTCAAGATATGCTGTAACAATCGATTAGAGGCAGCAATGAATCAGAAACAAAGTATCTGGTACTGACAGGTTACAACCTGTGAGCAACATGTTCATTCATTCACAAACAAAAAGAACAAAACACACAAACTGAAAGAAGCCCACGCAACAATGAAAGCCACTTTTTCCTCTGAATCATACATCATCAGCTGGGAGTGAGAAGAGTCACAGAAATCATTATCTGATTCACTGAGATTCTGTGTGGGTGACGGCTGGTTGTGTTAAACTGCCTTGCAGGATAAAAAGAAATCTTTTTTTAGATTAATGACCAGATCTCAGCAAATGTTAAAATGTTTTCATTTAGATAGAATTAAAGTTCAGCTTTGGGACCAAATGCATGAGTATGATGCAATGTGATTAATAATAATCACTTCCAATTAAGATTGCAATAACTATATCCATCCTTCCCCCATCCCTGCACCAATATAGTAAAAAGTAAGATTGTGTTTACTTCTCTTCTTCTATCTCATTTCAAATTAATTGTTTGTCATCTCCTTTTTTCTACATTTCATAGATTGTGTCCCTCTATTTGCTTATTTGTGGTGCAGCTATATTCAGCCAATGTTTTGTTATCTGTTGAGGAGCTACTACTCTTAAAATGTTAAATATATATATTATATATTAAATAGGTATGTGTCTGTTGAAAGAGTAGGTGAGGTGTTATACCTAATTGCTCTGGCCCCAAGAGGAGTGTGTAACGTATATTGGTGTCTAATGACTTTACTTCTGTAGAGTTTTGCAGGAATGCTGGACAGGAGAAGAAGATATATGGCTGTGATTTGCAGCTTCCTCCTCACATCTTTGCCAGCAACTCTATACAACCTCTTAAGAGTACTTTGCTAAAACATAGATTTCCAAGAGCATGATTTCCAAACTAAAGAACGATTCCATGTTTACCATGCATTACAGCTTTTACCTTTCCATATTTCAGGTTATATACTTAAATTCAGCTCACTGATTTTGTGACTCCCAGATTTCTCTTGCACAATCTGATAAATGTGACCAAACATATTTTTTGCCTTCACCCTTTTGAATGTTCTTATTATATACGTTATCGAGCCTCCTTTACTGTTTTATTAAGGCATATTTCTTTTGCAAGGTGCCTTCTCATTTGTAAATAATTGTAAAAATGTGATTTGGGAAGTTTATATACTTTTGACAGATTCTTGTATCTATAACTTTATCTGTGACTATTTGATTAATTTGGACCAGTCCTTCACCTGCACTGTTTTTAATGGTGTTTTTTATGGTGTTTTTATGGTTTAATTGATTTTAGTTTGATTTTGTAACATATACCTGAGTTCTTTTTCTGTTCTTTATACATGCATTATTGTTTTAATCAGAGGAGTGTAGTAACAACAAAATGTCGGTAAAATATATGATGTAAATTTTTCCTGTTATTGTTCATGGAATCAATGTCCATTTTGATGAATCTTGTTTAAGTCTTGACAAACAGTCACTCTTGAATATTTATTTTATTTATTTTTGTGATGTTTTGAATTTACTCTTTTTTTCTTTGTGTTTATTAGTAGTGCAAGACAAGTGATAAGAAACAGGAAGACGCATATGAAACATGAGTAGCAACAACAACAACAGCAACCCAGGACAAACAATGACAGAGTTGGATTTATTCATAAATAAATAAATGAACAAATCAGTATATTCATTTATCCATTTCTTCGCCACTGTGGGACGAATAAAGGTTTATCTTATCTTATCTTGAATTAGTCTCTTTTAGCCGTGTAATTACTGTATCTATTTTTTGTATTTGTTCATCTGATTTTTCTATTTTCTTCTTGAAGTCCCTGCAGATTGCTTACCAAGTTATTTCTTTGTGTATTTGATTGCTTGTTCTTGAATGACGCAAATGTTGTTATCCACCTGCAAATTACTGCTTGAGCCCCTTCCCAGACATTACAGAGGAGACCTCTCCATTACCAATAATCTCAATAAAAATGTATTATTTTTAATTCAGTTTCATTTAAAAGTGACTTATTTTGTCTCCAAATCAATACAAAGGTTTGATTTTTTTCCTGTGATGTTCATATTAGGAACTGTCATACTGCGACATAATTACACCTATTTAAATGGGTACCTTTTAACCTTTCCTAATATTGTCACAGGAGCTCAGTGCCCGGCCACTGGGACATGGACAGATGCCACAGCCACCACCTGGCCCCAGTTTACCCCAATCTGATGAGCCTCTGCTCCTGTTGGACTGGGAACAGCATGGCACAGGTGGATGATTTGCCCTCTGATGGCTGTGGATTGTCTCTGCCTGTGCTCAGGCATGTGAAGCCAGAAAAAAGGAGCCTGCACAGCCCGGCTCAAGTATCCCAAGTCTGGATGATGGCGAGCCTTTCACCTCTGCTCGTCCATCACACCCTTAAACGGTGAGGCTGAAGGAGTTCCTGGAGCAAGAAGCAGTGGAGAAGGAGGAGGGGTAGCTGTTGAGTCTAAGTAGTATTAAAGCCACTACGGAGTTTTTAATTCATCATTTTCTTCTATATGAGCATGCAATGATAGTAACTACAGTCTTCAAAACTCATGTTCATTCAGTTAATGCTAAGTATAGGAATGATGACCACGACAGATTCAGATAATTCAGGTTGCACTGAAGTGTGACTCCCAACATGTTTCAAGCTTCAAATGATTTATGTAAAATGTATTATTATATTATTACCCTGTATTGTTTTTGTTTTTTTTTTTTTTTTTTTGCTGTTTGGTCTCCAATAGAAGTATGTAAAGTTCACATGAACCATAGTCAGTATGACAAATTGAGAATAAGACTGGGCCACCTGAGATGCATGAAGTAGCTAAGTAGCACACACATTCCTTTTGGCAAGTTCTCTTTTTTACAGTTACATGTTTCGGTAGAGCTACAAATGATGAAACACCAATGCTTGTGTCATGGAACCCTGCTTTGTGCTCTTCTAGAACCACTGACCTGCTCCAAATTACAGCTGAATCATTTTTTAATGTTCTATGACTGACCTTTCTGTAGAGATTACATATTCAGTGCATTTCAGTGTGAAATTTATGTTGTGTCCTTCCACTGACTACTACTTTTCAGTAACCCAATATTTTGTCTGAATAAATTGACTAACCAGCAGTTGGACCTCCCTGATACAGGTGTATTTAACCCAGAACTCACTTGCCTCATTTGCCTGTTGTCTTAGACAATAATTGACTGCGCCAGTGATGATTTTGGTATGTCATAGTAAAGGGAAGAAATACTTACACCAATACTTATGTATTTCATATTGTCAGCATGTTGTAGCTGGTACTTTATTTGTTAATGTGACAACAAATACACTACAACCTCACTCCAGTTTGTAATCCTCTTTGTGTTTGTATATTTCCACAAATGCAAATATGTGGATATATGTTTGTTTATACCCAATAATAATGTCATTTTTTTAATTAGTTGAGCTTTTTATTATTATTTTGTAGAATACATGCAGGTATTTTTTTTTAGATCAGTCTAAAAACAAACCTTATTACCAATTATTTCAGTATGTACTGTATGTGGGAACATGTGTATGTGTCTACTAATGACAATTATATCTGTATCTGTTGTCTGTGCCGCAGCAGACATTCTAGCAGCAGTTGGAGTACTGTTAATGGATCTACTGTGCAGCGCTGCAGTGCAGATACACACACACTTTAGTCTGTGGGCTAATTACTACGACACAGCCATGATTGGATAATGAAATTCCTAAATAATTCCTGCAGCCCTGACAAGATCTGCTATTGTTCATCAGGCCACACATAGTAGGAATGCACCTGTGTGTGTTTGGGTGTGTGTGCATGTGCCAGCGTGGGTGAGTGTATGGGCAGGATAATGTGTGTGTGACTACCTTTTTCCCTGCTACGTATAATGGAATAACGGTGCAAAAATAGCACTGCATTATTATAGTGTATTTGTGCGTCTTCATGTGTGTCTTGACTGTGTGTGTGTGTGTGTGTTCCTACCTGGCTGTGAGAGTGTGAATTAGGATCCTGATATAGTTCAGGCTCATTAAAAGTTTCCGCTGTTGCTGGCAGACTCCTGTTTTTTTCCATCCAGTTATCAGCCGGGCATGGAAAGCTGTGTCAGCAAGGAAAAGTATGATAATACTCTGATGATGATGGTGATGATGATGATGAGTGTCCTCAGTACCCACAGCCCCACTGATTTTTACCATATCGCCATCTAATCAGGAACTGATTTACACCTGGGATTCTTCATGATTGCACCTAACTAGCTGAACACGGTGTTGGAAAACGTTTTTGTCCTTCAGATTTATCCTAAAATGTAAATATCCCCTTTTCTGAGCGTGTGTTACAAGAAGCACCTCGAACTGCTGAAGGAAGGCAAAATAATGAGTGATTTCTCACAGTCCAGTCAGAATACAGTACAGTTGCCATGGTAACGCTGCTCCTGCTCAGGTGAATCAAATCTTGATTGCAATCTAAATCGCTACTGTTATTGCGCTCTCACAGTGAGTTTTGTAAAAAAAAAAAAAAGTCCAGCAGCAAGCGGAGATAAATCAGCCAAACTGGAGCGGGGATGAGAAACTTGTGTTGTTAGAAGAAGATGTCAAAAGAAACAGTGATTGCAAAGGTAATACGATCCAGAAGTTTCATCTGGAAGCTTTAGTTATTTCAAATGCAGATTATTGGTATGCAGGTCAACCTACTGTACTGGCTCTGGTGTCAGTTTTGTCCAAAGGCTGCATGTGGGTAGATGGTCAGTTGTCGAAGTTAAAGTAGAAGTCTTGTGGAAAGTGACGCACATCTGAGCCTCCAGCACAGAGCACCAAGAGGTTAAGACTACAGACCACCGTGCAACAGTATGCAGAAATGTGTGCAGAGATAAATATGGCTTGACTCTGTAGCAGTATACACAAGACAAGAGGTAGATGGATATGGCAGTATACACAGTATACATAGTGTGCATGGTTTGTGCTGGCAGATGATATTTACATAGTAACCATGGTGTGTACATAAACACTGAGGTATGTAATAATCTAAAAAACACATTATTACAGGTGAAGGTTTTGTTACTGGGTTATTATACTGGATAACTGTTTCTTAGCGTTCTTCTTAATGAATTTAAACCGGGGTCATTGTAAGGATAGTTCAATGTTGGGTTCATTAATTAATTACATGCAGTATGAGCTTTTCATGCTATCATGTGTAAGAACATCCACTGTACTGTGGGTCCTACAGTGGGTGAGGTAGGTAACTACAGCAATACAGGTGAACATTTCATTTCACCACTGATATCACCTCTGCAACTCTCTTCCAATGTTGTATATGATCAGGCCACATGGTGATTTACATTCCAACTGTAACTGTGTTCACATTCTTTTATTCAACTAGATAGAGAGAGAGAGAGAGAAGACTAGAAGAATAGAATGTAGTTATATCCATATAACTTAAAACTTAACTTAAACTGCCATACAATTCCTGTGATTATGTTCAGTCATTTACACAGAGCAGCAATGATGATGAACAGAAGGTTTGCAGTTATCATTTTGTTAGATGTTTGTTGCTGAAAGAAGAGGGCGACTGAGAGTCTTTCTTTAACTTCACTCACAACAAACTCCACTGCCATCAGAATCATGTAGGGCAAAAAAACACAAGCAGCAAATCACAGCTACTGCAGTCCCCCTGTGGTAACTCCCAAAGAGGTGCATGTCAGCTGTGGTGTAACCCTGTACCACAGTATTTTTTGTTTAAGGTTTAACTCAATGTCAAAATTCTTAAGTTACTTATCAATACGGAAAGAAGCAGATTTCTTGGTCCAAAGAGGTTGGTCTACTTATTCTGCAATCTACCTGTTGCAGCCTTATATGAGGACCAGGATCACCTCTAAGTAGATTGCTTAGAGGTGTATGCACATTGGATACACTGATATTTTTTTATGCATTGAGATTAATATGCAAACAGAGCCTCTGTACATCAGGGTCAGAAGGTCACTCTTTCTGCACACTCTTCTCCACTATGTGAGCACTGGACACTTTAGCTCCACATGTGAGGATAAAAATTTTATTAAAAAGACAAAGCATTTAGAATTCCAAATCGCCTCGACATGGTGTTGTTAAGTTAGGGCCCAGATGAGTGGGAGGCGAAGGATTCTTGTTCTGCCAGGCAAAGAAAAGTGGATGGTGCAAAAGGAGGAAAGAAGGAAGGATGCAAACAATAAGTGAGAAAAGACAACAGAGCCCAGAGGGAAGAGAGAGAGAGAATGGGGGAGGTGAGGTGAGAGTGAGTATGGGACACTGTAGATGATCAGAGCTGGCCTCCCACTGGGGCTGTTAACCAGACGACAACAGAGGCAGCCAATTATAGAGAAATCACACACTTAGCATCGCAGCCATGCCTTGCTGCAGGAATGGGGTGAGGCAGGGTGGGGGTGTAGTCTAACTTTGTCTTCTGCTTTGGGCCCATCTCATGCTCATGAATGATTCATCAATCCTCACCAATCATTTCCATTTCGATTCATCTTCAGCCCCACTCTCAGCCAAAAATACCCTAATATTATTTTACTTCATTTTACAGAGTCATGCCGAGACAGTGTGGTAATGTTTTCAATGGTATTTGGAAGCTATTTAAATCAATCTTATCTTCAACCAGGCGTCAGCGTGGTGCCACAGACACAGACTCAGGGCTGCTATAAGTTTTAAATGGTTTACTATGAAGCATCAGGCTCCACAAAATCAGCTTGACATCATTAATTGCCTGCTTAGTAATGCAGTCACTAACATGAGATTAAATTAGTCCAACAGAGCATAATCTCATTACTTTCAGACACTATAACAATTATAATACCAAAAATAGTCGCAAGTCACTTGTAAGGGTCTGAGTGTAATAAGATGGTTAAGAAGGCTAAGTTGTTATTGACATAGGTTGTATGACATCAAGTGTAATCAAATCACCTAGAGGATGTCAAACTAAGCAATATTTTCAAAGTACTTATGCTATGCATACAATGTGAGTGAATGAGCTGTACTGGCATCAGTGTAATGATGAATGCAATGTAAGAGAAGATATTCACTCTGAAATATCAAAGTACTAAGTTTATGTAGAATATGTAGAAGTGCGAATGAGGTTTTGAGTGGATAAATTATAAATACAATGGAACTTCAGAAAAATGGAGTAGAACTTCCAATCAAAACACTGTCCAAACCTGGAGCTGGAGGGAGAGCAGGTGCTAAAAACAGATGCATGACTAAGTGTAACCAACCAGAGATAATAATATAGTCCAGTGGTTTCCAAAATGGGGTGCCTTAAGGTAAGGGTATTTCAAGATTCTTTTTTCTATTGTGGATTTTAAATAATGCAAACCAGAAGAAATGTTTTGTCTTGTCATACTAATACAAGTCGCTTTACAGCAAATTAGTTTTCCAAGTATTCAGCAGTCACAAATAGTGAATATGAAAGCAAATGATGGAAATGTTTGCTACTATAGGCAGAGCTCAAAGACTCAACGCTGATACAGTTCTCAACTCGGTCTGAGCCAGCCGAAGGAATTCATCATTCATCAACAGGAACAACTGCAAATGTGACAATGGTGAGTAAGCTCAAGTGACATCTTGAGGCAGAACACTTCTTTAGAAATAAAAGAGTCAAAGATGAACATTTCCTGTGAATTAGAGGTAACAGAATCAATGTATAATGCTGTGGGTGTCCAACTATGCATAGCTGCAGATGGCAAATCACCTATTTATACATTCAGAAGCCAAACCAAATATCTCAAATGTTTTATAGAACGCAGTACACTCAGACCACAATAATAACAATACAGTTTTCTACAGGAAAAGGAACATTTATCACTTACACTAGAAAACACACATTTTAAATTGTAGCCAGCATTAGATACTGTAACAATCAACAACAATCACTTTCACTACACAAAGATGAGTTTCAACAGAACTCCAACCACTAACCTTAATGCAAACTAGACATAAAGAAATCACACTGAGCTGACACATACAACACAACACACATAAAATCACATAGCATATATGTGGCCAAATAAAAACTGTTAATAACACTGGTGTGTTCTTTCTGGCGACAGCTACAGTATCAGCCATAATATTACATTTAACATTAATAATCAAAAGACATGTGTTAATTGGTCACAGAAACACCTCGCTTGTTCCAGCCGTTTAGATACGCCAAAGTCAAACGTCAGCTGAAGTGATACAACTCTTTGTTACTTGCAATGCGCGTGGCTTTGTAGGCTAGGCTGGTGTTGTAAATGTCTAGTAGGGAGGGGAGTGAGGCACAAGTGATCTTCCAAGCAGGTTCACTATGCACTGCAGGGTCTTGCAGTCAAAACCAAACCACCTTTAACCTGACTACACAGCAACTCATAGGGACATCCTGTCACTGTGGGGCCAGAATTGAGTGGGTCCAGACTGTTTTTTGAGTGTTAAGACTTGGCTTTAGGGTTGGGTTAGTGAGAAAAAACACCAACACTCCTGGAGGGCGTTGGGTATGCACAGGCACGGGGGCTGTTCTATTCTTCTTCCATGCATGTATTTTTAAGAGATCCAAGAAAGAAAGTGTGTGTGTGGGGGGGGTTGTTTAGTGATACCCTGTTGCACAAAATCAAGCAACAGGTAAATAAATAAATAAACAAATAAGACCATAAATTATTAAAACATAATAAAAAATTAGAATAAAATAATTAATTAAGACAAGCCAAGACCTTTAAAACATGTTATTAAAAGTGTCTTAAAATGGTATATAAAACATGCAGCAAGTGCTAAAATTGGAGCAAAGATCCAGTAAAAACCACAAATTTTGTAAAAAAAAAAAAATATTAAAAACATTTAAAACATGCTATCAAGATTGTCCTAAGATAACATACAAAACATGCAGTAAGTGCTAAAATGGGAGCTAGGCTTCGATAAAAACCATCAATAAGAGGCAAACCCTAAAACAAGTTAAGAAAAGTGAAGACATTTAAAACATGTTTTTAAAGGTGTCTTGAAATTATATGTAAAACATGCAATAAGTGCTAAAATTGGAGCCAAGCTCTGGTAAAACCCACACACATTTTATAAAAAGCAAATGGTTTTAGGGTTAGGGTAAGGGGCTGTGGAACGCATACACAAGAACAGAAAGACACGACTGTGTGTGTGTGTGTGTGTGTGTGACCACACATATTTTGTGCAAGCGTGGTAGCAGGAGCACAGGGAATAGAATCCAAAATGCAGACACTCAGGACTGAGCTGTAGTGCAGTTCAAATATTTATTAATTCACACTAATCAAAAGACTTAAATTTTGGCAGGCGGGCAAGGGTCAAAACCAAATAAGGTAGTCCAAAACCAGCAAACAAATTCAATTGGGAGAGCTGAGAAGAATCAAAAGTCCACAAACAGTTGAGGTCCAGAAAAACTAAGCAAAATAAAAAATAAAAAATACGAGGAGAACACCATGGATGCTGGCCTTGTAGTTTGACACTTCCCAGCTGGGAGCAGATCATTTTCTGCTGTCTTTGGGTTTTCCTGGGGTTTATAGTGGACAGTGTAAAGGATCCTGGATGAACCTCTGAGGCTCACTCACTTCAGTGTCTGAATACAAAAAGAAACACAGATGCATTAAAAAAGCCAGGATATCTAAATTAGCTAGATTTATGTATCATCCAGGTTGCACCAAATGTTCAGGGTTTGACTTGTTTGCAAAATCATGTAAATTTCAGTACTCCCATCCTATTCACCCAGCCCAGATTTCAGAACACAAGAAATAAATACTGACAGGCCTAATATAGAGCCATTGATATAATCATTAAACTATATTCCTCAAAAACAGGGATCAAAAAACATTCAGTCAACACCATGACAAACTAAGTGTTTACTTCCTGCTTACATGTTCTGGACTGAAACTGGGAGGATCATAATAAATAAGGACTTACTTTATATTCCTATGTGAATGTAATGATTGATGAATTGTGTCTAGAACAGAAAATAAAATCCTGAGTGTTGTGTTATAGACACTTTAATTTGTCATCAATTCAGATTTTTTCCCTGCGAGTTTCCACCATCTTTATAATTTTGTACATGCTGTAAGATTGTGTTGGGAGAGAAATCCTGACCCATCGTGGAAAGCAACCAAAACATTGTCTAGTTTTTCTTTAAAAACAAGAAGATCTATATTTTTTTTAGCTACTGAGGCAGTGATTAAAAAATGAAAGTGAAAGTTTCCCACTTTGAGTTTGTCAGACTGACAAAGAAATGCTATGTGACACCAACACAGAACAAATGCTGTACCTACATCAGCCAAATTTTTCTAACACTGGCTGCCAATTTCTTTTAAAAATCGTTTTAAAAATCTGATTATTAATAATGAATGACATAGGTGGTTTCACTGGACTGAATCACTGAACTGTTAGATCTGTTGGTTTAGTCCTTGTACCAATTCCTCAATCCAGTTGTTGTTATATAAGTAGAATATAGGACAACATAATTATACAGTCTCATATCAAATTGATTAATGGGGGAGAGGAGGACTTGTGTTGTAAGAGGTATGCATACACTGGCAGTATTTTACCAAATCAGTACTTCATCTAGGCATGTCTGGCACTGTAGGAGATGAGCTGAGACATATATCCGCACTTTGGTAAGAGACAAGCATCTGCCTTTTTTATTACTTTACATATTTTTATTACTATTACTTTACATTAGAAATGCTTAGATAATACATGTTCAATTTTTAAAATGTGGAAATGTTTTTAAAAATATAAAAACATTTCCACATTGTTTGCAGATATTTGTGGAAGCAAACAATAATGAAAGTCATATTCTGTACTTTAGATTGTATCATAATACAATAAGAATTTTCAAATGTAAAGTCTTTCTGATACAGACAATTTCTACTGTTACAGTTTTCATAGTTCTTTTCTGCTCATTCGTCTCACCAGCCACCCCAAGGTCCACTCAGTTTAAACAATACTCCTGTTTGTTCTTCTCTACAGGTCTATGATGGCAGATTGTGACCTTCTTCAGAGGTCAAGGTGTCTCAGAGGAAACAATCAATTTGTTTAAGAGCATAAGGTACTTTTTGGAATATTTTTTGTGAAACTCTGATTGGGGTTTTTCAAGTGAATTTTCCGTGGTCATTAGTAGTGACCAAGATATCTCTGCACTGTGCAGTTCTTGACTCTTGAAAATATACATGAAATTTGCTTCATGACTGTTTATGCTTGTCTCTTTTTCACTGTAGTCATGATCCCCTAGAAGTGTTTCTCACCTTTCCAGTCAGTGTGATATGGCAATAAAAAATGTACTTCTTTATTGCTGGTGTGTGAGAACACCTTATATTACTGACTTAGCATTGCTGCGTGTGTACTGCACTGTTCTTTACTTCATCTGCCTGCTAAACAGAACGAAGATTATTTTTAGTGTCTTCTTTTACATAAGGTATTTTATTTTTATTTTACATCTTTAAGTTAACAGACTTGTGTCTTCCCTACTCACAGATTGACAGAGAAGTCATCTTGCTAATGGAAGATGCTCAACTGGCAAATTATCCATCATCCATCATATGGAGACAGTAGCCCTGTTCAGCTTTTGCAAGTGTCACACATACTCATCAAAGAGAAAAAAAATGACTTTTTGAGAAACTAAGGGAGAAGCTCAAACTCAGAAAGGAAAGCCCCAGTGGAGAGGAGGTGCCAGAAACATCACACGAAAGAAAAAATAGAGCAAACAGTCCATAAGAAATATTGAAATAGGATGGATTCACACTGACAAAGAAGTAACAAAACAGGTCAGAGCAAAGCAAGGTGGAGGAACAAGGAAGGTTACAATTAACATTCAAGCAGGTTTTCATGAGATACTAATACAAGTCCCTGTTCTTTTCAGAGGGAGAGTCCAGCACAGGTCTTAAGTCTGATTTTGAATTTGATGTTCTCTATCGAGAAGGTATACAACAGTGTCAAACTTCCAATTTTATGCTTCTACTTAGCAACTAAACCAAAACCAGTGCTGAGTGAAGAGACTGATGATGAGCCTAACTTTAGATGATACTGTAAGTGAGCCTGTATTAGTGTCACATGATGAAAGGTCAACATTAAGGTTCGTAATAGACAGAAATCATCTCTTAGATTTGACAGATGAACCTCACAGCTCCCTTCAACAAATCTTCATTATTTCTAAAGAAAGCCTTATAGAGTTTTCAGAGTTTTCCAGAGAAAACCTTGATAGCAGCAAATGCATTTCTCAATGTGATCAGTGATCCGATCAGTTTGTCTGAAAATACAAACAATGCTGTTTTAGAGGATGCAAGTTATACAAGCAGACAGCTCTGACCCTGAGATAATTACAGGTGCACAACAAAGAGTAGATTATGATTCTCTCAGTGACACACTGATTTATCTATCCAATGAGTTCCCTCAAAGCCCTCTTCATATTTTGCCTGAAATAACTTTGGTATTGCACCACTCAAACAGCTTCAGTGAAATGATAGAGGCTTTCTCTAACCCTGACATTATGAAAAAAACATTGAAAGTGAGACATCTCCTTCCTGACAACTTAGTAGAAAGCTGTAGTTGGTCTGGTGTGGTCAGAGATGTCTACAGTAGCTTTTGGGCAGAGTTTTATGAACATACCCTTGGAACAAATTTGAAAGTGCCTTTTCTCAGGCATGATTTCTCTGCCACGACATGGAAAGCAATTGGGAGAATCCTTCTGAAAGGATTTCAAGATTGTCAGTACCTGTCAATCAAGCTAGCCCCACCTTTCCTAGAGGAAATGCTTTTTGCCGATGTGCACAATGACCTAAAGACAATCTTCCAAGAGCTTGATGTCCTCACGCATCATTCAGAAGATTTTTTTTCTGTTGATTTTAATGACAACCTCTTCCAATTCATCCTGTTTGAAAATAAATATACAATTAAATTAGTTGCAATCAACAGAAACACCATTTCAATTGTTGGGCTCAATAAATTTCATTAAAGAGTGTGGTTTAGATCAACCCTATATATAGTGTCTTTTTTCGATCTACTCAGATTGATGATCAAATTTTTAATTTATTTCATTCGATTAACAGAAAATCAATGTTAACAATTCTTTTAAGATACAGTGAAACTCCAGGAGAAGCTTACCATTTCTTTCACCATCTGTTTGGATTTCCTCAACAGACTGCAGGCACAGGCTCTTCAGGTTGTTCTTAGGTGCCATGGACACAATCTGGTTTGACAGCTTGTTGAATCCCCTGATGACCTGTTTGTCCACATCAGTCGTGAGCAGCTCTGATGCTTTTTCAAGTAGCTTAAATAGAGCATAAAGATTATTTGAGAATACTAGCCATGCTGGTTGAAGAAGGGTCATTTCAAAACAAATTCAGTATATTCCAGATATATAAAAAAAAACACTGCATCTATGATTGCTTCATACAAAGACAAATCATTAATTGTCGTAGACAGGTCTTTACAATGACATATACAAAATCTGCATATTCTACCATTACTGAATGAGCAAGGCCACCTTTTATGCAATAGTGTCCCCCCTCCTGTGGCGGTTCTGGGGGGGGCCAACACGGGCCAGTGCCCCTGTAACACTGAGTCTGGACCCCCCTGTGGCCCCCCCTCCGAACGAAGATTATACAGTAATTATTAAAATTGTGATATTGCGCCGACACAAAAGGCGGAACTAATGGCTCAACATTCTAGTGTCGACGGTCTACACTCAAAAAACTGATCCAAGCCCTTCTTTGATGTGACACATTAAATTGTTGTTTGATTTGCTGAAACAAATCTATTAAATACAAAATATATGTACATGTAATTGTGGTAACGTAATAGTTTCACCTTGACATTCATGAACTCAAAACAAATGTGTTTCCTTTGAATTGGGACCGATCATTGCGCATGTGCAAGGAAACGTGCTCTTTTCCCGGTCTTTGCTTACTTCTTCACTGACAACTTCGGCTGACGCTGCTGCGGGATTTTGCTTTACAGAGAAAGCTGCTGTAATTCCTCTCCTTGGTGAGTACTCGATTTTGTTATATTTAAAAAGCTTGCGGTGAAAAGACCACGAAGTGAGATGAATTTTACCATCAGTGAAGTCAGACATTGTGGGCTAGGTAGCTAGCTAAGATATATGAGGGAGAGTGAAGTTTGACTAAGTGTCTGTGGTTACTCTGACTAGTGTTATACTACACCACTTATACCACACAACTTTTACTGGAAAAGTGTACATGAACACGAATAATGAGGTCTTACAACTAATGAGTCTGTTTTAGCGGACACCCCCTCTCCCCTCCCCCCTCCCCCACTCACGGTCACTCAGACACACACTCGCGGATTCAGCCGCGTTGACACTGTTTACTTAGACATTAGACATTTGTGGCTTATAAAAGACCAAGTGGGCCGGAGCTCCGGGGGGGAAACGTCATTTTCCCTACTGCGCCACAACCAGTGACGCAAAAAGTGGGTATGCACTATATGCGGTGCATAGGAGCACCGTGCTAGAGGGGGTGCCAAAGCGATGGAGGGAAAATTATTTCGAGTTGGCATTTTCTGTAGTTAGCAGCTGTTTGTTCATGTTTAAATGATATGATCAATAAAAGAGGCACGTCATTAGGTGCCCTCAACAATGTTGACAGTGTCATCATGGGATTCATCATGCTGTTTGGGCTCATTTATGCCCTTGATCTAGCCTTTCCCAAAAACCTCAAGTACACCTTTGCATTTTTCCTGAAGATCATTATGAACTTGGATGGACACAAGCTGAATGCAAAGATAGAGCAGCTGAAAATCAAACTGTTTTCATAAGAGGCAAACACTGTGTCCACACAGTCAATGACGGTCAGCGTGGATGTTTTTCTTGTACTAAAAATATGTTAACTACTTGTGTAGCGCATCTTGAAGTGTGTTACTTTGGAGAGGCTGTGACTGGACTGGAAAGAAATTGCATTTTTTTCAGGTTCTGTTTTGTACTTCTACCATGTGTGTTGTACATGTATCTGTATATTTCATATCTGTTTATAGGCATTACATATTACAGTTTATAGTAAAAACCAAAGTTCTCATGTTTAATCTGAGCTGGTTATACCATGCCTTAGCCTTTGCAAATATTTTACTTGTATTATTGTTGTACTAGTATTAGTTACTTTGGTTGAAGCAATTTCTTTCCTCTTCTAAATGTGATAGGTCATTTGCTCTTTCATTGTAGGATCCTTTAGTGCGTTGCACCACTGAAAACGGCGGTCAGTTTTGTAGATATACGGTGAAAAAGACGAGCGCGAAGTTACCATCCACCCGACGAGAGGCAGTCAGAAGCAAGAAACGATTACCACGATGAACAATATTGTATTGTTACAAGGTAAGACTTCTGGTCAAGAAATGTTGTTGGCTAACTTTATGAATTATAATAGCAGCCTGCTGGACCAGGCATTAATGTCAGCTGGAGTTGAATGCATGCTTCTAGCTAACATTAGTTAGCCTGACCACAACACCAAACCAAGCAAGCCTGCAACAGTAGCCTATTATAATAAATGTTATTTATATACTGAGTTGCTGAAGTGTTGTGTATTCCTCTGCATTGCTTTTTGTCTATAGTTCAAAATGAAGAGAAAAAAGGACATTACTTCCTATTTCTGCTCCAAAAAGACGAATAACAATGAGGCAGACATGGAGACAGAGCCAGATGATGGTGTTGAGAGAGCTGAAGAGAAGCAAGTTGAGAGAGAGAGAGCCAGAGGACTTGGGAGACACTGGTTTTCAGAGAGAGGGCACAGAGCAGGAGAGAGAGACAGATGAAGATCCTGAGAGTGAGGAAGCTGAGAGTGAGGTGCAAGCGGACAGACAAAGAATATATGTGCATCCACAAGCACTGGACCATCAGGTTTGTGATGCTGAAAAGAACAATTGCCTGCTTAATGTGTGTGTGTTACTTTTTATTTTAATGTTTATTTAACAGGGATGATACATACAACATTGCCTTTAAAAAATAGGAAAATGTGATGCATGTAAGACGTCTAGCTTCAGCTAATTTACAGTCTTAGTTCCTGGTCAGGCTTTAGAATACAATAAAAATACAATTAATTAATACAATTAATAAATAGCTTTAATAAATAAATACAGTGAAGCAATTTAGACAATAGTGTGTGTGTGTGTGTGTGTGTGTGCTTAAGCAGTGTCAGTATAATTGCAGTTTATATACTGTGTCCATGCAGAATATGTTTATTTACATATATTCGATTTGTCTTTCTCCACAGACATCAGCAAATGTAAAGAAGACCCACTGATGCTGCCAGACCTAAAGTCATTTCCAAGGACCTTGATGGTGGTTACAATGGTTAATCACTAGTTTTATGAAAACAAAAATAAATCAAATAAGATTTCGAATCTTTGTCTTTTTTGCCCTGGGTTGAATGTGCCCCTCTGACAAAACCCCTGGCCCCAGCCAGGCCCCCTCAGTAAAATTGATCTAGAACCGCCCTGTGCTGCTGACTGCACTGAAGCAATGTTTGAGCAAACTCCCATCTTCAATATTCAGAAACTGGAGACTTGATATATAAACATTCAAAGTCTGCAAACATCTAGAAAGTTTCCAATGAAATCCTCAAAAAGGGACTCTACTTCATTATCAACAAATGTTTGAACTTTCCTACTTTTTCCTACATTTTTCTCCTGCAGATTCAAAGAGAACAAGGCTAGATATTTCTTAATAGTCTCTGTGTAACACTTGATAATTTTGTCAACTCCTAATGGCAGACTAGGCAGCGAAAGCTAAACTTCTACATGCATACCACCATCTCAGCAGCTGCTCTGCAAGTGTGCTTGATTGTTCTGTAACTGCGCTAATGGGCAGAGACCAAGCGGCAATGTCCACACTGAAAAATGAAGCCAACACGGAAGTACTTTAATAAACCGGCGTAAGGTTATATATGTCAACATTTCAGCCTCCAGCCGATCACAATCAGTCAGTTTCTGGAGTATAATAAACTTAAAATTTCTGTTTTAGCAATAATATAAATAATGTTTGATTTCGTGGACCATCAAATTTTATGTTACTGTTTAGCTTCAATAACCAACTCCAGCTTAACCAATAACAACATCTGGGTTAATGTTATTTCTGGAAACATTCAGAAATGAGACGTTAATATTTTGAAGTTACAAAAACTTTATTGTATTTACGCACAGTTCAGTTTAAGATTACATAACATTAGTTAACTAACTAACTAACTAACTAACTTTATTTTCCAACCTCACACACACTAACACCATATGTTATAACACTTGTTATTACGTTTTGGCTTCAGCAGGTTTAATAACTGAAGCTACCAGACGCTCTCGTTAGCATCGTTAGCTTAGATCAACCTCCACCGTCTCCCCCCGGAGAAACTCGTCCTGGACACCCGAGAGAAACACAGTCAACACGGGAGCACAGTCAAACTCCAGCCAACAAGCAGCTCCACAAACACCAGAACAAACTCAGTGAGAAAACAGTGCAGACATCCTGGACCAAGACACCACACACCGACGATACTGATACCGATAGCGATACTTTTTAATATTTAAGGTTGATGTATCATCACACTGCTGACCTTTAGGTGTTTTTGTGGTTTTTCCTTTGGATTATTTTGTTAAAACTTAGGAGAGAATTTGGGCAAAGTTTATAGGTGACTACAAAATACTTTATTATCAAAAACAGAAGCAATAGAACAGTAACCAAACAAAATTTCCCCAAACATGTTATGGGTGCATTTTTTTCTTAAATAAACAAAGTGCAAAAAATTATCATATGAGAGCAAATTAAAACAAAATCTTTTTTTAGGTAGAGAGTTGAAAACTACAATATAAAAATAAAATAAAATTTCACCCCTTCAGTGCACTTCTTTTCTGGATTTTTCTGGAAGTGTACAAAATTATCACGCCACAACAAATGTCATAAAAAAATTGCTTGTTTGCCTGCCGCCGCTGAGCCACGTGACAGTGCAACGTCAGCGCACAGGAGAGGGGAGGAGGAGCAAAGTGTGTGTTCCGCGCTGAGAGTGAGACAAAAGAAGCCGTGAGTCCGCTGACCTGGATGTCGCCTCTTTACAAGAGCGAAACCGACACTAAAGTATTGATCTCAGCACGCCAGTATCGATCCGATAGCGATACCGACTTGGTATCGATACTATCGATATTTGGATCAATCCGCCCACCTCTGCCACACAGCCGGCGGCAGCTAGCTGGAGCCAGAGGCTAATTCATTAATTGGCTATTTATTAGTAAACGAAAAAACGGGAGCACCGACTATTTGGACAGTCTGTTAGTACAATTAACCGCTCAGCAAGCCGAGTTATTTATCCAGTATTTACATGAAAAATTACCTGAAAGGCAAAAACAGCTCAAACACAGGCGAAGTTCAGTGACTGAATGAACTCCGTGTTTGGAGCCGACAGCCAGCAGGCAGCTGTCAATCAACGTGACGTCGCTCTTCATTATGCACAATTTCAGATTTTAAACGAGTGTGTTATAAAAATAATTCACCCCCCATACAAGTTGTCATGAAGTAGAAAATCAGCTAATGAGACTAAAACCATTTTTTTGTACCAGGCTGTAAACATGTTTTCTTCTGCCGCACTGCAGCTTTTTGCACGTCCGTGTTGGCTTCATTTTTCAACGCAGAAGGTTGCCGCTTGGAGAAAAGTCGCTGTCACCGGCAGCCATTTTCTGTGGGTTGACGCCGAGGTGCGCTCGCTTTTAGTCTGAGTACGAGCCTTACTGGCGGTGCCTGAGCCTTCCTCAATGTGTTTCTGTTTCCGCCCCCCTCAGGCGTGACATTTGGCATGTTGGAAAAAACAGGTATCTCTTTGCTATGTATTTCAGAGGAGATGGCAGATTGGATGTTGGCTTAATAAATCATTGTTGAATAAAAAGACACTTAAATGAACATAACATTGTTATTAAACAATTACTTAATATTTTACTTATTTGTTACTCTTATCCATCAATCATATTTTCATCTCCTCCCAGCATGCAAGTGTGTATATTAGTGGAGGAGAAAAAGAACATATTTGAAATTATCCTCCGGTGTAACTGGACAATTAAAGATGTAGAGCTAGGTCAAAAGACACATCATAAATTCATTCTTGATATATACATATTTTATTTTATGTTTGTTGGACTTTTTTTGTGCAATCAGTCAGGCAGCCACCCCAAGCAACTGAGTGGTGTGGCTTGGTAGGCTATTTCATATAGAACTGCCACGATTAGCTGAGTAGTCGAGCAACAGAAAATGAATCAGCAACTATTTTGATAATAGGACTTGAGTCATTTAAGTCATTTTTAAGCACAAAAGTCAGATGTAAGAATTTGCTACATTTCTGGGTCTTCCACTATAAAACATTTAATATTTTGTTTTCTAGACTTGCTCAGAACAACATATTTCAAGATGTCAACTTGGGATTTGTGAAATTGGGGTTGGCATTTTTTACTGTTTTCTGTTTTTTATGGACTAAATGATTAATCAATCAGTTGAGGAATAATCTGCAGATTAATCGGTAATAAAATCTCCATTGCAGCCCTAATTTCATGCTATCACCCACCACTAAATAACTCCAATAAAACTGAGGAACTTTAGTACTTTAAAGAACCTCATAATGTACATGAAGAACCATCCTCTAAATAAAGAGGTTCTTCAATTGGTGACAATTCTTTGAAGACCCAGAGAGCCTTTTGAAGAACCATTTAAGAACCATTATTTTTCTGTGAGCATTTTTCTGATGAGCATCAGAATTTCAGTCATATCTGAGCTGCTGACACAGAATGTAAAAGGATGTGTAGAAGGCAGCAGAGGCTGCCAGCTTCTTGGTGGTCTCCTGTGTTTACTGTACACTGTCTCAAACGCTCTCATGTCACATGTAGTTCTTAAAAGATAAAACAAACAAGTGGAGACTATTATGCTGTTAGTTATGGTATCATAAAATGTAGGTAGTAGGAGTTCTGTCATAGAGCATGTGAACCCTCACACACAAAGTTGCTTAAAGTATTTTCATCTATTGAACAGTTTTGGTTTGGATTTAATTGGTTTGAACACAAAGATGCTCTGCTAAGATGAATGATTTTTCCTTTTATGCTCCTCTACTCCTAACAGATATACTTTTCCTATCTTAAGTCTTTGTGCCCTGCATGAACGTCCAACAAAAACCTACACAGTAAAGAAATGAGGGTGGTCCTGCAGAAATCCATTAGTTTGATCTGGTTTCTGTGAACCATTATCATGACAGAAGAAACCAGATTCCTCCTTTATATGATGTTTGAAGGGCCACAAGAACACCTCTCTGCATAATGCAATACTATTC
This sequence comes from Holacanthus passer, assembly GCA_025331565.1. Classification (NCBI taxonomy): domain Eukaryota; kingdom Metazoa; phylum Chordata; class Actinopteri; family Pomacanthidae; genus Holacanthus; species Holacanthus passer. Next base: position 260,751 of record JAFREQ010000059.1, read on the forward strand.
AACAACACCACAAACTACATCCTCCAAAATGATCTTGAAGTTGAGTCAACACGTCTCTGAAACAGTTTGAACAGAAACTGAACATTAAAACCTTCATGAAGGGTGAAGTAAAAATACTGAGGAGTGCACCTGGACCACAGGCCAAAGTGGGCTGGGAACACATGGGCCCTCTACAGGAAGGGCCACAGTAGGTCGACTTCCTGCAGAGGCTTCAACATCTGTAACAAGAAGAAACTGTATAACTCATCCCTGCTTTGTCACAATATGGATATTAGTGGACTGGGAGGATGCTGAGGTCATGCTGGACTCACTAATTGGACTTTATAATGACATTTTCTGTAACCTCTGGCACAGTACAATACAGCTTATTAACTTCTGAACTTATATTCTTTTTTGCACACTGCAATTTGCACACTTGTATGAATGCATGTGATTAAAAGGGCAAACTTTATGATAGCATTTGGGTCTGACATTTAAAAAAAAAATTATTTTCCACTATTCTTGTAGTCTCTATTCTCTGTATTGGCCAATGCATTACTGTAAAAGTTTTCATCTCAGTGTGCTGAAAAAAATACTAGTAATACTAGTAATTTACAAGTAGTAACTTACGAATAATCTACAGCTTTGTTTCTTAATTTATTGATGAACAGGAACGTGGCATAAATGCAACAAAAGCAGGAAAAACATTAAATCAAATCGGTGGGAGGAAAGGGTCTAAAAATCTAAAATTTTCATGTGAGCTATTAGTAGATTTATTTTTTTAATACAAGCACACGTTTACTTGGCTTAGAGTATGGATTCATTTTTGAACACTGTTTACTATGAATATGTGTAATTATATAAGGAGCATTAGAAGTAAAAATAAGTAGTAGTTTAGGTGTTTAACTTAGCTTTATTTGGTTACAGCTTGGTTTAAAGGTTAAAATGATAGATGACTGATTGATCCTGACAGAAGAAGCTGATCAATCACATCCCTGCATGTCAATTTTATTGCTGGCTGTCAGGCCCTGAGAGGCGAGACATGACTTTGAATGTCCAAATTCAGCCACCAATGAAACGGTGGCTATAAAAATCCTCAAAACCCTCAGAGCCATTGAGTATGCAGAGCATGAGGTGCATTTCCCTTGTGTAATAATTCAAAATTACATTGAATTCACATCAAATCTCTCTCTCTTTTCCCCACTGTGGGACAAATAAAGGTTTATCTATCTATCTAATATTTCGTCCATTCAGGAGGCCATCCTTAGTTGTTTGAAGGATGATCACTGTGACAAGTTTAACATTGTCAAATGGAACACCTCCTTCACCTGTGAGGGACACTTTGGTCTTGAGTTCGAGAAACTCGACATAAGCCTCAATGACTTCTTGCGGAGCAGCAAATCTAGGTTTCTCCATTGGCTCAGATCCGCCCCATCATGCAACAGGTTTGCATGTTTGCATTATTTGCAATACAAATGTTATGACACAAATTGCATTGTAGGGTCTAAAACAATGGATGATGGGTGGACTTAAATACATGTATAACAGTTGTGTCAAAGCATCCATCAAAATACATCTTTCCCCTTAAATTGCAAGTGTGGATCAGGATATTTAAATAGCAGACCCAACAATTACAAATAGCAATAGATTTTTGCAGTATGTTAAGCCAAATTATCGCTGCATAGTTATTCTGGAAAAGCCATCGATAAGCATGTTTTGTCACAGTGTTGATTTTTATTGTCATTCCTCATTTCAGTTGGCAACAGCTTTGGAGTTTTTGAAGAGCATAGGAATTGGTCACAGATCTAAAGCTGGACAACATCATGATGGTGGACCATGTACAACAGCCCTGAGAATCAAAGTCATATCAACTTTGTTTTAGCCTGCAACGATCCAGACGAATGAGGGGTGAGACTCTGCAGAGCTGCTGGTACAGTTAAGCAGATCTGAGATATCACATTTAAAACACAACATAAATGTCAATTTCAGACATAATGTCTTTAGGTTTTTTTAAAAATTCCTGCATTGGGTAACAACAGTTAGTGATAATCCATATTCCACTGCATTGTCACTTATTTTTCGCACATTCTTGTAGAAAAAGAAAACATGTTTTAATGAGACATTCCATAAACTCATTTCAAGCTAGACACATTCGATCCATAAAGTAATAGTAACAATGTGCACATTTCAATTTCAGCATGCTTCTAACTTGTAGGTAGCTTAACTTTAGGAGAAATTCACTTGTAAAAGCTTAAACATTGACCTTGAAGTATTAAACAGCATTGTGTTGTCCCCACAGATGAGGCATATCATCCACACCATCGGTAAACCTCCAGATCATCTGCTGAACACCGGACTGCATGCACGAGAGTTTTTCCGTGCAAGACGTGTGGGACTGGGACCCACCCTGTGGAGATTTATGGTAATATTATCATCCTCATCTATTTGTGTTTATATTTTGTTTGTCATTGCATTTGATACAAATGAGCTCACTCAAACATTTCCTCTCTTTAGTCCTCACAGGAAGTGAGAAATTTCATTTGTGTCCCGCGCACGATAACCAGCCTGGGCGCTCTGAAGGAGGTAGGATGTCTGTTTCACAAAACATTTTCAAACATTTAAAAAAAAAAAGAAAACAGAAAACATTTTCTTATCATTTTCTTGTATTCTGATCCAGTACAAGGTGTCTCAAAACTTGTCAGGAGAGGAAGTCAGTGCTGACGAGTGCGACCGGGAGAGCTTTGTCCACCTGCTGACAAAGATGCTGAAGGTGGATCCTGCTGAGAGAATCACACCGAGTCAAATTCTTCAGCATCCATTTATTACAATGGACCACCTTGTTGGAAAATTTGACAACAGCTCCTAGTAAGTGTGCACTCAGATGCTGTGTGTATTATCTCTGCGTCGACATAGACAGGTGAAGTTGTTTGACTCAGCGATCGTTTGTCTTCCAGTGTGAAAACGAGCATGGAGCTGATGAGCATCTGTCGTGGTCAGAGCTCTGACGATCCCGAGGACGCGGCTCCGCTGAACACTGAGGAGACCTCGGACAGCACTGGTCCTGACGAGAGTCACCCTGCTGCTCTGAGTGGGACTGAAGAACCCTCCCTCCAGAGCATCAGCAGCAACAGTCCAGCAGGGAAGAGGAAACGGGACGGTGATAGGTAGGTGTTTCTCCCTGTATTGATTATTTGATATTTCAGATGAGCAGATTGACATTGTGGGAAATACGTTTGACAGGATTCAACAAATTAGAGACGTCCAGGTTAGCTGTTTCCCCCTGTGACCAGTCTTTATACAAAGCTAAGCTAATCAACTCTCAACTCTACAGTAGCTCCATAGTTCTCCATAGACAAGAACAGCATCGATCATGTCATCTAAATCTCAGCAAGAAGACAAATAAGACGATTCCCCAGAATGTCTGACTATTGCTTCAAGATTCAAGAACTTCACACAGTTTTTCCATTGACACAGAAGCTCAGTCACCAGCCCACCAGTGAAGAAAATGAGGGATGGAGGCCTGGATGACAGGAAACAAGCCCACCAAAGTCACCGCTGCAGAAGAGAAAGAGGGATGAGGCCGATCCATGCACCTCAGATGGAGACCCCCCAGCAAAGAGGAGGAGTGTTGACATCAGTGAAGAGCTGCAAGACAGCGTCAAAAGTAAGCTCATCGATGGCAGCGCACACACACACTTGGGATCATTTTATTTTAAATCACTTAGTGTTTTTCTTCTGTATTATAAAATTTTATGATGGCTTATAACAGAAAGTTTTAATCTTAATTGCTAATTAAGATTTGACAGGTTTTTGACATTTGAACATCTGATGGAAATTCATTTGATATATCAGTATATCTTGTATAGTATGATATTTTACCAGTATTAGGTTGGTGAACAACCACTGACTATTTTTATTTTTTGCTTTTAGAGCCCCTCAGTGACACAGAAGCCTGGTCCAGCTTGGCTCAGGTCACTTCCCTCCAGAAGAGGAACGATGAGGAGGCTGCAGGTGAAGAAACGCCATCCTCTGTCAAGAGGAGGAGGGGACATCTGGATGAAGAAGGGTGAACCTCTCCAACGGGACGTCACTGACACCAATGCTGATGCCTCCCTCCTGACCAAGATACTGGCAGAACAACGAGAGCCAGACTCTCATCTTTATTTTGTTTTTTCATTCTTTTATTCATTTAAATTAAATTCGCCTTTAACCTTAAACTTTCTTTTGATGTGCCTTCTTGGTTAGGAATAAGAAATACTGAACATACCGACATAGTTAAACTTAAGACCTATTTGCAAACCCATGACCTGCAGTCTAAAAACACAATAGTTCTCATCAATCTTTTTGATTTATGATGACTTCTAATGAAATTATGTTCAACCAATGAGCTACACTGAGTAGTTCCTCTAAAATCAAAGGTGTTTTTAATGTCCTTACTCATTAATTGGTAGCATAAACAAGTTTTTAAGTTGACTATTCATGAAAATGTTATTGCAGGAGTTTTAATCAAAACCGTAACAACTCAGAGTTGAGACCAGGAAGGAGAGCTGCAGTCCTACATGCTCCTCTGCTCTTCCATTAGAGCAGTTACTCACCCAAAACCCCATAGTTTCTGCCCTCTGACCACAATTCATTAAATCAAAAGTAAACAGAAGAGGTGTTGTTCATAAAAAACTAAGTACAAATTAACACCTCTGCAGAAACAAACCTGGAGAATCCAATGTGGACTCTTAGACTTAGACTTCCTTTATTTATTTATTTATTTATTTTTTTAGATCAGATCAGATCAGATCTCAAAAGCTGTATTAGTAATATATCAGATTATCATGTTGATTTGTTTTGTCTGGGTGAAACCTGGCTGTGTAAATGAAGCCACTCCACCCAGTCATATTAATACATTCCTCGAGGCGCCGGCCGAGGAGGTGGAGCTGCTGCCACCTTTGACACAAGCCTGTTAATCAATGCTAAACCTAAACTCAATTATAACTCTTTTGAAAACCTTGTTCTTAGTCTTTCACACCCAGTCTGGAAAACACTGCAGCCAATCCTATTTGTCATAGTGTATCGTGCTCCATACTCTGAATTTTTATCTGAATTCTCTGAGTTTTTATCAAGTTCAGCCCTTAAGACAGATAAAATAATTGTTGTAGGTGATTTTAATATTAATGTGGATGTTGATGATGATAGCCTCAGTACTACATTTAGATTCAGTTGGTTCCTATCAGTTTTCATAAGGCAACTCACCGTTAAAACCACACCCTTGACCTTGATCTGGGTCGTGGCATTGAAATTGAAGACTTCAAAGTCTTTCCACAGAATCCTCTCTTATGGGACCATTATTTGATAACTTTTGAATTCTTATTACTGGACTGCGCACCATTAGGCAAAAATTTGTACACCAGATGTCTATCTCATAGTGCTTAAGGAAGTGATTCCATCAGCATTGAATTCAATGCCATGTCGCAATTTAACTGAGGACTCCTACGCTAAATTTAGTCCCTCCCAAATTGATCATCTTGTCAATATTGCAAAGGAGGTTATGTTATAGCCTGCAAACACAGAAATTTAAGCAAACATCATAGACCAGAACAATCTCGTTTAATCTGGCAAGATAGTGTAACCCTAAAAAGTTGTTGGGCTCACCCGTCTCCAGGGCTGTGGGTCCAGCGGGTTACAATTATCTTGTGTTCCAGTTATATTTTGCTACCTTCCTTGTTAATAATTCACCAACATGGCAGGACAGTTCCAGCAGCTTTATTTACAGCTCAGGACAACACACGCTGAACGCGCTACGTTCCCACTCACTACGCCCGACCCTTTTTATCACTGTACCAATACTAGAATGTAAGAACCAACATTTTGGACATGGAGCAGGGCAAGAGTAATATAAAATAACAGAATATCTGATTAAATAATCAATGAAATAATATGTAAGGCCCAACATAAATTAATACCAAAATAATAAACAAACTCAAGCAAATGCAAATGAATATAATTACACACAAATCTAGTGTTACAGTCTTCCTCTGCTACAGATGAAATGTCCACGTTTCAATACCTCAAACGTGTGCAAAAAGGCACAACATGACCGGCATAACAGGTAATCCTGTATAAACTGTGTAAACATAACAGTTACAGACTGGTAGCAGCGGTGTTTTTTTGCTAGCCTTCGATGCTAACTAGCCAAAGCAGTCAGCTAGCTACGTCGGTGGAAAAACTTGCCCAGGTAATACACGATCGTGTCTGCGGATATTTTTGTGCAGACCCAGAGTTTCTACTTAGCCGTTTTAGTTGGACAGTATTTCTGCATGTCGCAGCAGCAGCAGGCACCAGCTGGAGGAGTTGAGGACAACTCCAGTGCTGATGGCGACACTCTGGCCAGTGCAGCTGCCCCGCAAGACACATCAAAGACTGTAGTTCACTACCGAGTGGATTTGCCACCATGTTTTCATGGCGATGGTAAGGACAAAGAAAGTTTTGCTCTATGGAAAACCAGATTGGAGCTTGCAGTTAAAGCCTGTGCAGATGGACAGCAGCTAGATATTGCTACAATAATTCCCACTTGCCTTGGTGGGGATGCGTTAGCATACTGGCTATCACTTTCACCACAAGTACAACAGAACTATGATCAGTGTGTGGCAAAACTCAATGATGTTTTTGGCAGGGAAGAATTTTTGCTCCATTTTTAAACATATGTTAATGCAAGACAACGCCTGCCCAAAGAACAATTAGAAGTCTATGCTGCCGAAATCACAAGGCTAGTGCTGGAAGCTTTTCCCAACTATGGAGAAGCAGCCATTGCCATGGAACGCTTCAGAAGATTTGTTGCCGGACTCGACCCTGTTCTTCAATCAAAATGTCATGAGCATGGTGCAGCTACACTGGAAGAGGCTTTGGCAGTGGCATGTAAATGTGAACGTGCCCAAGAGGCTCTGAGACTCCTTCCACCTCCATCCCATCGCTGCCACCAGTCTGTAACCCTAAAAAGTTGTTGGGTTCACCCGTCTCCAGGGCTGTGGGTCTGGCGGGTTACAATTATCTTGTGTTCCAGTTATATTTTGCTACCTTCCGTGCTAATAATTCACCAACACGGCAGGACAGTTCCAGCAGCTTTATTTACAGCTCAGGACAACACACGCTGAACGCGCTACGCTCCCACTCACTACGCCCGACCCTTTTTATTGTTGTACCAACACTAGAAAGTAGGAACCAACATTTTGGACATGGAGCAGGGCAAGAGTAATATAAAATAACAGAATATCTGATTAAATAATCAATGAAATAATATGTAAGGCCCAACATAAATTAATACCAAAATAATAAACAAACTCAAGCAAATGCAAATGAATATAATTACACACAAATCTAGTGTTACAATAGTCTTAAAACACACAGGAAGGCCATCTGCAATGCCAGAGCAGCCTATTATTCATCATTAATAGAGGGAAATAAGGTATGTCTTAAATTGAAATGAAATGGCAGTTCAGTCAGATTACAGGCTAGGATAAGTTTCTTCATTTTTTAAAATTACAACTAGGCATTTTTTAACTTGTTTAGTTAACTGTGTGTTCCTAAACTAATGAAGCCCTAGCGCAAGTTCAGCCAGGAAGACAACAGTGCTTCTCGATCTCAAACGATTTCTCATCTTTCCTACTGCGCATGCTCACACTCATTTCCCGCCGTCAGTGTTTAGGGCTGTCATTGGTGAGCAGCTGTCTCATCAGCTGATCTCTTTCATCCAATAGCATAGTGTCACACCCTCATCGCTAGCCAAACATCTTCGTGCTATCCTTTTATAATACGATCTTTCTCTGCCCTAGCTCTCTCATGCCGGTGATGTGCACACCCCTCCACCTCCCCATCACCACCTCGCCTTCGCAGAATCATCATTCACTTCTTCATCCATCTGGCTTCACAGTCTCCAGTCGCCACCACCACCAGTGTCAGGACTCTGGGGAGTTTATCCAGCAAAGGCTTGGATATTAAATCTTCAATCAAGACGTCTTCCCCCAGAGTCCAAAACACCAAAGACTGTCAAGTTTCAATATCAATATCATCATCACTGTCACATGTTGTAATAGTCAAGACTTCCCCAAACCCCCCCACCCCCCAAAAAAGCTGAGATTTTCCACTGAACTTCATATTCATTGTATTAAGTAGATGTTAGGCTGTTAGAAATGCATGTTGGTCAAGCTCCCAGACAATATACCTGCAAACAGCAAAATATGTCCACCCTGTCATGGACAAGTTCAAAGTCGAGTAAATACATTGTAATTACATAGTGACTATAAAATGTACATTTTCAGAAAGCTATTTAGTCCCTTTCTCAACAATATATTTTAGTTAATGGGAAAAGTATTTGGATAATAATGAAATTATGGCAAATTATTTGTTTCTCTATAAAATCAGTGAGAGCTGCACTTTCTTTTCTAAATAAAATCTAACAACAAAGATATCTGGTCAAACTTTCAAACAATACTATTTGGCCTTCATTTGTTCACGAAAGGTTTTGCTAACTTGTGAAAATAATTTGTTTATTTTCATAGAACATGAAAATAACAGGGTGGACAGTGACATGACAGGGTGGACACGTTGTGAAATGTCAATGAATGGCCTCATAAATGCAATAAATCTAAAGGAAATGATGTGTAAAAAAAAAAAAAATGTAGGGGGAAATTACCAGTTGAACAGACTGGTTTTGATCCACTCTACCTGCATGCAGCCACTGAATAAAGATGTCCAAAATGAGCCATTTATGTGGCCTTCTAGTGTTAAACTCTGTACATCATTCTGCACAGTGAAAGTCAAACATTCAACTGTAGAACAAGAAAAAATATTTTTTAAGTGGAGAACAATTCATTTGAAAAAACAGAATTTACAGAAAGATCACTTAGATACTCCAAACAGTCTCTCCCTTTTTATGGGGACATAAACAGTTGATAATTGTTCCTCAAATAATATATAATAAATAATAAGTCTCATCAGCTAAACTTCCAGTGATCTAACCTGGAGGGCCCTGGCTCACGCTGATGTTCAGGAGTTTCAGCAGCTGCAGGGGAGTCGGGTGGTGTCTCTGACTGTAGCAATGCACTGGCCCTGTTTCTGGCACTGGCTTGACTTTTTGCCTCTCTCCATTTCTTTCTTTGTGCCCTCTTCTCTCTCTCACTGAGCTCATTGACACCCTTCTTCTTTCCAGTCTCTCTGTCTTTTTTCCATTTGTCCCTTTCTTTCTCAAGGTACTTTCTTCTTCTGTCTGGGGCAGCATTACGACATTCCCGATATCTCCTTGCTATCTCAGCTCCTTTTGATCTCATTCCTTGAAAAAGACAATTCAAAATGTTCCTTTACACACTTTAAATGGTGGTTCTGGTAAACTAGGCTTGCCTTATCAAACTAGGCTTGCTGATACCGATATTGCCAAAAACAATCCATATTGTCCATTCTTACTATGTATGGCATGTTCTGTTATAAAATGTGTGTATACAAAGAGAGAGAGAGCACCATGCCACCTGCCGATGCCAATGACATAGTGGACTCAGTGACCTTGGATCACCCAACAGGAAGAGCTGTCACAGAGGCCATCACACATCAATTTTTCCGGTAATAAAAGACACAATTATTTTTCTGAATCATGCTTTTATTTATTGGGATCCCTTTCCTAAACATTAAAAGAAAAAAGTTGATATGAGTTGTACAAAATGGTAGAGACATATTGAACAAAAGGATGGACAATGTATACCAATACATTTTTGTCATGTTCCAGTTTTTCTGTCTCCAATTTCAGTTTTTTTATTTGGAGCATTTTCTTTTGCCAATCAAGCTCTAGCATACGTTTGTAGAGCAATCGCACATTGTCAGATCCAGGCTGCACAGCAAAACACATTGAGAGAACAAACATGGCATGCACGATTCGGCATCATTAGTGTTACATATTGTCAGTATGAATAATCACTTCAACAGCAAAGGGAAACCCTTTCGATTCCCTGAGAAGCCTGATAGGAGGTAGCCCTGGGTGGGGAGAGTGGTTGATTTAGCTCCTCCTGAAAGACAGGAATGCGATTGCCAACTGACCGAAGCTTTGTTCTCTTGAAGGTTCATTCTCATTCAATAGATGTACAACTGGAAATATCAGCTCATGACAATTTGCCATACATAGCCTAGTTAGTGTGGTTAGTCACTGTTAAATAGACATAAAAGTACAAGTGATGGGTCAACCTGGATGTGTGTGTCCGACAAGGGTGACACGGTCTCACCCAAGTCCTCCTGGAGAAAAAAAAATGAATGAGAAAAGCTGTTGTGTCAATATATCAGCTAATCCACAGAACACCTCAACTATTTCCACACTTACCTCTACCTGGGAGTCAGATGAGGGGCATGCTGGTGGCAGGAGTAGATTAATGGTATCCTCGTCCACTGTACATAAGACAGGCATGTGAACGACATACAAATTTTAAACTGGGCAATCAGAGCACAACATAACATGTTATGACTACTAAATAAAACCTTTTGAACTGAAAATGAAACGTACCAGAACTCAAAATGAATTATCTTTAGCTAACGCTAGCTAGCTGGCTACTTAGGCTACTGACAAGGTGACCGCTCCACCATCTTAGGGAGAACACAGACAACTAAAGAGAGCAAATTGAGTTTTTCTTCTTGGTCACAAAATCACTTAAAATCGATCTCAGAGCAATATAACAACATAAACAACATGTGCATGCACTTTTCATGACTTTTAAGTGTCCACCAACCTGTTAAAACAGGAGAAATAATGAAACAGCAACGCTTACGTTCCTCTCAATTCAGCCTCACTCCGTAGAATGAGGAAGTCGCTGAAGTCGCGCAACAAGAGGGGTCCTTGGGAGAAGAACATGGCGCCACTGCCTCCTAGCGACAGGACTGACAATAACAACCAACTACGTTGTTTTATATTCCTTGTAAGCACCAGGATATTAACTGGCTATTATAGTCCATGTACAATATTTCTTTTGAAGAAATGACATTGCAAAAATAAAATAAAAACATAAATATGACCATACATTTGCGTGAGGTTTTAACTGAATTATCCTCATTGTTTTCACATATTTAGATTATTTAGATTTAGATTATTTTAAGTGTCCTTACATTTCAATCATATTACAAATAAAAGAAGAGTTCATAAGACAAAGCAGAGAACAAGACAAAATCACTATACTTATGAATTTACTCTGTTGGCAATGCACTGCCAACAAGCCTCCCTGGCTTTGTTGGCCACCACAGTGTTTGATTTGGCAGTTAGTGTTTCTTTAAACCCAGATATTATTAATGTGCATTCCTACAATGTGAAATACGGAGAACAAGCCATGATGCAGAAACCCTGCCGGTGCTGCCGAACACGGCCCTTTTATGCGAACATGCACAGATTCCAATTGAGTTAACACAGACTCAACAAACCAACACCTTGATCACCGTCGTAGTGCCGTTTAACACCAGCTGGGACAATCAGAGTTTGTCAACCCCGACTTGCCTTGATGACCCCGAGTTAAATCTGAGTCGGTAAAACTCGTTTCGTAGTACAGCCCTCAGATGTTTTGGATCATTCCACAACTTTCACAGTCTTTTGTTGCTCCTGTCCCAACTTGTCTGAAACATGTTGCTGCCATCAAATTCAGGAAAAGCAGATATTTACAAAAATCAATGAATTGATGAGACAAAACATTAAATATATCATCTTTGTACTGTTTTCAACTGAGTATATATCAAAAAGGCTAAACAAATTAGAGCAAAGCTTGTTTTGGGAAATTAAAAAAAAAACAAACAATCTATTTTTATATTTAAAGTTGTCTGTAAATACAGTTGGACAATCAATCACAGATAAGACATTAAATGATCATTCTTTTTAATTAAGATGCACATATATTATCTATCAGTCAAACTAAATGTGATTTTGAAGTAGGTAAATAAGAGTATATATATATATACATATATATTATTAATAATACATTATGTTGATGATAAACTACCATTATTATCATAGCAGCAGCATAATAGACAACACTAGGATAATAGATTTAATCATAATCTGTGAAAGCGATAAAAACGTTTCTTTCTTGGTTGAGGAAAAACACCTGACTTTATTGTGGAACATCTGAAACTGAACTGAGCTTTTTAGTCTCTCCAACAGCTGTCATCAACCTCTGCTAAAGCCACTGTACATTAGCAGCAAACAGCAGACCGACACAGTTAGAGACCAGCTGGTCAACAAATGGAACATCTAGAGAAATGTGACCCCATAAGAATGCTAATGTTATCAGTATCATCGTCATTTTTCCTATCAATAGCTCAACAGCTGATTTAGGTCATCACTGTTTTCTCTTGATATTGTTTTATTGAAACGTATTAAAGTAAGTGAAAATAATAACTACAATAAGGTGTGGAAGTCAGGATCAGTGGTGTATGAAAGTGTATAAATGCACTGGCTAATGTGAGGTGCATGTTATTAGTGTAAAACAAAAGAAGGTATTGTGAAGAAACGACGTGAGCAGAGTCTGGTGAGCAACATGCAATGGCACCTGGACCTGCAAGACACACAAAACACACACACACACTGGGATTCTGGGATCATGTGTTGTGTTTTTTTTCTTTTGTCTTCTTGTGTGTTTACAGCCTGTTTTGCTGGCACAAAAATCGATTAATTCAAGTTAAATCAATCCAAATGTTTAATAAGGATTTCTTGGCCATCAACCTTCTCTTGACAAAAGTTTTTCCAGTTTTGTATTTGAACTGCCTCATGTCTAATTTTCCTCGCATGCTGAGACTGCTTGAGCTTCATCTCTGACGCTGAATACGCCCTTTTGACTCTGGAGTTGAAATTCTGAATGTCCACAAGCGAGAATGTAAATCTGACCCTCCCCCACCCCTCCTTCAGCCGGCCTGCTATGTTGATCAAAGCATCTCAATGCAGCATACAAATACATTCAGAGTCTGGCAGAGCAGCACGCATCTGCACAAGGAGAGAAAATCAACAAAATGTCAAAAGTGCAGTGGCAACAGTCATGAAGGTGTATTTCAGTTTGTAGAAATTCAGATTTTTCTGGGTAAGGACGGGGGCTGAGGATGATGAAGAGAAGCAGCTCTGAATAAAACATTACATTTACTGGGATAGTTTTCCTTGCATGAAGAAGATTTCTTGCTCTCTTTCTGCAGGGAGCCTTGTGAGCTGAGCAGAGCGAGGAGAGAAACACACGCTCTAGTTTCTAGCCTTTTTAAACATTAAGACAACTTCTGCTTTTAAAACGCTGTTTAAACATTGATAACAAGCGTCCTGAGGAAATCAATGGCTGAGTGATATTAACCTAATTCTCTCTAACAGAAACCCTCTTTGGGAAACTCCTTCTGTTCTCCAACTCTCTTACATAAGTCAAACTCCAGGCTTCTCGCAGACATCGCAATTGCATGTTTTTGAGGCTGAATAAAAGTTCGGAGTCCGTGAAACAGAATTGAGGTGTTTGATGTGAAAGATTCAGCTGAGTGAATTCAGAGCTGCTCATCTCTGACAGAGCTGTTGCTGTGGAGCCTTGCCCTCCTGCCTGACTGATGCCGTGGTTGTAATGAAGCCTGATCTGAGTCAGGATCTGCAGCTCTCAGATGACCCCGCTGTGCAGCATATGGCAGTCCCCACTGTGGCCCTGGTGGCCACTGGCCTGTGGCAGCATGTCACTGGGGAACTGGGAGGAACGGTCATGTAGGAATACAGATTCTGAGCTGCAGCAGATCTGATTGTCTTTGTTATAATGTAAAGTGCTGCTTTTGTTTTCTGTTAGATGTGCTTCTGAGAGACGAATGTTTAAATGGGTCAGGCAATACACAGTGTTTTATTCTCAAGTCTCAATGTAAATGCAAATTTGAAGCTCATGCTCAATCACTCTGTATTCTTGCTCTTTGAAACATGCGTCATTATATCATGAGTATCAAATCAAACCAGGAACTCTACACGTTTTCCATGACTCTCTGTTCAGGGCCATTGGAGAGCTGCAATCTATCCCATACAATAGGCAAGAGGTCTTTTTTTACTGAGGCAAGAAACAGAGCATCCAGAGAAAATCCAGGCAGGCACAGGGAGAATATGCACACTCAGAAAGCACAGAAAATGCCACCATCACTAACTACAACGTTGTAGCCACCAAAGGTATCACGCAGGTCTGAGAACGTGATGACATTGCTACCGGGACATCAGACAGGTCAAAAAACGTGCATCACAGTGGAAGTAAATCCAAGCAAATTTTTTATGCAAGTTTGATAAACCTTGACCTGCAAATTTGTGGTGAGGGAATGGAGAGCCAGACAGTCCAAAATGGAGGAAGCTATTATAGCTTATGAGCTTTGCTGCAAGATCCATTTATATTTAGTTTCGTCTGTCCGAGGATAAACTGAGAAGAATGTTTTGCAGACACAGATACAGCTTTAAAACAAACTATGAAAGTATTATCCTATTAGTGACCAAGCTAATGAGCATTCTAACTGACAGTTAGCTGACAGTTACTTGTACAAAAACAGTTGCATTTCCCTTTTCACTAACACTTGGTTGATGTCTACCCCCGAGAACATCACACAGTGGGGAGTAAAAAGCTCAGTACATAGAAAACAGATTGAAGGTGAGATAGCTACTGTACAATTCTACAATGTCATTTAGCAGACACTTTTTATCCAAAGCGACATACATTCACATGCTGATGGAACAGCAATTTGGGGTTCAGTATCTTGCCCAAGGACACTTCGATACAAAGACCACAGGGGCCAGGAATTGGACAACCATCCTACCTCCTGAGCTACAGCCGTCCTGTCTTGGGACTCCTGTCTCGGCTCTGAAGTTTGACATAGGGGCCAAACCATGTAATTACATCTTCAATCCTAGTATGAACACTTTCCAGCCCTTTCCTAGGCATAATGAATGTGCTTCAGAGCCACAGGATCGCGCTGGCCTGCATGCTCATGTATGACATATCCGGTTCTGCCGGCTTACCATTTACCATGGATGTGTGGCCTTTTAATACACCCATGGACTGTATGCTGTAAAGCCTGTACTGTGGATGTATTAACGCCTATGCTCCCAAACAATTGGCTATTGGCTAGCAGTTAGTAGCACTGCATAAACGGAATCCATTGTAGTATTACTTGTAGGCTATTTATGAACACACGGGGCAAAGGCACAGGGCAAAAACCCTTGTTATGCTTCCATGGGCACAAAATGTTTTGATTTGGTTTATGTTTCTGATTCTGATAAGTCTTTGGGCTAAACTGTTAAACATAGTCCATGGTTTTAACCCTCCTGTCAGTTGTAGGCCTAAGTGTAATCCAGTTTGGGTTATTTATTTTATGTAACAGGATTAGGGCATGGTGCAGTCATCAGCTATTTGAGTTGAGTTGCTCCTGTAACAAAAAAAAAAAAAATCTACTGAATTTATTTTCAGCAAGCTTTTAAAAAACAATGACGATGAACAAAGAAAACACAACCATGTTTAGTGAAAATTTTCTGCAATGAACAGCAAGTTTGTCATGTATACTCGTTCCTATGACCATAGATACACTGTAAAATGAAATTGTTCAATTTCAAAATATAAGTGAATTGTTCTGCCTTAAAAGTTAAGTGAAAAAGCACAGTTTTTTCCTCTAACATAGCTAAATTTTATCTTGATTAAATATCCCTTGTGTAACCCTTAGTCCTAATTTGGTTGATTTAAATGTATACATTTATTAATCTCCCTTTTCAGTTGTTCAAACTTCTATTTCAGATTGGTTATTTGACATAATAATTCATGCAAAACATAAACAGAGCAACAGTCGAGACTTATTAATGTGACAAGATCCTTATTTTTTTTTAAGAAATGAGGGGTTGTACATGTGCAGCATTTCTTTAACTGCACGTGCTCAATATCACCAAATACCATGAAACTGAATAAATTAAAATAACAAAAATTAAATCAAAAACATGACTGTTCTTTATTGTGCACTGCACAGTATCTGAATATAAACAACGAAAAAAGACTTCAACTAACATTTGTCTACAATCTATTTTAGATTGTAGACAAATGTTAGTTGAAGTACAGACAACACACATTGTACTAATTTATAAGCTGATGCACTTGCATGAAATGGGCCGTCAGAGTTCAGGGTTACACAGTTTTCTGCAGGAGTCTGTTTCATAAACCATGCACAACTTACTATCCACCACCAGTTTTGTTAAAAAGCACTCACAACTCCTTTTCTTCTAGCGATTTTCTGGCTATTCCCACAGGTGTTTAAATGCTGTTAAGTTTTATTAGCCCCATTAGCTTGCAGTTAGCGATGGCTTCTCTCTCTCCCTCTCACTCTCCTGCTCTTTCTTGCCTGGTCTGTCACATGTTTAGCTATTCCTCTGCTTCCTGTAATGATAATGGTACTTGTAATAAGTGTATTTTATTTGCCGCGATGGAGGCGAGGCTCAGTGAATGAGAGTCATGTTCAGAGGGTGCCTCCCTCAACCCAACCAGTCATGGCAGATGGCTGTCCATCACTGAGCTTGGTTCTGTCCGAGGTTACTGCCGTTAAAAGGAAGTTTTTCCTCACCACTGTCGCCAAGTGCTTGCTCATGATGGGAACTGTTGGGTCTCTATAAGAAATATTATAAAGAGAGTATGGTCTAGACCTGCTCTGTATGTAAAGTCCCTTGAGATGACTTTCGTTGTGATTTGGCGCTGTACAAATAAAATTGAATTGAATTTAATTGAATTAACACTGAACGTAACGACTTGACTCCTGAATATGTTTATTCGTTTTTGGATATCACATCTCTATGGCATAGTAGCATAGTTTGTGACTTGCGTTTGTCACTGCTGTTCTGATTTCTTCAGCTCATCAGTGCAGCAAATGACTTTCCTTTTTTGTTGGCAAGATAAATAAGATAACATAACCCCTTTCTGTACCCTTCTTTGCCCCAGAACTAAAGGCCTATTTCTACGTTACCTTTTACATCTAAGGTCTTAGAAAACATGGTTGCTAAGGAGCTTACAACTCTCTTAGAAAAGCACAAAATAGAAACAGTTTTTCTCAGAGCCTCAAATTATCCGTTAATGCAGGGTGATGCTGGAGAATGTTCTGTATTATTACTATTAGATCTCAGTGCTGCTTTTGATAATGTGGACCACTGCATTTTGATTGAAAGGCTAAGGTAGTGGTTGGGTATCTCTGGGTCAACTCTGGATTGGTTCTCCTCATATCTACAGGATCTTTCTCTCAGTTACAGTTGATAATTATGCCTCATTAAACTGAATCTCTGTTTTGTGGTGTTCCCCAAGGTTCTGCCCTGGGCCCGAGGCTGTTTGCATTGCACTTGCTTCCTCTTGGGCAGATAATAAGCAATTTCAAAGGTAACTCCTACATTAGTTAAGCAGACAATATTTAATTATACATTTTGTCAATTCTGCAAGATTTCCTCAACTCTATTAAATTCTGGATGGCAGTTAAAAAAAACAGAAGCTCTTATTTACTGACCATTTATAATCTGGTCATTTCTATGTGCTAGGTTTGAGTCTTGACCAGTATGTAAATGCATTTATTTCCAGTCGTTTTGATTAATGTAAGTCCTTTTTATAGCAAGATATCTCTAAAGAAGTGATTAAAATGCTGCTGCCAAGTCCACCAAAATGTCTCATGTCGCACCAATCCTGTTTCAGAATCCGGTTCAAGGTTCTTGTAATTATGTTCAGAGCCTTGCATGGTTAGGCACCTGCTCATATTAAAGAGCTACTGCAGCCATATATACCAGTAGGAATCCGAGGTCCTCTGATCAGGGTTTGCTGGCTGTTCCTTGCTCGAGGCTCAAGAGGCTCAAAGGGAGCTTTTGAGGTTGTAGCTCCAAAACTTTGGAACTGTGATCTATTGGACTGACAATCTGCTGACACCTTTAAAAAGCAGCTCAAGACCCATTTGTTTAGCCTTGGTTTTGTTTTTTGTTTGCATTTTTTTATGTTTCTTTCTTTATTTTTGTTTCTTACTCATGTTTGTTGTTGCTGTCTTGGAGAACACAATAAACTCTTTTGCAACTGACTTTGTTCGTCCAGTGAACTTCCTTGAGCATCTTTTTTCCAACCCATCTAGATTTGAAGAGATAAAGTTTATTAAATGTTGTAGCAAGAGCCTAGATTGATTTGGCCCACCCTCAAGGCTTTTGTGTCCCAACAACAGTTGCACTACCAAGTTGACAGGATTGGTTCCTTAGGGACATGATGTATGAAACTGTCTGAATCTGTGTTTCTGAGACTTGGTAGTCTGCAAGTCTCAAGGAAAAATGCTCAGCCATGGTGTAAACTGCTGGTAAATCTAGCTGGCTGACTGTCCAACCATCTTAACAAGCTTGACCAGCTTACCAGCCAGGCTTTGCTGGTCAGTCCAGCCAGCAGGATGTCCAATAAGCTATACCAGCAGACACCGGCGTGGCCTGGCTGGGTGACCAGTGTTAGCTTGATATCATAATATTAGCTTCATCATTGTTGCATGTTAGCATGTTCACAGTGCATTACTACAAGTGTCTAAGTACAGCCTCACAGCAATTTTATCAAGATTGAGTTTCATTCACCTCAATAATTGTTCTGACAACAACACTGTAATAAACTAATAACAGAAACAGTCTTTCTTATTTACAAGGAAATATAATGAGTTACAGTTTTGGACCTTTCATTCGTGGAGCAGGAAAACTACCTTTGATTTGGCCTTATTATAAGTGCAGATGTGCAGTAGCTCTGTTTCCTGAAGCAGCTCTTTTCTCACAAAATATGACTGATGGTTGAAAATGAAAGTGACTGAAGAACTTGGCAAACAGTCTGCAGGTATTTCTCATGAAAATCTGAGTCAAGTCCTTCAGAAGACTTCAACAAATCAAAGCTTCCCTGTCATCAAGGACCTGAGCTTTCCAGAGAAGAGCATCAGTTTTGTAACAAACCATATTTGTGTGTGTCTCCATCCTGTTCTGACAAAGTGATGCATTGACGTGCTGCAGTTGAGGAACTGCCCGTCTTATGAAACCTCGCCTTATAGACTGACATATTATTAGTATTAAAATCTTCATTGAAGTCAAGACACTGTGATCCTGGCATTGTTTCTGCTCTTTTCTGTTTTGTCACTTGTTGGACCAGTTGGCATTTGTAGCCCGAGCACATGGAGAGTTTTCCACCATATTTCCAGAAGATATCTATCATATTATATGATTTTCACCCTTACATTTTTAAAGTTAAAATTCTAATTATTATTTTTGATCTGACCACATTAAACATCCCTACATTCATGTCAGTCCTGTTGTTTACAATTATTATTATTTATTAGTTCAAACCTGTTTCTAAGGTGACCTGTAATTAAATACCTGTGAAGCTAATGACATTCCCATCAGACTCTGCTGTTGTAATTAGAGAGACAAGGACCTGAATTTTACAACATGTTCTTTAAAATCTTGACTGTTCAACGACTAAGTACTACATAACACAATTATATGAGCTGGAATTTTATTTTTGTTTTTTTTATTATTATTATTGAAATGGATCCATTCATCAATTCTACTCTACACAGAAAGGCAGCAGCCTTGGTAGCCTCTTCCTGTGGGGTGATAGTGTTAACCACTGCACCACCATGCCCACTTTACATGACATGAATAATATTCTTACCTGTCAGGTTTTTATGTTGTTAAATAGAACCATTTTCACTAGTCATAAGCCAAAATGTCAGCTTTTTCGTGTTTGTTTTTAGTCATCAATTGTTTGAAATTCTCTCTCATGTTAAAGATGCTTCTGATGTGAAAAAAAAAATGTTTTGCTATATGATTTAGGGGAAGTAGTTGTTCACCAGATTCATTTAGGTTTAGCTTTAATTGTTTCATGTTTTATTTTGTAAGTAGAGTATGTCCTCAGGTGTGTTTAGATACTTTACTTCCTGCCTTTGTGTGTTTCCTGCCTTTAGGATTGTTCATTTGTTTTCACCTGTGTTCGTCCCCTCCTTGTGTATTTAGTCGGTGTTTTCCCCTCTCCCTCTCTGCCAAGTTCATCCCTGGACCTCATGTTCTCCTTGTGTTTGCATGATTTTTGCTTTTGTTTCCCTTGGCCTTTCCCTATCTTTTGGTCTTTGGATTTCTCCCTCTTCTTTATTGGATGTGTTTGCCTGTTTGGACTACTTTACCTGTGTTTGACCCATGCCTGCCGTACCATCCAGTAAGTCTTTTGATTTTGTAAATAAACATCATTAAACTCCGCCAGATCTGCCTCAGTCTGCATTTTGGGTCCAGTTCTCTTGAGTTCCTGCTACTGAGCTTGCACACACTGCAAAAATTAATGACCTTTCCACTGAGCATGCTCTGGTACTCTGATCATTATCACAAGAAATCCCAATTCAACAATAGAGAAGGTTTAGTATATTGAATTGTAAATTTGGTCACATTTTACCCATTTGATTTAATTTATTATACTGCACTCAATATAAATGTGTTGGATGGAACAAGTTACTGACATTTGAGCTTCTTATTAATTTATGAGTAGTGGGACAAAAACTGGTCTATGATTTGAACAGAGGTAGGGTTACCTTTTCAGTGACATATCACCACCTATTATCAGCCAGCTGAAGTGCTACAGATAGGTCATGTAATTACAACGAAGTGAGTTCCATTTGTGGAAAAAGGCCCAACCTGGTGTCAGATGAATCAGTTTTACTAAAGCCAGACAGATCTTTTGGAAGAAACCATTTTTTGTGAAGGAATGGAATGCACATTGTTGTCTAGCTCCCACAGAAATCAAGTGTTTACTACATGTGTTTGGGTAGGTATCACTTTTCATGAAACACAGGCCATTTTAAATGAATTATTGGCAACTGTAATAAAGAAATACTAATTTCCTACTACTTAGCATGTTTGAATTATTGGTTGCATATGTTCATTGTTCCTCACACTGGTCATAATAGTATCTGCCTTAGATATGTTCCCCACATGGATCTATAAAGTTCCATTTTATCCCTTATGTAGTAGAAAACAAGTATCAGCATTGCAATAGAGGCTTTTTCTGTCTTCATTCGAACCACTCCTCTGAGCCAGGCCTTTTATCTGCTGCTGGTGCAGTATTAAGCTAAGAGCCTGGATGACTGTGTCTCTGTACAGGCCCCTGAATGTTAGCTCCCACCCTGTATCACCTCAGCCCAGCCTGCTGGAACAGCTTTGCATGGCAGCAGGTCCTTACTGATTGCACTGCTTGTTAGTCTGTCTTTGATCATTAAGCAGAGCAATGTCACCGCCTTTAGTGTCATCAATTATAATTTGGCTTGTGTCACTTTGATCCTAACAAATATTATCCCAGTTTTTTAAGCCGTTGTTGGGCCTCTGCTGCAGATTTCCAGCGTCCTCTATTAGATGCAAGCCTTGTGATGAATAATTTACCTGAGTGGATTTTTCTCCTGCATGTTCTCTCTGTTAAAGCTCAAACTACACAGCCCACAGCCAGGAAGTTTAGAGTGAATGAGAGAGTGAGCGGGTAACATATAAATAGCTCATCATGTCCTTTGGTGATGGCACCTACATCTGTCCAGTCCATATGGAACTGTTAGTCAGCCTAGAGTCCAGTTTCCAATAATCAGTGGAAATATTCTAATTCAGGAGGTGTGGTCCGAAAGTTATTGGTTCAATATCATCAGCACACAATAATGAAAATTGACTTGGCCACAAATGCATTGAAAGCCAATGTTCTAAGGATGTATGTCAGTACAAAAATAAGCTGTATACTGTGATACAAATGTTAAGTCGTTTGCAAAATATCATTGTGGTTAATCTGAGACAATATCAGATATATGGGTAAAGAACAGATTTCTGTACAAAAGACACACAGGTATGTAAAAACCCTGCTGAGTGTAAAGCTGCTCAACCCGACAACATCTCTGGCTGTGGAGTAAGAACATGTGTCTACCAATGTCATTAGTGACATCTTTAACATGTCACTGTCACAGGAGTGTCTCTTCCTGCTTCAAGAAGGCATTCAGACCCAACAGATCCACAGAGGGTTCCATCTCCACTGTCTTCTACTCAGTCGAGGACTGAAATCAACATTCACATCAACATGAGAATGTTGATTTCAGCTCAGCATTTTAATGCAGTTACCCGCATGAAACTGCATACTTGCATACCATATGCAACTGGATATTAGAATTCATCACAAACAGACCACGGCCCTCCAATTTACTGCTTAACACAGGAGCCCCCCTTCCAAGAGAGTGCTCAGCCTCCTCATCCATGACTGCAATCCCTGACATGGAGAAAACATAGAGGGAAGTTTGTACACAACACCACTGCCATCAGCCGAATTACAAACAGACTATATATACGTATATAAAATATATACATATATAAAATGAGGCAAAGACACACTCCCCTACCTACATCAGTGAAGCTGAGGTGGCGTGGGTAAAAAGATTTTGGTTCCTGGGAATCAGCATCACAGAAAACCTGTCATGGGCATCATACATAACCTCCCGCTGATACTGCTGCAGCACCTCCATTCACCCTCTGCCTGAAACATTTCAGCTCCTGTACCTCCCAAAAATCCCAGTCTGCTCCGACTGGACTGATTGGATACTGAAAGGAAAGACAATACCCACCCCAGCCACAGCCTGTTCAACCTGCTGATGTCTGGCAAGTGATACTGAAGTATCCACTGCAGTACCACGAGACTACAGAGCAGCTTCTTTCCTCAGGCTGAGACTCCTCAACTCCACCTCATCTTCCGCACCCCCCTGTAAATAAACAACTCTCTAATTACTTTTTTTATGTGTAACTTTTTGCACATTAGCATACCACTACTATCATTACCACTATAACCAAAGTTTTCTGTTTACACTAAGTCTTAAAATGAAATGATGCTTCCACCTAGGTGCACTGTATGGTACAATTAAACAATTAACATCCAATCATGCCTTGTATTGACATGCCATGACATGTATTAAAATATTGAGCACGCCCAGTTGACTCTGAGTTTGCATCAAGATGGCAAGAGGAAAAGATCAAAGTGAATTTGAAAGTGGGTTCATTGGTGGGGCACGGATGGCAGGAGCTTCAGTCACAGCAGTTCAGACTGCTCAACAGGCTCGTGCTTCAGTAGGGACACTGATTAAAGTGGCATCTGCATTTAGATCTGTGAGAAAATGAGCAGATAGGGTCAGAAAATGTGGTTGACAGCTTACATTAGTTGATCATGATGCTTGACCACCTGGTCAGTATGCTAAGTGACCCAAATCAAGCATACCCACAGTGATCATCAGGTGCATGCTGGGTCTGGCTAAATGCTAATATGCTCATGGTGGATCCTCCAGCAGTAACTTCTTATGGAACTTTTATTAAGTTGTGTGAGGTCTTTCTGCTGTTTTTGACCTTGTCATTGTTATGGCTGCAAAGCCTTAATCATCTCAAATAAATTGAAAACCTTGAGGAGCACTGTGGGACAGAGGGACTGAATGGACAGGTTAAATAAATGATGCTTTGAGAATGAGTGAGCAGAGAAGTTGAACCTGGAGCAGGTTGTTGTGGACCAGATTCGCACAATGTTGTTTATAAAGGGAAGTAAGACACCTAACTCACTGATTGTTGTAATTCACCGTACAGAGGAGGACATCAACAACCAATGCATTGCCAGCATATCAGTGTGTATTTATTTTCAGTTATTTCTGTGTCATTGTTGTTATTGTTTCCTGGTTAATAAGGCTACACTGAGGAAGGTGGTTGTCTGTAATTGATAATCATCTATGCAGAGGCTCCCTTGTGTCCAGTCTAGAGAAGGAATATTCTCTTGGTTTGGGCATGAGGGCTTGTTGTCATGTTGATTTTCTACTGTATATATTGACAATGCATGATACTGTATTAATGTAATTTAGTTTGTAGCCTGAATGTGTTCTTTATTTATTTTATTTTTTTAACATAGTGCAGTAACATTTACTGAGTACATTTTAACTGACCTACTTTTTACTTTAATCTAAGTACATTTGTACACAAGTATTTTACCAATGGAACAGCCATTGGAACCAATTTGAGGTTCAGTACCTTGCCTAAAGGCACTTCGACATGTGGACTGCAGGGGCCAGGGTTTGATTTGGATTGGTAGTCAGCTACCTTACCTCCTGAGCCACAGTCACCCCTGTATCCTGATGTATCCCTTTAACAGTGGACCGGCAGTAGATCAGTAAATTAATTGGAATTCATGATAAAACCCCATATACTATTACAGAACCCTGTGATTGGTCTGCTTTGCCTTCAAACCGCAGACGAACCGCGCCAGAGTCAGACTGGTGATGGACTGAGACCCTCGATTTCCAAGGTGAGTAAATGTGGGCTCATGCAATTGGCTTGAACAAAACCAAACAGTTTTAGATTGAAAGCATCCAAAGTAAAGGTGAGCTACTGGTCCTGAACGCACCTTTCTAGGACTGCTCACACACCTTACCTGTTTGGTTTGGTTTTGGGTCAGGCTGGTGTAAATGCTGTCAGCTGAACTGAGGTGCAGACCAAACAACCGAACCAAGACTGCCTGAAAAGGAGGGTCTCTCGCTACAAAGTGGACCCACCACAGAACTGTGTGAGAGTAGAGGGTAGAATCTGTGAGAGAAGTGATCTTTTATGGGATCTATGCAAGCCATCATTATGATTATGCATGACCACATGGTAACCATGGAAACAGATATGCTTGTCACCATTTTACTGTGCATTTTCCCCAAAACACCAGAAATTAAAAATGGTTTCAAACTGAGATGTGTTGAGCTTATGTCCTTCTCCATGGACTTCAAAATGTTCATTTATATTTATGCATTCATGTTTGAATATGAAAGTATGCTTTCATCACTTTAATGTAGAAGGTGTCATGTTACAGAGGTGGAAGCCTTTCAGGGACATATCTGTACCTTTAGAATGGGGACATTGTAGCAAAACAGAAACAAAATACACGGTTCAAAACACAAGTTCAAAGAACAGGTTCTTTTTATTCACTTTGGAGGCATCATTGTTTGTTTCAAGGTAAAAATTAAAAAACGTAAAAATATGTCAAGTGGTATATATGTGTATCCCTACTAGACCACTTTTTAATCAATTTCAATCAATTTCTTTCACTAACATAGCTACCAACCAAACACTTTCAGCTCAGACAAGGATTTTCTGTCTCTATTGCTCCTTTAAAAACGTTCAGTATCGACCAGGTCAGAGGTCAGCCAGCACTTCCGACCACTAGATCAGGAATCAAGAATCAAGAAGATGTATTGTCATATGTAGAGTAAAAAAACAGCGGTTACACCATACAACAAAATTCTTACAACAAATTTAAAGAATAAAGTAAGAGTAAAGAATTTCTTGTGTTTTGTGCTTACAGTGCTTTGGTTATTGGCCAAATGTGCTATGGATAAGATTAAAGCTTATGAAGCATGCTGTGTTCATTCTAAATTTTAAGAACACCCTTTTTTATGTTAACCTCGTTAACATTTGCTTTAATAAAATATATCAATTAATATTGCACAACATATTTCAAACACTATCAAGACACAATGAAACAGCACATTATACCATGGTGTTGATTATAAAGGTTGTTAAAACATCTTAATCTTGGTGACATAATTCAGCTAAAAACATGCATAAGCGGCATGAATTTTAATGTAACCCTGGTCAAAACTGACTATCTTCTCTTGCTTGAATACTTACATCATATATGATTGTATACCCACAGAATTTTTGATGTAAAATGTGCATTGATTCCTTGAACCAAAGGTCTGCACAAACTCTATCTGCACATGTAGTTTCCAGACTGTTCCTGTTTCATGTTTAACCATGCTCTGTCTCTCTACACTGTTTCACATTGTTTTGTCTCTCCAGCTGACAGCAGGTAAATCTCTCATTATCTCCGACTGCCTTAAAAAAATAATTTCCTCCATGATCATCAAACATGTCCTTCCAGACTGACTGTCAATGAGTGAAACAAAAGCCCGGCTGTGGCCTCTCACTTAATAATAAATAACACTGTCAAGGAGAAACTCATTTCATGCACAGTCTGTTTGAACACTCAGATTACTGCATGCCAGCAGAGAAGGAATGCATAATAATGCACCTTTTTAATAAGTGCTGGTTGTGCCATCTTGGCAGGCCCCCTCGAGTTTAGCTTGTCTTCACACCTAAACAACTTGCACTGTTAAAAGTCAACCGCAGTCTTACCTCAGGGCCTATTTCACCAACGGTTCCTCCATATTTATGAGGTGTAAAAACAAGAAGTCTCAGCCTGAGCCATGAAACAAATTTCTAAAGTACACTGCTGCCAACCTCGTCGGGTTACTCAAGAGCTTCTGACGCAGAGCGCTAGCTGCAGGGTACGTTTCACAGCACTGCGTGACATTATCTGACTCTGAAGTATCTGATACTGGATAAAGTGGAATACATCTCCTGGCGGGGTTGTTTGTTATGTATGTGTTGTATGTGTGGGTCAGGAGGTAGCTGAGCTTTAATGCTGTAATGTGAAAGCAGAAACCAAACAGGAATCCCACAGACACACTTTGCTTCTCACTTGGTCAACAAACTATCATCTTTTCATGAAGCACACATACACTAATAGACAATGTAATTAAATCATGAAAGAAACATGAACAAGAGTGAAGGACACCTTTTAAGGCGGGTAGTGTTATCTTTTCAATCCAGTGATCTTTAAGTTTGTATTCACATCCTGTATATTTATATGCTGTAACTATACCAAGCACACTACGGTGTACACTGCCTTGCTGCTATTTGAAGGACACATGTATAAACCTTTCTTTAACTGAAATGAAGGGCCATATATCATTTTCTAATTATATATTATATATAATTGTAATTCTAATGTACTTATGTTTGTTTCACATCAAATTGTCCAGTTGGTCCTTGTGGACATGGCACACACAGCAACATTGTCAGTCTCACTTGTGTCACTCTTGTTCTGAGCCATGTTTTCAGTCTCCTGAGAGCACTGAATCTTGGGATGACAAAAAAATGTCTGACAGGGGTTTCAACTTCAAATCAAACAGGCCTCTCACATCAACTGCCATTTCCTCTCATGATATTAACCATTTTTGCACTAGATTTGAAAGTGTTGAAACATGGCTAGTTGAACTCGTAGGATATCCCTGTTCGGTTCAACAATGTCATTCACTTCTGCCATCAGTAGAGTTTCCTCAGATTTATGCAAGACATCTGGAGCTGGTAGGCTGAGCCTCTCCTTAACTCTCCAAACATCTACAATGTCTTGCATATTTAGCAATATTCTGTAATCCTCCTAAGGTGACCCATTAGTGCATTGCTTTGGTGGCTTGTCTTTGGTGAGGAATGTGAATAGGCTCAATGCCAACATCATTAAAACCATTAAGACCTAGTAGACTAGTACAGCCTTAATGTAAAAAGACTCTTAAAGTCCTGTTGTATCAAGTCTAGGCCTCAGCTGCGACCCTGCCTCTCCTCCTCTGTCTGAACTACGACCTGGTGGGATTGCTTCTGTCACCTGATGAATTCACATGCCATATGAACAATGAGACAACATACACATATTCAAAGCTTTCACTTCAAACACACATTGATGAATCATTGTTACACAGTACATCATCAGCCTAACATATGTCACTATACTGAATCTCACTACTAACATATCACCAAGTCATTATTCGACCTCACCTATGACCCTGCCTCTCCTTCTCTGTCTGAGCTATTGGACATTCAGGTTGCTTCTGTCACCTGATAAATAACACATTGATGCATACAACATTAACAGTGAGGAAAAACATTCTGTTTTAGTTGAGTATTATTATTACCATTATTGTTTACTCTACTCATTAGAATTTGAGAATATATATTTTTAAGTGAATTACATTGGCATGGTGACTGAGCATTATCACCACATTAGCCAAACTGCCAAACACACACGCAAGAAAAGTGTGGACACAGCACACACACTGACACACTCACAGCCTAATGCAACCTCTCAGGATAAAGGGAAAAGTGAAAGTCTGATATCAAAGAATATTGAAGAAATGACAAAGTCAGTTTGATTAGAGATATTGGGTTAGGGAGGCGGGACTCGTCCATTGATGACACACTAATGCTGAGCCTTTACATTTTAATTTTCTGTTTAAAATTATTGCTAGGAACAATTCAGTAGTCAGTGGATAATGGTGAGACATGTCCCTATGGTCCCTAACACATTCCACACCCTTGCATTGGAGAGGTTTAGAGGGTAAATGTCTCTCTGGTGGAACTAGTGACAACACATAGATGCTTTAAACATGATAGGATATTGTTGGCAGTATGATCCAAGCTGGTGTTGTGGATGACTGCCTCAGTGTGTTGGTAGGAAGGGTTTTATCTTGTTTTGTTTGTTAATTCAGTGTGTCGCCAGCTGTCTCTGGTGTTCGCAGACATCAACACCTCAGTGGAGACATGCCATGTGCCAGCCTGCTTCAGCCCGATCAGCCCTATCCCCCAAAAAACAAGGAGCCAAAATTTAGTGACAACAACCTGGCGCTCTGTGTAAATGAAGTAACTTAAGTGCCTTGTGTAGTCCCACCTCAAAGCCACAACCAAGCCACTCCTGGACCCCATGCAGTTTGAATACAGAGGCATCAGGTCTGTAGGTGATGTAGTCAACATGGCTCTCCACTTCATCCTTGAGCACCTGGACTCTTAAGGATCTTAATCCAGGATCACGTTTGTGGAAGCTCCCCCTTTAACATCATCACCTGTTCTGCTGCAGGACAAACTCTCCAAGCTTTGCCTGACTCCACCCGCAGTTGGACAACAGACTTCCTGTCTGACAGGAGGCAACACTTGAAGCTGGGAAAACATGTCTGACTCTAGGACCATCCGCACAGGATCCCTGCAAGGCTGCTTCCTCTCTCCTCCCTCTCCTCTCTCCTCCCTGTTCACAGTTGCACATTCAGTCATCCGTCTGTCAAATTCCTGTTCGCAGATGACACCACCCTCATTGTGCTCATTTCTGATGCTGCAGCCTATGGGATGAGGCCACCTACAGGTGGTGACCTGGTGCAGACAGAACACCAAGAAGGCACAGCAGAGGATGTACTCCCCGGCAGCTGAAAAAGTTCAACCTGCCAAAGTTAATGTTGGTGCACTTCTACACTGCCAATAATTGAGTCCATCCTCACCTCCTCCATCACCATCTGTAGGCTGCTGCCACTGCCAAGGACAAGAACAGACTGCAGTGTATCGTTCACTCTACCGAGAAGGTGATTGGCTGCAATCTGCCATGCCTCAGGACCTGGACGCCTCCAGGACCCTGAGGCAAGAAGGAAAGTTTGTGGCCGACCGTTTCTGCCCCTGGCAGAAACTTTTTGAAACACTCTCCAAGAGGCTGCAGTACATCAAGTTCTCAAACTTCTTAAGCTATAAACCTTTCATTTTAAAAACAGATACATTTTAAGTATTCTTTCAATTTTTTTCATATTTTTGTTATAAATTTCTATTTCATATTCATGATTCTTGACAGAGAGGCACATTTCTTGTATGTGCAACCTACGAGGCAATAAACCTGTTTCTGATTTCTGAAACTGCTTGTTTTGAAAGGCCAAAAAGGTTGAGAAGGAACCCCTGCTTTAATCTCTTCATTTTATAAATGTGTATTTCTCATGAAAAACCATCTTTAGTAACCATTTACTGTAGCTCTCAGATAAATGCTGTGGAGTAAAATGTGCAAAATGTTCTGCTGATATCTAGGTAAGTACAAGAGGAACGTGGCAGAAAATGGACATACTTGTAAAGTACAAGTACCTCATGCTCACCTCACGGTCGTGTGCAGAGGATTTATTGAGTCTCAGCCAGAGGAAAGAAGCGGCTGTGGAGTCTGGTGGTACGGCAGGTGTGTGTGTCTGTGGCCACTTTTTTTGTAAAATCAATGATCAGCTCCTTGGTTTTGCTGACGTTGAGCAGTAATTTGTTTTGTTGATTTCCTGCCAATATGCATTGTCACTGTTGTTTGTAATCCAGCTGATGGTGGTGTCCTCCACTTCTTCACAAAAGAGCTCTCTTCATGTCAAAGCTGCAGTCATGGGCATAAAACTGACCACACAGCCTTGGGCGGGCAGTGACAGCCAAGCCAAACTGTCTGGGGTCTGTTTGTGGGGAAGTCCTTGATCCAGTTCCAGAGTGTGATCCTCAAGCCCAGAGTGCTAAGTTCATCAGTTCCATGGGAGAGATTGAACTGTACTTTCTTAATATTTCAAGATTAAGAGTCTGACATCTCTTTCTGTGTGGGAATATTTCCAGAACAAACACGTTAATATTAGAGGCACAGAAAGACAGGGAGATCTGTGAATTTGGTGTGCATCTGGACAGCACAGAATTCTACACCAAAAGAGAAAATAGAGCCAGTGTTGTTTCTGTAATGACTTCTTGGTCCTTTGTGTGCTAAGGGTTAATAATGATCTATGCATACCAACTGCTTAAAATGACACTCACTGGGTCGTGTACTGTAGTTCAGTTCTTCAACCCTCAGCCTTTATTGTGGAAATACTCACTAGCAGACACCCGCTCAGATTGGAGGCTGCTGGCTGAAGGAGGCAGGGGACTAGGGGAGGCAGCCATCTACCAGGAAGAGGTTTTAATCACATTCACACAGTGTCAGGGATGGAGAGGCTGAATGTGAGTGGGCGTCTGCTGAGCAATGCGACACATTGTTCGCGCTTCTATCACAAACACACCCTGTCTCATTTGACAAAACGCACTCAGATGCAGTCTTTATTTTCTGCAGACCTATATTAGAGATATGTGTGAGAGTTCGTCTTCACAATAATGTATAATGTTTTTTTCCAGCATAAAGACACTATAATTTCTGTTTCATGGTTCATTTCAGTTATCAACACCAATTTGAGCTTTCCTTTTCTGTGGGTGGGGGTTGGTCTGTAACAATAGATGAGTGCCTGCATGATTCCGTTTCCACTCTGTAATGGATGAGACAGCTTGAGAAAATTAAAGACGTCCACTTCACTGTGGAGGGCAAAACCATCAGGGTAAATAACACAGTGTAAACCGTGTTTCATGTTGTTGAGTGATAAATAATTTCCCTCCTCCCATTTCATTTGGTGGTGACGGCATCTTTGATCTGAGGTGAGGAGCATGGCTGTGAAAATGTGGAGGCAGTGCAGCTGTACCAGGGCCCATGGAATTGTATTCTGAATACTTAAGCTCTCATTATACTGATGTGTTGTCTGGTCATGTAGATATCATACAGATTTTAACTGTTGATCTGAAGAGACTCTCCTCCAAAGAGCAACAGCATGTCGTTTCAGCAAATGCCTCAAAACAACATCTGCATTCACCAAATACATTTTCAGATCCGGAGACAGCTGTGTATCCTCAGATGATTTCTCATATGGCTTGCAGAAGGAAGAAGTGATTTCTACCAGGAGAGACAAGTAAATGAAGAAGAGTCTTTGGCGTTTTGGACTCTGGGGGAGACGTCTTGATTAGAGAATTACTGCCCGAGCCCTCGCTGGATAAATGGGGTGCAAACCCCAAAGATAACACAGCCGAAGAGTGTCCCCCAAAGAAAAATATGGACTTAATGAATGGTGAGAAGGTTGACGTTAAATTTAAGTTTTATTTTTAAATCGGAGCCAGTACTATGGCTTTTATTTATTTATTTTTAATTCATAGCCAATGCTATGGCTTTGCTTTAAAAAAAAAAAAAAAATGTAGCCAATGCTATGGCTTTGCTTTTTTTTTTTTTTTTAAAATCATAGCCAATTCTATGACTTGCTTTTTTTAAATTAGTAGCCAATGCTATGGCTTGCTTCTTTTTGGGGGGGAATTTGGTACATGGGTTAAGGACATCTGAATCTAAAAAGGATAACGTCTTTAACTGGATTGAATGAATTTGAAGGAGTAGTAAAATCCCCCACTCCTTGTGAATTTCCCCATTGTGGGACGAATAAAGGAATATCTGATCTTATCTTATCTTAAAGACCCACAAAATGCTAACAAAATGAACAATCCAAAAGAGAGTTGACATAGGAAGGAAAAAAACAACCCCAAAGGGCATTTATACACATTGAAAGTATAATAGGAATCTGTTATCACTGATGGAGGGGTAAACCTTAGAAATACCTTTGAAGAGTAGTTTAAAGGCTGGTTGGAAAAAGGCTGGGAAAGATGGGTCAGAACATCTAGCATCTAGCAACAAGACCTCATATACTGTATACTGAGGCTTGAAGTGGTGGACGTCCAAACAATGGCAAATACAGGTGCAAACAGTGCTGATTGAAACAGGTTTAGGTGGCACATACAGGGAACAACGGAATGGAACTGAGTGCAAGTATGATAATTATTTTAAAAAGTGATCCCTGCTCTCAAGTGAGACTGTGCTAATAAAGGTTTAAAAAATATATTTTGCTAAACTGATGACTCACCATTTGTGTTCATGCGGGAACTATTTCTATCTCACAATGCTAAGCTCTCAGTACATTCACAATACACAGTATCAACATTTTTTTGTGTTTGGCTTGTTCCACTCTTACTTTAATGTTACGTTAATGGAGACTCATAGCTGGTAAAAACAAACAGAAAAACAAACAGAAACAGCGTACTTGCATACACTGTCAGCATAAGACTGAAAGAGGCAAAGTCTTGGCCATAGACCTTGATCCTTTATCAAACACAGCTAATTGACATTTAGTGTGAAATGAAATGAAATGGAATGAAATGTTTAACCCAATTCCAGGTAATAATATCAACAGTATGTGTGCAACATATGTAGATTATGAAATCTGAACCTGAACCAATTTTTGGATATTTAGAAAAACCTTTCATGTATCTGAACCCTCTGATCTTTTTACATTTTTATATATTTGTACTATACCATTTTATTTTATTTTATAGTATGGTCAGCAGGCAGAATATTCAAAGCAACTTGCAGTAAAATGCAGAAATGGAATGAGAGCAACTAAAGGGTTAGGCTTAGAGTTAGGTTTGTCCAGAGATTTTAGCTGAATAACTGGGTCCTCATCATTGTCATCATTCATACTTAACTTTGAGCCAACAAGAACGAGAAGTCCAAAAAGTTAGCTATGGCAAATGAAAAAACTCCATGCGCTGATTGACATGTCATTTGAGCGATGCTAGTGAGTGGATCTTGTGTTACATTTGTCCTAGAGAGAGCTCTTATCATTGTGAGAATGAGTGTTATCTTCCAAAAGTAGCGATGGAAGTAGTATGGTGTGGTTATACATTGGGAAGAGGTTGTGATGGATGAACAGACAGATAAGCAGACTGCTTGCACTTCTTCTCACTGCACACCATCAATGTTGGTTTCTTTTGATTGTGACCATTATTGATTCTTCCCTACACCATCATATGGGTGTTTTTTGTATCAGTTATATTTGTAGTTCTTGCAATTGGCAAATTCGTGTTTTTTTTGGGGGGGGGGGGTGACACTTCATTTTACAAGTCCACCAATTTCATGGTAAGTATGTGACAATTAGCAAGCAACATATTTGAAATTACTTTCAAATTATCTCTACTTACCCCAACATTTACCTCAAAATTTATTGAAAATAGTCTTAGCATGTAATAAATATCTAGCAATTTCTTAAAAACAATTCCAGGAAAGTAGTACAAAGTTAATTGAAAGTGTGATAAATGTTGTTAATCTGGACCCAAAAGCAGAACACAAGATACAGGAGGAGAACCAGATTTAATGTAGATATACAGGAGATGAATGAAGAGATGAGTACAGGCAGACAGGCATTGGGTGGATGAACAGATGAAGCAGATGGCAAAATGCAGCTGGGCAGGTTAGTTGAGAGCAGGCAAGGTGTACTTCTGATCCTGAAGCACAGGAGACACAAGGTTAGTAAAACAAAACACAAAGAATCAAATCACTAGAAACAATTAAACAACTACAGCATCTGTAACAATCTGGCAATGAGTGACTGGAGAACTGGGGTTTAAATACTGCAGGTTAATGGCTTGATGAGGAGTGGGTCTGCTGGCTGATGTGATCAGGGAGGTGTTGAGTGGATCAGGTGAGGCCCAGTGGCATGCCATGTCCAGAGACAAACAACAACACACAGACAGACAGAGCCCAAGACACAGGAGACACAAGGGAAGGGCTGAGGGAAGAGCAGAACTATGACAGATAGCCATGATTACAAATGCTTTATTCCCAGCTCAGGTGTTTCCTGGTAAGTAGATGATAACCAAACAACCAAATAACTCTATAATTATATTGCGTTTCCCAATAAGAAGGTCATCATTAGCTGGTGATTTATTTTATATACTTGTGCCAATTTCATTGTCAGGTGTAGTCAGGCTCACAATTACATACCTTTGCAATTAGGCCTACATTCTTTCACATGTGGAGGGGGGGAGTTTGATAATCACCAAGACTGGGGCTCCATGTTGTCCTTACCTGCTTGTGATAGGAAATGAGTGTCAGAGCAGGGTAAAATAGAATCCAGGGGTTAACAGCTCCATCGCCTCACAGAAGTTGACATCCATGTTGTCAGTAGCTGAGGTGTTTCACTTGAGATTCTGAGGGTTGAGCTTGTCCTGATATAGATGTCTATCACTGAGTGTAACTCCTCATATACTGACCCTTGACCTACAGTACTTTTAAAGTGGCTGTTCAGTGTTTCAAGTCATGTCCTGAAGACATGGGGACATGATTTCAAACAGGCATCTTCCCAGATACCCTTAAAATAGCTGTTGTGAAACCCTTACTAACAGGTCTGTAGTGGGGGAGAAACGCGTGTAAACACTGTTTACATACCTTTTAAAATGCAAAATAGCTTTCACTCATCTTTTTCTGATGGTTTATTGCTGGTTTAGTCACTTTAGTTACATTGTGTGATTTTTAAACGTTTGAGTCAAATTCAACTGTGTTGTTTACTGAGCATTATATGACAGTTGAAAACACAGCCTCTCTCTGGTACATGCCCCCTCCTTCCTCCCTCCTCTCCCATCTCGCCCTCTCCTTAGCAGATAGCATGGCCTTGTTACTTGCAGGCTAAAGAAATCAAAGTGTTGGGACATGTGTGCACACTCACTGGTCAGTTTTTCAGACATCCTCCAAAACAACCACGGCTACGGCACAGCACGAGGTTACAAATGGTAGATAGTTGTTGCTTGCTGTTGTTTTTTATCAAATAATTAACTCATATATTAACACATACATACAGTCATGTTGGTCAGTACAGTCCTGGCTGCATATGTCAAATGAATAGTTGAAAGCAGTTGATCTCTACATCAGGTGTGGTTCAAGAATATGTTTTATATCTCCACATCATATATCCATATAGACATATTTCCATTACATAACAGAGGGTAAATGTTAGCTAACATCAACAACATTCAGAGAGTCGTGAGGCACCCAGGGCGCATAAGCAGCACAACACACCTCAAACAAAGATCAGTTGCACTGGCTATAGTTGTGGTCATATGTATATTCAATAGTTTCAAACACCATTCCTGAGATTCCTCAGCAGTCATTTGTGCAGTTCTGAAGAGAAACAGAACTCCAGTACAAAACTTTAGATTGCAGCTTTTCACCACTGCTTAGACACATTCCATGAAATTAGACTTCATTTTCCCAATATTATAAACACAAAACCAAAGACCCACAGTGTTCTACAGTACTGCTTAATACTGCCAAAGCTTTGGTTGAAATAAAGACATTTTTCTCTTGCCTTTGATTTAATTGGCCGGTTAGCCTACTGTATGTCTCTTGTATGGGAAATGTTGACATGTTGTGTTTTTAGCTGATGCTGTTTTCCTGTAGAAAACCTCAGCAGCACACCACACATTGTCTCGTTTAAAAGTGAAACAGCTTGAGCTGTCGAGCCCTATATTCCTGTGATCTCTGAATTGACTTAAAGAAGAATAATAGTGGCAGAGGCATTTTAACTGCTTTGTTTGAGCAGGGAAATGATTCAGTGGAAAGAAGGTGGAATGAATTTCAGTTTATAGCCGAGGCTGTGTAACAATTCTGCTGTTCTGACAAATCAAGTCAAAAATAAATGGACAGCACGGAGGGAGAAAGATGACTTGCCAGTCAGGACATGTGCACATGGTTGAGTGTTGGACATAAGTAGTAAGGAGAAAAATAATTAAGTAAGCTTTATTACTTTTGAATTTAGAGTTGGCATATGGTTAGTGCGGTAGCTGAATTAGTTGGTTAGATCCCTGTTGTTCTTTCAGTATCTGTACCTGTTACCATCGTCCTTTCACTAAATAAATCTGTTAAGCCATAGTCCATGTTTGTCATGCCGACAGGGAAGTTTCTCCTCCTTGTCATCTCTTTTCACTCAGGCTTCTCTGTGCTGGGCCATCAGTCGTCCCATGACCTCTTTCTCTTGACTGTCGGTGCCTCATTCCAGATGTTTTAGATCTGAATCTCGGAGATTCAGCCTCTTAACTTTTCATCCAGCTTCTTCAGGTGGTCCAAATACCTGCAGAACTAATGACGATGACATGTTAGCTTTGTCATCAACTATATTCAAGGGTGATAATTAACCCACAAAGAAATGATTTTCCACAAGTTTAATAATCAGCTGTGAGGGCTTTGGTGGACTGGATGGCCACCATGTGTGCAGATTTGTGTGTTGGCAAGTAGCTGCAAAAACATTATTTTTGCAGTGTAATAGTATAATATGTTTTTCTCACATCTCCTATATAGTTCTACGCATCATGCATGTGATGGATAAAGAATTAACTTTTTGAAAAGGTCATGAAATGTAAATGTTGCTTGTATAAGTCCTCTTCCTCAGTGCAGTCTGCAGAGTCCCGAATGCACGAGATAGTGACTGTGTGTCCTTGCACATTGCTTCTCTTGTGTAGTGCCACCTGACGAGCACAGGCCTTGTCAATCACACTTTAAACCTAAAAGCTTGCATTCCATTCAAAGAAATGTCTATAAATGTACACTTTCTGGTATGAAAGTATTTGCTGCTTCTTTGTGGTGTGGGATTGCTTTCAAAGTGCACAAAGGTGGCAAGGTTATACACAACAAAGCGCTGGTGTTCTCAAAGGCTGGTCATGGCATTTGACTCTAGATCTGTTCAGCTTTTATACCACTATGTTTTCCAGTTGTAAGGAATTCACTTTGGTCTGCTTTTACAAGGTGTAAAAAGGTGAAGTTGATAGAAAAAAGAGTCTGCTTAATGATCTCTGTTTTCTACTGCCATTCATGCTCCTCATACATAAAAGTTCAATCATAACTGAACCTAAATAAAAACTGTTAATGGTCCCAGTGGAAATTGAAAGTGAAAATAGATCAGTACTATAGTAGAAAAAAATGTCTCAGACACATTGGGCTATATTGCATTTTGCATTTTCTTTAACAACTGGAGGTTGTGTTTATGTTGGGAGCAGCAGTAATTTTGGCACGGAAATTTTGAAGATAAGTATTCATTGATGACCTCTTATTTCATGACTACATTGTAAGGATGTAAATGGTAAAAAATGATCTCTGTTCATTATGGCCCGATGAATAAAGACAAGATGAAACAGTTGTCTCTGTTCAGACGGACAACCTAAATTTGATCACAGTAGCCATTGCAAAGCTCTGAGAGCACTGGTGGTTCTCCTTTTCAACCAATCACATACCTGCAAGTGCAAGTATAAATTTTCCTGCCTCTATGCATCTTTCTCATTGAATGGCTTTATTTCCTGCTCTGTGCATGTCATGGATGCACTATGGGTGGAAAAAAGACAACCAATTTGACACCTGAAGACACACCATCCTGCAGTGTCTGCCAAGGTAAATATCAGTTATGTTTGTTTGTATGTTTGATTGATACTTGATTTGATAACATGGATGTGATTAGATTAGACTAAATTAGATTAGATTCAACTTTACTGTCATTACATGAAGGACAAGTGCTGAAACAGAGTTTTTATATATTACTGAGGTATTTTCTGCTTCACCTGGCACCATGTTTCACTCCATGATTGTATTACACTTCTTTTTACAAACTTTAGGCATTTATTTTTTACATGATATGAGAGATGTATTGTAAGTTCTCAGCCGAGATGACTAATTCTAATTAGAATTATTACAGCCAAGAGAATGTCCATCAGCAAAATCAATTGCCATATCTGAGAAAGTGATGACTAAGACATTGACTAAAATTAAAACTAAAAGATTCCACTGACTAAATCTTGACTAAATCACATCAAAAAGATTAAAATGTGACTTTAAACCAACTACAATTTTTCAGTAAGCAATTAAGACTAAAACTAAATTCTTGCAAGAATTGGATGGGAAGATGCCCAGATGGATGTAACGCTGGTCTGAACTGTCTTCAATCGACCGAAGACACATAAGAAATTTCTACCTGAAATACACTAGAGCAACATTCACTCATTTTTTTTGCACCTCTTACCAGTAGCCGTAATATTATGGTAGAATTATTGGCGATGACTTGGACATATCAAGAAAAATTAAAAGCACCCTACCAAAACAACATGAGCAACTTTGATCTAGCGGCTAAAAAACTCATATGTTCAAATTATTCACCCTTCCATAAGATATTGTCCCAGCTCCATTTTACCAGATATCACACACACCAAACTTCACACAACCGTAATCAGAGATCATTCTCCAATTTAAATAGCAAGTCAAACTGCCCTCTAGGTGGCACTTTGATAACACATCTCTGCTGAAAGATGCTAGATTTTTTTTTCTTCAAAAGGGAGTGGGCATCCTTTGAATAAAGAATTTTATAAGGCACTCACTCAGATGCCCAACAACACTCTCAGGAGCAGATGGCTTCCCTGCTGAATTCTTCAAACATTTCTGGCAAACTATCTCTCACTGTTTGTTAGAGTCACTGTAGGAATAAGACACAGTTCTACGCCGTATGAAGAGATCCATCAGCTCAGTAGTATTGTAGCCTGACAAAAGCCCTCCCCAGCAGCTGTCACTCATTAACGCTGACTCAAAGTCAACAGAAAGGACAACATTCGTTAAATAACATGCACAGGCCATTCCTCAATATGATAAACCACACTGAACAAAATAATAAATGCAGATGCAGAAAAAAGCAATTTGGCCTCCAGACTACAGTAATCAACAGCGTTATCATGCTAACCAAAGTTTTCATAGGCAGCTACAGTTATACAGTTGTCAGCGTTGAATTCAGTGGTCACTTGAGGCAAGAAAAACATGTTACCAAGTGACCCACAGAACTGCAGGTCAAGATAGAGCTGCTGTCTGGCTCTTTACACTGAGTGGACAAACACACAAAACACAAGTGTAACAGAATAAATCTGTCCTGAACTGCATGTTTATCTAATTTTGTCTGGTCAGTGAAGAAAGTCTGGTTAAAGTTTTGTTAAGTGAGATAATGATACATTGTTATTGGTTCCAAACCTCAAATGACCCCTCTGGTTGTTTTTACTGTCTTTGTAGAAAAACTTTCTCCGCATTTATTAAATTTTTGATTCCCAGAAAGCTTTTTTGTAAACACAATGACAAGTGCAAAACAGTAGGTTTTCGGGGCACGGACTGTGTGATGTCAGGTGAATATACCGGTTTTAATCACTAGGTTCATTTGTTTTTGAGTGGAGGAAACCTCCAAGGACATTTCAGCTCCCGACATAAAAACTACACAGCAGTCCACTGAGCTTCTCATCACGGGTCTTCTCCATCTTAGCCTATTCTAGACCAGCTGGGCTGTCGGCCCCTGTTGGCCTCGGCAACAAGGGGGTGACACTAACCCCACTCCAGGTGGCTCTTCTTGCGTGATAGGCGGGAGTAAGCTTTCTCTTCTTCTCTATGATCCTAATGCAGAAGGAAACTACAGAAAACTAAATTACTTCTCTGGCTGAGGTGACTGACGACCCAGTTTTCCCATTTTCTCACACTCTCATGACCCAACAAATTGCAGCAGCATCCAAAAGGGGCCACTCACCCAGCTTTTTCAAGCCCTGGGATAGCTCTTCCATCCACAAAGGACTATCAGCCTCAGTACCTGTGCCTAGTGTTATTCTCATTCATACACCCTGTAACGCTGCTGATATAGTCAGCACCTCCTTTTCCACACTGCTGTCTGACCATAAAGCCACCTCCTCCAGCAATGCTAATGTGGCTATGGCGGCTAGCACAGTGAGTGTGCCTTAACCTGCTGTCCTTATGCTGGCAAAGTAGCCGGCTTTAGTGTACTATCATGCTTATTAAGCTTCACCCCATGGTCCATGCGGTCACTTTGCATGCAGAGACAGAAAGAGACCCAAAAACTGGCGTCAGATTTTTATCAACTATGTATATAGCATTTAACTCTTTCTGACTGACATCCCAGTGTGACCCTAACAACCTTACCTTGACTCTTAACGTGTTACTTAGTGTCTGGGTGACTTAGTAAAGCTTTCTGACATCTCTTAGATTCTCTGGGTTTTATTCACCTCTACGGCCACATGCTTGACATAGTTTACACGAGGTCTCTCTCTCTCAGACCTGGCTCTCACGACAACTACCTGTCCTTTCTGATCACTTCTTCTTTACTTTCACACTCTAGGCATGGTATTAGCCACTCAGAAACCTACACTTCATACTCTCCTTCAAGCCTACTACAGTACTTGTTTACTTTGAATGGAACTTGACAAAACAGAAAGTATTCAGCTCACCAAGCCCAGTTGATGCCTACAGTATACTTAAACCACACTTCCCATGCTGACGTACTGGCAAACAGCAGACACATCAATCACCATAATTCCTGAAAGGTAATATTAGAAAACTCTCCATGATGTCTCATCAGCTTTGGGAATATAGTACAATAGCAGGATTTAATTTGGGTGTAGGAGGAATGTGTGGTGTATGGGATGAGTGGGGTTGAGATAGATTGAGCCTGATGTTGTGATTTAAACTGATAAGATTCGATTTTATAAAAAAAAATCTTTCCTAGCACAGCCTTAAACTGTGCTGTGTTGTGAAAAGGTGTGTGTGTCTGTGTGTGACTGTATTGAAGTAGGCATCAGTCACCGAGTGTGTGTGCATGCTGTGAGTGTTTGTGGTATCAGGCGTGCAGCCAGCAGCCTGCTGAAGTGGAAAGCTTTCAGCCTGGTCACTAAGTGGGGTTGCATCCCAGCACCGATCAGTGCGCTCCTCCATCCTCCACTTCACTCACTCCTCTCATCTCTCTCTCCCTCTTTACTGTCTCTCCCCTTTCTCTCCATGACCTAGCTCTCTCTCCTCATCTCTCTGCTGCTGTTTCATATTGTCTATCCGTCCATCTCTCCCCTAGCTTTGTTTTCTCTTTATCTCAAACATCCTCTCCCCCATCTCTCCTGTCCTTTCCATTTCTTCAGCCTTCACTCTTAAAGCCTTTTTCTTCCCTATCGTTCCATTTCCCCTCAGGCGTCTCTTTCTCTTCATCTCACCATGTCTATTTTCTCTCCATTGCTCTGCTTGTCTGCCTTTTTTTCCTCTCTTCTCCACTCACTCTCTAATGTCTCACTCGTCACCTTGTATGCATTCCTTCGGATGCAACACATTGCATGCTGCGCTGCTTCCATGCAATTAGATGTACAGTATACATTTATAGGTTACATGCTATGGTGGTGATTGACAGTGCTAATATAGAGAGATATTTGAAGACTGGTGCTATTTTATGCATTTATTATGACCAACAAATGTCATGTTCAGAACCAAACCAATACTGAATATACTAACAAGTATTGTGTGTGTATCAAAGCCCAATATATATACCCTCCGTGCCATCAAGTGGACATCTGGGTAGTTAAATGGTCCAGGATAGCAGTTCCCAACATGGGGGGTGGTTGATGAATGTAAGGGTTTGGGAGATTATTACATGAGAAGGGAAAAAAGGTCTCTTAGGGTTATTCACATGAAACTAACCATGCAATTTGTGACAAGTAGTCACAGTAGTAGTAGTAGTAGTACTTCTTTTAGGCAATATTATAAATAAACACTCCATAAACTTCCATTGTTATGCAGATGATACCCAATTATTTCTATTGATCAATCCAGATGGAAAAAAAAAGTTAGTTAACTTCATGCATGCCCATGGGACATAAAAACCTGGGTGACCTGCAATTTTCTGCTGTCTCCTGCCTTCACACAAAAGTTATTGTACTTGGCCCCAAACAACTTCAAATTACATTATCTAAAGATATAGTTATTCCAGAGGGCATTGGCCCTGGCCTCCAGCACCACCATAAGAAATCTCGTTCTTAGAACTACCACATAAAACAAACTTCAAACAAATATATTTGTTACTTCAAGGCTTGATTATTGCAATTCCTTTTTATCAGTGTCTAAAGACTCTCCACCTTTAAGAATAGGCTTAAAACTTTATTCTTTGATAAAAAACCTATTGTTAGGTCTGGCACAGGTGAGCCCTGAACTATGCCTTGACATAATCGTCATCTTTCTTCCATAGTTTTGTGTTTTCTCATCTCTCTCCTCTTTCTTCCTGTTACTTTCTGCAGGTATTTCTGCCAGAGCCTGAATCTGTGATTGCTAGCCACCTACTGCCCCCATGTTCCTGCTCAATACCCACAGCTACTACTCTTATTATTAGTATTACTTTCAACCTCTATGTGGATATGTAGAACTTACGCTCTCTCTTTCTCTTTTTCTCTTAACCCAACCCAGATGCCCGCCCACCCAGAGCTTGGTTCTGTCTGAGGTTTCTGCCAGTTAAAAGGAAGTTTTTCCTCACCGCTGTTGCCAAGCGCTTGCTCATGATGGGAACTGTTGGATCTCTGTGAATAACATTATAAAGAGTATGATCTGGACCAGCTGTATATGAAAAGTTCCCTGAGATAACTTCTGTTGTGATTTGGTGCCATATAAGTAAAAGTGAATTTAATTGAATTCATACTCAATAAAAAAGGTTGGGACATGTCATCACTCCTCGTCTCTCTTTCAACCCTGTCTCCTACAAAGTATTTCTGTATACCACTAATTTGCTTTGTCCGTTTAGGAAATATAATCTCACAGTAAGTTGCTTCTTCTGTGAACCAGTGTCAAAATCCACACGAACTGCAGTATAGTTTTTAGTTTTTGGCAAATGAAGAGCTACTAATTCTGTTCCAATCTCTCTCTTCCGTCTCTCTAAGCAGACTCAAATACTGTCGAGTTGAATATCTTCGTTTCTCTGCTTTCATGTTTTATAGTTTGCCCCCCGCCCCACACTTACCTCCTCCTCTCTCTCTCTTTCTTCCTCTCGTCTGTCTTGTTGATTTCTCGTTGCTCTCATCCCGACTCCTATCTGTCAACTTGAATTAGACCACAATCTCAGCTGATGGGCTGGGTTTGTACACCCTGATGGAGTGTGTCTGTATCTGTATGTGAGCATGGCAATGGCATGGCATAGAGGACGCTTGAGGCTGGAAAGAGTTCCGTCACTTACTGTTTTCCCACTTTTATGAGAAAAGTTATGTGAAAAAAAAAACCTCTTTTAAGACACACAAATAGAAGTCCAACAGCCTAGCTCTACATGAAAACACTATTGAAATGCCCTCAAGCAAGGCACCCAAACTGCATAGACATCCATGCACCAACAAGCATTGTTCTACAATCATCCTTCAGGATAATGATGTAGGACAACAGCCGCCGACTGAACAGCAGCAGTTTTACTATGAGGAGCAGTCAATTTTGCATGATTCTGACCACTTCACTGTTTGCATATTCTGTGGTTCGATCCCCCCCCCCAGTGTCCTACTAATTACCTTCACATACAGTACATTTATTCTGCATGAGCGATACCGGCCTCCTGGCTACAGTCATGTAAGTGAAATGTAACACATTCCCCACAATTAGAGTCAGTTTGTTATGGCCATGGCTTTCTACCTCTGAAGATTCCTGGTCTTTCCCTTCCCGTGTTTTTTCCCTTCCTTTATGTTTCTATTGCTTCCTTGTTGCTGGCCATGATAATGTGGCAGATCAAGCCTAAGGAGGCTCAGCAGACCCAGCCAAATCTACTCATTAACCACCTTTTAGTTCTTGACTCTGTCTGCTTCCAGGTCATCCAGTGGGGTCTCACAACTCGTGATCCGTCTGCATCCGTGGGAGCTAGCTGCTGGCTCCTTCCTGAAGCAGCGTTTTTGCCGGTCTCCCATGGTTGTTGACATCTCCTACCTTTGTTGCAAATATTGCTCTGGATTTTGTTACCAGACTCCCAAGGTAAAAACACTGTTCTCACCATTGTGGACAGATCTAAAAAAACTGCATATTTTGTGGCTCTTCCTAAGTTCCCCACAGCTTTGGAGACTGCTGACCTCCAGGTGTCCTGTGTTTTCCTCCTCCATGGCATATCCATGGACATTGTATCCAACCGTGGTCCCCAGTTCTTCTCTCAAACCTGGAAAGCCTTCAGTCGAGCCCTTGGAGCCACGGTGAGTCTGTCTTCTACTTGACATACGAACAGTCAGATGAAGAGAGTCAATCAGAACCTGGAGGTGGTGCTCCACTGTGTTGCATTCTGATAGTTGACTCCCTCTCCATCTAAACATGGTCATTATAGTACAGCCACTCCTCTTATCTGAGCACACAGCAAGAATAAAAATGTAGAGCAGCCCATGTTAATTGGTCTATGGGCAAAAATTAATTGGCATGTTCTCTTTTCCAAAATTAATGCAACCAAAGCTAAATAAGCATTTCATACACCAGTATATATAGTGTATTATTTCATGTACAGATGTACAATTAAACAGGAGCTGTTCAACTGAAACACACTGCTAC
Organism: Holacanthus passer; assembly: GCA_025331565.1. Lineage (NCBI taxonomy): Eukaryota > Metazoa > Chordata > Actinopteri > Pomacanthidae > Holacanthus > Holacanthus passer. The sequence goes on from JAFREQ010000059.1 coordinate 305,465, forward strand.
TGGCTGCAGCTCAGCAATAGTAACAGACAGTACTACTTACCAAAGGCTGATTTTATTTCTAAAACATACATCACAAAGACAAAGGTCAAAGTCTTTGTTAACTTCACATTTTTTAATAGACCCATAAACATGCAGCTAATATCATTCTGTATGTTGAATGATATTTCAGGCATCAGTATTGCTATGATGTCTTTGTCCTTGGTTAAGGCTCTGAACATTTAGCCCTTCTGTTACAAAGAAACATTACATGTACTTTTTGTACTTTTTGGACCAGAACAACTGTCCCTCAGGGTTATTGGTGTTCCCACCCCCCTGCACAAAGCAAAGAATTCATTTCAGTAAGTTATTTGGTTTGTGTATATGGTTCCTGCTGAAGCAGTTATGTGGCGGTAGAGCACGGGCTAAAGACAAGAAAAAATAAGGTCCATGGTGACAGCAAAATATCAAAATAGTGATATGGCTACTTTAAACACTTTACGTATATTTAAACACTTTGAAAGTTTAATGGTTATTTTTGATTGTGTCAGGCTAGGAAATAATCAAAATGTCATGGAAATAAAAATTCAAAATCCAAATGTACTGCTGCATAAATATAAATGTATGAATTTAAATGTGCTGAAACCCAAGCTGTCAAACATCTAACACCTGCTGTGACATCAGTTCAAATGAGAAGTGAAACGTGAAAGTTTCATCTACAGAGATCAGAAGCATTTTTTAGTTGTGTAGGATTTGGTGGAATTTCACTTTAGAATTTAGAGTTTTATTTACCAATAACCTTGAGAAAGCAGTTGTCAATCAAATGATGTCACACATATTCATATCAGTCACATGGATGAAACCAGAACTTTTGCTGCATAGTTAATTAAGTAGTTACATAAAAACAATAATACTTCTGTACATTATTACAATGAATTTGATTGCAGGACTTTTACTTGTAATGGAGTACTTTTTTTAAATGTTTTTGTATAAGACACACTTGAAGGAGTAAGAGCAGGCTAATCATTCAGCTCATTGCATCCAGGTGGGTTGACTGAAGGCTGCTCAGTCTTTGCTTTTTTGTTACAACATTGTGTTGTTTGATCCCATCCCCATCCCAACCTGGCAGCTTAAAGAAGTAGAAGTAGAAGTTAGCACTTCTTTACTAGATATGATCAATCTGTCTTTACTTACAGGCAATGCACCACGGTCCCTTAAAGTAGCTGTAATTAAACCTCTTCTTAAAAAGCCTGTTATTGATCCAGAGAGTTCAGCCAACTGTAGACCTATATCTAACCTTCCCTTTCTCTCGAAGATCCTTGAGAAAGCAGATGCCATTGTGTGACTGTCTACATGACAATAGTTTTGTTTGAGGATTTTCAGTCAGGATTTAAAGTACATCACAGAACAGAGACAGCACTGGTGAAATTTACAAGTGAACCTGTAATTGCTTTAGGCGGAGGACTTGTCTCTGTACTTGTCTTGTTCGAACTTTATGCTGCATTTGACACCATTGACTATCACATCCTATTTATGAGACGGCAACACTTAATTGGTATTAAAGAATCTGCACTAAGCTTGTTTAAGTCCTATTTTTGTCGGATCAATCTCAGTTTATACATGTTAATAATGAATCTTCCATGTTCACCAAAGTTAGTCATGGTGTCCCACATGGTTTTGTGCTTGGACCAATTCTATTCACCTTCTATATAATTCTTTTAGGCAATATTATTAGGAAACATTCAATAAACTTTCATTGTTGAGCAGATTTCCAATTATAACTATCGATTAAGCTAGATGACACCCACCAGTTAGCTAAACTTCATGCCTTAAGGACATAAAAACTTGGATGACCTGCAATTTTCTGCTGTTAAACTAAGATGAAACTAAGTTATTGGACCCAACCATCTCCAAATTACCAAAAGAGTTGAAGTTACTCAGGATGGCATTGCCCTGACCTTCTCCTCACCTACAAAGCCCTTAATGGTCAGACACCATCATATCTTAAAGAGGTCATAGTACCATATTACCCCACTAGAACACTGCATTCAAAGAGTCTCCAAACATGGAATAGGAGCCAGAGCCTTCAGCTATCAATGTCCTTTCCTGGGGAACCAGGTCCATGTTCCTGCTTAACACCTGCTGCCATTATTATTATCATCATCATTATTATTATTAATATTAATATTATTATGTGGAACTTGTGCTATTGTATGTTCTCCCTCTCTTTCTCTCTCTTGCTCAACCCCCAACTGGTTGAGGCAAATGGCTTCCCACCCAGAGCCCAGTTCTGTTTGAGGTTTCTGCCTGTTAAAAGGGTTTTATACAATTAAAGTAAAATTTAATTGATAATTTCGGCACAAGCATCAAAAATGTTGACTTAACTGATTAACCTTATATCTCATAACTGATAATTGCAACCACCATGAGCATTGCTGTTTCGCGTTTGATCTTTTTTTTTTTCCCCCTTGTCCTGTCTGGCAGAATGTGCTTTGATCAGCTGACCTTTGACCATGACCACACCATCTTTCTCAGGTGTCTCGTTTTCTAATGGTTGTTACACATTTGTGTACCACCAGTTCACCACTAGAGCTGCATAATGTCATTACACACGGTTACTGGGAGATTTCTGATGCCGCTGAAATGTCTTTACAAGTTGGCCTAGTTTATCAGGAAGCCCAGTGGGGTTATATCTCTAAATGGTTAACCAGCCTTAAGAGATGAGAAGGCCATGACTAATCTTGCCTCCAGGCAAGGTGCATTTATCTGTTGAGAGGAGCCAGGAAATCGTTCTAACAGTCTCGTCTGTGTGTGCTCACCAGGCAGCTGAGCATTACATGTTAGACAAAGTGTCTGAGCTCGGTCTAACTAAATGTATGGAGAGTTATTTTTAGTGAGCCTGCACTTTGCTTCGATGGAAGGTATAATGCTTTGGACTCATGCAGTTAGCATCTCAGCCGGCCAAGCCCAGCCATAGAAAGCTTTACTTAATGTACTGTATGGTCTGCCTCTTCTGTAAGTGGCCAGAGCACTTAAACTTGACTGACACTGAATAGCTTCTAATGGGGTCTGGGGTATTGCTGCACCGTTAAACTTGCATCCACAGCCTGCGAGCAGCTCTCATCTGTAGATGGCACACAGGAAAATTCCTGCGACAGCTGCTCAGCCTTCAGTTTGGAGCAGTGCAATAAAGATGGTCAGATCAGCCTCTGTTCGCCTCCCAGTCAGGCCTGTCACGTCCTTACAGCTTTCAAGGGCCACACTTTTATGACATTTTTAAAGCTACCTTGAATTCAATACCAATTTAAAAACCAAAAGTCAATCTTGCAAATCTTCTTCTGACAGCAGTCATAAAACACCATGAAGGGATTTAAGGGATCACCCCAGTAATCAAATTTCAGCAAGCCTGCACACACACACACACACATACACACACACACACACACACAAGATGTCCAATTCTCAGCAGAACGGATGCTACTAACCAGGTTTTGTATTTTAACTAAACAGCTCAAACATTCTTTTCTTTGCATAGTGATATGATCAATTTAATTGATTAAAATGGAGTTTATACAATGCATTGAAACCAATGTATTTTCTTCAGTGAACTCCTGCCTTGCCATATACTGTTGAACTCCTGATGTTGTTGGACAAAATGTACTGTCCATCAATCCTACCAAGGCCTAAGGACTGAAAACATGGGGGAAAGGCTAGCGTACATCTTTAAAGCTCACAAATTAACACAGTGTATTCATTTAATCCAACACAAAAGACAAAATGAAAAAAAACAAAAAGCGTTGCAGTATTGCAGTCACATGTTGTAACTATATCTTGGCGAATTGCAGATGGGTGCAGTTTGCAGGCAACCAGAGGAGACTCCAGGAAATCACTGTTAGCCGCTGTCTGACATGTTAAGTATCCATGGAGGGAGCTATGCACACCTAAATAGATGTACAGTATATACTGTTCACATATACTGTACATATAATAAATAAGATAGTCAAGGTTGCAGTGAAGGTGGATATTGAAAAATGAAAAAGCTGTATTATTGTCTTTCATAATTGCGCTTCAGTACACAAAAGCTGGATTCAGTTCCACAGAGGAGAGTCTGTGGGTAAATGTACAGCTTTGATTATTCTGAGATCTGTCATTCATTGTTCCAGTTCATAAGAGTCATCCAGTAGTTATTGTTACATTGTTTGTTTGTTTGCTGAACTTGAAGTCTTTGTGTAAAAGCCAATAAACAAGAGAAATCTTTTTGTTTGTGAGCAATCCAAACCGTATGAAAAGAGTATCCATGTTTTGATTGTGATGCAAAGAAACTTCAGAGTGAAGTCATCCTGTCTTTGATGGCAGGGTGAAGAGTTGTTTTTGTGTGTGAGCTTGAGAAAACAGTATATATATATACTGCTGCAAGGGTTTTAATGTTAAACATCTGTATAGGAAGCATTGTGTTTCATTAACAGTAGCTCAACAGTGAAAGAAGAAAAAAGGCAGAATGGAAGTGAGAAGAGCTAATTACAGAAGACTGAGACTTCCATTTTCCTTGACAATATGCTGTCTACCAAGTGTTTTTCTAATATAACCCAGCAGTGACCCACATTTTAAACTTTGTAATTTCACATCTCAAACTGTTGATATTTTTGGAATTGAGCAAAAACTACCAAGTCATATACTTATAGAGCACAGGTGAAGTATAAGCAGACTTTCCTTCTGTCTCTCACCCTGTAACCCAGACACTCAGATGCTGTGTGATGTGTTTGCACAAAGCGGACATGTGGGCAGCAGCACAGGAAACCATGTAATCCATACTCCAAAGCTTCAGTCTTTGAAGTGAGACTGGACACTGAGACAGTAGAGGGACAAATGAGGGACATATGCAACTGGAAGTTTCAGGCCAAGGACTAGAACCAGAAGATGTTGATGTTTTATGACGATTAAATCCACAAGCAGAGCAGAAAAGAACATTGTGTTTCCACAGAGCAGTTTAAGTGTTAACTAAGCTCCTGTTTATGGCCCCCCAGCCACAAGGGGCCCCCAGGCAACAATGTTCTCTGTTAATTGTTCATTTTTTTATTAAACTAATGCTAAATCGTACAGTTTGGATAGATGATATATATGTTTTTTGATCTCATGGGTTTTTTTTTTTTTTTTGTCTTTCACTCTTTTCAACAACGTGTCATGGTTTTAGGTTTCAGGCTTGTTGTTTCCTGTTTCATACTAAAAGGAACTTTGTACAGGTGTGTTAGTTGTCTTTACTTCCTGCCTTTGTTTTTTTCCCACCTGTTTTCTGTATCGCCTCTGTTTCATTAGGTCTTGGTCCCTTGTGTATTTCCTCTGTGGGTTTTCCTTCTTTCAGAAGTCAGGTCGTCTGCATTTGTTTCTTGTGTCCCTCTGTAGTATTCTTGCCTGTGTTCTTTGTGCCATACCAGTTTTTTCCCTTTTCCTTAGTCTTGGATTTGGTTCTCAACGTGCTCCCTCAGTTTTGCCTGCCTGTTTTCCCCATTTGAACTAAAAAGCACAACAATTATGAAATTCTACTCAGGGCCCCCAAAAGCATGTGCAGGCTCTGCAAAAAAAACCCAAAACAACTGTTAGCTGTTAGTTGTTAGCATTAAGTGTGAGGGCATCCAACATTCTACCTGATACCTTATTTATACATACACATGTATGTCATATGCCAACAAAGGCAGTGAAAAACAAGACCACAAGCAGAATAATACTCCAGTGATTTAGCATCACACAAAAACAAACAAAAAAAAAGATCAAAATGTATCAAGCAGAACCAGAGATATTTTTTTTTCTTTTTCCATTCCTGACATTGTTCTTCCTTGTCCAAAACCTGCATTACTCACAATGCAACTGGACGACAGACAGTTGGGTGGGAGATTATGTTAGTAGGGAATAATGTAATGTGGAATGAGATGAGGAAGGCAGAGGTTTGGTGAGCTGTTTTCATTTTCACACTTATTTTTGAGTTGGTTGGGTAGTCAAACCCAGCCAACGCTGACTTAAATGGCATCGCTTGAGGACATTTATCAGACTTCACACAGCTCCCTCTGGAGCAAGAAAAGTTTGTTGACATATTATATGCAGTTGTACTCCTCAACATCTGGAAACACACAGTGGGGTGGAAAATCACTGGAGTTCACCTCTATGGATCCAATTGCCCATCACACAACAAGCCCACACATTCAATACAGCATGAGTGGAGGTAGAATTGTTATGTAGCTTGGAGGGCCTGGTTGTAATGCACTTTAAAAGTACAACCCTGATTTTGAAAAAAAAAAAAAAAGGGATGGATAAAAACATGCAATCGTTCCCAAATTAACTGTGTTTACCAAGTTTTATGAAGTGTTCCCATGTATTAATCTTCTTTATACAATCCTGTGTTTGACAAAGTGTTGAACCTCTCTCCATCCTCGCTTGTGAACGACTGAGTCTTTCCAGGATGAACCCTTCATACCCAATCATGATACTATCACCTGTTACCAATGAACCTGTTTACCTGTGGAATGATCCAAACAGGTGTTTCTGGATCAGTCCACAACTTTCACAGTCTTTTGTTGCTCCTGTCCCAACTTGGTTGAAACATGTTACAGCCATCAAATTCAGAAGAAGCAGATATTTACAAAAATCAATGTTGATGAGGTCAAACATTAAATATATTGTCTTTGTACTCAATGTTTTCAATTGAGCATATATCAAACAGGATTAGCATATCATCACATTCAGCTTTATTTATGTTTTAGGCAGCATTACATGGTGTTTTTTGGCATCAGTGTTGTATGGAATTTCCAAGTTTTAGTTTTAATCTAGATAACATGTGGCTGCAGTCCTTAGACATTTGACAGTCAAATATGCAAAGAACATATTTAGGCTGGATTTTGTCTAATAGCTAAACTGTTTTTCATCCTTTACCTTCTAGTAGATTTCTCTTGTCATTGACCATTGACTATTATATCTTCATTCTTCATGCGTCCTTGCATCACAGCTCTTAAGATATATATCTTCGGTTTTCCCCTGTAGGCAGAGAGCCTCAGCCTGAGGGAATCACAGGCCTCAGCGCTTGCTTAGAATATTACAGTATTTTGAAGCAAATATCCATGCCTGATGACAAATAGTCCCACATCAGAGTGATTCTCTTTTTCCTCAGGCTCCTCTTTAAGCAAATATAAGCCTCCTTACAGACCATCTCAGTTTCACTATGCAGATTATCCCTCAAGGCCATTCCTTTGTTTCTTGGCTGTTGGTTTTGCGTAAATCAGGCAGTTGGTAATTTGCATGATACCATTGTTTCAGATGAAAAATGCCAGTCTGAAGTGCATTTGTGGTCCAGTCTGCTCACTCTTGATACACCCTTTATTAACGTTGCCCTTCAGACTTTCAGGGGTTCTCTTACTGAATGGAGGTGTGGAGAAGTAAATTGTAGATGCTCTCATCTGCCTCCTGGTCTCCTGCCCTGACTGTCTGCTCCTCAGCTGTCTCATCCAACCTTCAGGCAATTTTTTAAAATTACTTTCTCCTTGGTGTAATATCAACTCTACATAAAGTGGGATGTTTCACTTTTTGGACTGCTATATGTTGCTGATGGTAAATCATTTCCTGTTGTAAATTTACAACCAGTTCACTCCTCTTTAATCCTCAGGCTGGCAAGCCAGCTGACCTGGGTCAGGCCTGGTTCCAATTATACTAAATCTAAGTGCGTTGAGTGGGGCTTGGTTTTACTGCCACGGGTCTGTGTGCCAATGTATCTCACACCTGAGCGGATCTGAATCGATCCAAGCGTACTCAGTATCAGCTCTGATCATACATGTTATACGGGCAGCATAGTTGTCAGAATAGACTGGGTGTAGTATAATCTCAACACATTGCATTCATTGTTGTAATAGTGTTCTTGCGCTGCCTTCCTGGTCAGGTCTTGAAAAAGATATTTTAATATAAATAAGACCTCACGTGGTTAAATAATGACAAAGGTTTGCTCTTTAGAACCCCTGTTTTGGGTACCCGACAACTGACGACAGAAAAACACACTATGGAGAAGTCCAGTGCTCTCTCTGGGGTTCCAGCTGTCAGTGAAGCATCAAATTAGTCTTTGAAGTTACATGCCATCATTCATCAGGATGATTGATTTCACCTGCATTACCCTTTATAACACTTGTGCTCTGCTCAGACTTTTTGATCCTGGGACTAAAACAACAGCAGTTCTCTAATACGGTGGTATAATAGATGCTTTCAAATTGGTGCCAACTCATTAAGTGGATTAAAGTGGAACTCAAAAATGATTTCACAATGTCATTAACATTTGGCTGGAGAAGTGTCCTTAACATGTTTAATCATGTATCAGAGGTGGCTTTGCTGGGTTTTGTTAAATAATGTTCGAGTACCATCTGTGCTCTTGTTAGATGATGGCTGAGGGTCATTACTGTGCAAATTAAAGAGCTCATTCTGCCAACCGGGTGCTCCCCTGTCATCGGAAAAATTGACTGATCTATCTCCACAAAATATTGCTATAAAATGAAGCCTGTCATAAATGTTATTCATGCACTTTTTATGCTTTTAAAACTAATTGTTAAAACCCCAGCACCAATGTTTTAATGCATTGCATTTCTTCTATATGTTGAATCCAAATAATGAATGCAATATTGGGCATTATGGATTGATGTTTTTCATATTTTAGTTTAACTTTACAGTATTTGTATTAGCTAATATTATTTTGAGCAAAAGCTTTACAAACCTACTGGTAATGACCTTGATCAATGACTGAACCTGAGGGGACCATCTGTTTGGAATTTATTTTATTGGTTCGCCTCATCTGCATACAGACAGATAGAGGTAGGCCACTTTAGCTTTTTGGGTTCCACAATCTCCCAAGACCTGAAGTGGGAGACAAACATCAATTCCATCATCAAAAAGGCCCAGAAGAGGATGCTCCTCCTGCCTCAGTTCAAGTTCGCCTCAGTAGCTGTTGATCTAGTTCTACACAGCATTCATCCAGTCTACTCTCAAAACAGACTGCAACAAAGAGACAGGACTGCAGAAAGGATTACTGGAGCTAACCTGCCCTTCATTCAGGACCTGTGCTCCTCCAGAGTCAGGACACGGGAAATGAATATCACTGCAGACTCCTAACAGCCTGGGCATAACATGTTCCACCATCTCCCCTCTGGTAGACACAGCACTGTATGCACTACAGCGCACTGTCTGCAACAGCCAGATGCAACAACAGTTTCTTTCCACATGTTGTCACTCTCATGGACAGTTAAATCCATTTAAATTCCTGTGAAATCACTGCAATACTGAAATATATTACCATACATATTTATTGTATATACTCAGCTGTAACATAAACAATTGCTTGGAGGACAAGTAAGGAACCTGAAGTGTAGCCACCACAATGGTGAAACAACAAATATGGTGGCCATTGGTTAAAAAGCTGGGGTACTCTGATACAGATTGAAGGACAGGCAGTAAGCAAGCCTAGCCTGAATAAGTGCTCCTTCCTAGCACATGCAGTATCATGACACAAAGGACTTAATGTCCATACTAACCAGATCCAGCAGTCCAGCTACCTCCAGTGAAACAACATCAAGCACCAGCACCACCAGATCCAGCAGTCCAGCTACCTCCAGTGAAGTGGTGACTGGTTGGTGGTGTCTCTGTGTGTGGGCTGGAGCCAGTCCTGAACAACAACAAAAAAACCTCATATACTAATTTATCATGCTTGTGATTTTAATTTGCTTTCCAAAAGAAAGAAAGAGAAAGTAAAGCTAAAGAAGAAGAAGAAAAAGAAAAAAACGCCAAATGTTGTGAGTAATAAGTGACCAAAGTCTAAGTTGTGGTTCCACAAACCAAAGGCAACCAACTGAGTTTATGACATGTAGCTATGAAAGAAAAACAACAGGAAATTAAAGCTGCCAACAAAAACAGAGTTTGATGTGAACATCTACAGAAATGTCTCAAGACTGAGCTGATGTCATGAATTTCGGGGGAACAGCAACTGGGCCAACATTGGAGCTTTGGAGTTGGTAGTGTGCTGGAAAACAACAGTGGACTAAAACAGGAACTTTTATTAGGCAGTTGTTGTGGAGACATTCAAAAGTATCAGTGAAAGGAAAAAACCTGGAAAAGAAAGGGATCAGAAAACTGTTCATGACAGATGTCTTTTCTCACTAGGGGAATGACATCCATTTCAGGTCTGCTTTTACAGTCAGACTCCCCCCTGCCTGGTTGTGATGTCCAAGTGATGTCACTTGAGTAATTTTCTAAGACTTGACAAAGCTCCCCCAGAGCCATGGAAGACATTACACATCTCTTTTCACAGGCTGAGTAGTACTCAACATAATTTCACTTTGGCATATAAAATTGTTGGAGTACTCCTTTAAGCTTTAATATAGAGGGTGATGAATAAAGAAACACTCTCTGGTCAGTCTCTGCCGTCTTAAATGAATGTATTTTATTACAGTTCTGGTACCAGGAAACAGACACCACACATCAAATGCAGCTTAATGTCAGCTTGCCAACCCCGCTCCCCACTAGCCTAGTTACACTCAAGCTGCCGTGAGAACAAGGCTTTAAAGAGGGGCATTTATGACTCTTCTTTACCTTCTTCTCTAAACGCACATCCAGTCAAAACCAGTTTCTCAAAAGCATATCTCAAGAAACTGAGACACTCAATGGTCTTCTAATCCTTACAACTGGACAATCTCAATCCTTTTTCTCACATCAAAAGTTGCAGTTAACCTTTTGAGTTATTCAACAGATGATTTAACAATGATTCAGAAAGGTTACAAACACATTTCACTGATTTTCTACCACAGAGGGCGTACACATCACTGAACGTGGAATACTGGGTGGCAAACACCCAATATCTACCACTATACATTCAAAAACATGGAAACCACTACAATATAATGTGGCATAGACACTGAAAGGAAAGTCTGATTCCATTTTAATGTCATCAGACCATGGACTATCAGGTACATCATAAAAAGCTCTGTTGATTCTGATGGCCTTCACTGTGTCCTCCCTCAATACCCACACAAGGCAGAGATAGCACGTTTGTTTTGCCTCTCTTTAGTGAAGAGGAGGTTGCTATCACATGTGGTGTTAGGGCATTCGGTCTATAGACATAAAGGATATTGCAAGGCAAGCAATGATGTTTATTTTTCTTATTGTCAACAGATTCCATAAAAAGATGTGTTAGGCCGTCTCTCAATAATCTCTCTACACTGTCTGTGGCTGTGATCGCTTCTACAGAAAACATAAATCAAACAGGTCACAAATATATAGTTTCAAGTTTATACGAGGATCTAATTCCCTTAACCAGTTAGTCACTGTAATTTTCATCAACTGTTACACAAACAGGAAGAATGTATTTTTTAAGAACTATTTTCAGCTGCAGCTTGATCCACATTTGGTGCTATAGTTCAGAGTATTTGGGGCAGCAGGATGATGTTTGTGGGATTGAGTCCAAATAAACTACAGTGTATGTTCATGGTGATGAAGGAACATATCACACAGTGCAACAGTGTGGCTCACTGATGTGTTTTTAATAGCTTTTGGACAACAATGGAGCTCTATGGCACAGAAGAATGAGATGTATCAGGCTTTGATATGCACAGTACTTGTTAGTAGGATACACATTTCTCTTCACTTCATTCCATGGATTTGTTGACAATAAGAAGAATATGGAATATCACCAGACCTTTCCTGTGATATGGAGGCTATAACATCACAGAAGCCATGGTCATTCCACCCAGAGTGACATACACATAACAGTTAGCATCTGAGACACTGCATTTACATGGAAACTCCATGTCAATAGTAGTTGAAGTTCATGGTTTATTGTGGTTTTTATGTTCAGTGGGGGATGGTCAGTGTATCCATATGTAATTTTGCTACTGTAGTTGTTAGGCAGTTTTTATATAGCCTGCCCAAAATTAGCCATGTTGCCTTTGGTTATGGTTAAATTTTAAACCTTCTTGCTGGTGACACTCGCGGCCGGAGTCATTATACTTTTGAGTTGTCTGTCCATCCCATTCTTCAGAATGCGATATCTCAGGACTGCCTTAAGAAAATTTCTTCAAATTTGCCACAAATGTCCATTTAAATTTGAATTGAATTGATTAAAATTTGGTGGTCAAAGGTCACTGTGACCTCACGATATCTCAGGAACATTTAATTACATCTGGCACAAACGCCCACTTGGACTCAAGGATGAACTGATTGAATTGAATTTGGTGGTCAAAAGTCACTTGTCACCTCACAGACCACCTTTTTGGCCATAACTCAAAAATTCATTTACTAATTACGAAAAAAATCATACAAATGTCTAGTAGGACAAAATGATGAAGTGATGACATTTTATATCATTTTATATAAGGTTAAAAGGTAAATGTCATCATAATATTCTGCAAAAACACCTTCCAGGCCATTATCCAACGCCATAACTCAGGAGCAGACGGGGAGATTGTGACCATATTTCACATTTGGCAAGATACTGAATTGGAGACACTAATCTTGGGTGCCCACCTTGAAACTGTGGTAATTGAAAAGATCTTCTGTGCTGCCTGGTTGAAGATGTGTGTGAGGCATCCATGTTTTAGAATTCGTAGCAGCAACATCCATATTTGAAGCACTGGCTACTGTCATGGCGACAACTTTCTGTTCTTTTAGAATCAGCTTTATGGGTCAAGCATGTGAACACATACAAGAAATTTAGGTCTGTTTTTTGTTTCTCTCAATGAACTTAAACACTAATAGACATACAGCAGTAGTCCACCACAAGCTCATTAGTTTTGCTGATAAGCTTCAGGTGATTGTCATTACACTATGTGATGAAACTTTCCATCAGTCCTGTGTGAAGTGAAGACAGCATGTTTCTCATTCACAAATTATTCACTGGAATCATACATTTCAATGTAGTGAGAACATCCATTTCAACAAAAAATATAATTAATACTTTATAATAGTCCATCTAAATCTTCACTACATGTGGTATATGAGTCTGGGCAGACATGGATGAAAGCTGTAACTTGAGTGGTTGGTGGAGGCGGAGACAGAAATTCTAGTTTGAAAACTACGTTGGAGTTGAGGATAATTCCAAGATATTTGACGTGAGAGACTACTTGGATGATCTCTACAGACATGTTGTGTCTCATCCTTACTGGTTGTGCCACTGTATGTCCATGTTTTTCCACTTTGTATGGCTGACACATGGTCAAGACGACCTGCTGAAGTTCAAACTGAGCATCAGACTGGGGAAGAAAGGTGATTTAAGTGACTTTTTGACAAACGGGCTCTGAGGATTTCAGAAACTACTGTGGCAGGTCTCTGGGCGAAAATGCCTTGTTGATACCAGAGGTCAGAGGAGAATGGCCAGACTGGTTTGAGATAGAAAGGCGACAGTAACTCAAATAACCACTTGTTACAACCAAGGTATGCAGAAGAGCATCTCTGAATGCAAACACTCGAACCTTGAAGCAGATGGGCTCCAGCCGTAGAAGACCACACCGGGTGCCACTCCTGTCAGCTAAGAACAGCAAACTGAGGCTACAATTCACATTGAACAATAGAAAGTTGGAAAAACATTGGCAGGGTCAGAATTTGGCGTAAACAACATGAAAGCATGGATCCATCCTGCCTTGTTTCAACGGTTCAGGGCTGGTGGTGGTGTAATGGTGTGGGGATATTTTCATGGCACACTTTGGGCCCCTTAGTACCAATTGAGCAAAGCTCAAATCATCTCAAACTGGTTTCTTGAACATGACAATGAGTTCACTGTACTCCAATGGCCTCCACAGTCACCACATCTCAATCCAACAGAGCACCTTTGGGATGTGGTGGAACAGGAGATTCTCATCATGGATGTGAAAGTGCAAATCTGCAGCAACTGCATGATGCTATCATGTCAATATGGACCAAGATCTGTGAGGAATGTTTCCAGCACCTTGTTGAATCTATGCCGTGAAGAATGAAGGCAGTTCTGAAGGCAAACCCAACCCGGTACCAGCAAGGTGTGCGTAATAAAGTGGCCGGAGTCAGTGCTCCTGATGTCCGTTAGAGGGCGGCACTGAGGCGTGCAGGGGGCCGGCGCTGAGGCAGGCTGAAGCGCCGCTGAGTCGGGCATCAGACAGACACAGAGGAGGGTTGCTGTGGAGGAGCAGGGCTGCTTCATGCCGCCGGGCTTTACCGGGATTTAACCATCTGACGGCCAGTGCTGCGAGGCGGACTCTGTCTCTTCAGGGAGGAGGAATTATAACAACACAACATGCATCTCTGGGGGATCTGGATGCTGATGGCGGCTCTGCAGGTAAAAAAAAAAATTCCAGTTTTTACAGCGGGTCTCCAGAACAAACAGAGATTGAGATAGAGACAAAGCAACCCAGATCCTCTCTCTGTCTATGTGTTTTAATTCTCTGCCATCCTCCACTAAGTAAGGGCCGAAACATGCAGCCTATATGGCAGTAAAATGCCGCTGATCCCAGACCTGCTCTGGCACTCACTAAGCTAATTTATCAAAGAGATGGTCGTAGCCTGATGGTGCCTCCGTCTGATGAGTTCCGGCTGTAATGCGGCTGCAGGCTGTGGAAGAGCCCGGGCACAGATCACCGTCAGGCGGCCATCCATCCCCGGATGACAGCCTGCTGCTGCTGCTGCTGTCGCTTCTTCTTCTTCCAGCATCTCAGCTACGACACCATTCATGTTGAAATCACACGCTTGACTTTTGCTGTGATCCAGTTAAGCCTCAAAGAAGCAAGCCTCCACATACGTAGCAATTTTTTTAATCTTGCGATCTCCATTTAAAAAGATGACAATTTTACGTGTCCTCTTAATCCTGTCTGTATTAGCTGTTTTAGCTAACCTCTGCAAGAATCCAACATTTACTGCTCCAAGCTAACATGAACTCTGTTTGTGTGCTTCATGAGAATACGGACCCATTGTTAAAGAGGACATTGTGTGTTGCACCATTTTTTCGTAACGTCTCTAGCGGTTTGGCTAAAATTGCCACATTTTTGAATAGAGTCTGGCGAGCAGCGTGTGCCGGTGAGAGAGGACAGGACACACAGGGGGCTCACAGAGCAGACTGTGATGCTGTTCGGGCCACCTGCTGTTCAGCCCATTCCCAGAGGAAAGACCAGAACTTTTAAAGGACCACACCAACGTTTTTCATCCAGTTGCTACAAACCACATGTGGCTTATATTCCTGCTGGCCATGTTTCTGATGTTCCTGACAGTAGTGTCAGTTTATAATGGATATTTTAGTCATTTCAGCTGGAGGCTAACAATTAAAAAGGTGTGATTTAATTAAAATGTATTTAGCAAAATGAAAGGAAGCCACTAGCTGGATCATCATCGCCTTGTTCTGTGACTAAACCTTCGCTAATAGTCTGTGTTGATTGTTTTGTTTTCCTTGTGTTGTCCTGTTAAAGCTCTGTATTTTGTCTTGCAATTAAAAAAAATCAAATTCTATCCTTTGAGTTCTCAGCAGTGCTGTTAAGGTTGCATTTTTAGTATCAAAGCAACAAAGAGAACAAGCAGCACACTTACACATTGCTGTTGCTGTATATACTATGTCAGCCTCGAAGGTTGGATGGAGCTTCTGAATGTACGTAGAGCAGGATTTAATGATGGCAGGAAAAGAGGTGACGTGGACAGATCGATTGAGAGGACAGTGCTGTGTCAAAGGGTCAAAGGTCAGGTCCTAAAAAAAAGCCAGTGCCAATGCCTTAGCTCCAGAACAGCAGGGTCAGCACTCTCATGGGCTTACCTTAAATCCCCCAAAAGCCATTGATACATTTGCTTTTGTTACCCTTGAGCTACAATTTTGAGCTTTTGATCATATGTTTTCTATTTACACCTGAAGACACCTTTATTGTATACTACTGTGGTCGTGTGATATAGTTAATGATTTAGTTATACATAACCATGGAATGGTTTGCAGGCTTGGAGATAAAGCAGTAAACAGCAATGGGCAAAACATTGTTTTTAGTTTGTTGAGATAAAAGCCCCTCTGTTTCCTAGAGCCTTTAGATAAATCAAGAGGAAGAAATGGACATTGGAGGTTCATTAATATTTGATTTTACCTGCTGTGTCACAAATTGTAAAGTGACTCAAAATACTACCCTCCCTTCAGACCATGACCCACTGTTGACCTTGTTTTCCACTTGTACTTCATTGTCACATTGATGCAGGTTTATTTTGTTCCAAGCTTGAAGTGCTATTCATTTATATCATTAAAATGTTAATATTATACCACTTATACTTCTTATACTATGCTACTTATATATTGTGTCTATGCTAGAAGAGGTGAGAAATATCAAAGATGATGATGAGGTGAGATCTTGAAAAGGAGCTAGACCAGATCGCCTGGTGTGTTTAACTTTCTGCCTGCATCATAGATAACATTCACGTTTTTTTATTCCAATTCTCATTGTACTGGACTTGCTAGATGAAGAATGTTATTTAAGAATAGTGTGTCTGACTGTAGTAGCGATTGTGGTATACAAGTGGTAAACACATGGCAAAGTAGTTGATTACAATTTAAATAATAGATGTCAATCATGTTCAATGCATCAGAAAATCAAATACACGTCTCTTTTCATGATCCTGTGTGGCTCATCAATAATAAGAATAATAATACTGATTAAATCCTGTATTCATTTTTCACTGCCAGAGCTAACAGTATGTGGTATACGTTATCACTGCTACTAGCGGCCATTTCTCACTGGAATATGTGTTATATTAGCTTAGCAGAGCTTACATATGTCTATCAAAGGTAGTGTGTGGTAAAAAAAAGTATAAAGAAAGAAGTCCTTTACTGTCATATAAATAAAACTTAGTTGTTTAGGTTTTAGGAAATCAGTGTCATCATTGGGATATTGATTTTGTTAATTGGCTGAAATATTCTAATCTGACCTGATCCATATTTGGGTTTATTTGACATTTTATTCTAGGAAATCAATGTGCATCAACATCTGAAGCCATTTCAAAAAACCCTCTAACCTACATCCTTGTTAAAGCAGTGGTATCAGTATGTCTCTAATAATACGAAGAGGAAAGGTGATGCAGGCATTGTCACATAGGTGCATGTCTTAATGTATGGTGCATCCCACAGTATGTGTTATGACATGACTGCCTTAATCATAAACGCACTACAAAAAGTCAGTGCAATATACAGTTTGATTTATTGTTAACATTTATTTTTATCTCAGACAGTTAACCATGGCTGTTACTGTTATGGCTGTTTTTTTTTTTTAAAAACTGCCTACTGTTTGTTTTTTTTAAAAACTGCCTACTGTTTTTTCAATTGTTGGTCTATCATATGTCAGAAAATAGTGATAAATATCTATCATAATTTAGTATTCTATTTTAAATTATATAAAATAGAGAAAAGCAGCAAATATCACATTTCAGAAAGTGGAACTGGTAAAATGTATGCCAATGTTTTTTTGTATTTAAAATTGTTGCAGATTTCTTTTCTGTCAAGCGATTAATCAATTAGTTGACTGGGGCTACACAAGTCATTGTAATCATTGTCATTATCATTATTTAATGTTAACATCATTTAATTATTACTTCTGCTCAACAATGACCTAGCTTTTAACATCATATTATATATTGTCATATTGAAGTAAATACACTGACTGCTGTGATTGGATAGAATTTGTTTTGGAATAGATCTCCCTGCCCTGGCATGACCTCCTGCTTTTTTCCCCATTTACTTTTTGCCTGCCCTCTTGTCACCATTGAAATCTTCATGGTGTTGTGCAGAAACACAGCATCACACCAGAATCTTGCTATGTGTGTTTACTTCCTTCCTCCTTATGCTAATCGGGGAGAGATGAAAGCCAGCCGTGCTAAATCCCCCTCCCCCACCTCTTCCAAACATGTCAGGATGGGCAGTGAGGATGTGAGGGTTTAAAGTTTTTGGGTTAAGTGGAAGCAAATCACAGCACCCCTCTTGGCTTCATTACTTTAATCACAGAAGAACACCCCCACACACTAACACACACACACACTAATACACACACTAACAAAGTGCAACAGATGCTTTTCTGCTGCGGAGTGAGAATATGTGCGAGTGTGTGCGTATATGTGGGGCAGGAGGTGGTGGTGGGTGGTGGTGGGGGGGTCATGTCGAGCCGGGGCTTGAACAAGGGGAGAGACAAAAGTCTAGACGCTAATTATCATCAAAATTAATTGACCCAGTTGTCTGCTGCTCCTCATGGTGATTAATAATAGTCTCCTGGTTTAGACTGGTGCTGAACTGGAATTTATTTTCCCTTTGATAAACAACTTTTTTTTTTTGCTTCACTGTTGGAGAAGAGACCCCATTAAGGAAATGTGGAAAATTAAATCTCTGCTCTGTGCTAATTGTTTCTGTCTTTTCCTGTTTATGTTCAGCCTTAACTGTGGCAGAGAACCAAGTTAGTGTGTTTTAGCTTTAGTGTCTCAGCTTTATTAAAGGGAGGATTTTAGATTTGCAAACTCGCTGATGAAACATTGATGAAACACAACAACTGGGCGAAAGAGTCAACCTTAAGTTTGAAGAGAAGTCATTGCAAAGTCACAAAAGCTTCAGAGTCAGTAGGTTGTGAGGGCATCAAGATCTAAGATGCATGCAATTTGTGATTTTCTATTTTCATCTTTCTGTTCTTTCCCTCTCCAGGTTGTTGTTCTGGGTGGAGAGGCCCAGCTTTCATTGTCAAGCAAGCAGGGGTCGTTGCCATGCACGAGGGGCTTTACTCAGAAGGAATACATCATCGTAATGGACCAAGAGTTGGCAAAGGGACAGGCCCTCTTCAACGGTCAGTACACACACAGACACACAGGGTTGGACAGCTCCAGTAATAATCCCCTGCTGTTGGGTGGGGGTTGTTTAAGAGTCCTGCTGATATTTGACCATAATGAGAGTGGAGTAGAATGTGGTTCAGTCTGTCTTGTCCTGATTACTGAGGTTTAAATATTGTGATGAAACATGATTGTGACTGAATTGAATTCTTTTGATTGTTTTGTAAAAGCATCAAATGTTCCTGTCCACTCTTCTTGGAAGACATGTTGGATAGTGGTTCAGATGTTTTTTATCCTGCCACTAGTGCACGATTCTTGGGGAATGTCTACTGCTTCAAACCACAAAAAAAGATAAGGTTTTAAGCATTGTTGTTACTGCTTTGGGAATGAAGATCTCAGTGAAGTTTGAGAAGTCAAGCATCAGCTTTAATAACACTAAGACTGAGATTATGCCAGAGTATAAGCACAAGAAAGTGCCAGCTTGAATCCTTATTGCATGGGACTTCCACCTATGGAGCCTTTAAATTTCCCTACTTATATTCAGCCTATACCAAGTAGGGATTTGTGTTTCTAGAGTGGGAAAAGTTTAAATATTCAATCTGTAATGATCTGTCTGAATTCAAAATTCATAGTGTGTAAGTGTAACACTCTCAGTAAACTAAGCAATTATTCTATTATTGTTCCCTTTTTAATGGAAAACAGAGGGTGCTGGAGAGCTGTGAGCAGATAATCTCATAATCATCTAATAAGTAATTTGTAGAAGCAGTTCAGATTCAACACTATAGATGGAATAATCTTATATAAAGGCTGTTTGCTGCCTTTTAAAAGTGCACCTGCCTTACAGTACAATTACCATAACACCAACTCTGTTAGCTTATCACTCCTGTGAAGCTTCATGAGTCACTTCTACAAAACAGTTTAGGAGTAGACTATGCTGGATGAGTTTGAATGAATTTGGATTAGTTATGCGTTACTTCTCATTTGGTCAAACTTGTGTAAGTGACAGCCTTATTAGCAAAAATACGGAACCATACAGTTGTATTGCTTGTGAATTGTGAAGCATGTGTTATTTCTTCTTTAAAATGTTACACATTACATTTGGCTTTAGGATAGGGTCTGGGTGGAGTATTATTGCAAGTATTCTGTGGAAAATCAAGAATATACTGTATGTGATTGCATGCCTTCAAAAAGCCATATAGGTTAAACCCCAGTCTTCAGCAATATGTTAACATGGGTTATGAGGCCTGTTGTTGTTTACCCAGTGAACCAGAATCAATCAGCATGATGCTTGTTGCTGTGTGTGTCAGAGGGGTTGCAGTGATCAGTATCATTGACTGGGCCTCAGGCTATCAGCAGCAGGCTGATCAATAAGCAGTGTACATTTGTAGAGATTGTAGGCTGTAACAGCAGTCTCTCTCTCATTGGTGACAATGCTGGTTTAGATATCTCTGCATTTCTTTTAAACCAAACCTTTGGACTTCAATGACCCTGTGGCTCTTTTCTTTCTAAATCTTTTTTCTTTCTCTCTCCTATGTATGTAATTTCACATCTTGAGATAAAATCCCTGTACTGATTTAACAGCGAAAAAACTTTCTAAAATAGTCTTGGATATGGTTTAAACATGTTCTGCAGAGGGCTGTCTGACTAAAACTTGTTCCCCACCTGAATGTTTTTCTCAGCCTTGTGTCTACAAGTGTCTGTATTGGGAGAGATCTCCACACAAATGTCTTTGGCTGCCTCTGCTTATTTGTTCCATACAGAAAGTGCTTGGACCCTTTAATTTCTCTAAATTAGCATGTCACTAAAAATCAGTGAATGGGTATTGTAGGCACTGTGTTGATGGCTTAATTCTGCCGGGGGTTTTGGACTAGAACGTTGCCAGTTTCAACCCCTGGACTGTAAGGCTACATCCACATTAATACGTTTTCGAAATAATCTCTGTCCATACCTGTTTTATACAGTCTATGGTCCATGCTAACAAGCATAAAAACACATGACCATTTGTGTGTAAGCAGTTTGACAAAAACGGTGAAGCAAGGAAACATGGTTGCTCTTCACACTATCCTCCTGGATAATGCTATTCGTACTAAAACATTGTCAGCATTGTGATTTTTATCTTTCGTTATAGTTTCGATGTGTCATTCTAAATATAGACAATATAACATCCATTATATAGAACTTCCATTCCATCAGTGTACAAATGCAAATACTTCACATCTGCATATGATGTTTATAGCCTACATACACATCTACTCTTTTAGTTCTGCCATTCTTTAAACCTTATTTGAATTGTATTTACTTTAGAGCAGAACCACCTTTTCTCTTTAATGTATTATTCCTCTACCAATTTACAATACATTTGTTTTTAGCTGCACCACTAAATGCTAACATAAAGGCAGTAATTGAGCTAGTGAGGCTAATGCTACATGAGACGTGCAAAATGAGTGAGCATGCTAAACTAGCAAACCTTTACACCTTGAGGCATCTGAAGAAAACCTTCATTTACACACACACACACACACACACACACGCACACACACACACTGATGTCTGAAAAAAGTTGTTTAGATAGTCTAAATGCATTAACAGTTTTCTGTCCTGGTCACTCAGGTAATACAACGTGCATGCTACCTTTGTAAGTGCATCCATGGCCGCCCTCATTGTTGCTGCTCCTTCCACATGTGGTTGTAGTCTTTCATTGAGGTTGATCAGGGCTGATTTAGACATTCCAAAGCTTTTTTGACATTCCTCATGAACCACAACTTCACTGATAAAATTATCCCACAAGGCAATGGCTCTTTATGGCCTCATCTAAAACTGGCGCTCCATGTTGTGCTGATAAGGCCACTGAATGCAGGAATTATAGCAGGTCGCTCAAATGAAAGCTTGTCTCAGTAGCATTATAAAAATGCAGAATGTAACTGCACAACAGCTGCTGGCATTGACAACAAGGTAGGCAGCTCCCGTCATTTGTTGTCCTTGTTGAGTTAACTGCTGGTAGATAAAGCTCTCTCTATTTATACATCCACATATTCAGAATGAGATATTCTGGAAAATAAAGGAAGAGACAAGGAGTGCTCCCTGTGTTGGTTTGCTGTGCTATGAAGTACATCAGGCTACTTACTTAATACACATAGTGGGGTTGACACTTTTATATTGTAAAGATAGACAATATTTGAAAATGATTGAGGTAATAAAAACAGTAACAATGCTGTGTTGTCATAATAGCAACTTTGTGGTCCACCTGCATTGGAGTTCTTTCACAGTGTCTTCACTAGCTTTCTGGAGGTGAAGCGCTGTGGCTGCGGTGGGAGGGTCATGTGGTCGTGGGGTTTGGGAGTCCTCCACCAGGGAAATGGGATGTTATTTGACTAAAAACGATGAATTTTCACATAATTTTAGACTGTTATTATCACAATATTTATTAAAAAACAGGTTGCCATATTTCACATTAAACTAAGACATTATCAAGAAAAAAAAGTGAAACAAATATGTTCACTGATGAGTAAGTGCCATGTTCTGAAGTAATCCTTCACATGTCTGTGAGTCATCGCGCTGTGTGCCACAGAAAATAATAATCACAAAATAACATTGGTTTCATAATGAAGGTATTTGAACTGCGATTTGCACATCCTGCCAAAGTCAGGATAAAACCACTAGCCAGCTGGTGGGGTATCTATCAGGATTTTATCTTTATCTTATCTCTACTCTTATATACTTAAAAACAAAAAATTCAGAATAGGATCAGAATTGTTTTATATTTTAGTTATAACTAAATATTATTTCTAGAACAGCAACAGTAAAGTTTACAAAGTCACCATATACACTCAATAATATCTAGATATCACTAGAAACAAATAAACAAAATAAATGAAATTCCTAAGATCAAAATACTGAGTGAAGTTTAGAGAGAATGAAGACATCAGTCAGTCTCAGTCCTTCCTCCTGTCCTCTGTCCTCCCCCCTCTGCTGCTGCTGTTCACCTACAGGTACAGGTGGTAGAGAGAGGCCAGTCGATTTACGAGATTCACGAGAATTTGCCAAATTTTAAGATTCGTGGCAAACTAAGATAAACAGCTCCATACAGACAGCTTTTGCTTTAACCTGTTTGTAACAATGTGCTGTTGGCTTAAGAAGCATGCTGTGGTTGTGTACAACAACAACTGCGGGCAAAGGAGTTGGAAATATCATTTTTCTACTTTTTGTACTTTTTACTTGGATTGTAATGAAACCTTCACTTTACCTTCACCTGGTTCACTGTCTCCACAGCGTCCTCTCTGCTCTGCTGTCCGCTCTGTGCATAAGAGCTTAGGTCACGATAAACGGATGGTTATTTCAGTAGAATTAGTTCTGTTGAACCTGTAGTTCTCACGTTAGCGTGGCAAAAAATAACAACATACAGTACACTCCAATGTCACTATTGTAAAACAAATCCTTAGGAGAATTAGGAGAATTGTACTCTCAGCTGACAAATATTCTAACTTAGGAAACAGTATTTCATTTCAAATGTTTTTTTTATTTATTTTGTAGTTGCAATGATAAACTAGCTATTGTCAGATAGTCACTTAATCTTAGTCAGATTCTTACTGCTGATAAACTGAACCTTCTTGTTGTCAGTTGTCCCAGAATAAGGCTTCACAAAGCTGGCTTTTTGTTCTTATTTTTTGTTTTTTGTAAGATATGTTTTCAAATTAAATGGTATTTTCGTTTTCTCTCCATAGATACACAAAATCATTTTGCTTTGTTTGTAGCAGATGTAAGGGACTCATTAAACCGTTTGAAGATCATCTGATGACCAGTGCAGGGTGTCTCTGCTGGGTTACAGTCTGATGGCTCTGGGCGCTGTTAATTATTTAACTGGAGCAGAGGAAGACTGAATTATTAATGAGAGGATGAAGTAGAGAGACATAATTATAAACAGACAGACAGACAGAGTGTCTGGGGGATGGGTTGTGAAGGAGAGACGGTTAGAGATGGAGTTCAGCAGAAGATGTTGCTGTTGCTGGGAATCCACATGTGGTCAAAGAAGCTCATAATACAAGTGAAACAAAGCATTCTTACGAAAACAATAGGAGTGAGCAACTCCACAGTTTGCTACACTCAAAACACAGTGGTGAGCTGAGCAGCATGCAAGGCCTGGATGTTCACAACAGCATTGGATCGTCGCAGGATCCATTCCATCGTAAAGAAAAACTCCTTCACAACATCCAGCCACATGGAGAACACTCTCCAGGAGGCAGGCATATATCATCCAGGTCTACCATAAAGAGAGGAGCAAATACAAAGGGTTCGCCACAAGGTGCAACTCTTCTCTAAGCCTCAAGAATAGAAATGCAAGACTTTGCCAAAAAACAAGCCAAACAAGCCAATGTTTGGAACTGCTCATGATCCGACGTACACCACATCATCTTTAAAGCGTGGTGAAGGCAGTGTGATGGCATGGTTATGCACAGCTTCCAACTGCACTGGGTCACTGATGTTTATTGATGATGTGACAAAAGACAGAAGCAGCAAGATGAATTCTGAGGTGTGTAGGGATATACTGCTCACTTTCAGTCAAATTTAGTTGATTGGACGGTGCTTCACAGTACACATGGACAGTGACCTAAAACATGCTGCAAAAGCATTTTTTAAGGCAAAGAATTGGAATATTCTGCAATGGCCAACGATCAAGCATGCATCACAAAACTAGAGGCAGAAAGACCAGAAAAACAGCTGAAGACAGTAGCATGAATTACAGACTTCAGGCAGTCATTGCCTTCAAAGAATTCTCTGCTAAATATGAAAAATTAACATTTTATTTATGATCATGGCAATTTGTCCAATTGCACTTGAGCCTCTGTAAGTAGATGACTGGTTGCAATTCATAAATGTTATGTATGTATGTATGTATGTATGTATTTTTGTTTAACCCCTTCAGTAGTTAAAGCTGAAAGTCTCAGTAAAGGCATCATTATTGTTTTATTTCACATCCATTGTGGTGGCATACAGAGCGAAATTTATGAAAATTGGGTCATTACAGATATTTCCGGACATAGCTGCATGTGGCCTATTGTGACCAATTAAAAAATCCCTGGATTGGGCCCATCCCAATAATGGGGATCAGCTGGGTATTTTGGATGATTACAACATCAACATCAAGGAATTTGGGCTTGGTGTGGAATTTTTTTTTGAAAACAATAATCAAAGTGAATAGGTTCTGTTCATACTGACTGATATAAGATTAGAATTAAAGCTAACATTGTCTTGGAACTTGCAAAAATTCAACACTTACAGGAAACTGCCTGAAAGCAGTCATTGCTGAGTCAGGTCACTGTTTCTGTGGAAAGGAAACAAAAATAAATAGGGGAATGGAAAGTTGATTCAGCTGCTGTCAAACCAGTGTTTCAGTCAGTGAACAGTCCCTCTGCGCTCATGTATTCGTGTGTTCAGAATGACTATCTGTGAAGAAATAGATGCGGTAGTTTTGGTTTGCTTTTGTAGCCACGATGGAGGTGTTTGTGTGGGTTCTCTTCCTGTTCGTCATTTTGGGCATATGTCTCCAAGTATTTGAGCTCCAGTGCCTGTTTATGCTGTGTTTGCATGCGTGTACAGTATCGGTGTGTGTGTGTGCATGAGAGAGAGAGAGAGAGAGAGAGTCAGGCTGAGGTCAGTGGCTGTCCTGTACTTCCTGTCGAGTGCGGCAGGGCTGACTGCTCTGACCATCCATCCCATCCATCCTTCCTTTTAAGGCAGTCAGTGTTAGTCAGCGATACGACCTCATACAGCCGACTGTTGGTCAGCGCTGCCATACACTGCTGTGGAAACCCCCATCCTATGAGCCAGCGGACACTGAGCACATTCATCTCCCCACATCCTCCCTCTAAATCCCCCTCTCCTTCTTGTTTCTCTCCCCTTCTTTTCCTGTTTCTTTCTCTTCTCTTGTCATGCAGGGGATTGCCCTACTTTATTCTAGCCTCATATATCACTGTCTCCCCTCGCAGCCGGATTTGGGAAGGGCGGCCGAGATACAGAAGGAGAGCTCTCTCTCTTTCCCTCTCTCTCTACCTGAATCAGTCCCACTCTTCTCTTTTTTTCCCCTCTCAGTTGATTCCTGCCCTTGTTTTGTCTCTCAGGGGCTTGTTAACATCTTTTCATTGCTCTTATATGTTTTCACTTCTGAATGTAATGTAGTGTTTGTTACTTCAATTTTGTCGTACTCAATTTGTACAACTCCAAGGTATGAATTATTCATTTCAATTTAAGAATGGCTGGATGGATGTGATTACTTCTGTCCTGCACCTTGTTCACTACATCAGTAGCACTTTCAGATTAAGATAACTACCAGTTAGATAGCTGTATGGATAAAATCTTTTTATTACAATAGAAATTTTTATTGCGATACAGTAAATATTCTGGAAATTCATCTGATTCATAGATAAAGTATCCAGATTAGAATTTCTGTCATGTATCAGTTTTTGGCTGATACAGTGACTTAAATATCCATAGATAGGTACTTCATCACATTAATGCTGTTAATCCAATGTCATAAGATAGTCCATCTCATTGACTTGTGTTTGCCTGCAAAAGCTTTAAAGATATTACAAGAATAGCAACCACATTTGAAATACTCTAAATCTTTATCATTATTCCAGTGTTTTTGGTGAACACCACTCTTAGGACAAAGTTTCTACTTTGTTCAAAAGCTAACAAGCTGATCTCAATTAATTTTGTGGACACATCCATGCTCCCAAAAATAAGCCCATTCTCCACTGGCACCTCTAGCGGGAGCTGTGGCTCAGGAGACAGAGCGGTTGTCCACCAGTTGGACCCATTCCTGGGCCCCTTCAGTCTACGAGTCATCGAGTTTTGCTTGTTATTCTTTTCTCTATCAGGTGATCTAGGAAGAAAGATTATTCTACTGGAAATGCCTCTGGATCAGAGTCAGTTAAATTACTAAATGTAATAAAGGGGACTCCTGACAGGGAGGTGGGAGGCTTCTGTCAGCACCAATCAGGAGCAGTTTCCATTTATTTCAGTGCCAGTGGTCAGCAAGGAGGGAGGAGGGCGCTCTCTGTCAAAGCTGATCAGGGGTTCATTCATGTCCTCACTGGCTAAAACCAACCTGTCCTCTCCCATCATCCCCATTATCATCAATAAAAAAAACACTTACAGTCAGTGACTAGAGTGGGTGCCAGGAGGGTGTTTATAAAGCAGCAGGACCGTAGTGTAGCTGGGGAGTGGCCTACACATAAGGTCCTGGACCTATCATTTTTTCCCCAAGCAATGTTGCTCTCCACAGATTTTACAAAGTGAGAAATTCAGACTTTAAATGTGACTGAGCAGCCCTTTGAAGAAACCATGGTCAAGATATGACAACAACATTGTGGCACAGTGTACACTACATCACTCTAAATGTGCAAAGTTTTAGGCAGGTGTGAAAAAGCTTTCAACAAATGCTTTCAAAAATTTAGATAATTGTTTATTTTTATCAATTTACAAAATGGTAAGTGAGCGAACAAAAGAAAAATCTGAATCAAATCAATATTTGCTGTTACTACTCTTTGCTTTCAAACCAGCATCAATTCTTATAGGTAGGCTTGTAGGTAGGCTTTTTGTAGGATTATAGTCAGGTGTGTGATCAACCAATTATACCAAACAGGTGCTAATGATCATCAATTTCACATGTAGGATGAAACACAGTCATTAACTGAAACAGAAACAGCTGTGTAGGAGGCTGAAAACTGGGTGAGGAACAGCCAAACTCTGCTACCAAGGTGAGGCTGTGGAAGACAGTTTCATGTCACAGATCATACACCATGGCAAGACTGAGCACAGCAACAAGACACAAGGTAGTTATACTGCATCAGCAAGGTCTCTCCCAGACAAGGATTTCAAAGCAGACTGGGCTTTCAAGGTGTGCTGTTCAAGTGGTCAGCCAAGGAAACTTAGTGCAGCAGATGAAAAACACATCAAGCTTATTTCCCTTTGAAACTGGAAGATGTCCAGCAGTGCCATCAGCTCAGAACTGGCAGAAACCAGTGGGACCCAGACACACCCATCTACTGTCTGGAGAAGTCTGGCCAGAAGTGGTCCTCATGGAAGAGTTGCAGCTAAAAAGCCAAACCTCCGACAGAAACAAGGTCAAGCGACTCAACTATGCACGAAAACATAGGAACTGGGGTCCAGAGAAATGGCAGCAGGTGCTCTGGACTGATGAGTCAAAATTTGAAATATTTGGCTGTAGCAGAAGACTGTTTGTTGCTGACGGGCGGGAGAGCGGTACAATAATAATAATGAGCATCTTCAGTGTAAAGAAGAACATGGCCTCCACAGAGCCCTGATCTCAACATCATCCAGTCTGTCTGGGATTACATGAAGAGACGGAAGGATTTGAGGAAGCCTACATCCACAGAAGATCTGTGGTTAGTTCTCCAAGATGTTTGGAACAACCTACCAGCCGAGTTCCTTCAAAAACTATGTGCAAGTGTACCTAGAAGAATTGATGCTGTTTTGAGGGCAAAGGGTGGTCACACCAAATATTGATTTGATTTAGATTTCTCTTTAGTTAATTTAGTTAATTGATTAACATAAACTATTAACACTTCCATTTTTGAAAGCATTCTTAGTTTACAGCATTTTTTCACGCCTGCATATGTATGTGTATATATATGTATGTGTGTGCATGTATATATATGTGTGTGTGTGTGTGTGTGTGTATACACTGTATTCTACTAATTTGCTTAGCCAAATACACTTTAGATGAAGTGTAATAGCTGCCTGAGTTATGTTCTTATGTTCTTTCCATCATCCTTCTGCAGAGGTATTAGGGAGAAAGTGGAGTTGGATGGAGTTTGACACTGAAGCATTAGTCTATTAAAACACTTGGTGAAGATAGGGGAAAGATGGTGGTTATGGTTAAATACTGAAAGACTAAATGTTGACTGTTTCAATAAATTTAACAAGACTATGATCTTAACTTACTGCTTTGAGTTTCCTAAACATGACCATAAAAATGTTAATCATGCATTAGTTGCCAAGAGTTTCTGTTGTTGGAATATTTTGTACATATATTCTGTATAAACATTTTGAGTTGACATTGAACAGTCTGCAGATTTGTCAAGTATAAACCAGCTGTCGTACATGGGTCTGGTCTTGATCTCGAGGTCTCATCATGTCCTTTCTGTTATCTTCATCTTGTCTCAGGCTCAAAGGGTTTTGACTGCAGTTGCTGCTGTTTTTTTTCTCCTCTCATAACAGCCTGGAGAGTCAGCTGACACTTCCTCCTGATGATGCACTGTTCTGCGCTGCATTGGTGTGGTGCAGCACTATGGGTTGGCATGAGCATAGTTGATGCTAGCTAAACTGAAAGACTACAACTGATGGTCTCAGCAAAGGCAAACAACATTAAGTGCACTTAGTTCCTCATAGAACATTTGCAATGCTAATGTTTGGAATATATTGAAACCAGCATTATTTATGTCGTCCATCATGTCCACGTTTACTAGCAGGCCTCTTCTTCACTGCCTTTGTTGATGCGTTGCTGCATATCTTTGGGCATTACCACCATGTGTCAATCAGGTGAATAATGCGAAACTTTTGGCAGGAATGTGTATTTTGTGAATTGTGTGTGTATGTGTGGCATTGCCAAACAAAACTGGGACTCAAAAAAAGCTGCTCTATATGCTACTAGAGGTCAAAAGCTCCACAAGGAGCCTTTAACGAAAAATAACATACGTTTATGGTGTTTTTATATGAAAAAAATCTTAAATGTCATCAACTATCATAATAGAAGCAGTTGGAGGAGTATTTCTCCTGGGGACTAGATTATTCTCCTTAGTGATTGTGTCCTCACTGTGGTGTTCAAACCAGACCACAGGAATGCAGTGGTTGTAATTACAACCAAGCAGCTAGGAATAACTGACATCCCAATCTGAAAAGTACACAGTCTCTTTTTATGTTTTTTCAATGCTTCTTAATTCATTTGCATGTGATGGGGGTGAGAGATTGATATCACAGCGGAAATGTGAAGAATTAGGAGGAGAGAATTAAGGACTTGACCATGGTAAAATTACAGAGTAGAGGTCTAAATTAGTGAAATGTCTTCCTTCTCTGGCTGAACTTGACTGTTAAAAATCATAGTGTGAAAAGTCAGTGAGAGGTCATCCAAGGTGTGGAACAGGAAGAGCGTTAGTGCTGTCATCATGCAACCATTAAGCTAATTTTAAAGTTGTTATTAGGTGTATATTTTTTTTAACATCAGAATACCACAGTCAAATTAACTATGATGAAGTTTTCAAGGATAAATGAGACCATAGTGGAGATGGCCGATTTAACCTTTCTCATAAACCGCATTACCTCTGCTCAATTGAAGCGGATAAATATGTAGAGTTTTTCTACATTTTCGTCCTCCAACACAGATGATATGAAGATAATAGTTTAACAATGGATCAACTGACTATGTGTAATGTGAGAGAGGTCAGAGAATGATCACCCAACTCTGAAGTTCCTCTCAGCTCTACATAACTTTTTAGCTTCCTGCAGCTCAGTTTTTGTGTTTTGTGGACTGAGAAACCCACTATTCACTACCTGCCCAACACCAGGCAACGTTAGCACTAAGCTGGCGAACTGAGTGGAGCATTTAACAGTGTAAGAGTTAGCTATTTCCCTCAGGCACTGGTGGAGACAAAACCAGACGATCATAATGAATCATGAAAACCAATAAACACTGGTGGTATTTTAAAATGCCAACAATCAGCTGTACAACCACAGTGGAGATATGCGGAGACTTGGAGTACTGCTCATATACAGATATATCAGACAGTCCATAGCTACTCTAACTTTTTCCCATGAGACTAAACCATGTCTAAGTCGTAATCTGTTTGACAAATGCCATACATTACAGATTTCCTCCTCATGATAAATGCATTTTTTTCTCCCAAGTAAACATTTTTTGCTGATGTTGAGGAAACCAGATCATTTTTTTCTACTCTACTTTGCTAATTCTATTCATCATAACTCATAAAAATACTCTAAAGCCAGCTCGAGACAGTTATGGACCACAGGCTGACCACACAGTGTGGACAGAAAGAGGCCCGCTTTCTCCAAAACTTCCATTGTGTGTGTTTATGTACTGTATTTGTGTGTGTGTGTGTGTGTGTGTGTGTGTGTGTAGGAGACTCTGGGTCTGGTTCTCATTATAACGTCTGTATGTTGAACTGACAAAACCCAGGCAGTGCCAGCTCCACAGATATGGCTGGAATGTGTGTGTGTGTGTGTGTGTGTGTGTGTGTGTGTGTGTGTGTGTGTGTGTGTGTGTGTGCTCCCACGGGTACTCTTCCAGTTGCGGTTGTTCATGTTCCACTAAATCCTGTCCTCCCATTTGTCTTTCTCTGCTTCCCTCCCATCTCCCTCTCTGTCTCTGTCTCTCAGCCATTTTCTGTTAAATGAATGATGGCTGCTTGCCTGACCTCACATCTGACTAATGAATGTGTGTGTATATGAGTGAGTGTATGTGCACGGATGCGTGTGTGTGTGTGTGATTGGTGGAGCTCAGGGTAGTGTGGGTACCACAGTGTGAGTAGGAAGGGAAAATGCTGTTCAACTGCTATTTGATGTTCTGTATTTACAGGATAGATATACTTTTCTACACCGTGTTGACTGGAATTATAGGATTATAGTATACTGGAACTTCAGAACAGTGTCACTGACTGATGACCTGACTGGAATTTTTTCAGAATTAATATAGCATATTATTAATATTAATATGTGAATTGATATATCAACAAATATAGTGTAGAAACGATGTGGCTCTAGGGATGGCAGTGTTGTTCAGTCTAGCCTGAAAATATATTAAAATGTTGGATAGATTGTCATGAAACTTTGTACAGACATTCATGGTCTCCGGAGGATGTTTCCTAATGACTTTGGTGATCCCCTGACTTTTCATCTAGAGCCTGCACGGTTTTATTCACATTCAGCAGTTCACATTAGCCAGATGGAAACGGCTCTTTTTGGCTGAAGCAGCATATGACATTCTTAACAATGTAAAATACTGTATCACACTGATTGAGGAATCACATAAAAATCCATTGTCACAGTTGTGCCCATGGATATGCAACATTGCAACAAAAGCCTAATGCACCCAGACATGTTAGAGAGAGAGCTGGCATTGTATGTTCTAATAGTTGAAAGTTGAAATGTGAATTTTGATTTATATTGTTTCATGATATTTGTCATCATACAGCCCAAACTTCCTTATTCTTCTTTTTTGTTATTATTTTGTTGAAGGACATAGATTGCTGCATGTTGTGCCAGTCATCTTTCAGCAACAAATATTTCAGGTGAGTTAGGCTTCCCTGGATGATATATGAAAAACCCAGTTTTTAATTTAAGGATCATAGCCACCATTAGAGACCCACCTTTGAGTACTGTGGTCTCCCTCTGAGCCTTTCATTCTTCACCTCTTACAGAGATGGCCAGTCAGATACAAAAAAGATATATTCCGTTATAAAAGCCCTTCCTCTGTAGCTACTTGTTATTCTTTAAAAGCACTTGTATTGCTGTAGAGTGAAGATGATACCAGGTACAATAGCACAAAGGAGTCTGGCCATGCAGTAATGACCTATAAGTAATGACCTATAAGAGAGTAGAAGTATGCGCAGAAATCAATGGAGTCAGTCTTATCTCTCTCAAGGAGGAACAGATCAACCTTTTTATATAATTTGTTTCATTTTTAGTTTTTGGGATTGTGCCCAAATCACAACTGTGATGTTAGTTGTGATCATTTCATGATAAATTTTCTGCTGAATCGATACCACAGTTTTTGTCCCAAACTTATAATTATATTTTCGCATTGAATCCCTTAGAGTGTGTTATGATTAAGAGCTTTTTATGTAACCCACAAAAATTACCACAGTCAACTGAAAGATGAGTCTGTGCTTTGCAGGTACACTGCGGAAAGGGTTGCTTTCACTGACTCCAATTTTACCGTTAGTGCAATCACATTTCAGCACAATGACACAAAGCAGAGTGGTGTTTCTTCTGCCAAGTTCATTATTTTCTGTCAGGACACCTCAGACTGCAGTGCCATACTTAAACAATGGGCACTAAACAAAGAACACCTCAAGGAAGAAAGAAAGTTCTTTGTTGACCTTGGAAATAATAAAATATCCTAACTCAAGATCCATTCACGAGCTTTTTCTGTGGCTTTTAACACAACTCAAGGTCTTCATCAGTGACTGTTAAGTAAACTCGCTGAGAACTCGCCAAAGCATAAAAAACTGAGCAGGTATCGTTCACTGAACACTGTTAGATGCAGCTGAGTGCGTCACAGACCATCTTTATTGTCATCTTTGGTTACCTTTGGTTTAATGTACTTGATTTACTATGAGAGCTAAATTGTTGACTCTGTCTGCAAGTTGTTCTCATATAAGATTTTGATGGGCAGCTGCTAGCCAATGAATGACCAATAATAGCATGAAAAGTCCACTGTAAATGGCTGATTGTGTTCTGTGTTTGGCCAATACCTGGTCCATTTTACTGCCTCATTTATATGTGTTGTTCTTTTGTGAGGAACGTCATAGTTGTTCCCTGTAAAACCTAACCTGGTGCACATAATACACTGGCATAAAGGAAAACACACACACACACACACACACACACACACACACAATGCTTCACTGACTCTGCCAACACTTCACATCACAACCCACTGTTGTTTACAGTTCTGCTACATTGCATCCGGACACCTGAAATTTCAGATGATTTCCAGCAGCAGTAAACATTCAAAACAGGGTTCCCTGACTAGGCTGCTTGAGAACGATCTGAGAGAGATGAAGATATATGTAAGAGGGTGTAGCAAACAAAACAAATGATAGTCAGAATAACTCTCCCTTCAGACAATAACTGCTCTGACTGTATACTTCACAGAATTTCATCATATAGTGTAGTGCAGGTTCATTCTTCCTCCTTCCAGAAAACATTTACACTGTAACCATGTATGCACAGTACATGTCATTAAAGTGTTTTTTTTTGCTCCTAATCTAATCCTAATCTGTCTGCAGATAAATCTTGTGTGATGTTTTAAATTCTGTTTTTATTTACTTACATTTTTAAATATTTGACAGCAGCTGATGAACTTCAATATTTTAATTGTGTCTGCCTTTTAGAGCTGAAACCATTACTCGATTAATCTATTAGGTGATTGACAGAAAATTAATCTGCAACAATTTTGATAATTGTTTGATTTATTATTTTTTCAAGCAAAATTGCCAAACTGCTTTTGGTAGGGAAAAACAAGCAATTTGATTACCCGAGGCTCTGAGAATGTTTTTTGATGGGCATTTTTTTCTTTGTTTTTGACATTTTATAGACAAAATGATTAATCAAGTATTTGAAAGAAAATATAAACAGATTAGACAGTAATGAACATAGTTTCTAGTTGCTGCTCCACTGCCTTTCAACAGAAAGCCACAGAATGAACAAACTACTGAGTTAAAATGCAAGCACCCTGTCATTTTAAATAAATCTGCTGTTTATTTATTTGAAGTGATATGCAGTTTAGCTGTTGTTGATGCCTTACATTGGAGGAGCTGGTAGCAGAAAATGTTTGCCATTTTTGCTTAAAACAAAACTGGTGCCCGTTCATTTTCTGTTGATTGACTAATTGATTGATGAAATAATTGCTTCAGCTCTAGTAGCATCATAACATCGAATATGAAAAATTGTCATGTTCCAAAAGTAGGCATCAGATGTCTGGCTTTTGTCTCTATGGCTGCTTGGCTTTAGACAACAATCCACACTTTTTTGTTAAATGAAAAAGGCTTTTGTATTGTGTTGTATGTATTGCTGTTGCTCAAGATTATGCTTTAACTGCCAATGACGAAGGTGTTGCCTGCAGTAGTGGACTTACCTAAACGTCACGATCAGTTAGTAGTATGACTTTATGTGGTGTAGTGTGTTCGAGGCAGAGAGGCTAACAGAAGGAGACAAACTCCATCAGTCCTCTCTGACATGTTTATTCCGGTCTAGATGTGTTCAGAGTCAGACAGATCTATCTCTGTGCTGTGACTGACAGCCGCTCTGTCCGTCTGAGCCCACTGGCCTCCAGGCTCATAATACCATTTACCCACTTGTGTGTGTAATGCATTGTGTGCTCCCTTGTAAACCCAAGAGAACCCTGTGTGTGTGTGTGTGTGCTACTGACTGCATGCTCCTGTGTGTAAGTGAGTGTGTTTCCGTATAATAGTGAGGTAATATAATCAGTAGGGCCTGTCATGGTCTATTAGGGCTCTGCTGCCTTTTCCTAGTCATTGTCCAGCTTTAGACTCTGAAAAACGTCAGCATCAGCGCGCGCACACACACACACACACACACACACACACACAGAGAGAGACACACACACATATACATACAGTATATATTCTTCTGAGGACCTTCATTGACATAATGCATTCCAGAGCCCCTTAACCTAACCTTACCTAAACTTTAACCATCACTACTAAAGGCCTAACCCATACCCTAATCATGACCTAAACCTAATTATACCCTTAAAACCAAGTCTTAACCTTTAAACAGCCCTCTGAGTTTGCGATGACTCGCCAAAATACCCTTATTTTCCAAAAACTCTCTCTCTCTGTGTTGGTTAAAACTTCAGTCTTCGCTATGTAGCAAGTAGACACAACACACACACACAAACATTCCCCACACAGACATAGTGTATGCACTGGATCTGATTATATAGTATGCCCATGTGCATAGAAATGATGCTACCTTTAATTAAAATGATAAGAAACCTTAAACTGGACAAATCCACCTGCTTTAAGGCATGGATACAGGACGTGATATCCTCGCTCCTGTTTGGGAAAATAAGCTATACACTGCAAGAGTGGTTTGACAAGTTCGTTGACATTGACATTTATTGCTAATATAAAAGAAGTAACACTCCGTGTCAGACATGTAAAGGACTGCAAAAACAAAGTAAAGAAATACCATCATACACTATTCATTCTTCACCATGGAAACAGTAGTCAACAAAACGGTCTCAAGGCCCATGTACTCATTTGTTCTGCAGCCATCACATTCAACTTTTGCTGAACAAAAATGTACAGTATGTAGTGTGAAAGTATTTATGTTGAAACATTGTTAAAGAAAAGATATCGTTTTGCTTTTTACTACTTACTTACTTAAAGCCACATTAAACAATTTTTGATAAAAATGATTGATTTCAACTGAGACTCGATTTTTGAGGTCAACAGCAATATTGATATCTTACGGTTTAAAAAATGTGATAACGATATATCAGCATTTGTTTTTTAACCTAAGATAAGGATATCTTAAGTTTGGTTATTAAAATGTATGACCCATATACAGAAATGTGCTGAGAGGAACATTTTACAAAGTCCTCATTGCTCTCTGGTGGTCAAACTATGTAATAGAGACACTTTTTCCAAATGACCTTGGACCTGTCTTTGGCAGTTCTGTACTGTTACATAGTGGCCAACATACAGTATATGCCCAAACCATTTATCTGTAATATGCTTAAATCCTCCAATTACCTCCAGTTATTCTGCGGTTGATATAATCCTCATTTCTCCAGAACCTTAAGTTTGCATGAACTAAGAACTTCACCATGTTCTGGCTTGGCCATGGACCATGTGTCTGTGGAATTGTCATGTCATACTTAGACAAGAAGCTTAACAATATTTTCACATGGGGTGTTGGAGGGAGTAGGTGGGTTGGGGAAGGGTTGGTGGGTCAGAGTTCAGACCTACAACAGAGACCCATCAAGATTTTACTTTAATCCGGGACGACAGCTTCCCCCTGCTCTCCACCAAAACACACTCCCAACCGGGGACAGGCTGTTTCTGCCTATGGTGGGTGGACTGGCAGGTCAGTGTGTGGGTGGCTGTGAGTTTGATTCACACCACGTAAGCATGTGGCTTTACCCTCATTATATTTTTCCCCCTTTGTTCTCCTTTAACCCTTCCCTAAACTTTTGCTAGAAGTTCATGCTGAGTTGCCATTTGAGCAGTGCACATTTTGGAATGCCTCAGCAACATTTCTGTATGCAAGCTGCCAACATTTGTCCCACAGGACAAACAGAAGACAATCTAAACAGTCAGAATAAACTTCAGGGTTTTGATTTATTGATAGTATTTGCAGGCCAATACTGTTAATGTAATGGGGTGTACCAGTGATATTTTAAGAAAGTTTGACGCTGTGGTTAGAGTCTGGAGGTTCTGAATATCTGGATGTGCTGTGTCTCATTTGAATGTCATTTATGATTATGTCATAAAATGTTACATATTTGCATGAAATCTGAAAACATGGCCTGTCCAGGTCGCATGGCCTTAACCTAAGCAGGCTGCAACCTGTGGCTGCAGGACTGGACTTTGTATCAACATGGAAGTGCCAAAAACTGCAGTTCCTCGAATGACCACTTGAGGCAGACTCCAAAAGGGATCAATGGCATTTGAGCCCCATGTTAAAAAGTCCCACTTTACAGCAGAAGAAAACATGTTTACAGCCTGGTACCAAAAATGGTTTTGGTCTCTATAGCTGATTTTCCCCTTCATGACAGCTGTACGGGGGGAGATTTTAACACACTTGTTTAAAGTATACCAGGTCTAAAATTATGTATAATTATGGGTGCGGTCACTTTGATTGACAGCTGTCTGCTGGCTCCAAACATGGGACTCATTCAGTCACTGAACTTTAGCTGTTTGTGGTGTTTTTACCTTTCAGATCATTTTTCATGCAAATACTGGATAAATAGCACGGCTTGCTGTGCTGGTAGTTGTACTAACAGATTGTCCAATAAGTTTGCATGTTTCCAGAAATGTTAACCTAGATGTTATTTGTTAAGCTGGAGTTGGTTATTGATGCTAAACGGACCACAAACTTAACTTTTGTTATTTTTATTAATTATTATTGCCAAAACAGAAATTTTAAGTCTGTCACACTCCAGAAACCGACTGATTGTGGTCGGCTGGAGGCTGAATTGTTGACATATAATGTTATACCTGCATTTCAGGAGGAAATGTGTAAAGTAGCAGAACCAGGGTTGAAGTGGGAGGGCACCACTGGGTTAGCCAGTACCACTGGGCTGGCTGGTTACCTTGGTGGTTTTGAGCTCGGTGGGCATGCTTCTCACCCACTGCCAAGATGGCGGCGACCTGCAATGGGCTTCAAAATCACTCTTCAGAAATCTACGAGTGACGTCACAGAGACTGCATCCATGTTTTATAGTCTATGGTATCAACACAACGTTCTCCTGGTGGTGATAGCAGCTGACTGTTTTGTCTACTCTTCTCTTGATGTAGGGTGGAGGTCACAGAGAGACGTGAGACAAAGATACTGTGTGAGGTGAAAGGGACCGGAGCATGGCATTGTTCTCAAAACAACTGAAAGTTATTGTAGTTTGGCTGCTGATTTGGCCGCTCACCAGCACAGTTGGCAGTTGGAGCTGCAACAGTGGCTGTGACACACAGCTCATTGGAGCTGGTCACAAATTATGTCAAAAATCATTTCTTCTGTATCCAGTTGATCCAGTGATAGTTTTCTGTACATCCATGGGTACACTACAAACAGTAACGGTAATAGCTAATTGGGCATTTTAATGGTACCGATTCGACAAAATGTAAAGAAATTTTGTCTGATGGAGGCCCATAGTGTCAGAGTATTAAAACCTGTGATGCAGGCAGTTCAGGTTTTATTTTATAGGCAAAAAGTGGGTGACAAAATTTTTAAATTGTAAAACAATCCCAAAATATGAATCAAGAAATTCATGCTTTGGGGCTTTTATCTCAACTGTATGTTCTCCTGGCATGTGTCAAATCAGACCTAACCCGAACTGAACCCTCTGTTAACTTAATCTTCAACAAGTGACAGCCTTCCTGCTGTCTGTTTTTTCACATATGCTAATGTACCAAACTAGCAGACTATCTACAAGTGCTGGGCAATATGTTCAAATTTTCCGAGCAGCCACTGTCAGCCCAACAACTGGTGTGAAGATCTGTTGCTCACAGTTTCATCTGGGAGATATGTGCAATCATCGAGTTTGCTGTATTCCACAAGCTGTGCACCTTCTCAATTAGATTTTGTCTGTCACCAAACTTGCCGTGTGACACTTCATTTAAATTTGACAGAAACAAAATGAAACTCACTACAACTGCAAGTCAATCCTGTTTCCACCTCCATCATTTTTTTCAACATGGCATCTGCCCTACATTTTGTAAAAATCAATATCAGCTCCAACCCGAGATTTGTCAGTTTCATAGTAATGCTGTGTCAGATCCACTGCTTTTACCAACCCAAAAAAGAACAAGAGAGATATCTAATCCACCCTAAAAGCTAAAGCTAACACACTGCTTTGCTTTGATTTGATATGATGCTTTGCTTTGATTTGATATAATGCTTTGCTTTGGCATGTGATTCTTGCTGGTGGACGTTTTAGTGCTGCGCAAAGTATCAAATACCCAAATATTTTGTCCATTTTGCTCAGTGTCCAGGACAGCGGGGTGTGGTCCCATCTCTGGGGGGAGGACTGGCTCAGGGATTGTGGGATTATGTGATTGTGTCTGGAGGGGGGCAGCATTCATTACATCCATAATCCAATGGATGGGTGGGGTATATGGCTGGAAACAGCCCTCACCCACATTGTTTGCGTCACGTCTGTGTGTGTGTGTGTGTGTGTGTGTGTGTGTGTGTGTGTGTGTCTAAATCAAGCAGGACAGGGCGACAGCTTTCCTATGAAGATTAGCAGAGTGTGCTATAGTGTGCATGTTCTGTCATTCAGAGTTTAGTCTGCTCCTCATACACAGAAAATCACAGCAACAGGCTGACTCTCTAATCTTGCCCTCCAGATTTCAGTCATAATTACTTACATGCTCTCACTCAAATGTTTACCCTAAACTTTCAGTTTTACAGTCTGAAGTCTGTCTATAAAGTGTGACTTATAACCTGTCATTAAAGCAAAACTATAGCTCTAAACATAGAACTAGACGCCAATAAAAAGACAGTGTTTCTGTAGCAGTACAGTGAGGTGGAAAGGTCTTAAATGCATGTTTTAGTGAGCTTTAAAGATGAGGTTGAGTCTTTTTTTGTCTGAGGCTATATTCATGGCATACTTTTTTGCAAAACATTACTCATAGCTCGTGGGCTGAGTCTTCCTGTTCTCTGTTATGTCTACTGTGGGTCTTCTTCCATGGAGGAGCTGGAGGAAAATGTGGTGCACTCGGTGATACCTGCTATAATGCATCCTTGTGTAAATGTATTTTATTTTGATTCCCAAAGAGCTGGGCAGATAGGAAGCATTGATGAAAGGCCTGCATGTGTTTCCAGCTGTCAGTGTAACACACATGTGTAGTCGTTTCCAACCTGCTTGGCTTGTGACCCTTCAAAAGAAAGCAAAGTCTTCTTCATCACAGGTTGCAAAGAATAGGTGTTTTATGTTGCAGAAATAGATCTTTTTTTCTGATTTCCTACCTCTGACATTTATCTTGTGACCCCATCCCTCGGAGGCGATCCTCAGGTTGTCTCCAGCAAACGGTGAAAAAGTGAACTTCTCAATTATATAGAAAATATACAGAATAGTTTATCCATATTGTCCACCACTAGACTAAATTAAATTGAAAGGCCCCTAGCTCCTTCACCATGGTTTTTCACATGACCATAGAAACCATTTATCTAGATAAGATACATAGATAGATAATAACAACATATCACATACATAAAAGACTCACCAGGTGGATACAAACTCCACTCCAAATGAACAGCCCGTTATCCCTAGTAATTAGTCGGGGTTGGACATTTCACATCTAATGATTTATGGCCAAAGCTAATGCTCTGTGCCTATGCATGACCTGTTGTGCTCTTCATATAACAAGGTGGAAAGAATAGGTGCACAGGCTTTCATACGGTAGACAGGACTTTTTGTTCACCATAACCACGATCTTTCCATAGTTTTACCCGAGGGTTTTGTAATTACCAAGCAGATAACAGCTAAAGCTAGAATTTAAAAAAAAAGTGCTATTCTATTATTATATTGCTCTTCTATCAAGTTAAACTTAGTTTTAGTTAATCATGAACTGGATTTCAGGTCATATCCATATCGCCCATATTTATCGTCAGCTGACTAAAGGAACTCAGACCCTCTGATACTGCAGCACCGTTTATCACTGTTTATGACTGTGATGAATCCTGGGGTTTCAGTCCCTTCCAGCAATTTCCTCCAGAAACTACACTCATGTCATTTACTCCTCCAGGGTCATACTCAGTGCATGAACAGCAATCATACTTTTTGTATCACATAACCTGATACCAAACTGCCTAAGCATCTCAGGTTTCTACTTCAAAGATTTCCCTGAAGCGTTTACCTCAGGGATATCTTTGGTGCATGCTGTGGTGTGGCTCTCGCCCAGAGGAAAATGGAGTGGAGGAGAAGATGTACGTGCTTGTGACGACTCTAAATGTCTATTCCTGAGCTGGATAAAAGGTTTATTTCACATGAAACTCCTTTTAGTCCACAGATTGGCGCTCTTTATCCGGGGCCATGTAGAAATTCAGGAGGTGGTTATGGAGGATTGTGAGGGGGAGCAGAGGAGCAGGAGGAGGGAGTGGACCTGTGAATAGCTGCATTAACACGGAGGAGATGGGTTCATTAACACCCAGCAGCCCTGCCGAAAAGGAGAGCCCCACTGGTAGACTGGGGAGGAACAAGGCATGCTACGTGTCTGTGTGTGTGTGTGTGTGTGTGTGTGTGTGTGTGTGTGTGTGTGTGTTGGCAGGTGCAGGAGGTGATAATTGGTAGTAGTCTCATGTTTGCACAGGCACAGATCTAAAAGTGGAGATCTTCACTGTTTCATTGAGATCCCAGATTCCCCCATGGCTGTCTGTGTGTGTCTTTGTCTCTCCTCTCTTTCATTTTCTTCTGCCTTTTTTCTCTCTGTCTCTTTTTTGCTCTCCTGTGTCCAACCCTCTTTTCCCCTCTGATGGGCACTAGACAGACTTGTGTGCCGAATTTTAACTGGTGTTGGGCTTGAAGCATGGTTGTGCAGAAAATGAAACACTTGCTGGTGTACAGTATGTGGCAGAAGCAGACTTCTCTGCACAAAATGTGCTCCACAATAGTGCAAAGATGACAAGTCGATGATTCGACTAGCATTTTTCATTTTTGATGAATTGTTTGTCATTTATTAATTAAGTGTAAAAAATTAGCTCGTTACAGTTTGGCATGTGTGAGGATATGTTTTTGTGCCTTTCACCTGCTATATGACCAAATGTATGTGGACCTGTACTTTATTTTGTGCTTTAGCCAGACATTCCCTGGTTTCATCTTCACAAAATGTGGAGATTTGGTACTTTTCTGTGTTTGTTTCACAGTAAACTGAACATATTTTGGTCTGTTGGTCAGGCAAAGCGAGACTTTTAATGGATATCTTTATCTTATATAAATAAAGTGATTACTGAATTAGTAAAAAAAAACATTAATAGATTAATTGATCAAGAAAATGTTAGTTATGCTCTTGTTGCATTTTGCTCCTCTCATGACATCTTCACATCAAACTCAGTGAATTAAGACTTTATTTCCACAGTGGAAACAGTTTTATTATATTAAAATTTATTCGCATTACCACTCTTGAGTAGCAAAAGTGCTAATAGTGGATGTTCATTGAAGGTGCAGTCAGCTGACTTTACTAGTTTCGGTAATGTTAGTTAACCAATGTGTAAGCTAACCAGCTACCGTTAGCTGTGCTCTGAGGTTAAACGCTCTGCTAATGGTACAGTAGTTCACTTTCTGTCATGTGATCCCCACCCATACAGACATGATGTTTATTGTATTGCATTACATATTTCAAGCACGTTTCTCATCTCTGTAGATCTGTTCAAAATTCTCAGAAGGTGAAACATGCAACACAAGTGTAGTCCACAGACTGTATAAATAGTGGGTGGAGCTGGGTCTAAAAAGTGAAGCAATAGCTAGCAGGGGGCAACTCCACTGGCTGCAAAAAGAAATTTTATGTGAGCATATGAGAAAATGACTTCACACATAATTTATTGCTTCAGAAAATACCTTACTAATGAGTTTATGGTCTCAATTGCTAGATTCCCATTTAGAGCTAAATAGATGAAAAAGTGGCAT
This sequence comes from Holacanthus passer, assembly GCA_025331565.1. NCBI lineage: Eukaryota > Metazoa > Chordata > Actinopteri > Pomacanthidae > Holacanthus > Holacanthus passer. The sequence goes on from JAFREQ010000059.1 coordinate 348,360, forward strand.
ATGCTTTTCAGGTTCTCAGTCAGATCCAATCAGGACTGAGGTGTAACAATGTGTATCCTCCTCAGCTCCACCCTCTCATCCAAATATGTAACTTCTGGCTCCAAACAAACAAGATGGTGATGGCAAAAATGATAAAGTCGAGGCTTCAAAACGGTCGTCTACAAACCAGTGGGTGATGTCACGGTGGATTTACACTTGTGTGGTAAAAGTATGTGCTCATGTATAAATATGTGCTCTATGTCATTACTGCCCCAGATACACTTGCTACTTGGTGCTCGTTCCCAAGCACTCCCTCACCCACACTTCAGCTTATCAGTGACAAGAGGTTGGGTGGGTGGATCAGCCTCAACATGGCTGCTGTGTGCTCCTGTAAGCCACTGGGCTAATCTGTCAGTCTGTTTGCATGTCTAATGTGTGTGTAGTGTGATTAGAGGCAGATCAATGAGGGGATTGATCAGAGCCTTAACAAAACATAACATTAAGAATTGATAATGAGTGTATGTGAACGCTGATTGTTGTAGATTATTTCCTCAGACTACTCATTCTTAGGATTGCACACAGTGGAAAGGAGCCAGGCTCTCTTTAAACCGAAGGCCTTCCATTCTGTCAGATACACAGTGAACAATGTTGATAAGGTGTTCGGGGCCTTTTAACTATGCTGTGTTTTATGCAGATGAAAAATCTCTGAAGCCATAACAATTGAAGCAAGTAAAATTGTGTGTAAAATGTACAGACAGTATATTAGAGATATTACCCACCTCCAGCATATTTGGCCAGCTTCTGCTGTGTTGTTATAAATGGACCGTTTCTGGAATCACTCTATTAAAAATGAATTGGAAACATACTTTGTGACCACGGGTCCAGTGGCCAGTCTCATTTCTCCAAGGGCTATTTTGTGGTTCTGTACTGGTGCTGCTACAATTAGATAAAACAGTATAATGAAGTAAATCTCATTTAGCTGTGAGAGTCCACCAAGACAATCAGCATTTGTCGCAGATCGGTGCTACAGATATCGATTGTCTGTCCAACGTTGTGGGAATAACAGATGGGAGCTCTCGTTAAGATGAGGCTCTCCTTAAATCACTTGACTATGTACTCTGCAAGCTCACAAGCACTCCTGATCGCACTGTGTGTGTGTGTGTGTGTGTGTGTGTGTGTGTGTGTGTGTGTGTGTGTGTGTGTGTGTGTTAAATGGAAAATCCGCCATAAAGCAGATTTATATCACATTCATAAAGCAGATTTATATCTCTGAGCAAGTCAGCAATTTGGTGTGATTGTATTAATTTATGCGATTGCACCACAACACGATGCAGTAAGGCACAATACACTATGATACAAAATGCTGTATGATACAAAACAATATGATGAGATACAATACAGTATGATATAACATTTTACATACTGTAGATGTAACATAATGCACATGGCAGGATTAACCTCTGGGGAAAGAGTTTGCCTTTGTGCCCCTGCTGAACCCCTATCACCTGCCAACCTCTGTGCATTGTAGGCGTACCTTTTTACCTCCAAGAGCTATTCAGGTACTGTGCACAGAACAGACTTCACATGGCAGCTTCCAGCCCAGAGCCCAAAGAGGCCACTCAGTACATCCATACTGAATGACATGGAAGCACATTATGAACTAAAAATGCAGGAGTTAAAGCTGCATTTTGACACATGGCCCCTCGGACAACCCAATCGACAAGGCTGTTAATACTGGACAATTCTGTGAAACCCAGACTTATACTTATTGATAGCCTTTTTAAAATCATTTCTTTCTACAGTATCTGTGTTTGGCAAGTAGTGGTTATGGCACATCATCTACAGTTATGGTTGTGGTATGGCAACTGAAATACCTGGTTAAGGTTAGGGAAAGATCATGGTTAAAAAGTGAACATTAATTGCAAGTCTATGATGTGACCCAAAATGTGATCTCCTGCATGAAAGTCTCATTACAGTCTACATAAAGGACCCACCTCTTCTTGCATTGGCACTGATCATTGCAATTGGATGTAAGCCTTGAGGTCCAGAGGCATGCTGTTCTGCTCTACAGAACAGGGCTGCAGGATTAGGCATATAATTCAGTGTGCATCATGGTTGATACAGTATTTTACCCAATAAATTTGCATCAAAATCATTCCATTCAAATAACCAAAAAAAAAAAAAAAAATTCAATTAAAGAAAAATGTGGGGTACCCCTAGGGGTCTTGGGCCCCAGGCAAGTTGCCAGCTTTGTCCAGTTGGTAATCCAACCTCAGTGCAGTATAAAATCATACACACAAGTGACTGGGTTAGAAATTGAAGCAGTATGGGGAGTATAGCACTGACATAATACTGGCATGACAAGGAGTTATTCTGGTCCAGTAATCCAACAGTGATTGTGGTCAAATATGTTACAATACATTCTTTGGTAATACAACAATATGTAGTGAAAGAGCAACAAATCTACTTCTTTGAGTTAGTAAATTATATGTGCTGTCCGTTTATTACACTATCAGTTGTTTCCAGTCCCAGTCTATAGTAGTCTTTGAAAAACCATTCATTTGCCATAAAATCCACAAAATCAAACAATGACAGTAAGCATTAAATAGCCAGCTCTAAGGTGAAGGATGGGATTTTTTTCTAAACCACCCAGAAAAAAAACAGTATGCTCCTCAAACCAGCAACGATACAGGTATTTCAAGGGTTGTATTATAATATCATTAATAGAGTTTATGATCAATTACACATTTCTCTTGCTCTCTTGAGGTTTGACTGTATAGATACATATATATGCACAGTATACATTTATATGTACACATACATACACACTTTCTAAAATGATTAAAAATGTATGAATAGCAGCAGTGAAAGGAACTCTGTTTCTTTATAAATGTGCCTGTGTGCTGGACAAGCACATTAAGGCTGCCAGCTCAGGAGCAGGAAGGCCTGGTGGGTCAGTAAATGGATGGACCCGTGAACAGCAGGTGATGATAGTGGTCAAGCTGCGGCCTCTCAGAGGTGCAGGCTTATTGCCTGTGATTAATCTGTCAGCCCTGTGCTGGCTTCTCATGATAATACCATGACAGAGTGTGTAATGCAGGCAAAGGACTGCAGAGCTCTGACTCCTTTTGTCTGACTCCCAGATCAACATTCACTCTGCTTGTGTGTGTGTTTATTAGCAACAGATTGGCCTTTCAGGGCCGTAGCTGATTGATTTTTCTTGCTTTCCAGTGTTATTTCTCTCAGGAGAGGCAAGGGTGAGTGCTGCTGCTCCGCCCACCGAGGCCAGAGGAAAACACTGGCTTTCTGAGCAGGGGCAGTTGCCAAGGGAAACCAGGGTGGCGCTAAGAAACCATGTGCATTCCACTAGTGAGGGAATATTGTTTTTGACAGAGAGGTTTTACATTCAGGGTGGGGGAACACCACATAGTACATCTTTTAGGTCATTTCTTTTGGAACACTTGAAAAACAGTGACCTTTCTTGGGCTAGTTCCAATACCACAGCTCAGAAAAGAAAATTAAGACAAAAACAATTGGGACATCAAGGAAAAGTAAAATGGAGATCCGGTACAGAATTTAAAAAACAAGGTATCCACTTTTTCCTCTGAAGCCTCTCAATTTGATTCTTAAGCTCAATTATTGTTTTTGTGCTGCATGTCAAACTGCTTGGAGAGCTCTTACTGGCTTGTGTAGAACATGTAGAAACATAAATGTGAGTCATTCTTTTTGGAGAAGTTAGCATTAGGACTAACATTCATGTTTATTATCAATTAATCTGTTGATTATTTTTAGAATTACTGAATTAATTGTTTAGTCTATATAAAGGCAGAAAATTGTGATAACTGTCCACCGCAATCTCCCAGAACCCAGGGTGATATCTTCAAAGGTTCAAATGACATGTTTTGTCCAAAAAACCCAAAGACATTTAGTTTACTGTGATATAAATAAGAAGATAACAGCAAATTTTCACATTTGTGTATCTAGTGTTCTATACTGTATATTGTTAATGTACAATAGTTTTTACCCTCACACGGCCAATTCTACGAAAATGCAACCATCTTCAGTTGTCTGGTGACATGAACGCTTGCAGGTCTTTATCATGGGAATGTTTCTCATCATTAACATTCGTTTCATTTGATGTAAACACAGCATTAGACATCCTGAGAGAAAATTGCTAATATAAAATGATAAACTACAGCAGCAGTACTTAGGTATAAAGACCAGGACGAGGGCCACAACATTTGTTAAAATTGCATTTTTCCTCACTGACCATGCTGTGTACATTGGTAAGTTTAATCACATCTAAAAGCACTGCCCATCTCTACTGCAGAGAAAACTAGAACATAGTGTACAAAATGTCACTTTCTAATGTCTCAGATAAGTTGGCGTTCTAAGTGACATGGCAGGACCTGTCAGGGGCCTCTTAATTTAATTTAAATTCATGAAATGTTATTCTCTCTATTTTCTCTGTCTGCATGGGTTGGGATGACAGAGAGAAGAAGGAAGTTGGCCTCTGGCTTCGCTCCTAGACAGAGTTTATCTAGCAACACCCAGCTGTCACAAGACACACACACACACACACACACACAAACATTAAGAATGCTGGGAGCCTCAAAGTTCAGCAATGTTCGTGAGTAGACAGACTCCAATTCAAAAATTGTTTATCACTGTTGAGGCTTTAATACTGTTTAGTTCTCTTTGTTGTCTTTTAATCTTTGCTTGAGTGTGTGTGTGTGTGTTTGTGCATGCGTGTGTGTGTGTATGTGTGTACAGGCTGTCATGTGTGTTCAGTTATGTAAATGTGTCCTTTTATCTGCAAGTGTGTTAAGCCTTTCACAGCACTGCTACAGCAGGGCCTCCACATTGTGTCACTGGGTTGTGGGTTTGACTGTTAGCCTCCTGTCTGTTTAACATTTTACCTTTCATGACTTGATATTGAGTTTAAAATGTCAGCTCATATAGATATGCTGATCATCCCAAAAAGCTCACACGTTGCCCCCCCTGGAGTTTTAACAATTCATGGGTTTTCTTGATCAGCAGTTACAGTGCTTCCTAAATCCGTCAGATTAGACAGGATAAATCCCCTCAGGTCAAAGTCTACGTCCATCCTGCTTTAATCACATCAAGTTGACCCTTACAGTGTCCTGCAGACACAAGCTCAACACACTGTGTGCTTTACTCTCATGGCCTTAGTTGATGTTTGTCACTCTTTGTGTGGACAGTTTGACGTTATCGCCGTTACTGATGCTAATCATTAACAGAAGCTAATATAAGCAGCAGCTCCAATTTTATGCAACATGGTTTTTATCTTGATAAGGGTCTTTTCTCAGTTCTCAGTTTATACATTGCAGCATGGACAGTAATGTTGGTTTCAGAGACCCAGTGTTGGTAAACTCACACTTAATTACCTCAACATTCATGTTCCCCTCAGGATGAATTGTAACTTGTAATTTGGTGATCCTCTGACTTTCCATCTAGAGTCATCATCAGCTCAGCATTTTCATTTTTCCAAAACTTTAGGACCAAATACCTGCAAAATGAATGACATTTCCATCAGCCTCAGCCTGACATGCCAAACTAAGATGGTGAACATGACACGTGCTAAGCATCAGCAAGCTAGCACTATCATTGTGCGCATGTTAGCATTGTTATTAGCATTTAGCTCAAAGTAGCACTGTACATAGTTACAGCCTTAAACAGGGCCCTCGGAAAACTGTCAACAACAAGTCAACTCAGATTGTTAGCACTTAGCATCCTCTTTGTATTTTGTTGTTAAGCATGTAGAAAGAAGGAAGATCCTTGCAAGCCCTTTATTATTCACTTGAAAATTCTAAATCAAATTTGTTAAATAAGTTTGCCATAAGCCATGTTTTGCTTATTACATTTTTCCTATCAAATGTCTTGACCAGTGAAATCATTCCAGTGTGCTTGAGGATTGTCAGTCAGTAGAACTTGCACTGAAGGCACCGCTAACCATTCAAACTCCAGGCCGTTTAGGCTGCATGTCAGTGGAGAGTTTTGGCCCATAGTGGTTTTCAAGGCCTTTATTATGATATGACTATCAATCTGAGGAAAACACTGTGCTCTGGAAAAGGTCATTACTTCAGAATATTGGTAGCTTCAGCGGAAACAAATCTTTAACACTCGTATCAGTTGTTTTTATCTATTGCTCTGTCCTGTCCTCTGTCCCTGTATCTTTTCTGTAAACACTTGCTTCTCTCTCTTCCTTATCGTGATGTAAGGCTTGTGCTTTGGAGATGTGTGTTTTCGTTTGGGTGTGTGGTGCATGTATTAATCATGTTGTGGGGACGTAAATCTGTTGACACAGTCACATCGTGGGAACTCGCCTTCCTCATGGGTACAAAATGCCCATTATGTGAAATCGTTCATTTTTAGAGAGAAGATTCAGGTTAGGATCAAAGTAGGCTTATCTTAAGGTTAGGGAAGGGCAAGGTTAAGGGTTAGGGTTAGGCAAGTAGTAGTTATGCTTAGGGTTGGGGTAAGTTACCAGGAAATGATTGTAAGTCAGTGTAATATCCCCTGAAGTGATAGAAACACAATTGTGTGTGTGTGAATGTCTGCTGAACTTTTCAGAGTGGAACTACTGTAAAAAGCGTTTTTTTTTTTTTTTCCAGTTGATCAGACCATATTGATCAGACCCCGGTAGCGCAATGATCAAGTTGCACTTGTGTGGCACATTCAGGAGTGGGAAGAGTTCTTGGGAAATACTTTTCTGCCATTATTGAATAGCTCTTTCAGATTGTACCCCGTTTACTTGATTGTATTAATTTATCTTACTGCTCTTCTTCTGCCAGTACTTTGTCTCAAAATGTAACTCACACACTTTTGAACAATTTAAAATTTAATCATAGGTTTATAGATTACCAACCATTAACCCCTAACTATTCTGAATATAAAACACTAAAGCCCAATCAATGCATTTGCATGCCAGTGTATTGGCTGTAATTGGGTTATCACAGACATATTGTTATTGATGTATATGTTGGCAGATATTGTAAATTCTTCTTCTTTACTTCAGCTATAGAGAGAACCGGGTTTTTCACGAGACCGCATTCTGATAGAGACATTGTCGTGCAGGCAAGTTTTGTGGTGAACGAGCTAATAGTTAAGAAGCTGAACCTCATTCAGTAGGAGAATTTGTGAAAGACTGCTTTGTCGCCACTCCTGAGCTGCAAGCACCAGACAGAAGTGAAATTTTTCCAGAGTGTCAGTTGGTCTCGAAGAATTCATGGAGATTAATGGAATGAAAGTCATGGACATCGGTAGCAAGTGGCTGTGTGATTTGGCTTTACAGTACCATATACCTCTCATGGCTGAATTTCAAGCTTCAGTGTCCCAACCTCTCAGTTCTCTGCTTTTATATGTGAAATCATTTGAAGCAAAATTCAAACTGTAGCAAAGGGGTAACACTGTGCATTGTCCTACTCTGCAAGAACAAAAACCTGAGTGTGCAAAACTCCTTCAGACATTTGGTGAAAAGTTTCATGACATGAAAGCATATTTTTATGTCATGAACTGAGCATATTTGCTACAACATTTAATGTGGAACCAGCTGATGTGCTTGGCAACCTACACCACAGAATCATTGAGCTGCAAAGCAACGACAAGCTCAAAGCTGGGGACAGCAACCGCAAGATGCACTGGGGTTTACTTCTCTGTTTGGGACAACTTACTGCTGTGAGCATTTCTTTGCAAAACTGACTGCAAAGACTTGATTCTGCTCAAGACTGACTGACCCAAACCTGGAAAAGCAGCTGCAAGTAGCATCATCGTTACTGCTATCTGACTGCTATCAGATGCCTCGTTAAAAGAGGAGCTACAGCCATCGCATTAGAGGTTAGCGTGATATACGTATGTGTTCAATAATTTAGTATGATCCTGGAAGGATGTTGTGAAAATTGAAATGGTCCCTGATAGGAAAAAGATTCTGCACCCTGCTCAACTCAGAACAAAAACCAGTAAAAAGATGAGGATTTTAACATATTTTTGGTATTATTTTCATGTATAAATAAAAGATTTGATATGATATCATGATATTAAAAATGTGTTCCTTAAGCAACACAGGTTAAGAGGATAGGACAACGTCAAACTTTCTGATCTGACTGTTCCTACAGTATAGCTTCCTCAGGTTGCAGCTCCCTGATCTGTTGATGTTGTTGAGATTCATGTGGCCCTTGTTGTTTTTCTCATTGCATGTTGTTGTGTAGATCTGTCTGGATATAAGAGGCTGAACTGGTAACCACCCACTGCTGCACAGCAACATCTGAAAGCCCTGTGCTTAGTTTTGCCCCAGTTCTCTCTGTATCGTGTGGGGGGGTCAAACCAGACGTTTCTGACATCATGTAACGGCATGAGTATTTTTGAACATGACCATGGATAATATATGAGCATTTGCACTGAGCTAGTAGACACCATCACAGAGAGTGGAAGATGTTACAGCTGGAGGGAGGGCTGGGCACTTTGCACTTTATGGCAATCCATCATGATTGCTGAAACCAGTGTCTCAGACATCAGGTCTCAAAGTGGAGCTGCTTGATGTGCATGCAGGGTGTGATAGTCATATTGATTTTAGTTTGATATATTTTTTGGTATTGATAATTATTGTTATGAGGAGTACTACTTGGCCTGTGAAAACAGTGGCATTCTGTCTTTTCTGCAGGACGCTTTCCCAGTCTGAGGCAATAGCCCTGATGAAGTCATAGTGATGTCATCAGGTCTATCTCAGCTTGGGCTTGAGCTATCTCTTGACAGAAAGCCTTTGTTACAAACTGGGAGCAAAGACATTAAAAGATGTGGGTGTTTACCAGATGGGAAGGGTCTGATGAAAAGACTCCAGTGAGATGTGCTATTGGAAATGTAGGATCCAGTGTTTTTAGAGATTTAACAAAAAACATCTTGGTCTCTCCTGCTTTGATTAACACCACTCTCTTTCAAGTCTTTTCGAACCGGCTGTTCACCATGAAATTTACTGAACACATTCATGTTTCCCTGAGGATGAACTCTTTTATTTTAATATTAGAATCTATCCTATGAACACCTCCTTCAAACTAGATTGCCCGCTTTGTGCTCAAAATGTAGTGAGGATAAGGATGAGATTGTGATGTAATGTGCTGATCACATTTATGATCCCAAGTGATGAACCTTTTGATCTTTAAAAAAATCCCATTCACTTTTCTTTAACAGTGCCCTCAGGACAAACGTAATATTTTGCCTTTTATTTCTGATTACTGATTTTAAGATTTTAGACAGTTTGAGATTCCTAAGACTGCATTTTGTTGTGCAGCCCTGTGTTGTAGGATGACAAATACATGAACCTTTAACCTTGGTAAAGATCCTAGAACAGCGTCACTGTTAGAATATTGTTTGTTCCATCAAACACTCGTATGTAAAGAATATTTTAGTATCTATGGGCAGCCTCTGAGGCTTTAGTCTTTTTGTCTTTGTCAAATTATGCAGCTTTGAAATGTCCATTTGGAGCTGCTTTCAAGAACTTGAAAATAGATTGCGAAAAAGTGCCATATACACATTCGCATGATAAGTTGTCATCTGACATAAACAGCAAAGTGCCATTTTTTTTAATATGAATATCAAATATGGGATTAAACAATAGTCCTGCCAATCCTCAGTTCCAAATGATAGTAATAATAGTAATAGTAATAATAGTGACCTCATAAGTCCCCTGCTGCATAGTTGCAGAGGAGTACTGTCGTGAGAGCGTCAAGAAAAAAAAAAAGTTCTTTTTTAAATTATATCTGATGCACTTTGTTCTGATGGATAAGATACAGTTTGATAGCTTTTTTTCAGAACACTCCTGTGTCAGTGGTTCTTAAACATTTTTGGCTCATGACGCCGAAAACAAAGTGACTTCCACCAAGTCAAGGCGTGCATATGGTGAACAACTCAACCAGAAAATGATTTTGCCTTTTCAGCTTGTTTGATTTTATTCATCATCACAGGAGGCCTGGAGGCAGAAGACTCTTTAATACTTGCACGGAAAAAACGAAACGGACATGATGTGAATTTATAAAGTAGACATAAGATGTTTTTCTATCTCATTACATTATCTCACAGAGAGCTCAGGGCTCCGACTGAAAAGAGCTTGTTTCAATGAAGACTCAGTTTCTTATTATCTAAATTGTGTTGTGTCTTGTGCAGAGGAAGCTCCAACAGCTAATTTCTTTTGCTTAATGGTGGTGAAATGTGAAGTTATTGAATATTACCTATAAAACTGAATTAAACACACTACACTATGAAACTGATTCACGTCTGAATTAAAATGTAGATGCAGAAAAACAGACTGGAACTTGACAGAACCATCACTATAAATCATTTTAATACTTTCAGTATTGTATAGATTTATTCTTTGAGTTGTCTTACCGGATCAAAATGTTAATATCTTCATCAGACAGAAAATCTGAATTTCCCTGCACAGCATATCTTCATCAGACAGAATAGCTCTTCTAAACCAACTTCAAAGTTCTTGATATTTATTTAACCATTTTTCTTAAATGGAAAAGAGACCAAAGCATTTTGTCTATGTTTTATCAGGTTTGTCAATTAGGAGCACAAATCACATAGGCATGTGATCCAACCATGTGATCACAAGTTCCACATACAGTATGCTGATGAAAGTGATTTTTATTCACACTGAACAAATTATGGTATGATGCATTAAAATGACTATAAGTTATATCCAAGAAATACTGAAAATAAAGAGTGCAGTCATTTGACTTTCAACCCTGCACATTTTCCTTTCTCTGTCCGTCTCTCTTTTCTCTTTCTCATAAGTTCTATTTCCATCTAGCCATCAAGAACATTTCAAATCAACACCACTAAAAATAAACTGTGAATATGGTGTGTTTCTATCTGCTGAAGAGAAGTGAATAGATTAGCATCCTGAATGTGAAAAACAATCATTAAAGACCGTATGTACTGGTGAGTATTATCCTTAAGTGAGTATTCCATATGTCATACAACTCCTGCTGAGTAGGATTGGGTTACAGTCACCGTTTCCATTTTGGATCTGATTCCTGGTTTGCAAATTCTGATTCCTGGTTTGCAAATTCTCAAAGCTCTGATGGCAACAAATCTGAATCGAAACTCGCATTCTTTTTCTTGTTCTTTTTTTAGCCACACCAGCACTGTGGCTCTATTGATGGCAATGTCTCTGTCTGTCTGTTGACCAGAGGACTGGGTGCACCACATTGGTCCAGAAATATCTCAACAGATGGGTTACCATAAAATGTTGTACATGCATTAATGGTTTACATAGGTACAAAGAGCCCCTTGTGTGGCTGTTGACTATTCGTCTTTTTTTATTTGCCAAGAAAGTACAGAAGATTCAGGTATGTCAGCAGGCTTCATTTGTAACTGGCACTTTTGTTTGATCTCACCAACTGAGATGGAAAATGTAATCAGTGACAGATTATATCAGTCCTATTTAATTTATGTTAATGCCGTAACTAACCTGATAACACGCCAACGTGAAGCTCTTCCTCGTTGTTTGGTTAATGTGCTCTTTGCAAGCTTGTGTCAGTATTCGGGACAAGATCATTTGTGAAGGAAAAGAAACTCCCCTCTACTCCAACCTGTGTTTCTACAGTTCAAATCAACTATGGTAAATTAGACTAGCACTAAAATCTGCAGTACATATTACAGATCGAATCCGCATCTTTCAGTTTTAATAATCTAGCACTTTAGTTACTTTTAAATGTTCAAAGCTGAACCTAATTTGTTTTGACAGTGGGATGGGATTCAAAAAGATTCTGATTTTTGAGATGAGACAACCAGACAGTTAATTAGTCAATTGACAGAAATTGGTAATTGATTCATTGTTTTTTGATTGTCAAGTAATTTGTCAATCCAATATGCCAAATATTTCTATGGTTCCACCTTCTTAACACTTGAACTACCAAGGCAGTCATTTTGACTGCTTTCAAAATTTGCAACGTCATAACTTGGTTTAAAAAAAAACTATGTACCAATAGGACCCTGACTTTTCCTAAATGTGTGTATATTTTATTCTAACATTGTTTTATCATTAAAATTTCAAAACACAAAAGAGATCTGAGTATTACTACCTCGAATGACCATAGCAGTCAAATTGACTGCTATTGGCTTCCTCCATCTGTAAAGGAGCAAAGGGCCCTGCACACTACAGAGGTGCTGAAATGTGACAGTGCAACCCTAACAGTCTATCAATGCAAACCAAGGAAAAATGTCTCCGTTCTAAACACTGTCCACACAGCTGTCAATATCACAAGTGGCCGCAAGGCTAAACCGGAGACTGTTACATACTACAGAACCAAGGTTGCAGTAGATGTGCTTGATCAAATGGCGAGGAAATACTCAGTGAAAGCACCTACACAAAGATGGCCATTGGCGGTGTTTTATAATACCTATTCCACCAATTTATTCTTAGATCTTTTTAATGATAATCCAAATTATATACAAATAATGAATGCAGTCATTTTGACTGCTATGGTCATTCTAGTAGTTGCAGAATTCTGGTAGACCGAGTGTTAAATGGGAGGATTTTCTAATATTACTGTTAATTGAATACATTGGGACAAAATAAGAAATTCAGATTTCACATTGTGCTCTTGGAACTTGTGATGAGAATTTTACATTTTTTCTTTTATGGTATAGATTGCATGATTAATTGAAAAATAGATCAATACACAATTGAACTGCAAGACTGCAGACTTACATGTTGAAATCCTAATGGAGACTTATCTGAGGCTGTGTTGGACAGCATCAAAACAAGCATCAAAACATTTTATATTACTGCAGAAATCCTATCAACTTCCTTGCTTCCGTCCTCCTTTTCTGGTTTGATACTTCATCACTTGTCAGATGAAGTACTTGGACAGAAACCAAGGCTGCATCCTTCATCCCTCCCTCTCCTCCAGCTGAGGTGGAAGAAGCCATTCTAGATGCACTGACTTGTTGGTAATGTGCCGACTGTGATGAGCTGACATTTGCCGTTGACAGCTTTGTTCTGCATGAGTGTGCTGTGTCTGCTCAAATCACACTGCGGACAAACTTGCAATGATTTCCGGCAAAATGCAGTCACGGTGCTGCGTACCTCCCCCCAGGCATCACAAAAGCTATTTCCTCTCCAAGGTAGGCTATACTTGGCAAACAAATAAAGGGGACGAAATTGCAGGGAGAGAAAACCCTGCTGTTCCTGCTGAAAGCTGGTCCCATTTCATCCTGTTTATGGTTTTACTTCTGCAAATCCCGCTTCAGCTTTGGGATTTACAGGCAGGCTAAACTCTCTCTGGCCAGGTCCATCGATCTTTCCTCTAATGCTTATCTAAAAGCAAGTCAGGTTTTACATGACTTTTTTGGTCACTCTGTTACTTCAGCATTCAGGGTTTTTTTTCTTCTTCAACCTATGAAAGGCCTTTTTATCCCTTAAGTTTTCCCTTATTCTGCATCAAAGGAAAAAAAAACCTCTCTTTTTCTGCTTTGTTTGGCAGCTTCATATATATGTTATATATATTTTGTATCTGCATGTTCCATGATGGGCAAGCAACTCCAGCCCAGTGTGTTTTAGAAGGCTCAGATGAAAATATTCATTTCATGCACTTTTTTTCCCAAAAAATAAGTCTGACATATTTGGTATTTTGAGAAATTTTGGGGACTTGACAAGATGTTTCTGTGGACAAAAGGGTGCACAATTAGTTGACTCCTCCTTGTGGAGGTGTGCCAGGTACGCCCAAGTAGGAGGGGACCCTGGAGCAGACCCAGAACATGCTGGGGAGATTACATATCCCATCTGGCCTGGTTACACGTCGGGATCCCCCAGAAAGAAAAGCTGAGGCACTTCTGGGCACCTTGCTTACCCTGCTGGGGCTGTTTTTCATTTGGGTGTGTCCTGTTAGTACTTATAGATACTTACTACTACTTATACTAAGATTTTCATTGGAACTAAGTCAAACGCAACTGGACTCACTTTAGATTATTGAAGATGATGAGCCTCATTCAAAAGCCTTCTGCAGACTGGTGAGGAATCCCAGGCATTAAAGGTTCCCTGTTTTTAACCTCAAGTTGCACCACATCGAACTTTTTTTGTGAGTGGCTCCCTGTTTTATTGTCACAATAAACAGTACAGCCAGTGGTTGCACACTACTGCACTGATCTGCACAGGGCAGTAATGCAGCAAAATACAGAGCAGTGTCGCAACAAAGCCTGGGAAGAATAAGACTGTAACACAGATGTAAACAATTTAGGATTCATACTTTAAGAAAACTCTGCTTTACAATTGGTTTAGCTGGAAGGAAAAACATTCAGTACACACAATGAGTGTTATTGAGTAACATTGGTTGTAAACATAACATAACAGTTTATTTTCAAGAAAACTCTCCAGGGCATCTTTGACCTCTGCAGGGTCATTTACATGTTGAGGTGACCTGTAGGTTGTTATTCATATGTGTAGTATCTGTGTTAAATCTTGACAACATCTTTAAATGAAAAATAACAAAATAATGACAATGAACCCACTGGTGGAACAGCAGCTTCAACATCCTGTGAACTGGCTGCTCACACACCACTCACACACACAGCAAGCCACTCCGGTGATTGATGGGGGTTTTTCCACTCAGCCTGACATCTGTCTCTGTCTTCCTCTCTTAGTGAGCTTCATGGACTGCGGTGAAGGGAAGGTGTGGTTCGAGGTTGGAGATCCTTCTGATTTCAGAGTGAGTGAGGATGGTGTGGTCCACACCCTGCGGCATCTCAGCCTAGTGGGAAAGGGAAAAGCCACGGTGGTGGTCTACGCTCGAGACTTGCAGTCCAAACAGGTCTGGAAGACCAGAGTGCACCTCCATGCAGGATCTCAACAGGTAACACAGTTGCACAAGTAGAGAGCAGTTTACTTCTTGACCAACTCACGTTTTCAGCATGGCACACAGTGTGTACAAACTTGTGCAAATTTTTTGCTCTAAAGGTTCCGTAGCTTTCCACCATGATAAATATGTATTTATGTGCATTATGTGCGTGCAATTACCACTGTGTGGTACAGAAAGGGCTTCTTCTTGTGTTTGTTATTGAGATGCAGTATCAAGTATCAACAGTAAAATAAAACTGTATCATTATTGTCAAATTTGAGAATGTGTTGAGTTTGTTTACATTATTTTTACTGAATGTGTTGATCAGTTGGTAAATGTGAACACAATTTAAAGATGTAAAATTGGGCTCAGGGAACTTGTGATGGACATTTTTCACTTATTTCACATTTCAGAGATTAAATGATTAACTGATTAAAAAAAATGCTTGATATAATTAGTCAGTAATGAACAATTGTAGCCCTGATTTATTCATTAATACATTTTCGAGCTTGGTTAATAGGCTCATTACTGGTTAAGAATACACAGTAACATATTCAAGGAAGAAAACTGGGCAGCTTATTCTGTTTTTTATGTTTTATTAACTCCAAAGTCAGTGTTTTTTATCCACTGTAAGTACAGAACCATCGCTGTCTTAAAGTGAATATACATGCCTGCTGTCACTGAGTCATTAATATTTGATTACCCGTGTGTTCATTAACACACACAGAACCTGACAGCTAACACATACCTGGATCAGAGTCTGAGGAGGCCAGTGTGTATGAAGCCTTTCTGAAAGAGAACTGTAATTTTTGACAAGTAGAATCATTAAACAGTCTGAGCATGATAGGCTGTTATTTTCCCCCAAGGTTTCAGTAATGTTGGATGAACTATGTACAGATATAAAATCAGCTTTTCTAGCCCAGCAGGCGTCTGAGGTTGGCCAAGTGCTGATTGCAGAGACAAAGCGAGTCAAACAGCCATCTGTTAGTTTGTTTGATGTACAACAGTGATAATAAGGCCCTCTGCATGTATTTAGACACGACACTGGCCTTGATTGGCTGTTCTTCTAAACACAGCCTAGAAATAGCTGGCTGCCATATGCTTTAGCTGCTCTCGGCATCACTCGCTGCAGTCGGTGAGGAGGACAATCACAGAGAATGAAAGAATCTGTCAACAATTCATAAGGAAAACTCAGGAGGAGTCAGCCATCGCAGTTAACAGCCAGTCATTTGCCAAGGGAGCAATGTCAGCACTGTGCCCTTCAACTGAGACGCAGGACCAGGGATGTTATCAAATGAAACTGAAGAGTGAGACAAACAGGCGTCACATTTACAGCCCACTGAGCTCCACTGAGCTCCCAATGTCAGTAAAATCAGCCTTTGGTTGACAGATCAGACAGGGTCATCTTACAACACCTTACTTGAAGTTTATGCAGTAAAGTCTTTGTCCTCAGTGCCGGCCAAATTCTTGGAAATGCAAAAATATCCCTTGATTCTCAAATTGTTCTCAAACATATAATTCTCAAATGTATAAAGCTCAACTGCAGAGAGAAACAGGCTTCATTTGAAAGAGGTTTGTATTACAGACTGACCTTTACTTCTAATTCTATCAATGATATGATGAAGTATGTTTAATCATATTTTAGTTGGAAGCCTCCCTTTTTTTCTGATCTGTTTTAACATGCTGTTGATACAAACTTGAAACCTTCTGCATGTTTACATGTTATTTTTCCATAGCATTAGCATAAAACAAGAGTCACATACACACTTGACCTTTTTGAGTTATTGTTTTCATTTAGTAAATAATTCCTCCTCTACTTTGCCAGTCCAGCATCTCACAGTGAATACATAATCCTCCCCCTTTCCACGTGTTGCATTTCATTGACTGTAGCTCAACAACAATCAAATGAACGGCAAAATAGGAAGGATAGGAATTCATTAATGGATTCAAATAAAACTCTTTGTTACAAATTTGCAAATAAAAAGGAAGCAAAAACTCACCAGTGCAAGATCAATATTCAGACCTGGAAAAAGAAAATGAAGCATGTATGTGTAGCTCACAAGCTCCTAACAGTGACACAGTCAGGAACAGGAAGCAAACAGCAGCACTAAACAGATATACAGATGAATGAAATGGATCAAGTCACTTTGAATGCACTACATTAACTTTGAGCCTGGCTACCACATATTCATATGAGGCAGTCTGTCTTTACAATAAAACTACAATAAAAAATAGTTTAATCACACACAAATACACAACAATGTTTTAACACTTAAAATTACTTAAGTCATTTCCTTTGCTCTGCTGATTGGAAATTATGTTTCCTTTTTGTTAAATTTGTTTTTTGGTTTGTGCAATTTTATTTGATTGCCTGTCATGTAAAGACTCCGATCTCTTTACTACCTTCCTTTTGTATGTATTTTTACAATGTATTCTATAAATTCTTTATATACTCTACTATAGCATCAATTAATGATGGACAATATGAGATTTTTATAAAATACCCACCAATAGCTCCAAGGTCGGGGGCTAAACTCTGTGTGAGCAGCAGGTGAATTGTGGGAGGGCAAATTAAATGAGTTCCCTTTTCCTTCTCATCTTGCACCATCCTTATCATCCTGCGGTATGGCTGCTCACTGACCAGTCATGCGGATCTGTGTTTGCATAGGACACACACACACACACACACACACACACACAGTGACAGGTGGTGGTCATTCATCAGACGGACTATAATGAGAGCATTAATCCAAGCCTCTGGAATGAGGTCAGAAATACCCTGAGTCACCAAGCCTTCCTAGCAGGCAGGCTCTGCAACTCGGCCATGCTGTGTGTGCGTGTGTGTGCACATGTGTAGTCCAGTACACGACGCTTGTTTATTGTCTCTGCAGGTAAAGCCCAGTGATGCAACACTGACTCAGCGGGTACCAGAGATCTTGTTTCCATGGCGCAGCGTGGTTGTCAGGGGTGATGGCACTCTGAGGCGGGTGAAGAGGGACTGGGTCATTCCGCCTATCAACGTCCCCGAGAACTCACGAGGACAGTTCCCTGAGGACCTAGTCAGAGTAAGACACACACACACAAATGCAAGCCTGTCTTATAGTAGCTGTGAGGACCTTTTACTGACTAGCCCTAAAGCAAGCAAACAAGCAAAATAACAACAGAATGTGCTTCGCAAAAAAGCAAAGAACATTGAAGGCGCATATAATGCAGTCCTTACTGTAATTAAAACAATCAAATGCAATTTCAAAAGGCAACCACAACAAAATGAAGCTAATCAAATGCACAGGAAACAAGAGAATGTTGTTAGTCTGCTTTGAAATGCTAACACTGAGGCAGACCTAATGCAATCTGACAGAGCATTCCAGCAGCTGGGAGCATAAAAACTAAAAGCAGCTTCACCAACTTTGCATTTAACCCTTGCAACACAGAAAAGGCCCATACCAGATGACCTTAGAGGCCTGACAAGCCTGTCAGAGATGTACTGTGGAGCAAGGCGATGCAGGGCTTTTCTGACAAGAAGTACATTTAAGCATGAATTCAAGAATTAACTCAGGAGCTGATGCAGACATCTGAGAACTGGTGTAACATGATGAAATTTTCTTTTCCCAAAACTCTGGGAGCAGGATTCTGAATGAACTGTAGTCAGCCCACAGTCTTTCATAGTGAGCATTGTAAAACAAACTGGAGCTGAAAGCATGAACTAGTTTGCATCCACCTGTGACAAGAAGCCCCTTCCTTTACATACATTAAAAGGTAGTTTTAAGTTCCTGGTGGCCCAAAATGAAAGATCACCATTAGCAGTTACACCTAGGTTTCTGACAGACTGGTACTTTACAGGGACTTTGAAAATCAATAGAAACCCATTTTCTATAACTTGAAACCACCAACAACAGGAATTTCTTTCAGTGTTGAGTTGTGGGACAACCAATTATTTATATTTTCAATGCTCAACTAGTATGAATATGGCTGGACAGGAATGTTTAACTGCACAATTATGCAACATACAGTACATTGTGTTTTTAGATAAAACATTATGAAACAACATACAAACAACATAGATGAAACATTAATAAACTGATCAGCAGCAGACCAAGAATTGAGCCCTGAGGTATGCCACATACACTATAATGTATAACTCTCTGGACATTAAGTTCTTTAGATATATTAGAAATGTGTTGTCTACATTGGTAGGATGTAACCTAAGCATGTACTGACCCAGACAAAAGTATCAGGCTTTTCAAGCAGTTATGGGGGTGCCACAAAAGTGAACTTTTGACTTCATATTACTTTGTTAGACAAACTGTTCCCAAAGCTCCAAAGTGAACAAAGCTTAAGTATCACATTGTTTTCATTTTTGTATCTCTGGTGTAAACCTGAAATGATTGTTATCATTAAAAGGTGCGTGATATGGATTTGCAGGTTAATCTCCATTTTCATCCTCTGTCTTCTTTTATGTTTTGTAAAAATGGTCGTGTGTGTGTCTAGACCTGTCTTTACAGTGCTGCATTTCTCTGTCTTTGTTTTGATCATATGGACAGCATGCAGGATGTTAATGGTGCACCAGGCATCACAGTTTATTTTGATTTCAGCTCAGATCAGATTTTCTGTTATGTTCCTGTTATGTAGCAGCAGCCTCAAGCATTTGCTGAGTGTTGCCTGTACAAGCCTAAACTCATACTGACATACGAGACACATCCAGGTCAAAGTCGGAAAGTTTAGCTTCACTCGCATATTATTATATTTTTACCTTTAAACACACAGTCATGTGCAGTGGGGGTAAATATCTCTCAAAATACACTGATAGCAGTAGATGAAGCAGATTGAGTGGAATTGTTTTGTGCAGGCACTTTTACATTTTCTCTTTTATTTATTACTTACCACATTAATTGTTGTTCCAGTTCCATCTTTTATGTAAATGTGTAGTAAATTAACTGTGATTCATCTTTTCTGCCATTCACTTTACTTCCCCTGTCTGCCTGTGCATCAGATCCGCTCAGACCGGGATAAGAACCGGATGCTGCGTTACAGTGTGACAGGCCCCGGGGCCGACCAGCCTCCGACTGGCATCTTCATCATCAACCCAATCTCAGGCCAGCTGTCCGTCACCAAACCTCTGGACAGAGAGCACATCTCCAACTTCCATGTAAGAGTCTCCACACCAACTGACAACTAAGGTCAACAGCAAAGCAAACATTTAACATTTCAGTTCAGAACACTGTAGATTTGGAATTTGTTTGGATTTTTACGTATAGTAACATCATGACTGTCAACTTCCACATGCATTTACTACTTAAACGTCTTACTTCTACTTTTCTCGCCTTAAACCCAAAACACTATTTTATCAAATCATCAACAATCATATGCACAGTACCAAGTAGTGCATTTACCCCCTGAATCTGAGGAGCATAATATACATGTTTTTGATGCCCACCGGAGGAAACCAAGCAAGTGCGGGCAGAACATGCAAACTCCACACAGAGTGGCTCAGCCAGGAAACAAACTAGCTGTGAGGCGACAGTGCTAACCACTGCCGCCCTGCTAGGGACACCCTCATAGTCTTATAGTCAAGAGTAAAGGACAATAAACAAGCTACATTTCCAAATTGTGGCAAGTAGATGAAAAAAAAGTAGCAAAAAAACACCCATATTGGAAGATTATAGAATAAAATTTGCTCCTATAATCCATTTCCAGTTTGACAACCAAACCTCTTATTGAATCTTTTGTATCTTTTGTTTTTGTTTACATTGAGAGCAAATAAGAAAATAGTCACTTAGCAGTGTCTCTGACTGTTGCTTCTGTGGGTTGAAATGCCACATTTTACTGATAAACAGATAAAAATGGAATTCTGTTGCCAAAAGGCCAGAAGGAAACATCGCTGTTTTTTAGAAGGCGTGTTCACTGCAAGCAGGCTTCTGTGCTTGGCCATAGGTCTTAATTGCGGGTGGACTGTGCGTTTTTGAAATTTAACAGCACAGGTAGCATGTTAGGTTTTCTGTGCTGAAATGATCTAGCTGCTGCCATCACATCAATTTCAATAGCTGGATTCTCATCATCTTTTTTGGGGGGACCAGTCAAAGCTTTAGTGTTTCTGCCTTCTCGACAAAAACAACGTGGTTACAGATCTCAGTTGAATTTTTACATTTAAGTAATTTTCCGTTCATTAAAATATTGAAAGTCAAAACTGGATTAAAAACACATAAAATGCAATTTGACATCATTTCTAACAGTCATACAGTCTGTCATGTCATGGTTTATCCCCCTGTTGCTGGATATATTCTCTCCCTAACAGAGATGAAGAAGAAAATCTTTAAAAATGACTCGTGTGTGTTTGCTCACTATATCTAATACAGTCACATACACCTCCGAGAGCAGAGTCTAACCTTTTGATCCGTAGGAATGCACACGCAGCTCACACAGGGGAGTGGAAATCTGGAGTCGCAGCAGGGTGATTTGCATTTAAGCCATCTGATGAATATTCATGTGATTGGATGTAGTTGTCAGAGCTAGGAGCTGGGATTGGCCAGCATGTTTATTCATGAAGGAGGCTTTGGCTCTTTGAGAGCCTCATACAGATTCTTCATACACTAAAGCAATGGCTTATTGAGGGTTCAGGGCCAATCAATAGATATGTTGACTATCTTTTTATGCCGAGTACATAAATCTCATAGGCCTGCTGTTTTAATTGGGAATATCAAAACGGTTAGAAAACATAGATTCTCGATTTTCAAAGTTACGTTATGCTCATTGAAGTTACATAAAATCTGGAAATGTTTTGTTTTTGGACATGTTTTCATTCCTCTGTAAAGATTGCTCTTGCTGCAGCAAACAAGTATAGCTTCAAAAAGAATCAGGAGCACTTAAGAAAGACAGGTATGCTCTGAAGAAGGCACGCAGCTGACAGAACATCAGCTCGTGAAATAAAGTCTACACTACGCATTCTAAAGCGCTCCTGCTTCTTACTTAGTTGTTTGCAGCTAAATATTGATTGCAGTCTTTTGTAATTGTAATATTGATTACAGTATGTTGCAATTGTAATATTGATTACAGTATCTTGTAATCAATATTTCCCTGATCCACAATTACTCCCTGTTTTTCCCCCAGAGGATGAATCCTAATGGATGGTCCTACATACTTACCTGATCTGAACATCTCTTGATCGATTGGCACGAAATCTGGTGTAAACGTTCATGTTTACCACAGGATTAAAAGTAGAACCCTGACTTTTCATGACCTGAAAAACTAATGACTTTCCCATCAGCCCCAGTTGAACTTCATGTTTAATGCTAATTAGCAAATGTCAGCAAACTAAACATAAAAAATACCTGCTAAAGATTAGCATGTTATCATTACATCACTATGAGCATGGTGGTGTGATCATTTAGTAGTGTTGCTTTCTCTGAGCACAGCCTCAGAGAGCTACTAGCATTTCTGTAGCTATATAAGCGACTTTTTATCGGCAGTCTGGGTTGCTCGTTTATCTTCTGAGATCTGACAACCTTGAGTCTACCACTGAACTTATGTACTTGGTCTTAGCTTAAGGATTCTCAACAAAACAAAGCACCTAGAGTTGCACAGGTGGTCAAAGAATGCTAAATTAGTGCTCTACATTCATGACAAACTTAACCTGATAGTGAGTGTGTGCGTGTGTGTGTGTGCAGTTGCGAGCCCACGCTGTGGACCTGAATGGGAATCAGGTGGAGAACCCAATCGACATCGTCATTAACGTCATCGACCAAAATGACAACAGACCAGAGTTCACACACACCATCTTCAACGGCTCTGTACCGGAGGGATCCAAGCCTGGTACTAACACACACACACACATACACACAGATACACACACTTGTAACTTGTGGATTTAATCCTTCTTCACTGACATATCTGTGTTGACTTGTCATGTGTTTCCCTGCAGGATCCTTTGTGATGACAGTGACAGCAGTGGACAAGGATGATCCAAAAACTGCCAATGGAATGCTGCGATATAAGATCCTCTCTCAGAATCCCCAGAGCCCCTCCTCCAACATGTTCACCATTAACAACAAGACTGGTGACATCATCACTGTGGCAGCAGGCCTCGATCGGGAGGTGCGTGTGTGTGTGTGTGCTATGTGTGTTTGGCTGGACGTTTTGTATGGCTCGTCCCTAAACCCATATGGAGCAGCTGCTTCTCAGCCTGCGAAAGTCTGTCCAGCCTGCAGTGTGTCCTGCAGTGTAAAAACAGCTTGTAGCTTTTTTTTCTCGTCATATTCTTACATCATTACATCCTACAGAATGTTCTGTCTCTTCTGAGGCCATGCTGCTTGCCAGCATATAATGATTATGTTTTTAAGGATTGGTTAATATGCTCGAAATTAATCAAGCCTGCCTCCAACTTTTTAAAAGTTTGTTGCATGATTTTAAAATTTAACACATCTTTAGATTCTTAACACACAACATGTCCACTAATCAGGACAGACACATGACAGCAGGTACTTATATACAGGTTGTATATATAGCTAGTATTTAGATAATTTAGTTAACATCATTTTGTCAAACTATTTCCAAGGTCAGAAATGAACTTTTATGCTCTACTTGAGTGTTATAGTTTGGGCCATCATCTCAATCAGTTATGATGACGTTGTACTCGACAATGTCATTGCTGAGAGTTGGAATGAATTCTAGTGGGACAACAAACACAAGTGTTCAAACAATCAGACAACAGTTTATCCTGATTATCTAAGACACCTGAAATTGTTCCTCATTGTGCTCATTTAGTTGGTGAGTGTGATTTTGTCAGACTGAAGTTATTAGCAAAACAGTCTCCATTCCAGGTCTACTTACTAACCTGTTCTAGAGCTTTGGAACATCGTCACATTGTCCTCACCTGCAAATGAAGTTTTCGCAGCCATCATGCAACTGTATATGTTAACATTTTCTGGATGTTCTTAGGACTTCTGCTCTATGTTGGTTTAAACATTGAGCTTGACAGTTCATTTTTTTTTTATTTTGAAATTTAAGCAGACATAGACGAGAAGAAGTCCTAAAGCCAAAAGTGGACCAAACGTTTCAAAGTATCACCATCTACCAGTCCATGACAGCTGAACAAACTTAATCTGCAGATGAAGACTGAGTAACACAGTCAAAAAGAACAAGCAACTAACTGGATGTTAAGTGGTGATTTTCTTGTCAACCACTGTTTCCAGAGTCAAGACAGAACTGTCAAGACAAGTTGTAACCTAAAATATGGTTTGAAATATGTTGTTTGTAATGAGGATCTGAAAATATTTTCAAAATCTGTCATTTTATAAATGGAAGCATTAAATTTGATCTGGAACACTCTGAATGAGTGTTAAAGTCCACTTTTTAAAGGCAGACTGTAATCTAGATTGGTCATTTTGTTTTTGGATTGTCAATGACATTGTTTTCCTTCCTTTAATAGCTAATTAAATTTGAGCAGGAGGGGTACAGAACCCTTGTTAAATCTAGCAGGTAGTAGCTCTCTGAACACTGTTGTTAAACCATGCTGACTTGTCAAATGCCTTTAATTAGAGTAGATTTATATCTAACTATGATCTGTGGACCAATATTTGAACTGTGGCTTATTTGAGCTTTTCTCAATTGTTTGAGAACAATTTCTGAAACTTGGTAAAACAGTTAACACATAGAACTCCATCACATGATGCAAAACAGTACATTCATGTTGATTCCTTTCACACATAAAGCAGATGTGAAAAGCATTTTGTCATAATAGTGATCTTTACATTTAAACACAAACTTCAATAATATAGTGAAATAAAATAGTAATTTGAGCCTCAATATGCAAAATACAAACAATGACTCTCAAAAGAAAGTGATCATCCCCAAAATGTCCCGATTAGCGCAAACAATCACAGCTTATTTGTTCATCAACCAAGCAGACCTAAATCATATCTAAGAATGGAAGAACACAAGAAAGTGAGAGGAAGGCAAGCAAGAGGAAGAGGTGTTTGTATGCATTGTGCTAAAGGTGTTCATTTATTTCAAATGAGCAACATGCAACATTGGTGGACCATGTGATAAACATTGGCCTCACAATGAGAGAGGCAGGTCAGAGGGTTCAATCCAACCTTGGTAAATTCTCTGTTAAGTCGGCCATAAGGACTGAGGTTAGCTATGAATCACATTTTTCTTAGCAATCACTCATTTTAGTCATTTAATGTAGTGACACTCATGAAAGCAAATACTGTATAGCATGAATGTTGTCTGTGAATTCACCTACAGAGTGAAGCAAAGACCTCCGATCGATGGCAGAGGAGAACTGTTCAGTGAAGAACAGAACATGGCTGTTGTTGATTTGGTGATTGCAAACAATCCAGTCAGCAATACACAGTGTGGGCATTTCTACAATTGATTGTGTGCTGCATAAGCATCAGCTCAGAATGTACAAGGTACCATTTGAAAGAAACACTGAGTGAAGACACTGAGATATCAGTATGCACAGGCTCATAATCTTCTCAATGCTTTCTGTAATTCTTGATGATGCATTGCATGATTTGGTCTCTTGTCACCATAGTTTCTTTTCAGAGAATAATGAAACTGGAAGGCTGTGACTCACTACAGCTGTTTGTTTATGTTGATGAAGCTGGATTCAAGTTGGGGAAAGTCGGGAGGAGATGGACAGTCATAATGGGCCACAGAGCTACAGTGCATGTGCCAGGCCAAAATAAGACAAGCTTCACTGTGACTGGAACGCACAACACTGAACACCTCACTGCATTTTAGATGTAATGCAGGGCAGACTTGTGCTCCAAGAAGAGGCAGATGTAAGGCAGTCCAATATTGTCATCATATGGGACAATGTGAGCTTCCATTACTCACCTTGGATCAAGGAGTGGTTTGAAGCACACACTGCGTGACCTGCAGTGTGCTAGGTCTTAGCACAATACTCTCACTTCCTGAATCCAATTGAGGACTTTTTCTCTTCATTATTATTGAAGGTGTATGACCATCAGTCATACTGAAAGATGTCATTACTTGATGTGATGAATGCTGCTTGCAAGACAGTTACCAAAGAAAAATTCCATGGGTGGATTCATCATAGCAGACATTTTTTTCCCTTGATGCATTGCAAGAGGAAATATAATATATTGAAGAAAATTTGTAGCCTGATCCACAGTGAAAAGTGGATTAAAGTATAAAGTATTTGAGTATTTTCTTCATGTAAGATTAACGTGGGGTTTATGATGAAGTATCTGCAATGTTTTATGTTTCCTGTAAAAAAAAAAAAAAATTCAAAACTTTTTCAGTGATTCTGTGTAAAGGTTCTTTGAAATTGAAACAAGAGAATTGAACAACATGAGGAATATAGTTTGCAAAACCAGGTAAATTCAAAGTACTGCACCATGTTATACCAAATCTCAAATGGATCATAGACCAAATACGCCTTTGACTTGACCATTTCATTTTGATGGGTGTATTTACAATTTTGATCACCAATGTTCAAGGAACGATAAAGAGCCTCCTGTGTTGATAAAATGGCAGGCCGATTTAGTGCAGCTATTTCATTTTGCAAATGTATTTCAATGTTTTGAGCATCTCACCGCATTTTTCTCATATGTATTATTTTTGGAAACTGAAATAGTTTGTGTTAACTGTTTTGAAAATGTGTTATGTTTCAGAAATTGTGCTCAACCACTTGAGCAAAACTGTAATGTTTATCATCGATCCTAAAAATCATGGATGGTGCAATGCTCTCGTCCACAGTATATGTGAAGTAGAAGTATCAAAAGACTTTGAGGTCCATCCTCCAAGTGTTGACCCTTTTTCTTCTCTGTCTGTTTCCAGAAAGTCACCCAGTACACCCTAATCATCCAGGCTACGGACATGGAGGGAAACCCCACATACGGCCTGTCAAACACAGCCACCACTGTCATCAGGATTACTGATGTCAACGACAATCCCCCTGAATTCACCACAGACACAGTAGGTCCACACACACTCTCTCACACATGCACAGAGAAGAGCTAGAACTGCAAACAGGAGCGAGGCACTTCTAAACGGCACTGAAGCTCTCCAGGCTTTTATTGGTAGTGGCAGACAGTGGAGGAGTGAAAAGCCAATGAAATGTCCAATATGTTTATCTTCCTCAGTAAAGCTGAACAAGTTGGACAGGAAGGAGCGGTGTTTGTGGGAAAAGTGGTCTTTATTTTAGGAAACAGAAGCACTTAGCTCTGGTGTGAGACAGAAGCAATTCTTCCCACTTCGCTCTCATTTGTTTACAGTAATTAAACAAATGAGACCAAAGTATTGGTGTAAAATTCTGCAGAGCGTTAACGTGTCTGCCTTTTTGTCCATCTCTGTCAGTTCTTCGGGGAGGTTCACGAGAACAGGGTGAACGTGATCGTTGCTAACTTGACTGTGACGGATAAAGACCAGCCTCACACGCAAGCCTGGAGCGCTGTGTACCGCATCATCGCTGGAGACCCCACTGGGCGCTTTTCCATCCCCACTGACCCCACCACCAACGAGGGCCTGCTCACTGTGGTGAAGGTGGGATTTGACACACACATACACAAACATACTTTTACCGGAATGGACAAATAAATTGTATGCGGGCCCAAAGTAAGGCCATTTTGGGACATAAAGTTTTTAGTCCTCTCTTTCCATTCTACTTTTTCTACTAACAGTTTTTTTCATTACTAATAAGTAGCAGTCAATACTTTACATTATGCATAGCTGTGTACCCTGTTTGGATGTATTGATACAGCAGTTCTGTCACACGTCAGCATTTCTCTCAAACTGTACAGTGTACAACTGCTTCATCCTTATTTTGTGTTTCTCTGGGAATGTGCTGACCGTGTTCACTTTCCCAAATGTCATATTGACTGCCAGCACTCCCAGTCCCAAGTTTCCCCCAGTTCATTGCATTGTTGTCAATTACCATGGCGATATTCTGCCTCTCGCTCTTGTGGGTGGCAACCTCTAAATCTTCCTGTAAATCACAGAAGAATCAAATATTTCGCTGTGTCACATGAAAATGCAAACATACTGTGCTGTACTGTAATATGTAGTACATTTGTCATTGACCTGTTGTTTTGCCCAAAAATTTTGATGCAACTATTGAACATTGCAGATTTGGTTGCACCCTTAAACGAGCTGCTCTCAAAGACAGACCATGGTTTACTACTTGGTCAATTGTGGCTCTTATCTCACCACTGCTTTTCCTCTCCTTTGTACTCTATGCATTCTCCCTCTCCCTGCCGCTCTTCTTTCCACTTTTGTTAGGTAACAAGACTAAAAACAGGACCCCTGGGTAGGCTTTCAGCTGAAATTGCAATCAGCTGTGTGTAGAATTATTTTCATTTCATTTTAATACAAATATCGTGCTTGGATTTTCTATGCATTTCTATACGGTTCCTGTAGAAATGCGCAAAAGTTGCCATCATTCTATTTTTGAAAATTGTGTGTTAGCATATGAAAGGTGTTTTGCAGGTGGAAAAGTATGAATGAGAATGATTTCATTGATTTTGGAAAATGTGATCATCAAATGCATTTTGTATGAGAGCAATGAAAAAGGATTCACTCGAGTTCTCTTGCTGTTTCTGTGTTTGCCACGGTCACAGGGCAAGCCATGGGAGCAAGTAGAGAAACATCAACTTTATGAACATTGAAGTAGGAAGTAGGAAATACTGGATTTGCATGAGCAGCAGCTTAGTACAGTGATGTTGGATGCTCTAGGACAGTGAACAGTAAACAGTCAAACTGATATCTGTGAGATCACATTACGTAGTTGCATCAGTGATGCATGTATCATTGACTGTGAAACCCCTGTGCATGTGTAGAGAATTGAAATCAGTGTAGAAACAGCAGACTCCGACAGTAGCAATGAACACTACTATATGGAGAGGTAGTTACTGAATTTAAAAACACTGAATGATATTGTGCAAAACATTTGAACCCTAAACAGTATCAAAAATGAGTTTTGATCATCTGTATTATCTTATCCCCCTCTCCCTCTGTCCAGCCCATTGATTTTGAGCTGACCCGTTCCTTCATGCTCACGGTGGAGGCAGAGAATGAGGTTGCGCTGGTCCGGGGCATCCACCTGCCTCGTCAGTCCACAGCAACCGTCTCTGTACGGATCCTGGACATCAACGAGAGTCCAGAGTTCAGCCCCAACCCCAAGTCCATCAAACTGGAGGAGGGTCTACCTGCCGGGTCTCTACTCACCACCTTCACTGCCCAGGACCCAGACCGCTTCATGAGGCAGACTGTGCGGTAAGACACCCACTGGAAGCTCCTACTTTAGAGAGTCAGATCGGTCTCAATATTAATGAATTCACAAATATATGGCGGGATTTATGTGTCAATGACTCTCTCCACACAGATATTTTTCAATGCACAAAAAGTTGTCATTGTATATAAATATTCCAAATCCACATATATAATAGGTGCCCAAATGTATTTCTGATGTACACACATATTTCTTGTTTCAAATATATGTAATATCAATCCATAAATATGTGCATTTTAAGGTATTTGCAATATTCATTTACATTTACACATACATTTATATACAGAGTGTTGAACTTGGATTTACAGACTGCTTGTCATTTGCTGCATATGTGTGTTTGTATTTAAAGCTCCTCTGACATGGCTCGATTCACAAAAGCATTTTTTCCAACGGGGAATTATCTGTAGCCAATCAGATGGCTTGTCCTGCTTCAGCCAATCACATAAGCGTAGACTCAAAAGTGTGATTTAGAAAAAGAAAAGAAAAAAGACTAAATAATTTGAGAACGTTAGCTTAGAGATCTACATGACCAATTAGTGGTTTTCATAAATAACAACAAGCCTCTTAAATGACCTGAACCATCTGTTCCATTTCTTAAGACATTTCAAAGCAGCATTTTACAAAAAAGGAATATGTTTTTCATATGAAACTTCGAAATGAACAAAGTTCAGAAGAAGATGAAAAATCAGAAAAAATATATTTTTATCTTACCAATTAAAGTGTTTGAGCTGACTGTTAGCTGAGTGAAGTAATTGCCTGCACCTGCTCATAGAAAACTAATTAAAGAAATGAGAAAAACATGCCTCTGACAAGTATGATAAAGTTAGGTACTCGTTAGATAAAGCATTTTGTGTCTTCATCAAAAAACATATTAAAACATTCTTAATGATGCTCAGACAATCTGTCCTGGACATGCAGTTGATAATTCACAGGAAAAGTTCTTGTGTAGCAAATTAAAAAAGAGAGCTAAGAGAGAAGTTCAAACCCTGCTTACTTTCTTGCCACTGCACAGCTGACCTTCACTACGCGAAGTGAGAGCGATGTTTGTATGTCATTTTTGGAAAGTTTCAGACATGGTTGGAAGCAGCCCTGTTAAATTCACTCTGGTGGATCTTCTGAAACAGTTCAACCATCAGTGTGTACTTAAAGACTTAAAGCTGAAAGTCACAACTTCATTTCAAATAGAACCTGCCAGAGTCAACACAGTAAAAAACACGGCTGCCCTAATAGTCATTTACAGATGATTAAATGTATTTTATAACAATGTTTTTAATAAAAAGTAGAACATAACGAGTTCAATAAATTATATGATGATCTCTGACAGAAAAATAGAAGGAAATAAGTGTGTGAAAGTTTGCCGCTCTCCTACTGACAAAATGTTTTGATTTGTTGAGATTTCCCTTCAATGACCTTGTTCAACGACAAAGTTTAATTTGCTCAGTAGGATGGACATAGTTAGCGAGGGCAGCGCGCTGTTCTCTGTTGCGGCCCCATTTTGAAATAAAAGCTGATAAGATGACTGCTTTTTTTTTTTTAACATTTTGTCTGGAAGATATGTTTATCTATCCAGATCCTGCAGCACTGAGCTAACAGCTTAACGACAACCAGACCAGAGCGCTTAGAGCCTGCAGGACTGCTGCCTCTTGTCCCCATCCTTCTTTCTTTTACATCCCACTATTTGTTTCTAAATGTAGCGCTGAAGTCTTTGTAGCCTAGCAACAGCCAATGGTGGATGTACACTGTATTCACACAAACATGCAAGCACACACACACACACACACACACACACATACACACCCACACAGATAAAGCGAGTGTATTGTGCACTATATTTTGGTTTCTGATTTTTCTTTTTTTTGTTTCTTTGTATTCTGTAGTTGGTGCTGCTTCTACGTTTATTCATAACTGTGCCTTTCTACCCTTCATCTCACCAATTAAAAATACACCAAAGAACAATATTCCCCATTCATGGGTGCTTTATGGTGGCTTTTTGGCAGCTCTCCTTGCATTTGTTTGTTAACATTATTTCTCAGCTGCGTGCCTTGTGTGAAGCATGACTTCTGCTGTTACAGCAATGCAGCATGAAAGAAGATGAATAAAGTTGCTCGATAAATACATTTCAACAGCAAGCCACAGGGGTTTGCCAAGCTGGAAGTCTGGAAACATAACATACAACACATTTCCACTGACAAATATGTTTTTTTCATATCATTCTCAAGTCTGTTAAAGGTAGAATCATTTCCAGTGAGAATAAGTGAATGAGTTGTGGTTGCTTCATGAGAGTGCTGCAGCCTCCATATATCAGCTCCGCAGTAGCTGCTTGGCCTGTAGCCAGAGAAGCAGATAAAGAAGCCTCTCTGTGGTGGTTTCTCATGCTGTCTCTCTCTCTCTGACTGAATCCAGGTACTCCAAGATGTACGACCCTGCCAACTGGCTGGAGATTGACCCGGTTAACGGTCGGATTTCTACCATCGCCATCCTTGACCGAGAGTCCCCCTATGTCAAGAACAACCTCTACAACGTTACCTTCATGGCTTCTGATAACGGTGAGACAAGAGGGCAGCGCTGGTGTCCTGCACTAACCCCATCCCCCACACACAGAGGTGGATTGTGTTCACTGTGCTTCAGTGCTCTTTCAGTAATTGCAGTGGTGCTGGTTTTCTTGTGGACTCAGTGTCATTGTCCAACTTCTGCAGAGTATCTGCAGTGTTGGAAACAGTAGCTAGTGAAGCTATAGGCTCATCTTCACTGGGAGTCGTTCAAGTGCAGCAACACTACACTTTTACTGAAAATAGCAAGCTACTAGCGACTTTCACCCAGTGTCTATTTGGTCCTGTGTTTTAGGTCACACAAGCCAATGCTGGAGTAGAGTTTCTAAAACAGGCCATTGATCACAGATCACATTGTTCAATGGGAAACTTGTTAATCTTGCATTACATCATTAAGATTTTTTTTGATTATTAAGTCTTGCTATCCAAAACCTGCAGAGTTTTAACTCCAATGAGCAGTAAAATGATTCATCAACACTGTAGTTACACAACTACTTAACGATGCTGTAAGTTTCATACACAGCCTCTCTGATGGAAGGAAGATATTGGGTTCTTGTCCGTCTTGTGGTTAAGGTAAAGGTTTGGGTAGCTACATTTCCTGACCAAATTGAAATTAGGCTCTTATTTAACAGAATTGGAGGATTGGAATTGGAAGACTTCTTCATTTAGACAACAGACGTTCTGACAACCTTTAACTACATTTCAGTGCTTTATTCCCATAATCCAATGTCCTGATAAGGGAGGCTTGTTGACAGTCTTTTGGACACAGTACTCTCATTGATTTCTCATGTTTTTCTGCCTATTTAGTGAATGATCCCCAAAGTCTTGCCGTTGTTCTGATCACAACTGTGCTTTATAGCCACAGAAAAGAGGATTCTCTGTTCAAAGTTGAAAATTGTTCAAGAGGAATGTCATTCAGCAGGAGCTCCATCCATCCCCTCTACCCTGTGCCTTCTTCATACAGAGACCCTGCTGTGCTCCAAGCTTCCTGCTAACTGACTGTCTTAGCACATTCTCTGCCCTTGTCGAGCACACGCACGCTGCAAGGAGCTCACTGATAAAAAAAAAAAACTGTACTCAGACACAAGAACAAACACACGCAAGCTTGTGCAAGAGGTTACATGTCTGCGATCACAATATGTGCTTTGGTCAGCTACTGTTACTGAGCATACTTTAGTTTATACTGTGTCCATGAAGAATGCATTGTTGATTTGACAGAGGAAATGAATATATTGTAAATATACTGATGTAGTGGCCTTGTCACTAATAGTATGCATAGCTTAAATGATGTGCATACTCTGCACCTGCCCTTCGCCAGCTTGCAATAACTACATTGTTAATTAACCCCCATATGTTGTTTTCAAAAATCTAGTGGGAATACTTTTGCTGCATGTCTGACATTATGAAACTGGACATTCACTGAAAGAACAACGTTGGTGATTTCTTGTGTTTTTCATATTGGCAACAAATGCCATGAAAAAACGTTTTGACTTTCCTACCCCGCCTATGACTCATAACTCCACACCCATAAAAATGACACTGACACTCACTTCAGCTGAGTTTTAAGTCACCTCAACCTGCAGATAATGTGTCCTCTCACCAGGGACTACAGATTGAAGTGGGTGCAATAAAAGTATTGTGTATTGTTGCTGCTAAATAAACAATAAAGTAAAAACCAGAATAAAATATTGAGCATTTTGTCATTCTGTGTATCCAGGTATCCCACCTGCCAGCGGGACAGGCACCCTTCAGATGTACCTGCTGGACATAAATGACAACGCACCTCATGTGTCCCCCCCTGAGGTGGAGATGTGTGAGAGGCCAGATCCCAACGCCATCAACATCACAGCCAGTGACCCTGACCTGACTCCTAACGCCGGACCCTTTGCATTTGAACTGGCCAGTCGTCCATTGGATGTACGGCGTAACTGGACGCTGGGTCGCCTCAATGGTCAGTATGTGATGATGTGTCTGAGCGCGAGTTTTGATGTGTATCTTCATTCATTCACTTTCTTACTTTCTGTACCTGCTTAAAGGGGAAAATACAAGTAAAAATCAAGTTATTTAAATAGTTACTTTATGTCAGTGGAGAATTTCATAGCGACAGTCTCAGCCTTCCAACAAGGTACAGAAGTGAACTTTGTCTTGTCGTGTTCTGACAGTCCAAAAAGGTTTGATTTACCTCATTATGTACTTCATGTCCAGTAAATAATTTTAACATGGGTGACACTTGAGACCTCACACTTGGACTGAGTCAGACTTAAATCACAAAACCGAGCCATTTGAAATTGGATTTGGATGTGACCGTAAGGAAACTGGCGCTGTAGTTCCTAGTGGACTTCCAAATTTACACAGGAAACTGTTTTCCCATTTCCTTATTTCCATTTGTAACACAGTACAAGTAAAGAGAAATTATCCACTCTCTGCTCTTAGAGAGAAAAGTAGAAAACATGGAAAGGTAAACTATGGACTTGCTTGTTTTTTGTGGCGGGAGCTATTTAGGAATAGACATTTTATTACCCTTTTTAGCTAAGCAGTTTTGGAAGTTATCTCACAGTAGCTAATGAATTTCTACAGGTTCAGGCCTGGTGTAAGGTTTGGGTAAAGTTTCTACTTCTGTATTTTGTATATATTTTTTTTCAGTATATTTTAGGTGGTATTTTTGAAAATGTCTTTCCATCAGCAAATATTGTTATAATGGCTTTGCAAAGCAAAGAACCCCTAGCTGCTCCACTGATCACCATCAGCAGAGTCTAGCAGTAATGGGCAGCTCCCAGTGTAACTGAGTTGCACGAATATGTGAGGAATTAGCACACTTGGCTATCTTTCATTTTCTCTACCTATCTTTCCATCTTCATCCTATCAAACTCCAGGCGAGTATGCCCAGCTTCGACTGCGGATCAGCTCCCTGGCCAGCGGGATCTACGAGGTTCCCATCATGATCACAGACTCTGGCAACCTGCCCATGTCCAACACGTCCTACCTGAGGGTCAAGGTCTGCCAGTGTGATCACCACGGAGACTGTGTGGACATGGAACGAATCATTGCTGCTGGACTGGGCACCGGAGCCATCATTGCAATCCTCATCTGTATCATCATACTATTAGGTGAGCCTCCCACGCACTCGCATATTTTCTGCTCGCGCAAAGTGAAAGAAAATGTAAATGAAATTTGTATATGATTTTAAAGCTGAAATCTGAAGGTGATATTTTCTGAAATTACATTGTATCTGTAGTTTTGGCAGGCTGTGTTGAAGGCAGTAAAGCGAGCATCTACTGGGCTAAAGTCTGATTAAAAGTTAAATTGAAATGGACAAAACAATAGCAACACCTCTAACACCACTAACTTTAGCCCCACAAATGAGTGCCCAGTTAAATTAGGAAATATCTAGCAACATTTCAGGTGGACTTTCAGTTTTACCTCCAAATAAAGTGATCTAGATAATCTGGTAAACTAGTAGTTTGTTTATAACCTGTTTGATCAAATGTCAGCTCACGTTTCTTGCACAGTATTTTTAGCTACATGTTGCTGTATAAGATCTCAGCATTACTTGGAGCAATTACTATGGAACAAAGACACAATCAAAGTTGAAATAAACACTTTTAACACCTTTGTTATTTTACTTGATGATGTGTTTAGATGGTACATATTCTTTAATATAATTATAAAGCTCAATGAAATTACCACACACTAATTAACACAGAGAAAACCTTCAGCCAGGTGTTGTTATTTCATCTTCAGAGTACTGATAGATTTCTGGGTCACTGGGTTTGTAGTGAAGCCGCCATGGTTTATGTGTGCTCTGTGTATTTTAGTGAACATGAACTTGGAGGCAACAAGGTACGTACACAAGACACAGAGGGTGGTAGTGGGGTAGGGGCGTTTGGAAGGGAAAAGGCCGCAGCAAAGCTTTGCCCCAGGGCCCCTGACTACTTTAATCCTGCCATGCCCTTCTGTAGTACCTTGGGGGGAAAAGGTATTGCTTTGCTCCATCTATTATTTGCATTTAGAGGCAAAATGTTTCTTGAACTGATTTTCAGTTCAAACCTTGACAGTTGCTATGGCACCACCATTAGGAGCTGTGCAAAATTTTGGGCATTTTAGTTTATGGAAAAGCCATTTGTGAAGAGGAGAGAAAGAGCAAGGAAGAGAGACAGCAAAAGTAATTGGCTACTGGCCCTTGGGCCTGGTCACCTAAAGACAGAAGAGTTAATTTAAGGCTCGGCATGTGGCACATTGACCACGTTATGGAATGAGGCCAATACTGGAGTTGGGCACAAGCAGCGGTCTTGTTATTTTAAATAGACTGGATGTGTTGTCTTTTGTCTTGTTGAAAGGCTACAAGCAGCCAGCCTTCCTGTTTCACAGAGAAATGCTCCTAGTGGTGACAAGCCATTTTTCAAATTGATTCTCTCGGGTTTAAATTGTCCTCACTTAGAATTTCACTCAGTGTCCTAATGTACTTTGTACCCTCGAGGGTACAGCGGTGCAGGTTTACAAACACATGCATGTGCACACCCCAAGCTCCTCGGTCTCATAAATCCACCCAGATTTATGTGATCAAAAGAAGAAAGATTTGCATCGATTCGCAAAGATTCGAGTTTTAAAACCCACCAGTTGTCTCAAAATAAGAGTTTTGTGTTTCTGCCATTCCTTAAAATACTTAGTTGCATATCAGGGGATTTCAGTTGTTGTTTGGTATCTAACTAAGACTGTCTACAAGGTACACCAAGGAGATAACAGAGGCTTTGAGGTAGCTGTGTTTCCAAAAGTTGACAAGTTTAAAACTGCAGAGATTGCTTGCCATCACAGAGTTCACTGGTATGCCTAGTGATATTTCAGAGCAGTGGTTCCCATCCTTTTGGCTTGTCACGTATACTCACAGTTCCTTGTCACCTTTTTTTATTTTATTTAAAAGGTCATGGTCCCCAGAGGATCGTCACTATCTTGATTCCGTGAGCCACTTTTACAGCAAACGTGCATACAAGTATTGCATTATAAATGACTGAATTCCAAGATATTTGCCATGCACATTCAAGCTCCCCACCGGAAGCACAGGAAGAAACCGTTTTTAATTTAAAGATGATTTGATGGGATGTCCTGCAGTACCATGCTGAGTGCCATGGCACACTTGTGCCAGTATAAGCTGTGTTTTCTTACAGTGAGGTGTACTGGACCTGTTGGGCTGCTAGTGGAGCTGCAGAATGTTGTTTTTTGTCAGACTCCTCTGGAACCCTCTCATGAACCTGACTTGTCCCTTATATTGAATAGTGTCCTCCTCTTCTTTTGTTACACTTGTCACACAGTGCTGGTGCTGCTGTTTGTGATGTGGATGAAGAGGAGGGACAAGGAGCGTCAGGCCAAGCAGCTCCTCATTGACCCAGAGGACGACATCCGGGACAACATCCTCAAATATGATGAGGAGGGAGGCGGAGAGGAGGACCAGGTACACACACACACACACACACACACTATAAAAAGTTGTAAAAAGTATAAGACTAGCTTGAGTTTCTTGAGTTATTGTATTGTGTTGGTATGTCCTTTTTTTGAGGTTTTTATATCGTTCTGTAGCTTCCCAGTAATGTTCCTTATGTACTGTCATCCAAGCAATCAAATTGTGGTTGAAGTACTCGTTACCGTCAAAATGCTATTTTCCCAAGCTCCTCTAAAAATGCTTTTCCACATATACATGCTACATATATGAGAAGGGAAGGGAAGAGCATCAGCATTGTGAGCTACGTTGCTGCTTTTTGCTGACGGCTGAGTAAGAGTTTTCATTTGAAAAACCCCGAAAAGAACTCAGACGCAGTCGCCCTTTGACAATTTACACCAACACTTGGCTCATTCTTTCACACGCACGCAGACACTCCGACACAGTCACACACACACAGTTTCAGAAATGAGCCATAAAAGACACATAATGTTGCCACACAGACACATACTCTGCTTCACTACAGTTTTCAATCATCTGTCCTCCAGCTAAGATTAAGTGTGCTACAAAAGAGGACCTCGAAACAGGATTAATTGCTTTCTGTTGGAGAACAATTTCCTGTGTCCCTCCACACAACTCATCTGCTGGTGCCAAGCATATAAGCTGCTCTGCACTTCTGCTGGGGAAAATGTTTAACCCTCATTCACCCAGCCAACAAGATGAGAACATGTTTACTTTTACAGCAGAAGTTTGTTAGACTTACCGTAAATGGAAGGAAGCTACACAGTATACACACACTTACAGTACAGTACAGGTGGGGGATTCACCACTCAGTCATAATGCGCCACACTATTTTACTGTTTGTTCGCTTATTCCGGACTCATGCTGGCAAAAAAATTAGCAAACAAAACTTTTGTACCAATTGTTTTTCCCAGTACGGTATGTGCCGGGTGTCCACTGGTACATTCAGCTTCCAGGATACAGCCACAACCTTGCACTCTGAGATCACCACGGAAAAGGCTGACACCTTCACCTGCCTACTTGGCTTTTATTATTTATCAAAGTAACCTCCAGCAGTGAGTATGGTAGCAGTACAAAGTTAGCAGCATTACAAACTCACTCAGGACTGTGTGACAAAGTTTAGCTTGCTTTAAGCAATGTGGGTGATGACTGACTGATACATGTTTTACCCTCAGGGCTTACTGCAGCTGTATGCGCTCGCTGCTCAAACCGTTCAGTCCTACAAACCCGAATACCCGACTCTGCTGCTGAAGCCAGCTCTCATACAGACTCGCT
Organism: Holacanthus passer; assembly: GCA_025331565.1. NCBI lineage: Eukaryota > Metazoa > Chordata > Actinopteri > Pomacanthidae > Holacanthus > Holacanthus passer. The sequence continues at coordinate 386,724 of JAFREQ010000059.1, forward strand.
GCCCTTAACACTTCCCGTACATGCTGAACAGGAACCTGTATGCCGAAGAACCGCAGAGAGCGCTTTAGGGCTTTGGGGTACATCAGCTTAGTTCATGTACCAGAGTCAGAGTCAGCCAATCGAGCTAGTTAGCCTGTGGACACGTTTCCTGCTGCCTGCAGACGTTTGCAAGGCTCACTGCTGCAGCCTGATTGATAGTCAGACTACATTCAGTGCCTGTTACTGTCATTACATAATTGGTTGATTCCCTTTCATCTGGTGCCCCCCAGAAGCTCATAGTTTTACTTATTAAGTGAAATTTCTAAACATTTACCAGAGGGATGGACACAAACTTTTGTACAAGCATTGATGGTTCTTGGAAAAAAATACTACTCTTTTCTCTAGAGCTACTAAGGCCAAAATTTCAGTTTGACCAAAAATGTGGCTGATGATATTAATATCAGTCTCAGCTGTACACGATGTGTAATGTTAATCAGCAAATGCTACCTTTCTAAATTCAGACAGTGAGCATGGTAAGCATTATACCAGCATGTTATCCGGGTCATTGTGAGCATGTTGCGAGCAGTGCTGTGCTTTAGTCCAGCCTCACAGAGCTGCTAGCATGGCTGGAGAAGATGTTTTACTTCATGTGTGCCTCAGGTGTCACATGTAATCACACTCCATCTGACATTTTCAGCTCTGATTGGGTATTCTTTTCTATATGGCCTTTAATCTGATACACGATAATCTGAATGAATCTGAATATTGCAATTTATGGAAAAGCATTATCCCCCAATGTGACAGTCTGTTGTACACACTGTTGGTAGTGTTAGTGAGGCAAGATGGAGCACAGCAGTGACGGAGCTTTGTGATACAGGGGGAGGAGGATTTGAAGGATTTGGACTCACTGATTTTGACTGGCAAACCTAATTTAGTTGTTTACCTTAACATGAGCATAATCTAATAATCATAATCATCTGTGTTATTGTTATGTCCATACAGGTCACTTCAACAGCGTATCAGATATTGTTTCTGGCTTAATCTACACCCACACCAACATTCTCTTTCCTTTGCCTCCCTTTCCCTTTTTGAGGACAGCCAATTCTTCGCTGTACCTTCTGACTTCAGCTTCTGTTGCTGAGCATTTTCCTTTGAAACAGGGATGTGAAGACTAAGAGTCTTACTGAACCTGGAACTTACAAAGCAATTGAAACTAAAAGGCCGAGAAAGTTTTTTTAGTTTCGCCTGGAGCAAAAAATTGTTGGTGCATAACAGAAATCAGAACATTTTAAGACAGAAAAGATTAATAATATTAATATTATTAATTTGAAAATTATGTTTTGATTAAATTGCCCCCTTGAATTCTATAATTTTCTGTGAGCAATACAGTTTTTTTCCAGACATAGTTCATTTTCCCAAACATTAAAAAAGACCAACTATTGCACACCACTTTCAATGATGTGTTACACATAAAAGACTTTGCTTGTGTTAATAGTTTCCTCTCCATGAGTCATTACATAGAAGGAACCAACAGTCATGTAACTCTGCAGTATAAACAATAAATACAAACTTACTGAAAGAAAATCAAGGTTTGCTTCTGCCTTTATCGCTGGTACAGTAACACATTGCACAGGCCTGGGATAGTATTGGGTCTCTATTCTGTTTGATTAGATTTTTATGTTTGTTTGGTTTTTTGGTTTTTTTTCCTGCCGACAGCCTGGGTCTTTATTTGTCTGGATTTAAGTTTTGGATAAAAATCAAACTCCATTCCCAGGAACACACTCTTGCTTTAAGCATGCCAAATACACACACACACACACACACACACACACGCAGTACACACACATTATTAGACCTTCATTTATAGCAGTTCTTCCCTCGCTTCTAATCCTTTCCTAATACTTCTCTAACCCTAAAGGCTTATTAAAGGTTATATAATGCAGTGGAATGTAAATTTCAGTTGTCTTGGAGCAGAATATGGCTTGTAAATATCAGCAAAGGTTTCTGATTTGGTGGAGAATAAAACAAAGTAAAAACAAAGTTTCACCAGTAAATGCTGCATTATAATGTACAGGAGCAGGCAGAGGTTGTGCTTTGGTTGTTGTTCGAAGTTCATCCTACCCAAAGGCCTATACATTATGTGATAACAGCAATCTTGCAGGATCATGTCATGTCACACTGTGTGAGATGGGCCTGATAATATTTTGATCACAGTCTGTGTCCGGCTGCACAAAAGGATACATGCAGGCAGAGTGGCACTCTGCACAACACGTATCTACATGCCAGGCTGTTATCTATATGTATATATCTATGGGGACTTACAATATCAGAGTTCATCGGTGTATTGTAATATAGAGTATTCCAGTTAGTTGGTTTGTAGAGTTGGGCTGACACGTTGTGAGAATTTGGTCCTAAATTTTCAGTTTTGACACAAGCTCTAACAACACAACATTTCTTATGGTTTTCAACTCTTACCTGGTCCATTGTGTAGGAGCCTTCTGTGGCCATGGAGTGCATACTTCCAAAAGACTCAGCTCACACTCCCTGCAAACTATGCAAACTATACATTTGTTAGCCTGGGTGCTACCTAATTAGACAAAAAACAATAATTATAGGATTCTAGCATTTTTAGTGTGTGTGTTTGGCTTTTTCAAATGGTTGGTCTTTCCAAATGTAGGTGCATAAAAGTTTTAAGTTGCCACATTTTCCCATTCTCTTGTAGCCCAGACTAACTCCCTGTTCACATATAAGGACTCGAATACAGTAGAAGAGACGGGATGGCAGTCTTTGTGAATTGAACATCAATATAAGTGCTGTCATGAGCTGCAGAGACTCGAAGGCTCAAAAGATGCCCAGTGGCATGATAAAGAGGAGCTGACAGAAAGTTTAAACTTAATGCAAATGTTCTCTGACATGTGGGAGAGGCAGACAGTAGTGTTCGTTTTGATTCAGCTCAAGTGCAGATACAGGACCGCAATGCCAATCTATCTCACCTGCTTCTGTGTCATCGTTGTACAGTGTGTGTACAGTCTCAATAACAAATATTACAAAGAATATATATCCTACTGCAAATCTATGAGCTGTTCCGCATGTTAAAGTGAACTACTTCATCTTAAGCTAGTATGGAGGCCAGTGTCAAAAAAGCAGCTGCTCAGTTGGAGCGGAGTATGTAAATTATGTGCTCATTGCTAAACATGCCTGACAACCTGTCATTTTTAAATCCGTATGTGTGAACAAGATTGAAGTCATAAACCCACATCTTGCTTCTTACCTATCCTGAAATGGGTTCTTCTCTTGGTTTACAGGCGGATCGCAAACAAGGTGCACGCCACCATAAATGTGTGCTGGTACCCATCACTGACTCATATATTGTTTTTCATTATTGAGTGGAGATTTAAACAGCCACTAATTGTGTCATAGTTGTGGGAATATTGTGAAAATCTAACAGGAACAGCTTGACTCTTGCTGACCAGAATATGATGCATGTGTGCTTAAACCCCAAAGAGAAGCACTAATCTTTTACACTGAGCTACAGCAGTGTTTTGCATGTTTTAGTACTACTTTGAATACTTAACATTACAAACCAGGCTGTTTTTAAATTTTGGATTTGCTTTTTCCTGCCTCTTGTCTTTTACATAAAATATGAAACTCAACTCGCAGACACTTGAGCTTGAGTTAGGTCATCCATCACAGAGAACACTGTAACTGTTTTTATTATGATCATGAACAATTAAAAAATATATGGCAACTAATGACCTCCCTGAAACTACTGAACAATTAAGTAATTAAAAACTCAACAACATTCTCTGAATCATGGTTAGGAATAATGGAAAATATACACAATTTGCTGAAAGTAATCCAAAACATGCATAAATACTGATATAGTTTTTTCCACAGTGTCCTTAAAAAGTGAGAGGGCATAAATCTGGTCCTTGTAAGTATAGAAATAGAAGAAGCTCGCAGCAGTTCCTTTCTCCCTGCCAGGTTATTGAAGGACTCTCAGCTGCTCTTCAGTGAAAAGTATTCTGTTGGTTGGCCATTATTGTGAAAAAAAGCCCAAGGTCAGTCCACAGCATGCTGTTATTGTCCTGAAAAGGCTGCTTTAGTCGATTTCCCTGGAGACCAGAGAGCACGAAATGGTTTCTGGATGGTTGCTGCAGTGACTCAGACAATACCATTCAACATAAACAGATCAGAGGCTGTGACACACACTTCCTCTCTACCCACTGACTGTGCTCATGTGTAAAGAGAAGGTGAAAGAGACACTGAGATTCTCTAAGTGGATGCTAATTAGATAGCTGGGTTCACTCCTCCCTTAGGACAGATGATGTAGGAGAAATAGTAGACATTGCATTAGAGGAAGTCATGGTACCTGTTTGAGTCACTGAAATTCTCACTGCATCACCTATTAAATAGAGCTAGAACATAAAGGTAGTCATCGGTCAATTTATTCTCATTTTATGTTTTTCTAAGTCGTTCCTGATGAATACTGCTACTTTCATGAATCAGTCGAGTTCATTATACCGATGCTATTTGTATACCCAGAGGCTTGCAGTTCACCTGGCATTAGGAAGAATATGCTATTATACATTTGTAGGTAGGTTTGTTGGGGCTTGGAAATGAAGCTCAATCAAAGAACTCATTTTTCTGATTTAACTTAAGTGTGAATCTACAGCAGCCCAAATATTCTACCAAGGACACATTATATCTCTTTTTAAGAAGCAGTGGTTGAAGTTCAACTTGAACTATCTCCATACATAATCACGTGCAGTTGTATGTGAAATCACTATAATCCACAAAACGGTCTCATTTGCATTTATAAATCATATTGTAGTACAATAAAAGTGAAAAGGTAATCCAGTGTTTGGCAGGTTGTGTTTTTAATTAAGTGATTATTGCATTGAGTTATATTTGGTTCTAAATACAATTAAATCTGTCCAAATCTTTCATTCATGATTGAATTATTGGTCAAATCTTGTAATGAATTAGACACTTCAGAAATAATACTGGATTCTTATTCTAGTCTTGTTCATTAATAATAACAACAATAATAATAATAATAATAATAAACTGTGTGTGCATATAGCATTGTTCCAAAACAGGGTTTAAAAGGGGCTTTACAAAATCAAAAAACAGGAATCATGACTGTGTTAATCATAAAAGCAATGCAAACAATAACATCATCAATAAAACAACACGTAAAATGCAATGAAACGTGCACAGTAATAAAAGACTTTAGGCAATATAAAAATATGGTGTATCTAGACTATAAGTGTTTTAAGAAGATACTTAAATGAAGACCTTGACTTAGCCATCCTGATCTCCTTTGAAAGGTTGTTCCAAAATCAGGGGGGTGTAACTCCAAGCACTCTGTCACCTTTGTTTGTTTAATCTGGACGTAGGAACTGTGAGGACAGCATAGGAGTTAAAAGGTTAGAAATATAGCTTGGGGCCAAACCATTCCGGGCTTTAAATGTGATCATTAAAATTAAAATCAGCTCTAAAACAGGCAGCCAGTGCAAAGGTGAGAGGATAGGTGTAATGTCCTCTCGTTTTCTGGTTAAAATCCTGGTCGGAAATTTTGAGCTATCCATGAGACAGTTTCCAAGTGAAAAAACTTGATTGAATGATTGTGGACTCAGCTGAGGTAAACCTGGGTATCCTCTGCGTAAAAATGGAAAGTGACGTAAAACAGCATATAAATGGTGAACAGAATCAGGCAAAGCACTGAACTGCACTGCGTGTGAAACCCCACAATGCAGCCTAGAGGTGGAAGACCTTGATTATATGCACTTTAGAGTACACATGTTGGAACATGTGTTTAGTTTTCCTGGTCTTAAACAGGGCAATTTCATCAAAGATGGATTTGCAGATGAACATCATTATGCATTTTGAATAATGCACAACCATGATTTCACCATGTCATGTATTTCATTGCAGCAACAGGTCAATTTCTGTTGTAGCTATTTATGTGATGCATATGAGATGTGACATAATGTATTCCCCACTAATCGAATCATCCACCACACCAGCAAAATACCACATCAGCATCGGCAAAGAAAAATCTTTGCTGCAGGAAAACACTGCTTCACTAGCACACACCCACATAGAAATGTTTTCATGATAGTCTCCTTTCAGTGATAGAAGTATGAGGGTCATCCAAACTTTCATTTTAGGATTGTCATAATGCTGTGGTTCACATAAGGGGAAGTATTTTCAGATTTTTGACTTCTCGAGGTCAGAGAGTATGGGAAAAAGCCTCGCCACATGAGTGCTGATATAAGATATCAACATATCAAGTTCTCTTTCGTACTGCTTGTCAAATGTCCAAGTAGAAGTTTTATCATTGGTTTATCCAGCAGCTCCAGAGAAATGTTTCTGAAAAGTTCCATATTTGTCTCTTTATTGGTTTTCACTTTTCCAGGAGACACAGAGAAAGTGGATGGGGGTAGAGGTTACCTCACACAGTAAGAGGCAAAGAATTTTGTAAATTTCACAGAAAGTCAGGAAAAATCTTATTTCGTTTCAATATAGTCATATTCTGTAACTACAAGCAGCACAACTGTAATGTGTGTTCTGCCTTTAAGGCAACTTTAGGACTGCAGGTGCAAGTGGCCTAAATGTATTTTCTAGCTATGCCAGCATCCTGGCTGTTTAGTTGCTCCACCACTTTGGTCCAGACTGAAATATCTAGAGATGCCATGAAATTTTGGTTCAGACTTACATGGTACCTAGATGGTGAATCCAGTTGACCTTTGACTGATTTTTCATCTTGCGCCATCATCAGGTCAACTTTTTAATTTGTCCAATATTTTGTTTTCTGCCCAAATACCTGCAAAACACATGACTTTCACATGAGCAACAGCTATACTTTGTAATATGTTTAAATGAGCTAAAGCTAACATGAAAAACTAAAATGATGAACATGGTAAATATATTCTAAACATCAGAATGCTGACATTGACATTGGCACATTGCACAGAAGTGCTTAAGTCCAGCCTCACAAAGCTGTTTGCATGGCTGTGGACTCTTAGTCTTGTTAGTATGCGTCAACTAACAGATATTAATCAGAAATATTTAAAACATGAAGAATAAAAAGGTTTAATACATGCAAGCCTCCTGACTATTCCCTCCATAAAACATCATGGATTCTGAGATCTGGAAATCCTGATGGTGATGTGGTTTAAGGACAGTGTTGTGGATTTTGTAGTCGGTAAAATGTCCTTACAATTAATTTAGGGTCAAAGGTTAGAGGGTGTGCTGTAAATCATAAAGCTTCTTGAGGCAGATTTGTGATGTTGGGCTGTATAAATAAAACTGACTTGACTTACTGTAATACCAACATGTGTATTTGTGCGTTTGTGTGTGTTCAGGACTACGATCTGAGTCAGCTGCAGCAGCCTGATGCCCTGGAGTCAGAGTGTGTCAAGGTGGGGATACGACGTTTAGATGAGAGGCCCCTCCATCATGACCACCAGTACCCCCTCCGCTCTGCTGCCCCCCACCCAGGAGACATCGGAGACTTCATCCACGAGGTATGACAACACGTAGGGTTTGTTTGTGTCAGACAAATACATCTCAGTGTGTCTTTTACCAGTTTAAAGCTATCTTGTGTAAAATGGCAGTGTTTTGTCAGTCTTAAACCAGCAAGTGTGACCACAGCAGAGGAGGGTGTCCCATCCTCACCGACTGACATTCAATCTGTTTGCCCAGATTAAATTCTGGTGTCGGCACATGCACTTCTCAGCACACAGGAAGTGATGAATCACAACTTGAGTGAAATACAAACTGTCTGTTTGACAGCAGTAAGCAAACACTGTGTCCAGAAAAAGCTGGATTTGCCAACATTAGATCTTTTGCTTCTCTCATCCCTTTTCTATCCTTTGGTATAAAGCATCAAAGACTGGCAGGGATGTGTGCAGTTTACCTCATCACCTTACAGGATTTAGGGATATTGAAGTTCAAACAGTTTTTTCAAACAGTTGCTCAACAACAGATGCTATTCGGAGCTGCTAGTATGAGAACAAACCTACTGTAGCAATCAAAGACTTTGATTATTGCTAATTAAAGCAGAATGCAGTGCCTGTTTTCAAACAGGGAAGTACACACAGACATTGTCACACAAAATGATGAAGATTTTAAATGTATTTAGTTCTTGGCTCAGTTATACAGTCAGTTCCTCTGGTGTATACATACACAAGTATCAGTCATGTGTCATTGATATGTGATGGTTTGTGGTTGGAAGAAGATGCACACCAACAGCCACCACTAGGTTTTTTAAGGTGTGTAGCAATAGAGAGTAAGAGCACAGTGTCTTTGTAATTCTCAGTGGTCAGGGTTCATCTGGCCTCACACGTGACCACAGCCTGTTACCTGATTGGAGGTGAATCTATTTAGTTTAGTTAATCCCACAGACGAGCTGCAGGCCATCCTTTGCTTCCTAAAATGACTGTTTGAGGTGTGGAGAACATAGAAATACTATATACAGAACATACTGTTTGTTATTCTTGTTGGTTCACATTGCATGGCATACAGGAAACTACAGTATGCCATTTTTACAAGTGTCATAAGTCACACAGTCACCAGACATTGCTTGACAGTTACCTGTTAACGTATGTTCATCATTTGAACAAATGAATGATGCTATAATTTTTCTTGGAAGGATGCTCTTGTATTCAGGAGGACAAGTGTATTTAGTTTGTCCAAAGAGGGGTTTGAGTACTGTTAAATACTGTTGAGTAACATCTGCCAACAGAAATCTTAAAGAAAAAAAGATAATGAGCAGCATGTAAAGCAAAGACTAATTCAGGCCTCAGTGTGCTTCAAATGAACTAATTTATATGACATGTGGCTACACCACGTCTTAGGGCGTCCTAAGGTGAAGCAAAAAGCCTGTTATCATAGCCTCTACCTGGATATCTTCTCAAGAATTCTTTTGTTTGGCTTTGACACAGAGAATGGTAGAACAGCCAGACAGTTTCATCCAGAAGTATTCATGGTGTTGCATTTGCAGTTTCACACAGTTGACAGAAGTAGTCATGTGAAAAAAGTTCAAAGCCAGCCTACTTTTACACCTCCACACACGCCACTTACTGCGTAATGTGGGTGAGATTGTCTGTTAGGGAAGTTTGTGAAGTTAATGAACAAAACTGGCTACAGCAACTGTACTGTTCATTATAAAGTCTAGTACTGCCCCACACATAGGTTCAGGCCCAGTGAGAAGGTGAACATATTGTGTTTGAATATATGTCACTGCTTTTCTTCAATGCTGTCAGTGTCTAGTTGTTCTACCTTTAAACCTTCCTAAAAGTGTTACACGCTGCACTCTAACTTGGATGAACTTGAATCTCAGAGTTAATGAGACAGGCTTCTGGAAGAGACTGAACTCTTCCTGTAACAGGGCTGATAACTGTCATCACATCTCGAGTGCATGGTGCAGTGGGGCATCACGGGGCGTGAAGTGTCATCATTGTCGATGCAGCCACCGCTTGTTGCTCTCTATGTGCTAGCTGCTTCCATATTGTTTGCGTGTGTGAGTGTGTGTGTGTCTTTTGGTCAGGCTGCATAAAGACATCTGCCAAGTGGAGCTATGAATAATGAGCGGGAGCTGTCAGACATGGCAAGCTGATCTAGACAGCTTAATCTGGCAGACATGACAAGCTGATGCTTCTCACCCTGCCTCTCCCTCTCTCTCTCCGCGTTAATTCTCTCCTCCCATTGAGGTTCAGACTGACAGGAGTGTCTTGAGTCAGACGACAGACGTGGCCCACAAAACATTTCCACGGCTTATCAGATTTACTGCTTTCATTTCGACAATTCTGAACAGCGGTGAGAGGCAAAAAACATTTTTTCGACTGTTAGTTTGGACACATTTTTTTATGTTAATTTTTGATGGTAAGTTTATTCTACCCGTGTGCTTTGAGTGAGTTGTTGTGCAATTGTGTGTGTGTGTGTGTGTGTGTGTGTGTGTGTGTGTGTGTGTGTGTGTGTGTGTGTGTGTGTGTTGGGGAGTGGTGGTTTTAAGTTCAGGCGACGCTGGGTAATCTGCTGAATCTCCTCTTGGAGATAGAAGCAGCATCTGTCCTGCCTGACCCAAATCCTCCTCTCTTCTACACTCCTCCATAATCCCTCCTTTCCTCCTTCTCCCCCAGCACTCCCTACTGTCCATCTCAACTGTCCATCTCAACCCCACACACACACACACACACACACACACACACGCACACACACACAAATAAACGCAGCCTTTCTACTTAACACGCCCTCATGCTGTCCCTTGCTCTGATCTCCTCCACGTCCCACTCTTGTGCCTATTCTGTAGGGGCAGAAGTGGGTGGGGGGTTGGAGAGGCTGGTGTGTGATTGGAAGGTTGACATTTTGAGTCCCATTTCTTTGGGAAAGTGAACTTTCAGAAGGTGTCCATGGGTCAACAACTTACACTGCTCTGCTTTGTTGTGAAAGCATGAACACAGGTTCCTATAATACCCTTTTAGGTTTACCATGCAGTTACTATAGAAATATTATAGGATTACAGTAATCCTGCACTAGATATTGTCAGAGCCTTCTGAGTCTCTCTCAACCATAAATTCTGCTTTTCTCAGTCTCAGTGGTACTCTGGAATATGGGTTGTTGCACTGTCATGTGAAGAATCTCTGGTGCAAACGAGGCAGTGCTCATTTTTAATGAACTGAAAGTTGACAGCTCTGCTTAGCAAATATTTCATACAATCTTCTCTAATTTTGAAGTAATACATATGGATCTCCAATGATTAACCAGTGACATGAGTCTGGTATGAATGTGCATATTTGGGCAATATGTTCAAATATGAAAACTAAGACTAGTTTAATTGCCTTTTTAGCTCACTGTTAAACAAATTTCATTCAAACTCGACAGAAACAAAATAGGTAAAACTCACCAAAAGCATCTTTGTAAGTCTTTTCAATGTTCACTCTGGTTATTTTCACCAACTCTGGTTTGGTGAAAATAAACACTTAAATTATTGAGTTAGAAAAAAATATCCTGGCTCTACACACTGTTTTTCCTCGCTGCCTCTCTCTGCTGTTGCTGGCCTCGTTGTGCTATTGGGTTAGCTGGCTGTCTGTCGTGAAACAGCGGCTCATTCTTTGGAGGCAGACCATTAAATTCACGAGCGATGGATCCAATCACTGATAGCTGATATATTCTATCAATTGCCCAATGCATGCTCTTTATCCCACATCAAACACCGGCTTTGTGTGTGAAGGTTTTATCAGTAATATTATTCCTCTGCCTCAGAAACCACTGATAAAGTGCCATCAAGCATATAAAACTGAATCCCCCAGCTGCTCCTCTGGTGATCTTTTGTCACCGAGGTACATGCATATAGTATATCTCCTAGTCTGATACAAGATCGTGCGAGCATTATTCTCCAATGATCCCTTTGCTTACTTTCTTATGGCTTCTGTATTTATTTCATGTATACGGTTCATAAAAGACCACTGGTCATTATTCAATAGTTGGTGCTCCACACACATTTTATTTTCACTTTGGAGCTAGATAAGGATGCCCTCTCTGCTACAGTTATTTGCCATTGTGATTCTCTTTGTTCATCTCCCTGTCTCCTCTGTTTTTCTTTCCAGGGCCTGAAGGCAGCAGATAACGACCCCACCGCGCCTCCCTACGACTCCCTGCTGGTGTTTGACTATGAGGGCAGTGGTTCCACCGCTGGCTCCCTCAGCTCCCTTCACTCCTCCTCAAGCTGCGGAGACCAGGACTACGACTACCTCGGCGACTGGGGGCCGCGCTTCCGCAAGCTGGCTGACCTGTACGGCGGAGGGGATGATTAGCACCCTAAACCCCCATCAACAACAACCACCTCCCTGCCCCACCCTTGCTCCAAGGCTCAGGTGGTGGATGGGATTAACGAAAGAGGATATGGGGTAAACATGGGATATGGATTGGCACTTCTGTATTACCATGGGACAGCTTGTAAAGAGACTTGCTGCCCCTTGACGACGGTTGATGACACTAGGGACCATTCTGACTCCTGGCCTAGCAAGGCCTGGCACCGGCTAGCATTCAGGCTAATGGACATTATCATCTGAGCGTTAGCCCCTGTGCTAACAAACGTGAGCAGCCAGAACAGTGCGCTCAGAGGGGACGTTTTCTCTATGATGGTTAAGAGCTACGACAGCCATGCTACAGACGCTCATTTACACTTGAATCTCACAGTACAGGAGCACTGGGGTCAAATGTGCCTTTTTGTACATTCTTTTGATTGTGTTCAGTCTTGATTCTGTACGTTGCTTTAAAGCTCCCAGTGTTTTGCAACGGCAACTGGAGGAGCACTTTGCCATGATAATGAGCGTGTGTGTGTGCTTGGGTTCCGTGTCATTACCTGTATGTCTGTGTGTGTGAGAGTGTGTGAGTCATTTCCACAGAGACACACTGGATGGACACTCTAAAGGGCAAAGCCTATTATGAGACGCCTTGGATATGATCCTGCCAGCAAAAACATGGCTTTACTGTATGGCTCTGGGTGTTAAAGGTTTTCTTTTTTGATCTGATTCAGTCAGCTTCACTCCCAATATATGACAGTGCGTAGATCTCACATCAATCAGTTAGCAGAATCAAATATACAGTATATATTTAGGTTTAATGTGACCAAGTTTAGTCTTATTTACATACACACTGAATTAGGGCTGAACAATTAATCCAAACATTATCAAAATTGCAATTTGTCCAAGTGCAATATCCAAATCACTGGAGTTACAATTTTTGGGTGAAATGTGTCACAGTGTACCATTATAAATGAAGCATTGTGGTGCTACAGAGATGCCTTGGCCTGCAAATCATACTCTCCGGACAGAAGGCAACATGCTTGTTTGGCACAGACTCCAGCAAAAATCATCATTCATCATTTTCCTATTTTTTTTCAGTGAAAATGAAAATTACCTTTCTCGGCTCGACTCATATCACCATATCTGTCAAAATAATTGCAGTGTAATTTTTTTGCATATCATTCAGCCCACCTCTGAATACTGATTCTCTGAAATGACATTCTCCTCTGACCAGAAGCTTATTCGCAACTGCTGTCATTCCACATATGAGGCAATGGAACACTTTTCTCTGTCAGTGGCAAATATATTTGTTACGTGGTCTCTGTGGCTTTTTGAGGTGTATGTCTGTGTGCATAAATGGCAGGCTCATTTCACTACATTGCCCCAGTAGTAATGTGACCGACTACCCATGTTAACAGAGTTGGCTGAGATCAGAAGTTTTAATTTCCTCTCTGCTCTCCCACACTGATTTTCCTCTGCAAACTCTGATCATTCAACATCATAAAGCTTTGATTGAATTGCTATGAAGAATGGCTGCCTCCACTGGCTTTCAACACTGTTAGATAGTTGAGGACATTCAGCGCCACAATGAATTTAAACATCTTCCTTTCTGCAGAGAATGTTGTTTCTGCTGTTTAAATATTGTGGTTACGTCCTTGCTGTGCTTTCACAAATGAGAACTTTAAATGGGATGTAGTTTAGCTTATTTGCAGGATGACAAAGTAAAGTGGTGAAAAACACAGTGATGAAATATGATTTCAATTTATTTGTACAGATGAAAGAAAACAGAGAGCAAAAACAGCAGCAAAGAATCAAGGCCACAAGCAAAAAGAACTAAATCTGAAAACATTTGAAGGACTTTTGGCTGCAGAGGAACACTAAGATCTATGAAATGACCAACAAATTAAAATTCCCATCATGAAGAAAATTAATTGAGGAATGAAATATGTAATGAGTATGACAGAGAGAGCAAGAGTGAATTTATGTCTGGTGTAGGTTCAGCAAGCACGTTCTGGATGGACTTTGTATTTACAGATGGATATGTCTGTTTGATGAACAGGTTGTGAACAGAATATAAAGTGACTTAGGGATGACTAATATTCAGGTCTACTGATTAAAATGACCAATCCAACACCTTTCCTGTGTATTGTTTGGATCTGCAGCAGAATGGTGCAAAGGTGGAAGACCAGAATGCGAAACAGAAAAGACATGAGCCAAACTGCTATCTCTACCTCTGCTAACACATCTTTCTAACAGTTTGGGGTGACAAACATGAATTTCAGGAATTAAGCTGATATAACCTCAGTAATTTTTGCTTATTGCTGTGGAACAGTTGCATTTGTTGCAGCTATTCTCCACCATTTTGATATTTTGAGCCATCTTGAGATATGTTTGCCATGGTAGCAGAAAAATCCATCAACTTGAGCAAACCTCAAGTTATTTTGACAACTTCTGGTCAGATTCTCATATTTTACGTGGACATTTATGGTCCCTGGAGGATAAATCTAAAGATGAAATGTTCCACTTGCACAAAACAAATATTAAAGGTACGGGAAACAGAATCACAATTTTTTTCTAGCAGATCAAATACCAGCTAAAAATCTATGAACTGAATCTATTTTTCCTGACTTTTTCACCAGCCCACACACCTTCTATCTGGATTATTCTGTTAAATGCAAATAAAAAACAAGACAATAAATCCATGTTAGGTTGCTATGACAATATACAGACATGACACTCAGTGTACCAGGTAATGGTTGCGGATGGTCTTTGAGCTCCTCATTATGGCATTCTGTGATAATTCCTGGCCAATAGACCGATTCACAATTGTACCTTTAAAATCAAATGGGCCAATTGCTGTGAAGTTTTCGAGTACCTTCATGTTCCTCAAGGGCTTAAGTTTTTTGAATTAAAAAAAAAACCCCTAGCCTCATATTCAGGACCAGTGTTACAGAGTGGTAAGACTGTATGAATAGTGTTTTTTCCTGTTGAGTCACAGCCTTTCACAGTGTGAATTTCTATTAGTGGGAGGCAGATGTTGGTCAAACCCAGAGCTGTACAATAGAGCCGCAAATTTTTGCCAGTTTGGTGTTCCAAAGCTAGTGAGAAGACATGTACAGTAATGCTAGACTTTAGATAGATACCTTCTGTTTTTTTGTTTTGCTTTTATCACAATGTAACTTATGCAGCTGATTGCTAATAAAGGGAGACATCAGTCCTTATTTTGTAGCAAAAGTACTTCTTGATACTCTGCTGTTGTGGATTAAATACAAAAAAGGCAATGTTTCTTCTGTCTGCTGATGATTTGCCTTAGTGTTCTCTGGTATTCTCCAACTGGCTACTCACTGTAAACTGAAATATGTACAGATTGTATTTTTTTCTCTTGTTGTTCTTTTGGCCGTGGTCTCTGAAAATGACATGCTAATATCCTGAATCCTTGTATATGTGTAATTTGGATTACAAATTAAAACGTTTTTGCATGTTTTTATCTTTTCATCATGGGAAAACAGTATTTTTCAAATCTTTTGCAAATATGTCTGACGCCAATCACATACGCACTAACACCCAGTGAGCTCAGTGAGAGGGCAACTTTATTTAATTATTGGCCACTTGAGGGCAGCAGAACAAGCTGTAAACACAACACTGACATATGACATTATAAAGCTGCAATGGCTAACATGTTAGCAAACAACTGCCTATTTTACACATCCAGCACTCATTAGCCATGTTTGGGTCCAGTATGACATTTTGGTGTTATCTCTCATCCATTTAAGTTTTTACTCAGATGAAAGTCATTTTTAGAATTCAGTAAGTCTGTTAAGTACAATATACTGCTTCTTTCCATTTATTCTAGCAGTCAGAGGTAACTGATGTACAGACAGGGCAGAGACCTTTGGTCAAATAATAATGCATTTCCTCCCACAGTCCAATTAAAGTGACCATAGTTCCATGTCCATTGGATGAAGCTGCTTCTCGTTCTGGCCACATCACAACTGCATCTTTAAGAACCAAACAAGGAGTAATGAACAAAACACCAAAAAGTCAGTCTGTTGAAGAACAGACTGCATGCAAACACAACACTTGAACCTTGATGGAGACATGATGAAGCCAGGGTGCAACCAGAAAAGTCTGTTCCTCAGTAGTCCATATTCTTAAATAAACATATATCATAAGATCTGATTCATTTCAAAGGCAGAAATGCAGCATTTATCTGCCTGTTGTATGCTTTCTTCTTAGTGTCCCACAATTCAATATGGCTTGTCATTTCTATAATCTATACTGTACAGGTACATGTCAAACTGAAGTTTGTGACTTACAACATAGACCAAAAAAAGCTCCCTCAGGGTATAAATAAGTGGAGTGAGAATTAAACTCCATCATTATCTATGGTCATCTTGGCACGTTTGAAATCACACTGCCTACAGGAGAGTAGAAGTTATATTTATATATTTACTATTAACCTAACATATTAAATATTCAACTATATAAGCAACAATCAAATCTACAAAAATATCTTTAGGTGTTATTTAGGTGTTTTTTGACAAGCCCATATGTACAGTAAAAGGGTTACCCGTCATTGTATTTTTTTCTCCAGTCCATACTGGCCATAAAGAGATCACCTCCTGAAGCGATAGAAGTTTAAGAGATTGGGACAAAATCCACAGTCCTCATTCTGTGCAAAAATAACTTCTAATGTTTAGCCTTCTAATGCAGGCTGAGTTTGACTAATCAGATTGCTATCTTGAGAAGTTACAGTCTTTTTGGTGTGAATATCCCTCCTTGTGTTTCCATGGACAGTGTTGAGTCGTTGCTGAGCAGCAGCAGAGGGATACTAACATGAAGACCATAACTTTGGAACCCAGTTCATTAGTTAGGGTTTGTCCCCCATCTTTTACACTGAAATTGATTTGCGAAACCAGTATGGAAAAGATTATTGATTACACCAACCACTAATGCTTTCAATGTAAATATGATCATGTGAGTATTGTAAAAAGATACCCTTGAAAAAATGTGAAACTCTTCTTCAGCTAAACTGCTTCATCAGAACTGTGGGGGTGTGCTGTGATCAGTTTTGACTGACAGAAACCAAACAAAAGCACCTGTCAACAGATTCTGATCTATCTATTCATGTAGAATCCTGAAACATCATAACTTGTGCTGTAGTACAGGTGATATATACACGTTTCCAGAGGATAATATTGGAATTACAGAAAGCATCTTACTGAACCATTACCTTTGGTCTCTGTGAGGCAAGACTGTCTTATTTGAGAACGAGGTCTCGGCCTGGCCTTCAGGTCTTTCATGGCCAACATCCTTCAGAGGACCCAGCCTCTGAGATTGAAATTGAAATGTTTCACACTTTTGCAGGTGTAACTGTGTCTGTATGTGTTAGCACTGTGATTGACCAGTACCTATGGTTTAGCTGGTCTCTCACCCAGTGCATTCTGGGATAGGCTACAGTTGAACAGAATGAGTGCTTTTAGAAAATGGATGAATTCACCTTAGGCCTGCTAGCTGGTCAACCAAACTGGTTTCATGTCAATAGTTTCACTGTTTTAGGAGATTGTATAGGTCATGCATATGTGATTGAATCACGTACATAACACTTTTGAGCAGATTTTGAATGGGTTAATAGGTCTTGTGATTACAACAAACTAAAGACTGGCACAAATCCAAGCATTGTTTCTTCCAGTCTAGTTCTCAGCAGTGTCTTGCTTTTCTGTGGCAGCTTTAAATTCTTCTTCCTCTGGCCTTTTATCTCCAATCCGACACCAAACACACAGAGCGTCTGTGGTTTCAGGGCCCAAGGGCGCATCAGCAGTATCTTTCCCAAGCAGCCAGCCATCCACACAGGCACAACAACAGTGATGAAGGCAGAGAGAAGAGGAAAAACCCAGTCCCTCTCCTGAGATCACACACAATTAGACAAACAAATTCAGTCTGCTACACCGCTGTGTGTGTATGTGCAGTCATCAGAGGACACTGTGTGTGTCTGCCTGTGTGTAGAGCTTTTGCAGATGCTTCAAAAAAACAACAACTATGAAACACTGAGGTTAGTGTCACAATGTAAGCGATCTATTCCGGTAAACTGTCATAGCGTTGATATAATAAAAAAGTTCAATTCCATTTCAATTTAATTTTATTTGTATAGAGCCAAATCACAACAAAAGTCATCTCAAGGCACTTTACATACAGAGCAGTTCTAGACCATACTCTTTATAATATTACTTATTATAGTAATTTCATATCTGTAAGTCATAGGTAACCCACTACACTTTTAAATCAGTGTATACCATTTTGTATGTATAAATCACTCTTGTTTGCACGTTGGTCCCACCTGAAAAACAAAACATTCTTGTTTCACTTCTTCAAAAACAGATTTTTTTAATTTGTCACGGTAGTTGTAGCTTCTCAGCCATCGATACAGAAAACCCAGTAGTGTGTGGGACAATACATGTAAACATTATTATAGAATTGTAACAGACATAATGTTTTTGGGGTGTCTAACTAAGGCTATTTGCACCTACTGTCTCTAAAACAACTCAACAAACAGACAGAGCAGCTTCAAACACTTCAGACTGTCTGCATATAGTTATGCATATATCTCTGTGTGAATGCACTGCATGTGGCTGTGTAAGCATTGACATGTAGGTGCTATAGTGAATAAAATATGAGAATGTGTGTGTATGTACACACATATACTTTGCATATGCCTGTGTGACCAGTGAAGACACTTTGAACTTTGAATTAATTTCTGAATTGCTTCATTTGCAAATTCAAAATGTTAAATTCTGATTGTGTGTTTTAATTCACTGTGTAATTGTATTCCAAATGTATGGTTTTGAAAAATGAAAAAAGCATGATGAATTCAAGATATCTATAAATGGAGTAAATGGTGACAGGGTGTCCAAAATCAGGTGTCTGGACAGATAAATACATTTTAAAAAGGCACCTCAAGTGAAAGAAAATAGAGGGATTAACTGAGTTAAAAACTGCAAGTTAAAAAACTGACTGTCTGAAGGATTGAAGTCTGTTTTGAGGGTGTTTGTGATGTTGATCCAAGAAGGACATTTCCTATTAAAACTCAATTGGCATGTATTACATTTTCTTGAAAAAAATAAATCTCGTCTGCTTCAAGCAAAAAATCACTTAATTCACAATGCAGGCTCCTTAAATTATTATTATACTTATATTTATTATTATTATTATTATTTATAACATATATATGTTGTGTATATTGTGAGTTGTACAATGAAGTGATTCGATAAATAAACTAATGAATTTGTGAGACTTTTATGAAAAAGGTGATTTACCAAAAGCTGAAAGATTACAATACAGAAACAATGTTGAAGTAAATGTGGTGACAGTACTATAGTATGACCACTCTCTGCTTTCAGCACCAAAATCTACAAACAATATGTAGATCTTTGAGGATTTTCTTTTTCTTTCTTTCTGCAGTAATGTTATGGAAAATATAATGTCCATTACCGTCTCAGTTGAACCTAAATAACACCATTTTCATTTTTAATTATATCATTTTATAGAAAAATGATTATGCGTATCAAAACAACTGTAGTCATTTTCGAGCTAAGATAAGAACTTTATTAATCCCAAAGGAAGGAAATTCTTGAGCTACATTCTGATACACCTATTGTCACAAATATGAAGTTATTTATCACTATTCGATGACTTATGAGAACAATAGGTGTTTAATACAAATAGTCTTGTGTGAATGACACTTGTAATGATCTGAAGAAGGAAGTCCAGTCATTAGGGGTGTAATAAGTGCTCTCCCACCTCATTACCTCTGCTGTGGGAGAGCTGCAAACGTGTTATTTCATGCCCAAATCCACTGTTGTAATAGTTTCATATAATAGATTTACATTACTATGGAAAGTTATTAGGCTGTAGGGGATATTACTCCCTCTATTACTGGACTGCTGGTGATACGGACAGCAGATTGTACTCTATTGTCCAGCTCACACAGACTGCAGAACTGTGGCTTGTGTACTTTGATGCATTTGGACATACTGTACTTGGCACTGTTATCGTGCTTTCAGCCGCATACACACTCACACACACACATGCAAACATAGCTCACCAGAGAAACACTTTTACCTGAAACATCGTATCTCTTATCTTTATTACAAGTAATGTTTACTTCACATTTTTCTTCCTATGCTTTTTTTGTCATCATCCTATTTCTCCACATTGTAATTCTACTGCCGGCTTGTCTACTCTGCATGGACACATCTGCTGAATCTTCTGGAGTCTGTTCCAGAAAGTATGTATAACAAACTCTGAATCTAACCTTGGACTCTGAGTTGACTAACCCTGAGAGGGAAAACTTACTTTTCAGTGAGTCATGCTGGGTTCAGACTGTACAACATAGTTCTCTGTTTCAACGGTCACTGTGTCAGATTAGACTATTATAGTCATAATCCTTGCCCAGTTGGTGGCGAGACAGACTCCATGTTGCTCCCTGACCGATCATTGCTTGTCTTCACGACATGTGTGATGCCCCCCAGATGGAGGTGCTATGTCCCTAATCGACTTCAAGGAACAGCAATGTAAACAAACAGTGCTGGTGTGCATGATGCTGGCTGTTTGGAAAAGCCTAAAAAGAAAGGGACGCTGACCTTTCCTCTGTTTCACAGTTCCCCCTCGCAGCACCAACCTTATTCCTCTTTTTAAAAATCTATGTTTACAGTTGTGTTCCTATTTCCCAATGACAAAACGTTGTAACATGCTAGTTGTTTTGCCGGGATGCTGTGATGCGTCCCAGGTGTTGCATCAACTGTCATCCACTGTGATACACTTCACGGGATAAACCGATCGATTGCCATGCTCAATGACCATTGTCATTTGCGGATGCACTGACATCATGTAGTCTGAACTTGGCATCAAGCATATCTGTGGTGGCTTGAAAAAGGCTGTCATAGGCCAACATATCACAGGTGTAAATAATAAATTGAGTAATGGCTGAATTCCATTTTGCTGCTACAGTTTCAGGGTGCTGGTATTATTCATGCTGGCTCACTGTCACACTATCATGACTTAGTGAGACACTTGAGTAGAACAGAGCCATGGTTAATGTTATTAGTAACACCTGTGCTTTTCCTAATATGACAAGTCAAACTGCTTGCTGGGACAGAGGACTATGGGACAGCAGCAGTGAACAAGCCTGAATTGGAGTGGAGAGAAAAAAGCCAATAAATTAACTCTATTAAGTTTTATTCAGTGTAGTCCACTCGTTCATCATTTACCAGACTTGGATTTCATTAATGCGTGCCAAAATGTTGTGGTCTGGTTTTCTGTGTTTTTGTTTGCCCTGCTGTCTTGCTTTCTTTTCTTTCAGTGCGTGACAGGAGGCGTGGCTGGTTTTCCTTCCCCCTCCCTGAGACCTGGCAGATGAGACACAACTGTTCGCAATCTCCACAATCAACTCTCCCATATAAGGCTGGTCCGGACTTCACTCCGGCGCCAGATTATTCCATCACGTATGGTATTCGCTAGCTCCCAGTGTGCTCCCACCAAAATGCTCGAATCTTACAGTCAATTATACATTATTTTTGTATGTATTTATGTATTCAGCTGTAACCCTTCTGTAGATTTTTCTTGGAACTGAGTAAGGTGAATTTCCCCACTGTGGGGCTAATAAAGTTTTATCTTAACAACACTGAGAGCAACCTAAAAACAGAGTCAAATTCAGAAGCTGATTCTGATTCTGACCTGACACTGACAAAACACAGGTAGGAGAAACTGGTGATAAAATACATAAATGTACTGTAGCTCAAACAGGTAAGACACATTTTTATATCAAAGACAACTGTAATCTCAAAGTCTGATCCAGTAATAATGATTTTGGTGATTGCAGTTGAGAAGGTTGAAAGCAAGTGTACATTTGTAGATGTCTATTTTACAAATGAATCATGGCTTAACAGCCTTTATGGCGATATTTCAATATGAAGTAAATGTAAACATAGTCACTGAAATGTTATATTCCAAAACTCACTTTTAAACTACATTTAGTCTGATTTAAAATCTTTCCATCTGCTCTCCAATCATCCTCACTCAGAAATATTCCCAGAATCTCACAGCCACCACTCTGGGAAGGCTTTACACAAGATTTTGGTGTGGGAAACTGTGCCCATTTGTCAGGCACTGATGTTGGAAGAGAAGGCCTGGCTCGCAATTGGTGTTCTGATTCGTCCATCAGACTGCCAGAGAATGATTCATCAGTTTAAAGGACACGTTTTCACTGCTCCAGAGTCCAGTTGCGGTGTGCTTTGCTCTGCTCCAGCCAACGCTTGGCATTGCCCCTGGTGATGTGAGGCTTGAGTGCAGCTGCTTGGCTGTGGAAACCATTTCATGAAGCTCCCGACGGACAGCTTGTGTATGAATGTTGCTTCTAGAGGTAGTTTGAAACTCTGTAATGAGTGATGCAACAAATAAAAGACAATTTGTATGCACTTCAGCACTCTTTGACCCCACTCTGTGAGTTTGTGAGATCAGTCACTTTGTGGCTGAGCTATTGTTCAGAAATCTTATGAACTGACTTGTGGTGGCGTCCTATGACAGTGCCACATTTAAAGTCACTGAGCTTAATACAAGATACATACATGACAGGGATATTCCATTACTTAACATATCACAACACGAAAAATCATTATTCGTTATGTGTGAAGTTTCACACATTTCTTTATTTTTTATTTTTTTATTTCAACAATCAGTGATGTGCAGTAGACAGTTCAGGACAGGGGAACTGTTATTACCTATCTTTATTACTCATCATTGGAGCTAAAGTGGAGTGGGTGAACAGTTTCAGGTTCCTAGGTGTCAGCATCACAGAGAACCTGTCATGGCCATCTCACGTCTCCATTCTGGTAAGAAAGCAAAATTTCTATGACAGGTTCTTGTCAACTTTTACAGAGGAGTGATACAAAGCACTGTAACTGGAAATATTGCAGATTGGCATCGTTTGTGCATGTCTCAGGTAAGGAGGGCTTACCTCAGGTTATGAGACTTCTCAATTCATCCTCAGAACGCCAGTAAAAAATAGTTCTTATGTAGCATAACGGGACAATGACATTTCATTGTGCAACCCTGTGTCATACAATGACAAATAAATAAACCTTGACAGCCTGACACATGCCTCATCAATATGCACAGTGTCATAGTAATTTAAAAAGTTTTTTTCTTGTCTGACTCACGAGTCACGAGGAAGGAGTCTTGAGGAAGATACTTTTCCTGTCTTGCTCAATTTGACTTTAGAACTGTGTTAACAAACTCTCAGGAAACTCTGAGGAGTTTCCCAGGGGGTCAAGGAACAGGGGCATTGAATTATTTTTCCTGAAGATTGGCCAGAAGATTCTTTTTATGTGTTTGAGTGCAGTTACATTGTGATGCACATGAGATTAGTCTGAACTCAGTTCAATCATCTCAAACTGCATACAGAGACTTGAGACTGTGGGGTGTCCACAATGGTAGCTGGCATGCACACTGACACTCTTCAGAGGATGAACCAACTTTATGGCAATCTCTTCTCTACAGGTGGACATTATGACCTACAATCTACAATTTCATTTAGCAGACACTTTGGTCCAAAACGACGTATATCTGAGAGTAAATACAACACAAGCAAGGATCTAGTCAGGAGAAAACAACCTGGATAAGTGCCATAAAACAAAGTTCAAGTTAGATAGGGCCTATGCCTACAGGCAGTGAGGAGGGAATACATTACAACATACAATTAGACAACAATACAATTTTTTTTGTTTGTTTTATTGGAGTTTGTCAAAGTGCCAAAGTGTTCAGTGAAGAGCTGAGTCTTTAGTCGTTTCTTAAAGACTGAGAGGGACTCTGCAGATCGAACAGAGTTTGGTAACTCGTTCCACCACTGGGGAACCACAGAGGAGAAGAGTCTGGCTATCGACCTCAGGGCCTTTTGAGGTGGTTGAATCAGGTGCCTTTTGTTGGCAGGAGGGAGTGTAGACCTGAATGAGTGAATTCAGGTAGGAGAGAGCCATTTTTGTTGTAGTTTTGTAGGCAAGTGTAAGAGTTTTGAATTTGATGTGGGCAGCAACTGGAAGCCAGTGGAGCGATCTGAACAGCGGTGTGAACCAGACATACTGCTGCATTCTGGATCAGGTTTGACCGTGCATGCGGGGAGGCCTGCCAGTGAGGAGTTGCAATAGTCAATGCATGATATTACGAGGGGTCTGATCTTCCTGATGTTGTACAGAGTGAATCGACACAACCGAGCAACAGAGGCCACATGAGCCTTGAAGGTTAGTTGGTCATCAATCACGACACCCAAGATTCTGGCAGACTTTGTGGGTTTGAGTTGGGTTGATTCAAGCTGGATGTTGATTTCTTGTTGTATAGAGGGACTGGCTTGGATGACAAGGAGCTCGGTCTTGAAGAGGTTGAGTTGAAGGAGGCGTTTTTTCATCCATGCCGAGATATCTGCAAGGCATGATGAGATCCAGGCAGAAACCGTGTGGTCACCCGGGGGGAACGACAGGAAGAGCTGGGTATCATCAGCATAGCAATGGTATGAGAAACCATGGGAGTGGATTATTGCACCAAGTGAGGTTGTTGAGAAGAGGGGACCAAGCACTGACCCTTGAGGAACCCCTGTGGATAGTGTAGTGTAAAAACACTACACGTTAGTGCTCTGCATGTAATGGGATTTGGTGATGAGACTCTCAAGAAATGCATATAGTAGCTACAATTAAACATGTGTACATGATAACAGGCCTAATACTGTGTGTGTGTAATCAAAGATGTGTTCTAATAGTGGACATGCACTGCTTGAAGTAATGGAAAGGTACTGGTCAAGAGAGACAATGATGGAAAAGTACTAAACAGAACGATGGAAAAGTACTAAACAGAACGAATCAAAACAAAATGATGGAAAAGTACTGCACAGCTGCGAATCAAAACAATCCCACGGGAAAAGTGTGACCGTTGACTTATCAGTGGTGAAGCATGTGGCCTTTTGTGATATCTGGCAACAGGCTCATCACTGGAAATCGCTTGAGCTACTTGACCAAGAAAGATCATGTCCTCACTTAGAACATACCAAGATGCTTATATAAGTTGTGTTTTTCCTTTACCTGGCCATACATTCGTGTCTAACTCTTAGAAAACTTGTGCCTCTCTGTTAAAGGATAAATAATATCTTCTTTTTAAAAAAAATAAGAAGTGCGTTTTTCCAGAAATAATGGTGGCTGAAAGTACCCTGAAGATAGAAAAAATAATAAGAACCTCCGGGTAAATACCGAGAGGTCTCCAACATTGGTGTCACGAGGCCAAACATGAGACACGTTTGGACCAACCCCCAGGGGGTAGAGCTAAGAATTAACAAATTTCTATTGGTGAAAGGTATATAATCTATATTCTTGTAGGTTGGACAATAGGCGTGGAAATCTACCACATATAAACGAATGCAAGTTTCATTTTAGCTCAGAGAGCTCTTGGACTGTGCCCTGTGTACACTCTGCTTGTTCTCTCCTTTGTTGTCGACAATAAAGTATTGCCACTACATCTTGAACTCCTGTTTGAAGATTTTTGAGACCTGTTTGAAAGTGTTTTGGAGCAGCTTTCCAGCAAGATTTTTAACCAAATTATTGAAGATTTTGAAGAAACTTTTGATCAATTGAACACCTTTAAAACTTGATTTTGGTCCATTGGCCTGAAACTTGGGTCCAGAAAATTACTCTACAATAGGCTGTATGGTTCAGACACTTCTCCCCTCCAAGACACTCTGAAATATCTCCCTGAGAGGTAGGACATGAACCAGCGGAGGGCAGATCCTGAGATGCCAAGCTCAGTGAATGTGGAGAGGGGCATTTGGTAGTTAACTGTGTCAAAGGCAGCTGACAGATCTAACAGCAAAAGAGCTGAAGACTGTCCAGCAGCTCTAGCAGAACACAGTGATTCTGTTACAGATAGGAGTGCAGTCTTGGTAGAGTGACCCTGTTTAAAACCAGACTGATTCGGGTCATGCAGTTTGTTGTCAGAGAGGAAAGCAGAGACTTGGTTGAAGACAGTTCGCTCAAGTAGCTTAGACGGGAAGGACAGGAGCAAAACTGGTCTGTAGTTTTCGACCTGGGCTGGGTTGGGTGTAGGTTTTTTGAGTAGTGGAGTGACTCGAGCTTGCGTAAATGCAGTGGGGAACACACCCATAGCAAGTGAGGAGTTGATGATGCGTTATTGCAGGGTTAAGTGATGGGGAAACGGTTTGTAAGAGGTTGGATGGTATTTGGTCTAGTGGACAGGTAGTGGGACGAGAGAGTCATGTGCTGGTGGGTGTACAGTGAGTTGGTCTGGCTCAGAGAACTGGTTACTGATTGCAGAGGCTTTGTCCGTGAAAAATGTGGTGAACATGTCTGCAGTGAGCAGAGTGGAGGGTGGAGGAGGAGGTGGGAGTGAGTTAAAAGCAGGGAATATTTTCCGAGCATCCCATGTGCCACAGATCTTGTTCTGATAGTATTTGGTCTTGGCAGTTTTTAAACTGGAGGAGAATAATGTTAGAAGACTTTGATAGTCTCTGAGGTCAGCGGGCTCTCTGGATTTACACCATTTTCTCTCAGCCGCTCTGAGCCCCACCCTTTGCTTTCTGGTGACTTCAGTGAGCCATGGACTGGGGGGGAGACACGAGCAGGTTTAGATGTTAGAGGGCAGAGATTGTTCAGAGAGGAGGCAAGTGAGGAACAGAGAGTGTCTGTACCCTCGTCAACCAGAATTCGTTATGAGGAGGCATGGAAGCCAAGACTCCATTAGAGAGCTGGGTTGGTGTGAGGGACCAAAGATTGCGGTGAAAGGAGACCATTTGCGGAAGAACAAGAGAGTCTTCCAGTTGGGAGAAGTGTGAACTGAATAAAATAATGGTTTGACAGATGAAGTGGAGTGACACTCAGATTTGTTGTGGAGCAGTTGAGACAGAAAATCAAGTCAAACATGTTTCCTGCTTTGTGTGTGGGAGGGATGGAGACCTGCTTGAGGTCAAATGATGCCATAAGTGACAGAAAGTCAGTTGCTACTAAAGCAAGAGAAAACATCAGCAGAGGGTCACCAATCACCATCACAATTATTCTCTGGGGACCATGAATATCTACAGAAAATTGCAATCTGGCCTGTAGTTGTTGAGGTACTCTGTGTTGCCTTGATTGTGCATATGGTTCTTCTATCAAATTTCCCCCAAAAGAGCAATCTTCATCTTACTAGCAACCCCTTTTAAACATCCTGAAGAAACTTGTCGTCTCAAGCATCTTACTGCTTTTTTCCTCACACCAGGTGTAAACCCTAACCCTGCGCTTTTACCCTAACCTAACCCTGATTGGGGCAACAATTTATATGTAATTATTATTAGTAGTAGTAGTAATAATACTGGGACTCATTAAAATCACCAAAGAAAACACTAAAGATTTTATGATGTCATAGAAAGGGTTTATTGGCTTGAAAATAATAAATGGCACTTTAAAATTTGTGGGTTTTTTTCATTAATTTAAAGACTTTTAAATGTATTTTTAATCCAAATTATTCCAATCATATGATTTTAAATTACTATAAGAATATATAATATTTGAATTTATATTATGTTAAAAACAAATACCATTAAAAAACAATTTTATACTTGTCATTTAAAAAACTTACCTTTATTTTATACTTATCATTTAAAATACTTACATTTAAAACAAGTTCATATTACCATTTAAAATGTTTACCTTTATTTTATTTATATTATGTTAAAAACAAGTACTTACCATTAAAAAAACGACTTAATACTTATCATTTAAAATACTTACCGTTATTTTATACTCATCATTTAAAATACTTACCTTTAAAACAAGTACATATTGCCATTTAAAAATAAGTTTATATTTACCTTTAAAAATAAGTTTATATTTACCTTTAAAAATAAGTTCTTAGTTAAAAAACATTCTGAAAAAAAGAAAAAAACAGTTAGTATAAATAGGAGGGCAGAGCAGCTCTTTCTCATTTCTGCTCTGACAGTTGAAGAGACAACATCTCTCCAGTAGAGCAGAGTTGCTTGCAGTGTGCCATTACCTGAAGAATACCCATTTACGGTCGAAACATAGTGTTTATTGGCACACATATTTGTTTAGCTTTATTTGGATTTTGGGTTTTTTTCTTTCCAATTTTTTTTGGAAAGCATTTCAATTTTATATTTTTTTTCAATATTTCAATAAAAACATTTCCTCCTATATTGGAGGACATATTGAGTTACAGTTAAGAAACTTACTTCTATATTAGAGGACACTTTTAGTTGTTTATGGACACACAATTTTCTCTATAAAAACATTTCCTTATACAAAAAAGAAAAAAACAAAAAGAAAAAAAAAGAAAAAACAACAAAAAAATATGTTCTCACCAATATGATGAATGATGAAGAGTGGACGGTGGTACACTATGGCAGGATGGCCCAGCGTACTCGCCAATATCAACCCCAGGGGTAGCGAGGGTACGGACGGTCTGTTGGGTGGAAGGACCGTGCACCAGCCTCCTCCTTTCGGAGGGGGAATCGAGTCTCCTATCCTAGCCGGCCAGTACCTCCCCCTAGGAGTGCCTGATACACCGGTCCCCAATCCCGACCAGACCAGCCCGGAGATGGGTTTCTCCATGGGCTAGAGGGTCTGAGGTCAGGTGGCAACCAGCTGACCCCCAATTTAGGAGATTGGTACACAAATTGCACGAGATGATAAAAATGGTCCACCATTTGCAAAATGTGGACTCGAAGCCAGGAAAACCAGAGCCCCGTATGATTGCTAGGATGGTAGAGATTCTGGTGGGGATGATTAAGCCGGCGGCTCCCACACAGCATTTAGTAGACTTGATTACTGGGAACGCTAAGAAATTGGGGACACAGTACTAACCACATTTTAATGGAACACTCCAAGACAGGCCTGGAGAAACTTCTGGAGGAACTTCCAGCTCTCCTCACCCCTGAGTGGAAGAAGGCCTTTGAGGTGGCTGTTGGATGGGCAAAACAAATTTTGCCACACATCACGCAGGATGTAATATACCATGCAGAGGCCTTGATTACGGCCAGAGGGGATACTGCTGATGTGGCACAGGCACAGCCTCCACCGCAGCCTCAGCCTCCACCACAGCCCCATGTCACAGTTTGAACTGCAGATCCACAAACGGTTAAGCGACCAGCTGTTGGGATTTCGGTAGCCACTATGACCGACCGTGGAGAGCAGGTTTCTCAGGAACATCATGGTTCCACTTGGACGACCCTCCTTGAGAGCAGAGGACAAAAAGGAGGCTCAGAGGCTCCATCCTACCTGTAGATAACGAGCTTCATCAGATTGGAGAACAACAGCCCGACCAGGCAGAGGAGCCTATGGGATTTGTTCCCCTGATCGCTTACTCCACACACTTGGAGCTAGAGTCCCAAGCCGAGGAAGAGGGACAGAGTCGGACACACAGGCTCCTCAGACCGAGAGACAAGTTGTAGCTCAGGTCCATTGTGATGAAACCCCAAAGGAGGAGATTTTAGAGGAATCTTTTGACCACTTTACTGTCACGCCCTCCACCTCTGGCGCCTGTTAGTGGCACCTCTCCCTCTCTCGGAGGACGTGGACACAGCAGGCGGCGAGCAGACAGCTGCGGTGAATCGGTAATCAGCGGAGGCGCGCAGGTGATTGGAGCCCAGCTGCACTGATCCTCCTGATGAACTTTTAAGAAGCATTCAGATCCTGAGACGACGCCGGACTGTGAACAGTTTCTGTCAGTATACCGATTCTGCTTCTAATCTAGCTTCCGTATGTTGCCATGTCTAACTTTTTTATCCTCTGTGTTCAGCTTGGATCGCCTGCCTGACGCCGCGTGCCTCCGCTGCTAATCCACTCACCCGCCTGGAACCACACGCTTCACCCGACCAGCCAGTACACGCTGATTCCGCCGGACGCTGTACATCGCGAGCCGCCGCCAGTCAACCCGCACCTCTCCGCCGATACCTCCTGCTGTCTCCGCCCGCCTGCCTGCTGCATCCACACTCCCTCTATAGTTATTGAGCTAAGTGCTATTGAGTCCAGCCAACTGTCAGTCCGAAATTTGTTTGTAGAGAGATTAGTTTGCTTCTGTAATTTTGCACCCCAGTCTGTCTGTTATTTGTAAGTTTGTTTTAGTCACATTCTTAGCTCTGCTATGCCTTGTGTAGGTCATATGCGTACTTTGGTCTTAGTTTGTTAGTAATTTAGTTTTCATTATTTGGTAGCCACTCTCCTGGCTCTGGTAATACCCAGTGTGGGTTTTTGTATGCTATTTCAGTTGTAAAATTGGTTTTTGTGATTAAAACTCCTTTACTGATATTGTCCACCGTGTCTGGTTGTTCTGCTCTTGAGCCTCTGAATTGCCGTAACATTTACTGTCCCAGAATCACCAAGGTTTAGGGCGCGGAGACACCCCAACACTCTAAGGAAACTGACAGAATGGGACTTGGTGGTTCAAAAGAAGTGGCTAATAGTTAGAGACTCATACCTTTGCAATCTACCAGACTTTTAAAATCAAGACCTGCAAGTGGATGGTTTCCTGGGGGCCCATTTTCATCATTGTCAGGCCCTGATGGAGAAGGCTTGGCTTGAGCAATGTTGTAATAGAAAAGATTGTCCTATCATTTAGCATGAACAGCAGAGGAAACAAATCAAAAGAGACAACAGTGAAGAATGTGCAGGGGGCGCTCAGGTCTACAAGACAGAAATTCCCCTATGCGGACATCTGGATTCCTCTGGTGAATATTTCAGCTAACCTACCTGCAGAGGAAAGGGAGAACCTCCAGATTTTAAATGAACATATTGAGAAGAATATGCCTTTTATTCCCCTCTTACCTGAGGACAAGCTCCAGACAGATGTGGATGATGTAAATTGGACAGAGGAGACTGGGGAAAGCCATGTTCGACCACTGGATGAAGTTTTTATCCATCACCCCCTGAACCTGGAACAAGAGGGGGAAGATGGACCACAGTCCTTCCTTCCTTGCCCAAGATGTAGTGGTTTTAGCAAAACATTTTGAACTTTCCAGACCACAACATAATCTTTTATGTCTTTCATTCCCACTCTCAGTATAGGTAGAGGTTTCAAAATGAACCTTCAACGAGATATGCAAAACTATCATCAGAAAATTAAATTAGCTGCATATTATAGAAATTCAAATGAAAAGGAATATTACCTTTCATTGCTCCATCCAATTGGACACCGCCATCGCATTTGTTGCTGCCTGAATTAAATACTTTAATTCACAAAGATTTGGAAGTTTTCAAAAAACATTATAAACCAACACAAGAAAAATGTAATATGTCGCTGGAAGAAGTAAAAGCTTTACGTCAAATAGAAAATACGAAACATATGGTAATTAAGCCTGCCGACAAAGGGTCAGCAGTGGTCATTTGGAGTAGAGAACAATACATAATGGAAGTAGAGCGGCAACTTAATGATCTGGTCTATTATAAAACCCATGTATATGGACACAATCCCGATGATAAAAGACATTGTAAACACATTAAAAAAGAAGAAATTAATAAATTCGAAGCAAGGATAATATTTGATGAGGAACCTACAGCTAAGAGAAAGACGATTTTATGTATTAATACACAGAGATCCAGGGAAATGGACAGTCCCGCATGAAGTCCCCCCAGGGAGACCAATTGTTTCTGACTGTGGCAGCGAGACATATTTTACAGCGGAATTTTTAGACTACTATTTATTTGAAATTAATTTGACCCATAATGATTTTGTGTTTGATGGAAAGTTCTATTTACAAATTAAAGGGATGGCCATGGGCAAAAAGTTTGCCCCGGCATATGCAAATATCTTTATGGCAAATTGGGAACAGGAAATGTTTTTGAAATGTGAGAGCAAACCGGATTATTATTTACGGTACTTGAAAGACATATGGGGGGTTTGGACAGGATCGGAACAAGAATTTGCAGAATTTGTGGACACCCTAAATTCCCACGATCCATCTATCAAATTGAAAACCGAAATTCACACATGCGTTGTTGCATAAAAACAGTTTTCACCCAAAACATACCTTTCGGGGTATAGTAAAATCACAGCTTCTGAGATTTAGACGCATTTGTACAAGAGAGGAATCCTTTAGGGAAGCAGTGAGTCCTTCATTTAAAGCCCTTAGGAAAAGAGGATAGGGTCTTAAAACCTTTCAGGAAAAACCAAAGGAGAAAGATGAGAGGAACTTTATTCCCCTCATTACTACATTTTCCTCTGTCAGTAAGGTTTTTAATAGAAAATTTAAAACTAATTTTAAGGTTATAGACCATGATGGAGTAACTCTTAATAGTAATTCTTAATTCAAGGATTGTTTCAGCATACAAGAGGAACAGAAATTTGAGGGATTTCCTCGTTCAAGCCAAATTACCATCATTGACTTCATTCATCATTGACTGGAAAAACCACATGTTAGAAGCACAATTTTCCAGATTAAAATTAATTAAAAATTTATTTTAGTCCGAGATCTAAGAATTCGTGTTTATGTCATTTATTGTGTTAAGTGTGGAATTAAATATGTTGGAGAAACCAAAAATACTTTGTCCACACATATGGTACAGCATAGATACAATATCAGGAAGAACTTAGGAACAGACACGCCTCTGGTAAAGCATTTCTTGACTCATGGTTTGGGGTGATTAGAATGACTGGATTACAAAGGGATATTAATTGGACAGATTGGGAATGGAAAAAGAGTTAAAGATATTGGATTTTTCGATTGGGCACGGGGAACCCTTTGAGTTGAATATGAAAAGGTGATAATTGGAAACCCTTACCCTATCCCAATCCTAACCCTAACCCTAAATTAAAGGAGGCACCCATTTAGGATTTTGTGGGACAAAGTTGGGCTTTTTTTAAATCTTGTTTTACCTGAAAGTTATATTTTTTGTGAAACATCAGTTATGTTCGGTCTGACATCCATTCATATGTATTGGTACTATTTTTCCAGTATGCCAAAAAAAGAAATAAAAAATCAACTTTTAGGTAAAACAAGGGAAAAAAAGCCCAACTTTGTCCCACAATATCCTAACCCAACCTAAGACAGGAACAGACACTGCTGATTGACATCATAGGAGTCAGTCAGTCCAGATGACTCAGAGCTGAGTCCAGATGAACTCAGATGAAACCATGTCCCATGATGCAACCTCATGTTTACATGCATCACAAGGGATACACTTGAAGCTTGTGGATATCCTAACTAGACCTTTGTGACAACAGCCACAACACTGTGGGTGGTGGAAAAAAAGAATAAATGCAACAACACAATCATTCCATATGTGTCTGGAGTATCTGAGCAGGAGGATTTTCAACAAATACTGCATCCCTGTCTTCTTCAAACCCAGCAACACACTAAGACAGAAACTGGTCCACCCGAAAGGCCACACACCCAAACACAAGAACAGCTATTGTATGCAGGCCAGTGCCGTGAGGGATGCACAGACTTGTTTGTTGGGGAAACCAAACAACGATTAAACAAATGTATAGTTCAACACAGTAGGACAAACTCCTGAGGTCAATACTCAGCAGTTTACCTACACCTGAAAGAGAAGGGACACTTTATCTAGTTTCAAACAGGAGAACCATCCCTCAACACGTCCTGTCATCCCTTCCAAGGAGATTTAACAATTATTCACAGCTGGTCCACATGTGGCCACAAACAAAATGATGGTCATTTACACTTGGTCTCAGGTAACTCCAATGACTCTAATGACTGCCATTACAACAGCTGGATCACACTGAATGCAGAACTGATGAAGAGGCCTGGTGAATCTAGGTGTTCCCCTCTTGGCCTTGTAGGTGAACTGGTGGTGGTCCAGCTGTAGACAGTTGGCATCAGCTTTTCCAGGCTCTTTATGATTATTGAGGAGAATGCAACTGGCCAAGGGTGATCAAGTTCTTTGGCAAGGGTATGACAGTGGATGTTTTCCAAAGGGTGGGAACTGCTGAGGTAGAGTGAGTGGAGAACAGGAGCGAGGACACAGGCCTTCAGCACCTTTGCCAGGATGCTGTCGGGTCCAAGCCTGGTTTGCAGGAGATCATCTGTCACTGTACATCCTCCTGCATGGAGGGAGCAGGGCTAAGTGATTCTGTGGAAGGTAGAGCACTCAGCAGCTCATCACACTCAATAGCATCTTTAAACAGTATTTAATGCGGGGGACTGTGCAGGGTTTGGAGTTGCTGTATTTTTTGAATGTCTTAACAGGAATTGTGAAACTAATGTAGTCTGTGCATTGCAAAGACCCTCACGTTTACATCCCTATCAAAAACTAGGTCTGCCTGAGCAGGTTAGCGCTCTCTCCAGCTGTGTTGTTTTGTCTTCAAACCACTGACTGACAGTATGGGTGTCTGGCTTGCGATATTTCAGGGGGAAATTCCCTTGGGAATAATGGTTAACATATATGCAGACTCGGCCACCCCTGTCTTTACCCTACTCCCTCATTCTGTCCACCCTGAAGAGACTAAAGTGGAGGCGGCCTTAAGCATCTGACACCGCCTCATCTAGCCAAGTGTCGTTCAGAACAATAATGCAGACATCACCAAAGTCAGTGACAGGATGATGGTGGAAAGTGGAGGTCATCAAGATCATCTTCTCAGCCTAATGTGTACCCCTCCTCATCTACCTCTTTTCCTAGAATGTCGAATGTCCGATGGGAGGGTAACAGCTGGTTTGCTGGTGTTGCTGCAGATTTCAGGCTGTAGAGCATAATTCTGGCTACTAACCCAAAAAATAAATCAAACTATATACAAGTTTATCAAAAGTGTTTACGGAGTAAATACTGGATATCTGATCCATCGCATTTGCTTCTATACTAAAGGATGTTGTCCAGACATGTAGTCTGAAACATATTCTTTAAGACACCGGATTCATATACTGTATCACATAGAAAAAAGAAAAAAATGGAATGAACATCCTATCTGAGCATCTGTCAGATAGGATGTTCTGTCACTTGTCCATGTTTACAGATGAGAATAAGAAATGATCACTTTCAGATGGTTCTATAGGATATTGTCTATCTGTTCTGTAAAATATAGAATTACAGATTGCAGATCTGAAAAGAAAAAAAGACATCAGTGGATTCTCTTGTATCTTCAGCCATCATATAGTGAGAGAGAAAAAAAGTGATAATTCCTGGATAATGAGATCATTTCTGTATTCAGGAATATAGTTTATAATACAACAATACAGTTTTCTCCCAACACCAACTATCTGACTATCTGAAACCTTTTACACAGAGAACATTTGACAGCAGCATCCAGAGCTTTCTGAGGAATCACAAGCATCATTACAATGAGAAACTATTTATTTGTTGAGAAGGTCTATTTATAAAAATATGTACTGAACAAGCATAATGTAACGATAACAAAGAAGGCAAATAATATAACCAGTGGTGGGTAGAGTAAACAACAACGGTACTCAAGTAAAAGTACTGTTACTTTATAATATAATGACTCAAGTAGAAGTAAAAGTACTCATAAAAATAAGTACTTGAGTAAAAGTAAAAAAAGTACCTCATAAAAAAACTACTCAAGTAGTGAGTAACTTCAGATGCCATTTATTTTTTCACAAACCATCACTCATTGAAGGAGAGGCTTGGATACATTAATAAAAAAAAATGCACTTCCACTAAATTTTTCCACAAGAAATTATTCAGTAGCTTAACATAATAACTTTCCTCCAGTTTTTGGCTTGTTTTCAAAACATCAACTTATGAAACCAGTAGCAAAGTAACAACAAATTTTAATTCTTAACACAGTTATCATTGACTGAACCCTTGAACATCAAGTTTGTCCACTTGTGTATGTCTTGTCTGTGTCTCTATACAGCACAAAGCACAAAGTGTTACTCGGTAAGGTGACTGTTGAGCTTCAAAAGCAGTTGGCTCTCCAGATTCTTGCACTCAAGTCGTGATCTTTTTGCAGTGAATAGAACACCTGCATGACTAAAAAGTCTCTCACATGCTGCAGATGCTGGGAGACCTGTGTTGATCTTGAGTGACAGCTTCTTTATTTGAGGAAAGGTATTCAAGAGATCCATACCTCCTGTGGACGGACATGCAAGGTACCTCTCAAGCTCTCCGACCTCTGAGTTTCCTGTCTTCATGGATGCAAAGAAATCATCCTCATCAGAATGGCTGTCATGTAAGGGAGCAACATCGTCATCCGTGCTGGTGGCGAGGTGACCTTTGATGTAGTCAAGTCCTGTGTAAAAATAAATATTTAATATTTAAATATAGTTTGTGTTGACATCATTCTGTAACTCAGCAAAGACAAAAGAAAACATGAAGTCTAACCTATACATAGATTATTAGTCTAAGAAGCAAATTATTTTCTTTAATGAAGATACATTACCGGCTTTTAAGATGCTCTCATCTTTGGTCCAGCACATCCTGAACTTTGGCAGGAGAATAGCAGCAGCAATAAGCTCTGGGTCCTTCATAATATCCCCAAAACGCTTCTGGATGCCTAGTAGTAGGGCTGCAAGAAGTGGTATGCAGACTTTGCAGGTTGGCTGCAGCCTTTTCAACTTTTCCTGCAGCTGGTAGAGAGTCGGCAGCAGGAAACCCATGTGGACAGATGATTCCCCTTGGAGAATATTTAAGGCCATGGTAACCGGCTTCATTACTGCAGCATATTCCCCCAAAAAGGCCAATTCAGCTGGATTTAACCTGAACACAGTTAAAAGGATACCACAGATATCAGTAGAAAAATTGTAATTGTCACACACAAACATGTAAAATCATTTTGTAGCAGGTAGAGACTTGTTTTTTGCTGGATTACTTTTTAAATTACTTTTATAATTACCTTTTTATGTAAATCATGTATTTTATATATTTAACCAACTACTAGATGCCCTCGAAAGGATATTGGTTGCTAAATTAATAGCAAGTCAAGGTATAGTACAGGTGCTAATTGTATTGGGCCACACACAACCATAATTCTAACATATTTTAGACTACATATTGGCAACAGCAAGAGTAATTTTTCATAACATCAAATCCCAAACCCTACAACTTACATCTTGATGTTTAATGCTGTGCATACATTCCGGATCGCACACTCTCCTACAACTTTTTGTATGTCTCACTGCCAGCTTCTGCAGCACTGGCATCAGTGGTTGCGACAAGATTCAGGAGATGACATGCACACTTATTATGTCTTGGAAGTTGATACTCAAGGCCAGTGTCCTCGTTCAAAATAGCAGACACATCTTGATACTCCACCTCTTCTGCAGGACCATCGTCATCTGGAGCATCCTCCTCCTGTTCAGTGGCTTCTTCTTCTTTCCTCTCGCCATAAACTCGAAACGCCTTTAAGAAGTTCGAGCCACTGTCAGTTGTTGTCCTGGTCGCTTTTCCACTGATTTTGTACTCAGAATGAATCTCCTCTATTGCTGTAGCAAGAACATCAAATGTGTGGGAGCCTGTCAAGCGTTTGCAAGCCAGAACAGCATTGCTCCTAGCTAAAGAGTTCTGGTCTATCCAGTGGCATGTAACTCCCAAGAAACTGCGCTGCCTAACAGTCCAGCAATCAGTAGTTGTAGCAACATGGCTCACAGAGCTCAACTTATTCATGATCAAGTTCTGCTTGCTTTTGGCAGCTTCTTGTATTTTCAAGACCACAGTTTTTCTTGACATTACTGTACAGTGAGGTTGTAATGTTTGTACCATGCTCTTGAATGAGGGCAATTCGACCACAGAAAATGGCTGGCTGCCTTCACATATAAAGTTGAGCAAAGCTTGGTCAAACGTTGTCTGCCTTACCTGTGGCACAGACGTGGAAAAGTCACTTAATTTTGCATTCTTGAGGTGAGGTTCATCACTTGGGTTTGGGGAGGTATTTCTTTTCCTGCTTTTTTCTATGCAGGCTGTGTACAGCTTTAGCTTGTTGGGGTGAATTTGCTGTTGGGGGAAAAATCCATATCAATAATATATCATTTCATAGTCTGCACAAAAAAATAGAATCATCATAATAAAGGCAAGCCTCATATTCAAATAGCTGAACCATCCCAACAAGTATGCTTTGCAAAACTGTGTGCTTGAATACACTTGTTGTGAAATATCCTATCTAACATCAAGGCAAAACACAGTCATTGTTTTATAACGGTCGTAGTAACTTTTTTTCAAAGATTCAGCCCAACTTTGGAGCGTTTTTTCATCCCATTGCTGATAAGCTAGCGTGATATGCTTGGTATGTGTTTATTCCTTAGGTTCTCTAGTTTCATGTGATATATGTATCCCCTATGTTGCATTGCCGCTACACCAGCTACACCCACTAAATGGCGGTATATAGTTAACCCGGCGACAGGCGGATGGACTACCAACAGTGGTGGGTTGTTCAGTAGACAGACCATTCCTCACTGTGTTAACCTGCTTCGTATAAAGGTGAACTCACTCGATATTAGCTACTTAGCGTTGCTATCATGAGTATCATTTCAGCCTACTTACCGTCACATGTTTTCTCAGATTTGATGTGGAATTCTTGAAAGTCGAGATTTCCACGGTTTTGGGCTGACAAAGTAGGCAGCGCATTATATGACTGTTTGTTTTTGACGTTTGAAAGGCAAACAGGGTCTGAATGTGGGGCCAGGGATGTGCCTGCACATCTTCTGAGGGAGAAGCTGGCGTTGTATCTTCTGCCATGTTTTTGAGCTACAGTGAGGTGAAGGAGGGCCGTGGAAGGGCGGGGCATACCTCCGTCCACCTGCGGCGCTGCTGCTGTGATTGGTTAAGGATGCCTCCCTCAGCCGAGAGCAGCAGAGCTGCAGAGCTGCGTCTGAGCTCATCTGAATTTATTTAGAGATAAATGAATGTAACGACAGGCATGTAGCCCAAAGTAATGGAGTAAAAGTACATATATTTTCTCACAAATTTACTCAAGTAAGAGTAAAAGCATTCTGCAAAATAACTACTCTTAAAAGTACAATTTATCAAAAAAAAATACTCAAGTACATGTAACGGAGTAAATGTAACACGGTACTACCCACCACTGAATATAACCCAGGCTATTAGGCTTCTATCCCAGCTATGGTCCACTAAATAGAAATCCTGCACATCAGCATGTGTTGATCATAGAAACCAAAATATGTTAGCCTTAATAACTTATTTCTCTGCTCTGACTTCCTGAACTGGTCACATGACATCGCTACCTGTGACTCCTTTGGCACCTCCTGTGGCTCTTGAAGTGACATTACCTCAATACAGAAACACCTTGAATTTGCATTTAAAGCTAGAAACACCTTGAACATTAACTGTAACAATACACCGTCTCTTTATTCATTATGTAACTTGCAAGACCTGTATTTGAGGATTAGTATTTCTGTTTGAGGAGTAACTGCCATGAAACAATCAGAATCAAATCAAAAATAATATTTCACTCTCTCTCTCTCTTTCTCCACACCCACACCACAGCCTCTCGCTCTCAAAACAATGAATGGACACTAAAGATGAAGCCATAAACATAAATAGTTCTGTTGTTGTCTCAATAGAGGCTTAGCCTACACTTAAAAGATTAATTCATTCCATTTTTCATTGGGTTTAAGGTCTCATATCAACTTATATTATGGTATTACAACAGCAGACATATTCAAATAACCCATGATGTACTGCAAAAGGTTATATTTGAATAAATTATGCTGAACAGTTGAAGCAAAGTGAATACATTTAAAGTGTGGAACAGCCTGAGTGCCGTGCACTGCTTTTTTTCCTTTGTTTTCAAGTCAAATGTGACTAAAGTAAATGTTTTCATTGTCCATTTTTATAGGCAATATCACAGAACCTCTTTTCACTGCTCAGTTCATCTTTGAAAGCAGTTCAAAAATTTGAAAATGACTTAGTGATATGGTAATTTTTTGAAGAGCATTCATGATAATGCAGTGAGAAGATATACATGATTTCTTTTTTCTTCTTTTATACCAAATTATGAATCGTGACCGCAACTGTATAGAATGTTTTTCATTAGAATTCTATAACATATAAATTAGGATTAAATCTGTCCACTTGTTTTAGGTTCATGGTGAAACCCTGGGGGAATACACGTTGGACCCCTGATTGGACATGAAAGCATCCTGCATCCTTCAACATGGCTGTGTAGGTAGAGGAGATGATTGTTCTTCATGACCTCAGACCAACTGGTTCTGATATGCTAATTTTTATAGAATAAACCATCTTTTTGGATTTATTTATTTTTTTATTTTAATGTATTTGTATGTTCATACAACATTCTGCTGTTTTTGATATGTCAACATTTTTGTTCATCTATTCACATCCAAATCCGTATGCATAGATACAAGACTTGTAAAGACATAAATGCACAAGCATTCACATCCATCCCACAGAAGCCTGTATTGTGTCAGTTTAGTTATTATTAACACTTGGTTAATTCACAAAATTGTCCTCATTTAAAATTTAACAATTAGACTTGTCCTGTGTTAATTTCTATGAATGATTTTGGAAGTAAAAAGGTTTTCATAGGTTTTTAAGTTTAACTGATTTTTTTTTTTTTTTGTCCTCAACAAATATGTTTCATATATAATATGTTATATATGTATATGTTGAACTATGAAATCAGTCCTTTGACAGTCCAGTGTTGCATGTTACTTGGGCCTTGGCCAGAAAATAGTTGAAATATACAGAAAATGTGAAACTGAAAGACTGCAGCACATGTTAGATCTAGATTCTTTGAGATGTCAATAAAATATACTAGAGATTCAAAAGGGAATTTGCTGGTTCTGTTGAAAAGGTATAAGAAACACATGCAAATGTAAATCCAGGATACTCTTTTTCTGATACTGTAAAATAAGAATAACATATTTGACAAGCATAAACATACATTTCAATGTAATTTTCACAATTGGGTTTCCAGATTTTTGATGGGTCCAATGTTTATCTCAAAATAGAATCCATCAAATATCCAGTGTGTAATCTTCTGGATCATTTGACAAATACAAACATATCACCTTGGATAGTACCACGTTCCCCACGTCTATCTGTACTTTCCCATGCCATTTCCTGTATACTATTGTCTGAAGGTATTGCAGCACAGATAGGGTCCAAATAAACCCCTCAGCTCTGAGTCCTGGCTGCCTCCACAGAGAAAACCCAACAGAATGAACTCCTCAGGGAATGACCATACAACACAGCTCCTATCTTAATCCTCTCTGCTTTTTCTCTACTGCTGTTTCCCTTTCTTCTGTGTGTGTATGTGTGAAAGTTTGACTGATATGGTTTGTTGAAAACGGATGGTGGGTGTTTTTTACTTTAACAGCTGGTACATAATATTTCTTGCATATTACATTCAACACATTTGTCTGAACAAGGAGGAATATTGTAGCTTTTTTTTTTAAATGTGATTTTTAACAATTGACTGCAGTGATGGTTATTAAGTGACAAATGAGCTGTGACCCACTGCTGCTTCTCTCACTGATATCTGGGTTTAAATGAATTACATGGATTATTTTGTTAACTCTAAGAGCCTCCATTACTGTGCCTTTCTTTCTCCGACTCCTGTGTTTTTGGGAGTTTGTTCAAATATTGAATAGAATAGAATAGAAACTACCTGTTGCTGCGACATTTTCCTGCAGTTCAGTATTGTTCAGCTTTCCATTTTTCACATTTTCATGTTCTTCTCATCCTCTCTTCTTTTCATTTGTAGGAAGAAAGGAGGGAGGATGTGTTATTAAAATTTACACGTTACAGTTCCTTTAATCCTCACAACTACTGAGAAACATGTTTAAAAGCCCACTGCCCACAAGAGGTTACTGTACATTTTCATTCTGCTGTTAATAATATGCAACTTACATAGCATGCCCCCATGCCTGACACTGCAGGGTGGCTGTTTCTGCCATTTTTGTTCTAAATGCCTCCAAGTACTATTATTAAATAACTGTGTAAGCAGCTGTTCAAAGTGACACACGGAGAATTATCTCTGATTAACTCTACGCTTCCCCTCGCTCTACTTAATGTTTATTACTTTTTTTAGCTCATTTTTTTGGTTCTATCTCTCAAACTCCACTCTCATCAGATCCTTTTCTAGGCAGGTGTGTTCTATGAAATAGCTCTGATAAACTGAGACTGTCACAAAAAAAAATGTCCTTGGTTTATTGACATACCTAAAAACTTTATGTTCTATGTTTATGTTAAAAAATAACCTCTAGTGGCTGTGTGAATTATGACTCTATGAGTCTATCAGGAGGTGGAAGTAGGGTAACAATGTTAGCTTCAGAGGTTGTCAGAGTGGATGGATGGGTCAACGAAGTGTATGACTTTAACATGGGAGAACGCTGTTCATGTTACCATGACCACGATTGTTTAACCAAGTAGTTCCTCTTTTAACTTTGACAGCGAGTTTCTCTAATCTTTAGAGCATTAGATCACAACACACTTGGGCCATTTTTGAGACATATTTTGTAATTTATTTTGACATTTTTATTTTTAGAACATGTTGGAGGAACCCACTGCACATTACTTGCAAACCATTTCCCCATCACTTAACCCTGCAATAACGCACATCATCAACTCCTCACTTGCTATGGGTGTGTTCCCCGCTGCATTTAAACAAGCTCGAGTCACTCCACTACTCAAAAAACTTACACTCTACCCAGCCCAGGTCGAAAACTACAGACCAGTTTTGCTCCTGCCCTTCCTGTCTAAGCTACTTGAGCAAACTGTCTTCAACCAAGTCTCTGCTTTCCTCTCTGACAACAACCTGTATGACCCGAATCAATCTGGTTTTAAACAGGGTCACTCTACCAAGACCACGCTCCTATCTGTAACAGAATCACTGTGTTCTGCTAAAGGTCTTCAGCTCTATTGCTGTTAGATCTGTCAGCTGCCTTTGACAGGTTAACCACCAAATCCTCCTCTCCACACTCACAGAGCTTGGCATCCCAGGATCTGCCCTCCGCTGGTTCATGTCCTACCTCTCAGGGAGATATTTCAGAGTGTCTTGGAGGGGAGAAGTGTCCGAACCACACAGCCTATCTGTTGCGTGGCCTGGAGTCAATTTGATTCCACTGCACCCAATCTTGCAGTCTGTAAATGAGCAACCGGGTTATTGTTTGTATAAACAACAAACAAACAAACCCCAGTCAAATAGTCTTTAAATTTCTCCGTAATTGCCCATTTTAATGCTAGCACTTCCAATTTGAAGTAGCTGTAGTTAGCATCATTGCGTTCTGTTGGATGTAGGCTTCGACTAGCATAAGCAATTACCCGCTCCTTACCTTCCTGAACTTGAGCCAACACTGCTCCCAAACCTTGGTGGCTGGCATTTGTGTACAGGACAAAAGGCTTGGAATAATCAGCATAGGCAAGTATTGGGGCCTCCGTTAGGGTGCTCTTTAAACAATCAAAGGCTGCTTGGGCCTCTGCTGTCCAGCTCAAAGGGCGGGAACCCAATCGCTTATCATTTGGTATATCAACTAGAAGTGAGTTCAGTGGTCGGGCAACTTTAGTGAAACCAGGGACAAAATGCCTGTAGTAGCCTGCCAGGCCTAAGAAAGCTTTCAGTTCTTGGCTGTGGTAGGGGCTGGCAAATCAACAACAGCAGATATTTTATCTGGATCTGGTCTAGCGCCCCTTTGGTCAACTACATGGCCAAGAAATTTCACTTGCTCATGAAAGAGCTTACACTTGTCAGGTCGTAGCTTCAGGCCATGCTTCCATAGGTGCTCAAAAACCCCCTCCAAGTGTTTCAGGTGCGTAGCAAAATCAGGGAAGTACACAATAATGTCATCTAAATAGACCAGTAGAGACTCTGTTACCTGGCCACTGAGACACTACTGCATTAAACGCTGGAAGGTTGCTGGGGCATTGCACAGGCCAAAGGGCATGCATTGAAACTCAAACAAACGTAGAGGGGTTGTGAATGTAGTCTTCTCACGATCTAGTAACCACTGGCAAGGTCTAAGGTTGAGAACCATTTTGCCCTATTCATTGAGGTTAGGGTTTCTTCAATCCATGGACGAGGGAAAGCCTCCTTGTGAGTCACAGAATTCAGTTTCCTATAGTCAAAAATGCCAACTTCCATCTTTCTTCCTCACCATAACAATGGGAGCCACCCAAGGGCTGGAACCTTCGGTAATAATGCCACCTTGCAACACACCTGCCAGGAGTGATCTCATTTCTTGGTACAGGAGGGGTGGCAAGGCTCGGAAGTGTTCCCTTATGGGAGCCGCATCACCTGTGGGTATGCAATGTTGCACCACGTCTGTCCTTCCAAAGTCTTCCTCGTGAGCAGAGAAAACCTTCTCCCACTTACGCAGCAGGGCTGCTAACTGACCCTGCTCATCCTGAGTCAGATCTGATCGATCTGCCAGCTTCAGCACTTCAAACACTTGGTCCTCTTCCATCTCATCAGTGGTACTGATCAACCCCACCTCCACAACACGGCCCCAGATTTCAGGCTGACATCTTGTGCTCCAGGGATGTTGGTTTTGTCTACTTGAAATAGCCTGCCCAGCTTCTGGTAGCATCTGGCTGGCGA
Organism: Holacanthus passer; assembly: GCA_025331565.1. Taxonomy (NCBI): domain Eukaryota; kingdom Metazoa; phylum Chordata; class Actinopteri; family Pomacanthidae; genus Holacanthus; species Holacanthus passer. The sequence goes on from JAFREQ010000059.1 coordinate 431,045, forward strand.
TCCTCGTCGGTAGCCCGTCTCATGCCGCGGTCGGTAGGCCGTTTGGGGGTGTGAACCCCCTGGCTTGAGTTCCTGAAGGAGTTCCTGCATCTAGTCCTTTAGCTGTTCTTTCAATTGAGACATAATTTCCTGTTTCAACTCAGCTTTCCAATCAGCCTTCTGTGGGTGAGAGCGCAGATTAGTTGTCCCCCCTACAGCTGTGCATGTTACCTCAGACCATCGGTGTCCACACCAGTCCTCCTCTAGGAGTAGCGCCTCTTGCTGAAGGTCGTAAAAGGTTCCTTCTGGGTGTTGATGGGCATATCTCCTCAGTGCTTGGGTTAGAGGTCCCTCCTCCAGGCCGAGAAGGAGCTGTTCTTTCAGGTGGGGGCTTCCTCTGGGTCATGTTGCTGCAGCCTGCTATGTAGCTCTCTTAATCTGAGGACAAAAGACAAAAAACACTGGTGCCCGCTCTTTGTACAGCTTATCCAGTTCAGCAAAGATTTTGGCTGCAGTATTACGTTCTTCCTCAGGCAAAACATTAATTTGTCTCTTAGCTACTCCCGTTAAAGCCCCCATTAAAATACCCACTGTGTGGTTTTGTTAGCCCAACATATTGCACAATTCCCTGTAACTGTTCTTTCCATTCCCCATATTTCAGTTCAGACTCAAGGCCCCCAAACTTTGGCACCCATGGTGCACCAGGAAATACAGGCATCATCATGTTTGCACAATAAAAGCAAGAAAACTCTTGTATTAACTCTGCTCAGGCACCTGATCCTGCAGACAATGCCAAAAAGATTTGTTGCATGGCCTGGAGTCAATTTGATCCTTTAAAAGTCTAATGACACATAAATATAAATTAAGAATTTAAGAAAAACTAAATTCAATTTAAAATAATTTAGAAATGTTAAAAAATAGTTTAAAAGACGGACAACGCCACCTAGGGATTTACAGAGCCCTAGGACTCTAAAAGGCCTACAGGTGAGCAGAGTTAAAAACAAGCCCAAGGGTAAATGTTCGCAAATTTATTACAATAAAATCACAATGATCTACAAGAAAACAGATGATGTCTAAACCAAGTCTATTAAGTCCATGCAGTACCCCTCTGCCAGTCCTTTGTCGTCGCAGAGTCACTTGCCCATGTGGAAATGCCAGCGGCCGCCATGTCCTCAGCAACCAATTCCTTCCTGCTCTGTAGCAGCTCCCGACTGTCCTTTTCCGCAGCTCCTCCTCTGCTGCTCCGGTCATCCTGGGGGAAGTAAACAAACCAGATGTGGTTGTGTCTCCGTCGTCCAGTCTGTGTGCTGTCGGGTCGCTGTGGTCTACACTGGCTGCGTGTGGCCGCTTCAGTCCCTGTTCTGCTGAGTGCTTCTGCTTTTCTAGCTCTCCTTGCTGCGTGCCACACCTCGTGTGCTGATTGCTACCTGGGGCTTGATCAGTGTCTGTTGCATTCAGGGGCAATCGGAAAAAACAACACTGCATGCAAAAGTAATCACCCTACATAATAAAAACACGATCCAGTAAAACTGTTTAAAACCTGCACAGCAACTTATAAACACAATAAATTAGGCAAAACATGCAGCAAAATGTCATTAAAGCATGCATAAAAAAAACCCATCAACACCGACCCTGTCACATATCCACAGGGGTTCCTCAAGGGTCAGTGCTAGGCCCCCTCCTCTTCTCAATATACCCAACCTCACTTGGTGCAATAGTCCACTCCCATGGTTTCTCATACCATTGCTATACTGATGATACCCAGCTCTTCCTGTTGTTCCCCCCTGGATGACCACAAGGTCTCTGCCCGGATCTCATCATGCCTTGCAGATATTTTGGCATGGATGAAAAAACGCCACCTTCAACTCAGCCTCTCCAAGACTGAGCTCCTTGTCATCCCAGCCAGTCCCTCTTTACAACAAGAAATCAACATCCAGCTTGAATCAGCCGAACTCAAACCCACAAAGTCTGCCAGAAACTTGGGCATTATAATTGATGACCAACTAACCTTCAAGGCTTATCTGGCCTCTGTTGCTCGGTTGTGTCGATTCACTCTGTACAACATCAGGAAGATCAGACCCTTCCTGTCTGAACATGCAGCACAACTCCTGGTACAGGCTCTTGTAATATCATGCATTGACTATTGCAACTCCTTACTGGCAGGCCTCCCCGCATGCACGGTCAAACCTCTGCAGATGATCCAGAATGCAGCAGCACGTCTGGTTTTCAACCAGCCAAAACCAGCACATGTCACCCTGCTGTTCAGATCGCTCCACTGGCTTCCAGTTGCTGCCCACATCAAATTCAAAACTCTTATACTTGCCTACAAAACTACAACAAAAGCGGCTCCCTCCTACCTGAACAACCTCATTCAGGTCTACACTCCCTCCTGCTCACTACGCTCGGCCAATGAAAGGTCTCTGATACAACCACCTCAAAAGGGCCCAAGGTCGATAGCCAGACTCTTCTCCTCTGTGGTTCCCCGCTGGTGGAACCAGTTACCTAACTCTGTTCGATCTGCAGAGTCCCTCTCAGTCTTTGAGAAAAGACTAAAGACTCAGCTCTTCACTGAACACCTTGGCACTTGACAAACTGCAGAAAGCAAAAAAAGCAACAAAAAAAATAATAAAAAATATTCCCTCCTCACTGCCTGTAGACATAGGCCCTATCTAACTTGAACTTTGTTTTATGGCACTTATCCAGGTTGTTTTCTCCTGACTAGATCCTTGCTTGTGTTGTATTTACTCTCAGATGTAAGTCGCTTTGGATAAAAGCATCTGCTAATTGAAATTGTTGAATTATAGAACTGTAGACAGACAAAAACAGGGCTAAACGCACAGGAAATATTGCACTTAAATTCATCAAGTGGCTTGAAACTGGACTTGATGCATTGGATTGATGGAGCTTTAATGTTTGTTCTGATGCTACACAAGAGGAGTACTTGAATAGTGTCCTTGCCTCCCACCTCTAACACTGTTGGGAGACTAGTTCAGCATGAGCCCAGCCACCTTAAACAGGTTTAGGGTTAGCATTTTACCCCTGCCTTTTCGAGAGTCTGTGCTCACCACTGTGTTCTGATATTAAAATACCTTGTTAGCAATTTAGGCTTTTTTATCCAGACAAACAGCGGAGTGTTCCTGTAAGTGACATTTTTCTGAAGCTATAGTAAGATTCATGGGTTCCCCTCCAGGGAGGTTTTACCTCCTTTACTTGCTACCTGTATGACAGCTGCAGGAGCTGTAATGAAAGCAGCTACCTTGTTAAATTTTCTGATGATACTGCACTGTCGTGTCTCCTTCAGGGTCCACGACACAGTAGCTGTGCTATTCCTTTGCTTTTGTACAGTGCTGTAATGATCAATTGATTCTTGTAAGGATTTGGGTATACTGTCACAGTCTGCTATGGTAGCACGTAAACACTGAGATTATTGCTGTATGGCCAGCAGAGAGGTTGTCTGCTCTGACAGGTCTTTTCTGCTATGATTATTTTTGGTTCCTTCTTACATTCTTTTATTCTAAGGCTTTGACCTTTTTTTGATCTGCTGGTTTCATAACTCAGACAAAGCCTTAGCAACTTAATTAACATCTGTTCCAAGATTAGTGAAGTGACACAGAGGGATGTAGGATCTTTTCATCACCAATAAAGTGGAAGAAAAGTCATGTTCATACTCAGTCTACCAGAGCACATCAATATGTCAATATGTTTTATCTGCAAAGTTCTATTTCAAGCTTTTCGTTTAATTCTGAATGTTCCTCAGCACAGAAACAGTCTAACAAGTAATGCCATCAGTTTTAATTACCCCAACTTTTTTTCCCCACCAAATCATGTTGGCACTTTAGCATGGTGGATAGGTCTAAAAAAATATAGCCATGAGCTTCAGCCACAAGAGAAAGCCTGTCAGCAGTCTGACTCAGAGCTGTAGTGAATTCAGAATGCCTTGTTGATGCAATTAGGAACACAATACATCTGCTGAAGTCATCCAAAACTGACTGCAAGTGTCAGCACTGAAAGCAGTTGTTAAATTCACGAGTTTAAATCCATTTTTGTGACCTTTTTTCTTTTTTTTTTTGCAGCTTGAAGATTGACAACCAACACTGACATGTAATGTAACATGCTATGTACATGCAGAAATGTAATTTGTGCAACTTTGCATGTGAAAAAAGGGTTTCCTTCAACATTATAGTGAAACATGGTGTTTACACAAGAACATCACCATTACCATTATCACCACATGTTCAAGAAGAGTGTCTCTGCACATTTCAGTCAGTCAGTGCACTGAAGGTGCATCTATCAAGATCACACACTCAGATTGATGATCATCCTATTGATGCCATGAAAAATATGTTCCAATGCCAATTTTGTGACTTCAAAGAGGCATGTGCAGATTTTTGTTTTACCTTTGTGTACACATATCCATATGCAACAAAAGGTACAGTGCCCCAACCATGAGTGTAATTTTGAAACCACATTCAATAATACATTTAATGCCCACAAAAGCAGGAATCACAATGGCAGACAGATGCATTGCCAGTTTCAGTTCAAGTCAGGAATTTTAACACATAGAGAAACTTTGTTCTAAGTTGTCCAAACTGAAAATGAATGGAGACATTCAAGACATTCAAGATTAGATGACAGATAATGATCACTTGGAGTGGCGGCTTGAGCATAATTTGGCAGCTCTCTCCTTAGAATGTGGAACATACTTCATACTGTATATCTGAAAGTGCTGTGCAAGTATGACCTGAAAATGAACCTGTCCAAACAAATAAATAGATATGCAGCTGTCAGCCTATGTGCAAGCCTTCCAGAATTTACACAGATTCGGCAAGTTTTGGTTGTGGATATAAATGTTTTGTTAATTGTAGACAGGTGTCTGCATGGTATCACACCTGCAGAACAACACTGAAGATTGCCTCTCTCCTGCCAAATTTTCCACAGGGTCAGGATGCACTTGAGCACTTGCTAGCTCTAGACAGCAGCTTGAAAATGACATGAAATCAAATGCAGCATATGTGAATCAGCTGATGACCCAGACCTTCTCATTAAAATGCAAAGAAATTGATGAAGAGCAGCCTTCTGTGAAACAGATATCAGAATGCCTCAGTTAAGCAAACAAGTATATTACACAAGTTTATTAAGTAAATACAAAATCAGGTTGCTGGGGGGTGTAAAGGGGGGAAAGTATTGGAAGTAAATAAAAATAGGTATACAAATTGCATAAACATGAAAACACAAAAGTTTTGCATGATGTGAAACTGACTGTCCCATACACAGTTTGTCCAGCAAAATATTGTGGCCATCTCATCCAAAATGTTGTTTTTGTGTTCTCTTTTGTCCTTGATGGTTTTTGCAGAATTCACAAGAGTGGGAAAGATTTCTTTGAGTTGTTGGATCACCATTTCATAAAACTATCGTCAAACTATATCATCAAACTAACACTGAAAATGTGAGGCAGTTTCTTCAAAAAATGTTTTCCCGTCATTTTACTGATCCCCCCCCCGGTAAATCCATGTTATAGCCATGAGGACTGCTGTCCTGCAATGTCTCAGTTTTCTCCAAGATGATGGAAGTGATTTCTTCAAAGTCTGTTTTGTGTGTTGCATGTTTTGTGCTGTAACCTCAGTTTTTATATCTTATCTTTATTCAGATTCAGATACCATTGCAAATTTTAGATTGGTTCCTGTTGGGGTATTGACTGTTATACCTGACCTTTTGCAGTAGGTGGGTGTGAAGCATAGATAGATCCTGAAGCATAGATACTTTATTTGCAACTAATAACCATTACAAAATTCGTAGATAGTTAGTCAGTCACAGATGAATGATGTTGGTTTCCCTGTCACATTTTAGTGTGACGCGGAGTGGGGATGGACCCAAATGCAACACACCAGAATAGATGATTGAAAAGGCCTTTAATAAGGGCAAAAGAAATCTTGACAAACAAAACTCACAGAAGGGAAGTGTCGAGGATAGTCCAAAAAATCTAATCACACAAAGAGCAGATCCAAACAATTTCAAAAGCACAGACAAGCATGAGTGGCAGAAGAACAAATCCAAAAATGATGAGAGCACTGACAGTCAAGAATAAACAAGAAGAACAATCCGGCAAAGGCTGAGTGGAGTGAAGTGGTTTATATAGAGTCCTGATTAGTTGTTGGCTGCAGCTGGGAACACAGGTGACTGGATGAGGTGGGAGTGGCTGGAAGGTAAGGCAAGGCAGAGGCGGGGTGAGAGGAGAAACACTGAATACAGAATAGGGCAGACAGAACAGAGACCAGAACACAGAACTAAAACAGACAGAACTATACATTACAGGAAAGGGGCTGACAGGACTACGGCATAACAGACTGTGACAGAACAGAGACTATGACAGAACAGAGACTGAGAACTAAGACAGATCTTAACTGAGACTAAGGCCAAACAGAAACTAAGATGGAACTATGACATAGAACACAGACAGAAAACTAACACATAGAACACAGACAGAAAACTAACACATAGAACTAGGACACGACATGACAGCAGAGACAAGGAACTAAGACCGAGACAATGAACTAAGACAAGACTGGACTACGACATGACAAGACTACGACGAGACAGAACTGAAAGAACTACGACATGAACAGGACTCAGACATGACCACAGACAGAGACTGGACACAGACTTGGCAGGGAATGGAAACAGAACAAAGACAGACAGGACTGATACATGAACAGGACCATAACTGACAGAACTAAAACAGAGACTGAAACTAAGACAGAGACGGACTGAAACTAAGACAGAGATGGACTGGAACTAGGACAGAACTGTGGCAGGCGGGAAAGTGACTAGACAAAACTAAAGCTGAACAAAAACTCAAGGCTGAACAGAGGCCTGGCTGGCAGAACTGTGACATTTAGTTTGTATAATGTCCCAGTTTGTGGGACACAGGTTGAAAGTTTAGTCCCATCTTGAATAACTTAAACTAGCTTGTAGAGTTTAGTAAATAAAAACATGATTGCGTGTAATTGACATTAGCAATTTTATTGAGATAGAGCAGAGTCCTTTATTGAGTCAGATGATTGCAAAGAATCGCTTCGTGTAGAGGTATATCCAATTGTTTGTTTTAAAATGTTGGTATTTTGTTTCTATTTGTTCTCATTTTTACATTTTTTATTTGTGGGACACACCATCCCTGAATGTTATAGATGTTATAGAGATGATTTGGTGGCAGTGAACGTGAAAGTAGAATAGTGGGAGGAAGTCTTTTTTATGGGACATTTACTTTCATCATCAAATTACAACAGTAAACTGGAAAAATGGAAACTGAGTAGTATCGGTGTTATATTATGGCCATTGGTCGCTTATAATTACGAGATATGATTTTATTTGTTTCTAAGTTAGTGGAGCAGTGTACAAGAACCAGATTTTTTTCAAAACCCAGAATGGGCTAGCAGACTGTGAAGAGTTATTCACTAAATTGGACAAAAAGTATACTGGATCAGAATGATTCACCCCACCAGCAAGTTGCTAACACTTATACAGAACAAGTCATTTTTCACTTGCTATTTTCAAGTTGGAACAACTTAACAAAGTACATACAACTAAATTCTAAGTAAGCATAAGAAGTAGATATAAAGTAAACTAACTTAAGACTAAAAGTTATATTTACGTTTCCTAGGTTTTTAAAAAAAAAAAAAAAAATCAACTTGGGCCCTTGTATCAGTGTGTGTGTGTGTGTGTGTGTGTAATAATGTGTATACATGCATGCTGGAGGCCAGTCTCCTGTCCTGCAGATAAACGTTTGACCCTTGGCACATCCCGGCTCACCTCCCACTGATAGCAGGGCGGCAGCTCCTCGCTCTCTATGCAAAGTAAAGAAAGTCATTCAGCAGGAGATGAAACAGACCCTTCATCTCATCACTACGACTCTGCTGCCTGTGAAGTATGAGGCCGATAACGGGACATGCAGGGGCTGCTGTTTGGGATTTGGGACACACTCTTCTCACTCCGCTATCTAGAGGAAGGTTTAAGAAACACACTCATTAGCATGCTAAGCTGGGAGTCCGTCCGTGGCCGCTATACTTCAATAATCCTATCTAAAAAGAAAAAAATCCCTTCCAGCTCATTCCAGTTCTTTTCCCAGCACTCCACTCTTGTGTGATGGTCACTGCCTGACCTTTTCTCTTTTAACACATTTCTGGTAGGTAGGTAGCGTGTAATGTTGGCGACCCGCTGAAGCATATCCACCGTCCTCCGTTCGCCACGATGAGTGAAAGTGAGATTAAAATGCCTCACTCCGTTCACATGGATACAAGCATTTCATCTTCACAGCTTTTTGTCAAATATTTATTGCTCTGCCAAAGGTGTCTGGTATCTCTGTCCATTCAGCACAATTGCTACAAAATGCCCACTTGTACAAAATGAAAATTTGCCATTAAATCTACTGAGAGCATTCATTCTTTCCAGAAGATGAGCCCTTCTAAATGAGGTGATGACACAAACTGTTGTGCAGTGCCATCCAGAGGTCAACCAGAACATTTTGTATTATCACTGGTAAGGCTTTAGTGAGGTTTAGATTGAATGTAGAGTGAATGTTCACCTCACTTTCTTTGTGCAAATTTGTTCACTGAATGGTTTGTGCAGTCCATGTTTATTCCTCTCAAAAAGCTAATGTTCAGACTCTATTTTGCATTTTGCTGTTGCACATCACTTTGTATGTATTTGTGTGACTGTTCAGACTGTTACTGATCCCAAAACTACAGGAGGGGACACATATTATGAGCCCTCGAAAGGTGAATGTAAAGCCCAAGAAAAACTCCTCTGCAGTTCCACTTGTATAGTTTTAGACAGTGAAGGTTTAAATAAATTTAGATATTGTGTTTTTAGGTGTTGCCAGTTTAGTTTAAGTAAGGATTGGGTATAGTGAACATCCAAGATTTTACCCTGTTCACATCCACATAGCTAGTAAGAGTGATTCAGATTTCTCCAAACAACTAGCAAATGCCTTCAAGAATAAAGTTAGGTGGCAAACTTAATCAATCTAGGTTCCATCTCAAGAAAAGACTCCTAAAATACCTTCTACAAATACTTGGAGAGATTTGAAAGAGATTAAAATCTGAAGAGATTTAAAAATCTGCAAGTCATCACCACAGATGCACAACATTCATGAACAATTTTCCTAGGCCACAGTCAGAATAGTAAAATTAGATAGACATGGTTGTTGAAGTTTCAGATACATGTAATGACAGACTATTGTTTGTTAAATTCATTGTTTAGTTTGCACAGTGTCTTTTATCCTGTGGTGCTTTTGAGAAAGCAGTAGAGGTCCAGCTGAATCTGTTGAGGTAAATAAGTGCACTCGTCTGTCAATAGGAAACAAGTGCTGGTGGAAAGACTAGCACTGGTCTGTACAAAGTCGGCAGTAACAAGACTAAAGAGGTGGAGCTTGTTCAAAACAATGTGCTGTGTCTGTTGTCCCTCTACCAGCCATCTCAACTACTGATGTGAACCTCATAATTTTTCAACTTTACTGAGATTAATGAGCCAGTATTTTCAATTTGTGACTTAATCCACATTAATTTGGCATGCCACACTGTATAGTATAAGCTTATACAAGTTCTGTTGGAGGTATAATATTCCATTGACTGTCAGTCTGTCTGTCCTGTCCACAGACTTTCCTGATAGATTTCCACAACTAGTGTGGTTGGGTGGACCAGAGTCCATTAGAGGTCACATCCTTGGTCCACCCACACAGGTGTTTTCAGTTAGACCTCTTTCCAGAACTCTGTGGCCGTGTTCCAGTCACTCTCTTATTTGGTTCTCCTTTGCTGTTTATTTGGACATGCTGCCGCGCCAAGTGGCAATGGCAGGGAAACCCATTTGGACTGCAGGCAACATATGAGGCAGCAGGTATGATGTTGTATCCCCAACAGCTGAGAATGAAACAGCAGCAGATGGTGGAGATGCTGTGGTTAACTTTAATGGCAGGTGTTCACAGCATTTGAGTGTTTGCAGACATACTACAGTACTCATTTGTATTCAGCCACTACAAGCTATGTGAAGCGTGTTTATCAGCCAGTATTGTTAAGGATGCTGTTGGTATATGCATACAGAGCACCAACACGGTATTTTGTTCACTTGCTGCACAAGTCATGTCAGTATTAGCGACATGTGCCAAATGGAAATGGAGTGGAAACCACAACCACGCTACTCCAATCAGCATTGGTTTTGGAGAGCACCCCCAACCACATGGATTTTGATGTGTCCTGTTTCCTGCTAGATTGATGTAATATCAATTAAAATGCACCTGAGAAAACTTGATAAATCTGAATAAGTGAGAAACTAATCAATTCACTTGTCATCTTCCACCATGTAGCTCAGTAAAAGCAGCTCAGCTGTGACTTCCAACACAAGAGCTTTGCTTCTCATTAGGGGCCAAAAAACACAAGCCTGTCCTAGTGGATAATTAAGAAAGGAGATTCTCACAGTCACTCGGCCTGCTAATGATTTTTAAAGACTTTTAAAGGCTCACTCCCCTTTAGCCCATCTCCTGCACCTAAAAGGTTTTTGCTGCAGCTGAAAACTTTGATGAAAAAATTCCAAACTCATCTGCAGCCATCTCTAATTCATACTTGGCTTACAATCAGTTTCCGCTGTCTTTAGCATCCACTTTCTTTTTTCTCTGCCAGCCACCACATCACCTCACTCCCACACAGCCCCTGTGAAGCAGCAATTAGCAGCACCTCTGCCTGTAATTGCTCAAATAGCTCTGCTGGCCTACATTTCTGGCCCATAATATGGACAAACCCCAACACACACAAGCACACACACATGCACACACAGGATTTCCTAATAAATAATGCTGATAATTGTCCTTTTCCTAAAAATGCCATCTGGTCTACTCATCCTAGTCCAACTCCTTTTTTTCCTCTCTTATCTTAATATTTGAGTTCTACTAATTATGGACAATAAGCCACTTCCATTGAGACTTATGAGCAGAAAAGTTAATGTCAATAATGTGCTCACTGTCAGTTGAAAGTACAAGCTTTTAACTGAACATTTTCATCTTACCGCTCTGCATTTGTAAGCATATAAGCCGTCATCACAATTTATCACAACGTTCGAAAATACACTCCCTGAGAGTGAGATAAAAAGAACGATATCAATCTCATGTCTCTGTGTTCTAGTTGAAGAAAGGTGTCCTGGAAACTTACATAAAGGAGCATTTTTATTATGAGCTGAGAAAAAAATGGAGAGAAACAGTTCACTTCTTGTTCCTGCATGGTTTGCATATCATGGCTAAACAGCTCAGAGTGTCACCTTTCCACCCTATCAGCACATGATATTACACTGATCTTTATCTCCAAACAGAAGCTCTCTGACTGCAGTCATCGCTGCTGTGTACTTCTATGTGACACGCTCTGACCTCTGTCACCTTTTTATTCTTCAAGTCCATTTTTCAACTGGACCTGAAGTACATAAGTATCATTAAATCTCTATGGAAACTAATTTCACACTTGGTTACACATATACATTTCGAACAAAATGTAAATCAGGTTTTATTGTCACATACAGTCACACAGACAGTAGTGTGTATTAGCACTGAAGCCAGTACCTTGTTTGATTTCTGCATGTTTTTAACGTAAGATATTCTTGACGGTGGAGAAAACCAGAGACACCAAGTATGATGAAGCACACAAGAATTCTCAGACAGGAAGCAACAACTTTGAGACATTATGTGTTCATGAGGCATTGAGGAATTTAACAGTAGATCTACTGTGTATATAAGTCCCATATGATATTTTGCATATATTTATTAAATATATTTGGCATTCAGCATATCCCATCCTTACATTTTGTTCCCTATTATTTGATACTGTACAGTATAACAGTGCAAAGTGTGGGAGGGACTGTGAGGAGAGACAAGGAGTGAAAACACATTGCAGTAATTCTGTGCAGTGAATGCATGGAGGCAGCAGTCTTTTGTAGCTGCTGCTGAATATGATTGACTTGTTCTTCCCCGCTTTCATTATTTCTAATAAGGATCATCTTCATCCCATTATGGATTTAGTCATCTGGCAGAGATTATTTTAGAACGACACGAGTCCTACTTACAAGGCCCGCTTCACTAGTCCATGCAAAGTCTGAATGTTATTGTATTATTATTAGATTTTTAGTGGCAGGACCTCAGGATGGTGATATCAGTCTGTATCAGTCTCCTTTTTTTGTGTACACAGCTCAGATTGACCTGAATTTAGGTATGGATGATCAAACTCCAGAGAGGATGATTCATAGGACGTTTTTCCCACTTTCAGGTGAAGATTTCCACTCAGTCATCATTTTGGTCCATGACAAGCTATCTTGAAAACTAAAGGCCAGTTCTTCCATGAAAATGGAAAATTTTCATGCTTTGCAGAGGATTCAAATGATTTTTGGAATCCCATGACCTTTCTTGTTGTGCCACCATCAGGCTAACACGGTGCTAGCGGTCATCAGGGGTCCACTCAGTTCAGTGAATCATCATACCAGGAGAAAAATGTGCTTTTTGTGTCAGACACAAAACTGCTTGTGAACTGCTGGAAAAACAATAATATGTATTGCTACTCTTTTGGACTACCATTAACTGGCGGAGCATCATAAATCGCATTTACACCAAGCAATCCAGTTCAGTTGAGTTTGTTATTCATCAGGATGTTTTTTTCACATTTCCATAGTAAAAAGTTGTGGATGTATCAATACTACCACTCTAGGTACCCAGCCCAGTGATATGGTACTTAAAGGTGGAGCTAGAAAGACTGCAGAGCACTGGTTGGTTGGAGAGAATCGGAGCAGCCAGAGTCTTCTTGTCATCTGCGCTCTAATGTAGGCTTTCCCACACTCTCCTTTTTATATCAGCAGTCTTTTGAATTGCTGTTGTTGTTGGGTTCTCTCTCTGTTTTGGTCTTTTTTAACCTGTTGTCAGACCTGTGCATCACCACCCACATCTCACATTTGCTCAGTGGTACAAACAGGATGTTGTGCACACTGACTGCTGTTTCTGCTGGTTGGAGGGACAGTCGACCTATTAGAGGTTTGCAGGTTTAGAAAGGTGCACAAGTTTTGGAAAGTCCACGTTCTGAAATAATCATCATCGTCATTGATCAATGTTAAAAGCATGAAAGAAGTCTGAGTTGACTGAAAATGACACTAGTTACACAAATATAATGCCCGTTCGTTGATTAGGGCAAGACAAAATGAAATAACTCTGAAACGAACACAAGTTTAGAATGAATAAATCAATTAAAACTAAATGGAATTTCAGTCTGTGAGGCTTGGTCTTTCTGGGTCACATTTTGGATCAGGCATGAACATCCTCATGTCTCTTCGGATTGGGACTGTCCTCAAATTCTTTTTGGACTTCAATTAGGTCTATTTTCTGATTGTTGGGTAGGTTTTCCATGGGTCCTGGATTGGTTAGAACTTTTTTGACCTGTAAAGACCAATAACTGGTTCCTTGTTTTTTTTTCTTCACACACTCAAGGAGAGACGAGCACAAACCGTAAAACAGAGAAAGAAAAGCAAAAGAGACAAAATATTTGATATATTTATCATATGAGAACAGTGGTTAAAATACAAAGTTAATTTAGTACAATGTTAAATTGACTAAAAAGTTTTAAGGTTGCTGTAAAATGGTTACAGTGTTGATGTAAGTATCTGATCACCAGACAGGCCACACTTAAAGTGCATAATCATCTGAAATGGAGAAATCCCTACGGACCTGCAGGGAGGTGACTTGTGACTTTTGCTTGGTGTCCAGTATAAACTCAAAGTACATCTGACATGTGTGGAGACATTAACACCAGGTCTGGTATATTAAAATAGGTTTAAAATAGGTCATCTGTGGATTACATCCATTTAGAGAATCACATCAGAAGGCATGTGTTATACATGGTTTTGTCAGATTCAAATGCATAGAAAGACTGAAGCTTTTGTCAGATGGTAAATGATGTCTGAGTGATGCAACTGAAGGGATGATGAAATGACCATGACTCCAAGCATTCACAGACTAGTACCTAGTTATCACTCAAAGTATGGAATAAAGTATGAACAGGAACACAATCTGGATGGAAATTGGACTCCATCATCCACTCTGACTGACAGACTGTCTGCTGGCTCCAGTACTCTCCTCTGGGATATGATTTTGCTTTTTTGACTCTTGCAGGATTTGTTTCAACATACCACCACTGTCTCTAAGGCAGAGCAGCATCATAATCTGTTTTGCATAGCATACGGCAGAGAGTGACAGGAAGGATGGGAAAGAGAGGGCAATCTAGGGACAGCTTTGCATTTCTTTTCATGAAAGACAAAAGACTGTAGGGTTTTATCAGAATCAGTGAACCAGAGATAACAAAAACAGTATTGTTTTACTGTTTTCTTTTCTTCTTACATGCACTAATTATCAGAGAGGACACTTGATGTGATTGATGGGGTAATGCTTTTATGGTGTTTGAATAAAGATCAAGAGTTTGAATTCCACAGCTTGGTCACATTCATACATTCACACAGAGCGAATCCTAGTGATTTTAGTGGTCGTCTTTACATTTAGCATTTACAGCGGGCAAAGCCTTTCAATTATCAAGTGGTGTCAACATCTCCTTGATTGACTGGCACAGAAATGTCATGGTTCCCAGACAATGAACGCAAAAGACTTTGGTGCGTCCCTGCCTTTTGCTGGCCCACCATTTTGATCCAGGCTGAAAACGTTCATATCCTCACGCCTGGATTACTATAACCCCCTCCTCACCTGCCACAATAGACTAAGTATTTTTCCCACATTACCCCTATTTTAGCATCATGCACCTGCTCCCAGCTCTGTTCCAATCTGCCAGTTGGGGTCTTTAGGTATTCCAGAGTGAATGAAAACATGGTGTCAATCATGCATGCTTCTGCTATGGCTCCATCTGGAAGAGCCTTCCACCTACCATCTGGTCAGCAAATATCTCTGTTTCTGTTTGAGTCTTATCTTAAAACTTACTTTTATAACATGGTATTAATTCACAGCTGATATTACCTTTATTATGAGGCAGATCAGCTGTCTTCTATCCTGTGTCACGTGTTCAACATGAGTCTGAGTCAGAAGAAGGTTCCGGAGCTGTGGAGTTCCTGTCCCCAAGAGATCGACTCCATCCGGACTGAACGACTACTGACCAGTTGCCTTGACATCCCATGTGATGAAGGTGCTGGAGAGGCTGGTCCTGGCACACCTCAGACCGCAGGTGAAATCATCACTGGACCCTCTGCAGTTTGCTTATCAACCTCATGTGGGAGTAGATGATGCTGTCATCTACCTGCTGCAGAGAGCTCACTCTCATCGGGATGGAAGCGGATGACCTGTGAGGATCACGTTCTTTGACTTTTCTAGTGCATTCAACACCATCCAGCCACAGCTTCTCAGTGAGAAGCTGCATGATATGTGTGTGGACACGCCCACCATCTCCTGGATTACTGACTACCTGACAGACAGACCACAGTTTGTCCAATTGGCCAGCACTCTGTCTGATATGCTGGTGAGTAACACAGGAGCTCCACAGGGGACTGTTCTGTCTCCATTTCTGTTCACTCTGTACACCTCTGACTTCCAGTACAACACTGGGTCCTGCCACTTGCAGAAGTTCTTGGATGATTCTGCAGTGGTTGGGTGTATTAAGGATGGGCAGGAGGGGGAGTACAGATCGCTGGTGGATTATTTTGTGGAGTGGTCCAGGAGAAATCGCCTGCACCTGAACATGGCCAAGACCAAAGAGATGGTGAACGATTTCAGGAGGAAGAGGACGCCAACACATCCCCTGTGTATCCTGGGAGAGGAGGTGGACATGGTGGATGACTACAAGTATCTTGGCGTATGCATTGACAACAAGCTGGACTGGAAGACCAACACTGAAGCTGTAAACAAGAAGGGGGTGACCAGACTTTTTTTCCTGAGGAAACTGAGCTCCTTCAATGTGTGCAGCAGAATGTTGGAAATATTCTACCAGTCAGTCGTGGCCAGTGCCTTGTACTTTGCTGTTGTCTGATGGGGAAGCAGCATCAGAGCGGGAAACACAAACAGACTGCAAACCTGACACTTTCGAGGCTGTGTTGAAGAGGAGGACACTGGACAAACTATTGTCCATTCTGGATAACCCTGACCACCCTCTCCACCAGCTGCTGGACAGACAGCGGAGCTCGTTCTCCAATGGACTGATTCAGCTCTGCTGTCACAAGGACAGATGCAGGAAATCTTTCCTGCCACAATAAGACTGTTAAACTCTGCAGCTCAGTCTGGCAGAGAAAACACTGGACTCACAATGCTGTAGTTTACTGATAGTTTCTGATCTGTTTACACTATATTTGGTCACTCAATGTTCTTTGCACAACAGTTTGCATATCTTGCACGTCACATCTACCTATACATTATTACTCATAGGATTAGTGGGTTTTGGGTACTTGTTTGTTGCACTGTATGTTGTTTTTTTGCGCTGTATGTCGTCTTATGTCATGTAACCTTGTAACCTTGTTGTTTAATGTGATATGTGTTGTGCTGTGTTGTGTTGTTTCAACTGTAGCTGCTACAACAAAAGAATTTCCCAGTTTGGGACAAATAAAGTACATCCATCCATCTATCTATCTATCTATCTATCTATCTATCGTCACTATTGCTTTTACCACCACTACTACAACAATAATAATAAATAATTATAATAAATGAGATGGAAAATAAAATAATAATAAAAACAAATAAGATAGAAATTAGGATGAAAATAGAAAAAAGAACCATAACATCAGATGGAAAACTAAACCCACTGGATAATAAAAATAAATTTAAAAATACAAGATACAAATAAAAGTACACAGAATGTATAAAATCACGTAAAACACAACATTTTAAAAGAAGTACAAAGCAAAACGCAAACAGGAGTATCAGAACTGTATCAGAAGTGAAATGAAAAGGCTTTTTGCTTTCTTTTAAAAATATATAGTGATATGGGGTTTTTTTGCCAAGAAACTTTTAACTGATGGACATTGCCACATTGTATGTAAAAGTGTCCCCATTTGATTAAAATCACATAGGGTACAGTTTGGAGAAGTCGTTAAAAGAAGCAGTTTTATTCATCATAAAATGCTGCTTTAATGTCAAATAACTTTGATATATGAAGTTCCAGTGTGTTAGTTTATGATTTGAATTTGGGGAGAACAAGAGGCATTCCTCCAAACTCATTCCTCCAGCCTGTATAGCTGAACTGAGTAAATATAGAAAAAAGGAGGTGGATGTGTGGATATGTTTCCTTCAGATCATAATAACCTCTTAAACCAGTATCATTCATAATGTCTTCTAAGGTATGTATACCTGAGTTATACTATTGAAGTGAGATACAAAATTGTCCTCCAGATTTTAATAAGGTATTATTAGATTTCCAATTCTATTTTCTATTTTATTTTCTGCAAATTTTGAATTGCATAAGCTGTTATTTAACCGTACTTCAGTCTACAAATTCCTCTCAATATTAAGCCATGCAGTCCAAGTATTGCCATTAAACTTATTTATTAAGTGAGAAAGAGTAGGAGCCTGGAAATACAATTTAAAACTGGGCACTGATAGCCAACCTAACTCCTTCTGTCATTCTAAAATATCTTTTTAAAAAGAGAAACATTGGCTTCACAAATGAAGTGAGGCCATTTTTCTGTACCTGAAGCAGCTGAGAATGGCCCCACACTCAGCACAGTATGAACATGTATTGTATGCAAACCCTTACATATGCATTTTAAAGCGTTAAAGTCCCTGAAAGATGAAAGGAGACACCTGGCAAGTTGACTTCTCTGTAGCTTAACGCTTGGCTTCGTTTGAGAATCTAAAAGAAGTATTTCATCCCAGCGATGCGAACATCATCCCTTTCATACAGACTTTTTAACATTCCAGTTTGACTGTGGGCAGAGCGGGACGTCAACTCCGTGAACCCTGCCCCAGGAGGTCGTGATTCTGTCAATTTAATTGCATGAGACAATGGTGAATCCAGTGGCCATCTCCCCACTGCCTGGTGCTGCTTCTGTCAGCAGGAGCAGAGCACAGCGTCTGCCTGGACCACAGCACTGACATTTACTAAATTCTGTGTGGGCGCGTTGGTCTGTGTGCGTGTGTGCGTGAGAGAGAGAGGGAGAGAGAGAGAGAAGCTAAACCTATTCTCCAGGCTAATGAAGGAGGTTGGCAGGGTTTTTAGCTTCTGGACTCCAGAGAGGCAGGAAGCTGAATACTATGACACTAATTGCAGGTATATAGTCACTGAGTGGACCAATCAGAGCTCATTATCTCTGCTGGTGTGTGTGTGTGTGTGTGTGTGTCAGTGGAGGGTGTTCAGGAGTTGAGAGGGGAGATTTTAATAATTATTGCATTTACAAAAAATTAATTTGGACTTTTTTTCTTTTTCTAAACCAAAGCAAGTAATTATATAGATCATAATGCTATAGATTCATGATTTAAATCATAGTAATTACATGTTAAATGCAGTCTGTGACTGTGTATTGCTTGTTCACTTTTATTTTACACATTTGGAAATTAACTAAGGTAATTTATTCAACTGACTTATTCAGTAGGTTATCAAGCTTTTAAGCTTAAGTCATTATCATCAGTCATTAGTCACAGTTCTAATAATTATCATTATTTACACTTTAAATCTCACAATTTATTGAAAGAGTTCCTTGAAACTTGAAAAGAAATGACTGCTATAACTCACATACCAAAAATAAAGGGCAACTATTTAATTAAATTTCATTTTCTAAAATGTAATGATTTGAGTAAATCAGCCATTCAGTGGGGAAGGTCTTTGAAATTAAAAGCAGGTCATGCCATTTTACAGTCCCAGTGTTAGAGAATGTGAATAAAGTACATGAACACCGAAATATAGTTTTTTACTGTAAATGTCCCTATTTGCTGTGTAAACAGTGGCCTTGAAGGTTCATTGCATGTCGCACTGTAGAAGATCTAGTAAAATCTGTTTCAGCCTGTACAATATGAATCGTTCATGTTGAAGTCAACAGAAATACATATACACTGAACAAAAATATAAATGCAACACTTTTATTTTTGCTCCCATTTTTCATGAGCTGAACTCAAAGATCTAAGACTTTTTCTATGTACACAAAAGGCCTATTTCTCTCAATTATTGTTCACAAATCTGTCTAAATCTGTGTTAGTGAGCGCTTCTCCTTTGCAAACCGATTGTTGCAGCAGCTGTCCGGGTGGCTGGTCTCAGACGGTCTTGGAGGTGAAGATGCTGGATGTGGAGGTCCTGGGCTGGTGTGGTTACACGTGGTCTGCGGTGAGGCCGGTTGGATGTACTGCCAAATTCTCTGAAACGCCTTTGGAGACGGCTTATGGCAGAGAAATGAACATTAAATTCACGGGCAACAGCTCTGGTGAATATTCCTGCAGTCAGCATGCCAATTGCACACTCCCTCAAAATTTGCGACATCTGTGTCATTGTACTGTGTGATAAAACTGCACCTTTCAGAGTGGCCTTTTATTGTGGCCAGCCTAAGACACACCTGTGCAGTAATCCTGCTGTCTAATCAGCATCTTGAGTTGCCACACCTGTGAGGTGGAGGGATTATCTCAGCAAAGGAGAAGTGCTCACTAACACAGATTTAGACAGATTTGTGAACAATATTTGAATATTTGAGAGAGATAGGCCTTTTGTGTAGATAGAAAAAGTTTTAGATCTTTGAGTTCAGCTCATGAAAAATGGGAGCAAAAACAAAAGTGTTGCGTTTATATTTTTGTTCAGTGTATTTAGTCACAATATGTTATCTGTGCTAGGATTGTGTTGTGTGTTAGAATATTTTTTTAGCTAGGGCTGGGCTTTCAGTCTCTGTCTTGCTCACACTCACCAAATCAGGGTAAGCCACAAAGTCACTTCTCGAAATTTAAACCTGCAATAGCTGACTTTTTAGGCCACTTGGGGACAGTGTAAACTAGCTATGAACACGACATTGACATATGATCATCTTACCCTACATTTGCACACAGGACAGCATCTAAACATCAAGCTTCTCTCCATATTTTGGGGGTAGAAAGCATTCACTGGAAGTAATAGTTAAAAAATCATGGGAAATGCTTCAACCCTCAACTGATCCACTTGCATGTTTTAAAATTCACCAAACAAAAAGCAAGCTCTGACCATAATGCTGGAGTCACATCGGCAAGGTACTGCAGCTCATTTCATGCAATATTCAGATTGGCTGGTTTGTTAGCATGGATTGTAGCAGCAGTCACATTGTGAGAATTAAATTTCAGGCTGTCAGAATTTTAACACACTCTGTCACTAAAGCTCTAAATCAGCTGTCAGTGTACGTGTCTCACAGTGTGATCTGGGATCATAGATTTCCCCGCCTTTGTCAACATTATAATGGGACACAGTACATCACAAACAAACACAGGGAAACCCCTAAACCAGGATAAACTGGTAGAGTATTCCAAACAGACTTTTTTGAAGCCTCTTTTGATGTGCAAACATCTAGGCTGATGTACTTTTCCATTGCATTACACTGTCAGACACAATATTATAACAGGACCTAATGGCCTCCATATCCAACTGAAGGTAAACTTTAACAGCTTCACATCACCAGAGTGAGGGACAAGAAGAGCTTTTGAAATCATGCCTCCAGACACACTGGTTTCCTGGTTATGTCTTTGGTCATACTTAGAGTAGAAATCATAGACTGTATAAAACATGGACGTAGTCTCTGTGATGTCTCCCGTAGATTTCTGAAAAGCAAAAATGAAGCTAATCGTAGAGCAGCCATCTTTGCAGTGGGGACGTCGCCTAACCCTGGTTAATCCAAATATGGACAAAGAAGTGGAGCGAGGGCGGAGCTGAATGAAGCCTGTTTGATGAAACATGCTCACCGAGCTAGCTGGCTAACCCGGTGGTAGCGGCTGGCTTTTTTGCTAATTTCTGTTTTAGCCATTTCTGTTGAAAAGATACTGTAAAAAGGAGAAGAGTAAAGGAAACATATGGATGTCTAAAGGTTTGCAAAATGCATGTAAAAAGGAAAATACACTTTATAAAGAATTCATAAAAAACAGAACAAAAGAATCTGAAAATAAATATAAAAAGTATAAAAATAAATTGACAGGTATCATCAGAAAATGTAAACAGGATTATTATAATAAGTTATTAGATCATAACAAGAACAATATCAAGGGTATATGGAACATATTAAACATCATAATTAGAAATAAGTCAAGAAGGATTAATTATCCACAATATTTTAAAGAAGGTGATAAAACTATAAGTAATATGGAACAGGTCATTAACAAAGTCAATAAATTCTTTGTAGATGTGGGACCTAACCTTGCTGAGAAAATTGTAGACACTGAGAAATATAACTACAGTGTAATTGATAGAAACCCGATGACCATGTTTCTCAAACCGGTTGACGAAAAGGAAATAATGGACATTGTTGGGGGGTGCAAAAACAAGACATCCACAGATTATGATGACATAGACTTGAAGACAGTAAAAAGTGTAACTGATGGAATTTCCAAACCCCTAACACATATTTGCAACTTATCATTACAATCTGGTCATTTTCCAAATAATATGAAAGTAGCAAAAGTAATTCCTCTGTACAAGGCAGGAGACAAACACCAATATACTAATTACAGACCTGTTTCACTTCTCTCGCAATTCTCAAAAATTCTTGAGAAAGTTTTTAACTCCAGACTAGGCAGCTTCATAGAAAAGAATAAACTACTCATGGATAATCAGTATGGTTTTAGAAATGACTGTTCAACAGCATATGCTCTCCTGGATCTAATCGAAGAAATAACTAACACAACAGACAAAAAGAAATATGGCATAGGGTTCTTCATTGATCTGAGTAAAGCATTTGATACAGTTTATCACACAATATTAATTAATAAGTTGGAACAGTATGGTATTAGAGGAGTAGCACTACAGTGGGTGAACAGTTATTTAAAAAAACAGAAAACAATGTGTGAAAATGGATGATTATCAGTCAAAATGTATGGATATTGTTTGTGGCCTTCCACAGGGTTCAGTGTTGAGTCCAAAATTGTTTAATATTTATATCAATGATATCTGTAAAACATCTCAATTACTAAAATTCATTCTATTTGCTGATGATACAAATATATTCACATCAGGAGAAATTCAGCAATTGCTACATACTGTTAGTTTGGAATTCATGAAGATCAACAAATGGTTTAAGCAAAATAAGTTATCATTGAATTTAAACAAAAGTAAAATCATGATATTTGGTAATTGTAAAGGTAATGTTCAAAGAACAGTTTCAGATAGAAGGTGTTGATGTAGAGAGGGTGCAAGAGATCAAATTTCTCAGCGTTATCATTGACGACAGAATTACATGGAAATCTCATGTTAAATGCATTTCAACTAAAATATCTAGAAGCATCTCAGTCATTGTAAAAGCAAAGCAAATTTTAAACATTAAATCCTTCCACATACTGTGTTGTTCTTTGATCTTGCCCTACTTAAATTACTGTACTGTTGTATGGGGCAGCACATACAAGAGTAATTTAAATCCAATATTGATATTGCAAAAAAGAGCTGTTCACTTAATACACAGGGTAGGTCTTCTGGAACACACAAATTCATTATTTTTAAAATCAAAACTTTTGAAATTTTATGACATTGTTGAATTTCAAACTGTACAACTTCTTTATAAAGCAGGAAAAAAAACGTTACCATACCTTCAAAATAACAAAATAAATTTCAAGAACATATTGGTGGATATAATTTACGAGATGAATGAAATTTCAGAATTCCATCACATAGAACAGTCATGAAAAGCTTCAGTATCACAGTTCGTGGGGTCAGACTGTGGAACAGCCTGGAGATGGAACTGAAGCATAGCTCAAGCATCAACCAATTTAAAAATAAATACAAACAAAGGGTTTTTGGAAGGTATAGTGAGGAAGAACATAAAAGCCTCTAGAGGGCACCATATGATACCTTGCAACTTATTGATTATTATTGATGGCACTGGTTTAGAGATTCTACCAGGTGAATAGGATGAAGACACTATGCTGTGATGTTGAATTCAGGGATAAAAATACGGTGTGCTCACCGTGAAATTGTTTATTGTAAAAATTTTGCAAACTTATTTTGGGGTGGGATTAAATAAGTCTTTACTTCTTCCCACTCCTTTTCAAACATGTTAAACACATACACTTTTTTCCCCCTCTTTTTTGTATATCATTATTTTGTTTTCAACTGCATGTTCGAAATAAATAAATCAAATCAAATCAAATCAAAGCAATAATATAAATATAAATAATAACGTTTGAGTTCATGGATCATCAAATTTTATGTTACTGTTTAGCTTCAATAACCAACTCCAGCTTAACCAATAACAACATCTAGGTTAATGTTATTTCTGGAAACATTCAGAAATGAGACGTTAATATTTTGAAGTTACAAAAACTTTATTGTATTTTTACACAGTTCAGTTTAAGATTACATAACTTTAGTTAACAAATGTGGAGAGTCTTTATTTTCCAACCTCACACAGACGCCATTTATTCAAAAGTATTAACACCATAAAGTATAACTGCCACCGTCTCCTCCCCGGAGAAACTCGTCCTGGACACCCGAGAGAAACACAGTCAACATGGCAGCACAGTCAAACTCCAGCCAACAAGCAGCTCCACAAACACCAGAACAAACTCAGCGAGAAAACAGTGCAGACGTCCTGGACAAAGACCCCACACAGCTGGCGGCAGCGGCCTTCAGCCTGATGCTAATTCAATAGCTGGCTGTTTACTAGTGAACAAAAAAACGGGAGCACCGACTTTTGGACAGTTTGTTAGTACAATTAACCGCTCAGCAAGCCGAGTTATTTATCCAGTATTTACATGAAAAATTACCTGAAAGGCAAAAACAGCACAAACACAGGCAAAGTTCAGTGACTAATTGATTTGATGATTGATAATTGACTCCCTTTTCGAACCTGCCCCTAGTGTTTATTTGAGGAACTGCAGCCTTTTGCACTTCCATGTTGGGTTCATTTTTCAGCGCCAGAGGTTGCCGCTTGGTAGAAATGTTATTATCTTCTTCTTCTGTGGTGGTCAACAGATGACCAGCAAGAATCTTGTCTCATTTTCTTCAGAAACAGAGAAACTTGCTTTTGTAGCTGTCTGTCAAACTTATCCATCCCAGTACTTGAAGAGGATAAGCTTAGACAAGGTCTTATCCAGGTGTCTGTGATAGAATATTCACATGTCCTGACATGTAAGCAGGACAAAAACTCATAAGTGGGATAAGGGCAGGAATTTCACTAGCTGCCGTGACAGCCATAGCCGTCGTGGCCCCTCTGTCTGACCTTCAAGCCCTTCTAATACATTGTCTTGGTGCTCTGATCTCCTCCTGCTTTGTTTTTTTCTTTCCTGGTCTCCATCTCTACCCTCTTCTGTCCAGTCCGCCCCAGCAACGGGATGTTAGCACATGCACTTGATTACAGTTATGTAATCAACACGTGTTAGTGTAACCACCTCTTGATGGGTTGGGGGAAAGTGACAGTATTGTCACTAACCAATCTGTGCATCTTGCCCAATCGGTACTGTGCATGTGCAACTCTCAACAGAGATGTTATGTCTCCATAACAATCCCACTGCACTGCACTGAATCCGAAAGAAATTAGCTAGCTGGACAGTATACTAGGTCTAATTTAAAAAGAAAAACTACATTGTGCATCATGTTACAAGTTCATAACCCACCTCCCTAACTTACACCTTTCTGTCATTCAGCCATTCAGAGTTGTTGATATAATCCTCTCTGATCCGAATGCAATGCAACAACCTGGACCTGACTGGCTGTTTAATAGCAGCAGCAGCAGCTGGTGCTGCAGCTGTGAACTTTGGTAAAACCAGGGGGCAAGAGGAGAGAGAGCATGTAGTAGTACAATGCAAGTTCCACAAATCTAATAATAATAATAGTAATAGCAGTAGGTGTTGAGCAGGAACATGGGGACAGTAGGTAGCTTGTAATCACAGATCCAGACTCCACAGCTCCAGAGACAGGAAGGAGAGGAGAGAGCTGAGAGAGCACAAATCTACAAGAGAGGGAGATGTTGAGTTAGTGACATTCACTGATGGGATACAAATGCATACAGATGTAGAGACAAAGAAGAAGAGGGAAGCTAATCAGATCATCATCTTTCACCCAGATCAATGGCCTCCCCATGTGCCTCTGCTCCATCTACCAGTGCTCCTCTAAAAGATGGAGAGAGCTTAGAGACCGTAGGAGGAGAGCTGTAGCCTGTCTTACAAATACCAACTGCTGCAGCATCGTGACCCACCTCCAAGAAAAGCAGGAAGAGGAAGACCCAGATAGGTAGATAGATCAATGGTCAGTCAATGGTAAAACAGCTGTTTGTTTTGTACATGGTCTTCTACCAGGTCCTGCTGGTGACCCGTCTGAACTGTCACTTGACTTTCAAAGTGACCAAATCTCCCTACCTTCTGTGAGGATAAATGTAATGGCTGCCTGGGCTGCACTGAAAAAACAGAAGGAGAAACCAGGTTCTTATCTCCACCCTTCTCCTGACATATTTCCAAAGCACAGATTTGTTCTGACACAAGGGAGTGGAGATAAGGAATGCAAACGAATCTGCTAAGGCCTTCATGCAACAGAGAAGAGGCCTTGAGGATAACATGTATCTGCAAGAGATTTCACCTTCTCAACTGATCTTGTCCTTCTGAGGTATTTCATCCAACCAACCTCCCCAGTGAAGAAAGCTCGGAAGAATTTGGTGATGCTAAGCTGCATCAGCTCTGTGAGCACTTTGAGCCATTTCTTAGGCGGAACAGGTGCAACACAGCAGAGGCTGAGAGGGAGTGGTTCAAGGCAAAGCAAGAAATGTTGCGTCACTAGGAAGACCAAAGTTTCCTCCCTCTTTGGAAAGCCTTCTTGATTCACAAGTAGGAGATGTACAGAAATCTGTTGCACCTGATGAAAATAGTGCTGGTTGCAGTGTGTACCTCTCACCAGTTTTCTATAATGAAGTAGATGAATGGAGACTGGTGCTGTGGCAAGATGGTGGGCAACTGGAGTTGGCAAAAGTCAAACATAAGTCCATATCGACCAATGAGGCGCCAGAACCCCTCTGATTCCCCATCCCCATTATCAAATGATGAGCACTCAGATTCATCAGTTTTTATTTTTCCAATATCACTTGTTCATTTCAGTGCCCTGAGGCTTCAGTGATTGTACGATGTGATCCTAATTTTTCTTCTAATAATATTAATTATAAATAAGCTATTCTTTTGACAAAAACTGTGCTTTTATTTCTCTAGAAATGTTACACTGTTTATTAAGGCATTACCACATTAAGAAATGGATTATTCTTCTTAAGTGAAATCAAAAATCACATTTTTTAACCCATGGCCTTGATGTCCTGGCATATGGCCTTTGTGCCCTGCTACCTTGCCCCTAAAATAACAAAATCCCAGACCTCTGCGTGATACTGGTGTTCATTTGTACGCATGTGTAACATTAAATGGTAAATGGACTGCATTTACACTCACAGTGTTCACAAACGCTTTACAACACAAGCCACATTCATCCACTCACACACACATTCATACACTCATGGCAGAAGCTGTCATGCAAGGTGCTGACCTGCTCGTCAGTAACGATAGTGTTTTCGATACAAAGAGCCCCACAGTATTTTACACTTGTGGAAATGATTAGTATCTGCCTGGTTCTGTTTAGTCAACTCAAAGGGCTTAGTTAAACTCAAGCCAAGTGCAGACTACAAAACAATCTCTGAGCTGCTGTGTTACTCACACCACAAGACATTTTTAGTCCCAGACTGTTGATATGTTGAAGTGTGGATGCACAAACTACACAACTGATCTCAAACCAGGTGTATGGCTCACAAGATTATTCCACTTGGATTAATCCAACTCTGGATTAGATTCTAGTAATATTCCAAGAAAATCACCAGACACATGACGTAAGTCTCAAAAAAGAGAGGAGGCTAGAAAATGTATAAGAATAAGTCAAACAGAAGATTGTGACGGAGAAGGAAAACATGAATTACTCTTACATGTGTATACTTTGTGTCTCTTTTATGTGTGATGTCACACTTTTCAGTCTTTTCATTCAAAGCTCATTTAGTGACATGACATTGCATTAATAATAGGTATTAGAGGCTATGCGCTGCGCTGTGTGTGAGTCTGCTGCTGCCTCCAGGTTCCTCTGTGCTCTTATTGGACGCAGGATGCAAACCCTGTCTGGTGTCAATGTTCTGCACTTTGGACACTCGCCGTCAACACTGACCTCCTCCCTACAAATGCTGTGCAGTACAAGTACAAGTACAGTACAGTGCAGTAAACAAAGCACTATGTGGGCTGCAAAAAAGCTCTGCCAGTATATAACTCAGGCAGCAATGTTTCCTCCAAAATATTTTTAGCAAACCTATTGCATCATTTTTAGGAGGCAGGGTTCTACAAAGGTAAACTCTTTATATTGTAAGTTTGTAATTATTCCTTTCCTTTTGTGTCCCCCCCCACTTGGGTAGTCAACAGAAGTTTTTTTCTCAGCCAAATAGGATTACAGATTCCACAGCAGCTTCCATCTGCAGCAGCAGCTTTTGATGCATCAGGTTCAGCCAAGGGTAATGCTGTAACAGCATGTGACACACAGCAAAACAAATGCACTGTGCATTTACATTGCTTTAGAGTGTTGTAATGTGCTATTGTTAGTTTCAGGTAGACCTTAGCTCCCAGGCTACGGAGCTCTCCCAACAAGCAGTTCAGGTACAGTAGAGGGTTAAAAACAGTGGATTGTAATACAAAGCAAGCCAAACATCGTTCAGTCCCACAGATCTTTCCTTTAAAGGTCCCATATTGTTGAAAGCAAGATTTCCATGTCATTTTTGATTAAAGTAGGTCTGGTGCTATATAAATACTCTGAAAGTATCAAAATGCTCAGTCCACAGAGAAATGCACACGTATATTCAGAAACTGTGCCTTTAAAGTAGTCAGGACTTTTATAGGATTGCGATGTCACAACTATACAGTCCCCAGCACAGCCATGATTGCAAATACACCAACAGAGCTGATGCAGGCGGTGTCTGCTCAGGCCTGTGAGAGCTGACCAGTCAGAGCAGACTGGGGTTTTTTGTGAGGGACAGGCAATTGACACAGACCATTCGGAGGGTGAATGGAGGCACTGCAGCAATGGACAGTTTGAAAAAAATGATGTGCTGTTTTTGAACACTAAAGCATGTAAACATGTTCTAGTAGATACGCAAAAAAAGAGTATGAACCTCAATCTGACCGTTCAAGTCCACTGGAAAATTTCCAAAACTTCAAAATACAAAATACGTCGGTATGAATTTAAGGGAAATGTGTATATAATTATGTACAGTAAAAGAGTAGAGTAAGATGAAAAATATATACATATTAATGTTTTAAGCATTAACATGTTTGAAAGTAAGTTGGTGTCCAACTCATGGTTTGATTTTATTTCACCTGAACTTGTACCAGAAGAAGCAGAAAAAGGTGATGGATGGTCAAATTTGCAAGAATTCTTCCAATTTTACAATTTAGGTGACATTTTTAAGACTTAACTAAATTGCTAGAACATAATGTCAAATTTTCCTTAATTATAGCAATTGCGGGACTGCAATTTCATGGAGGGACATGCAGCAGAGCAGCGTTTAGGCTATTCATCTTCACTGAAACCCTCAAAGCTCCTTGCATAGGCAGACCCAGCAGGCATACAGCCTCCTGTGCTCAGACTCACAGCAGACTGAGGCTCTGAATAACACAGATCCTGTGGAGAGCTGCCACAGTGTGTTACAGCTGTCGTCCACCGCTGTGGATGGGAGCGTGTCTGCCAGTTTTCTATTCACACCAGGCTCTGCCTCCTCCTCCTCCTCCTCATCTCCTCCTGCCTGGCCTTGACTTCCTGTCAAACACAACACCTGACAGCACTGACAGGTGTAGAGAAGAAGAAATGTTGAGTTATTTAAAAAGTAATTTGTATATTCATATGCTGTGGATCCATTCTGGATACATGGAGTTTTGATAAACAGAGGTGTTAATTAGACGAAGGGCAAGCCTACTTAAAACTCTTATTTTGTAGAATTTTTAGCATATTTTTCAAATTATTGTAATGGCAAAACTTTGTATTTGCTGAAAAATGAGTAGGTGAAGTGAAACTTGTGCTGCTTGTTAGCCCTTTTCCACGGCACAAATTTGAATGTGAACAGATTTTTCACATCAGCATGTTTCCAGGTGTTGGGTGAGTACTACTGCATATATGTATGTAAAAAAATGTCTTTTGCGTCTCCAGAGGGAGCCGTGCAAACTCTGATAATTGTCCTCAAGAGACATCACTTGAACCAGTGTTAGTTGGGGCTGAAGAATAGAGGTTTGAAAAAAAATCTGGGGCTGTAAATCCAGAGACCATTAGCCACTACTAGCATAACGTACCTAAATTTCTGACCCAACTATCTGCGGTCGAGTTGCATTATGGGTAATCTAGGCACCAGGTTTTGACAAGAAATAAGAATGTGTTGAATAACAAAGACAATATCTCTGGTTCTGCTGCATAAATTGTGATTCTTCTTCTTATCTTTATTATTATAAAGAGTATGGTCTAGACCTGCTCTATGTTAAGTGCCTTGAGATAACTTTTGTTGTAATTTGGCGCAATACAAATAAAATTGAATTGAATTGAAAAATTGAAATTCTTCTTTAATACTGTCCATGTTGATTCTGGCAATGGTTTAGGAATGCAGTGATAAATCAGTGGAGGACTGCAAGTTCCAGTTGCTTTCAGGGACTGCTGGCAATGAAGTTCATTGTGATGATGATCATGTTTATCAGGTATAATGTTTACCATGTTCGCTGTCCTGACTTAGGGCGTTAGCATGCTAACACTTGAAGTATACCTGCTCCTCCAAACATATGAATTCACATCAGGCCAGATGGGCTCTATTCTTTAATTGCACCAACTTTTCCCTCTCCTACCACTGCAGATCCAAGAACGTCAAGCCAGACACCTCGTCAGCCACTTCCAGGCAGAAAATGTCCCTTCCATACCTGAGGGGATCCTTCATGCTACCCCTGTCATTGGTGCGGTTTCCTGGGCTTTTGAGGACAAGGTAAAGGAGTCTCCCCCTTCAACCTGGTCCAGACAGTGCCTGTGTGTGGAATACACCCATAACACTCTCCCCAGCCCTCACTTTTTCAAAAAGAAGGCTGCCTGGTATCAGAGGACGAGTAGCAGTTTCTAAACCACTTCCCAGGAGGAGAAACAAGGCCAAATGCTAGTGTGGGCTAAGAAATACCAGCATATCACAGTGGATGACTGGAAAAAAATCCTGTTTACTGATGAATCCAAGTTTTTATGGCAGGAACAGTAGGGTGTATGTAAGAGAAACAAGAGACACTGCAGTGTATCAAACCAACAGTGAAACATTGTGGTGGGAATATCTGAGTCTGAATATTTGAGCCTAAATATTTGAGTCTGAATATTTGAGTTGGAGTCCTGTATCATCTCTTATGAAGTTGCTTTTCTGTCTCTCAGGGAACTAAGCGTGAAATAGTGCAAAATCTTACATATTTCCTCATTTTACATGTCACAACTTCTTGTGTTTTTAAATTTTTCTGAATTTCAAACTCACTGATTATTTCCAGGTTTGGGTGAAAATATTAAAGAGTTTCAATATGGTCTCAATCTGTTGGACTCGACTGTATATATATTTATAAGCACACAGTATAGATAGATACATGACAGTAAAATGGCTGAACTCAAGTGCATGTAGTCTACTCTGACCTTTCAAAAACATGTCTTCATCTGTAAATAATGCTTGGATTAAATTGGTCATTTCCACACATCCCCACAAATCTTTAGATGAGAGATATGTGAGGTTTTTGCACTTTTATTTGACTTTAATCAACACTTTAAGTGCTACAGCCTTGAACTCTGCCATTGGAAGCTAATGGCTTTTAAATTGTGCTTGTTTTATTTCAATAAAATATTACTGATGACAAAGTTGGTTGATGAACGGCCTGTTGCTGGTGTAAAACATTACAGTTTAATTGTTTGAGCATGTGAGTTTACACTCGATCTGTACAAATACAGCTTTGTTATGTATGTGTGGATGCTTGTTACACTGTTTAGTTTTAATATGCAAACCTTAACACTAATTCATCTTCTGTGGGAGGACATGAATCTAAAGTGTGTTTGTGCTCCCTAACTCTTCAGTGCAAAATACAAACTCCAAGTCGACAACACTCTATGTTACAGCACAGTCAGGTGACACAGCTACACAGTTGTTATCAGTAAGTGATGTCGGTTTAGATAACATGTCAGGATATAACATCTATTTTACAAAATATATGTTGCCTCAGTTCAGAAACAACATTTCAACCAATTTATTATAATGTGGGTCTATGTGTACTCTGGGAACACTGTGGTGTCTGTAAGCATTTATTTAGAAGAATTATGAGGACATGATGTGGGACAAACAGCAGAGGAAATTGTTTGAGCTGCTGGAAAGATACTTGGGGATCTAATTGGTAACATTTCTTAATTGAAAATAACAGAACTGAATAACTGACTGAAGTTCAACTGGGAGTCAAAAATGACCCAGAGGTTTCTGGAAATCAACTTTGATTTAGAAGCCAGGGAACCTTAGTTCCGTTAAAGACTGTGAAAGATCGGATTTAGTGCAAAGAGCAGAACTTCAATTTAGCTGTGCTTTAACTGCAGGGAACACTAAGACATCCAGAAACAAATCTCATTTAGAACATTTTGTAAAATGTCCAGATTTGAAAGTCAGCTTGGTTTTCGTAATTCTGTTTTGATATCTCAAAGCACTTGTGTACAGTGATGGAAGGTAACTAAGCACATTTACTATTCATAATATTACAGCAATACATATTTACAAGTACTGCATTTAAGTGCTTTACTAGAGTTCTTCCATGTTATACAGTATTTTTTTATTCTCACAAGCAAGTACTTTTTCTCCACTACATTTGTATGGCAGCTTTAGTTAGTAGTTATTTTTCAGATTATAACTGTTTATATCCTCCCTGCCCAGTGAAAACAATGCATCTCCAGATTTTGTGATTCTGAATGCGAATGTTTCCAGTTAGTGTTCCTTTGTGTGTTGAGACTAAATAAACCATTTAAAACCCTCAAGGATTAGCTGGAAAATGTATTGTTACAAAGAGAGCAGGGCTGTTTTTCTGAGCTCATGAAAAGTTAGCTTTTCTGAGATAATATCTCTCATGACAGTAACACTACAAACATATGATGATCTTATAGAATATGTTGCATTGATGTAGATTAAACTACTCAACAGTATATAAATTGCTAAAATTTATTCGACCTTAAACATCTACAGCAGTAAAATGTAAATACATATTAAAGCAACAATAATATTAATCTAAAAACAACATATATAATAGTAAAACATTGACAGGGACCATTTTACCGCACAGTGAATATCATCACTTTTAATACTTTGAGTACATTTTGCTGATAATAACTACATACTTCTACTTAAGTAATGTTCTGAATACAACACTTTTACTGGTAGTGAAGTATTTTCACAGTGTGGCATTAGATCTTTTAATTAAGCAAAAGATCTGAATATTTTTTCCACTGCTGCTTGTGCAAGATTTGGAAACGATGGTGATCACGGTTATGTATTGAAAAAGTCAACAGTGACTTGAAACATAGAACATGATGTGATTACTTTTTCAGTATTTAATCAATACAACCATCTTAGCAAGGAGTAAAGTGCAGTTAGAAGCAGAAGGTTGAGGAGGCATTTAAGGAATTTATTATGTAGATACAACAACAACAACATAATAATAATAATAATAATAATAATAATAATAACTTGGTGTCCATCAATTCATGGTGCTGAAAACATGATGATTCTCTGGCAGATATGAAAGGTAACCTCAAGACTATATAGACAGTAGCTTGGTCAAACAGGCCTGGTCAATGATTAGATATGTTACATAATGTTCTCTAATGTAATGTGGCAGGCGTCCTACTGCTGCGGAGAGGCAAGAGAGAGCACCCAGGGCAGCTCCCTCGTATCCTCCCAGCTACACAGTCAGCACCTTGGAGAGCGCTGTCTGTCTTGGCCTAATCAAAGTGCTTTAGTAACCTCATCTTAAACACTCATGGGACACATGGTGTGAAGCCATAGTTTACATCATGTGCTTTACAACCTCTTCTGTACAGCAAGAATAAAACACTTCATTGACTAGAAAAACATTGACAGTCAACATTATCAAGGCAGCGATCATGGTTGTTCCAAAAAAATTTGACTAAAGCTATTTGTAATATATAAATACATGGCTCGATTAACATATCAGGTTCTATGGTTATGCCTTCTAATTCATATTTCCTCCCTGCCTGTGTGTGTTCGACAGTATTTATCAGATGGATTATCATTTGTCCCAGGTTGTTTTTGTTGTAGCTTGTTGTGTGGCGATATCATTTACAACACAAAAATGTATCCACATACACCAAAACACAATATTAGCTAAATGTAAGACCAGATCTCACAGTCACCCTCATCTTTAAGACAAGCGTCAAGATCAGGTAATATAGGAGGACCCCCCAATAAAGTATTCCTGTATCATGCACTGGATATTGTTTGTGTTGCCCAAACAAAGCAGTTGTTAACCAATCGAACTGGGGTTCCTGGGGGCTCCCGGGGCCCCAGGGCAGTTGCTTGCTTCATCCAGCTGGTAAACTATCCTTATATAAACATCACTTTGAAGAAGCAGGGTTGATCTTGTCTAAAATATGAAAATGAGACCAAGGTTAAATAAACCACAATTATCCTTTAAGATACAAGAAGTAGATGGACAAGAAAGAAAAAAGAGACAAAGAGAAATGAGCTGTACCTCTTTGCCACCATGGATGGCAGCGTTAAGAGTCATGTGCCTCACTGCCAAATATGTCACTGTGCCTGACAGTCATATAAGGCCACTTCTGAATTATTCTTTGCAGCTCTGTATGTTATGGAGTGGAATGATAAGTCTGAGGCTTGACCAGGAGCTGGACAGAAGTATGTTTTGATCTCCTCTCTGTCTTTAACCTTGCCAGTGTTCATTTCATCAACGAAAACTATGGCAAAAATAATAACTGACAACATTTTTGTTAATGATGAAAAATAGACTAAAACAAAATAAAACTTAACCTTTGATAATGAGAATTATGGCAAAAATCTTTTGTCCACAGGTTGATTTAGCTGCTTGATCTGTTGCATTAATTTTAATAAGAAGACAGTAATGTTATGTCTCTGTAATGTTATCTGACATTACTGGTTCTTGGAAGAAAAAGATTTATGGACTAAATTCATATACACAGTTCATACAAGTTCTACGATCCACTGAGAATTAGAGAAAAAGTAGTAACAAACTAAGAAAACATGCAGGCAGCACACCGACATTTATAAAATCGAAGCCCAACATTATCTAAGCAAAAAAATGATCAAGTGCTGTGGATGTGAATGTAACATTGTTATTTTCAGTTTGTTATCATGTTACTATCAGAGTCCACCATCTAAATCTTCTTCTAGATGTTTGCTGAAGGAATATCAAATCAATATTATCCATCATTTTAGCTTCTGTTCTCAAGCCTAAATGCAGACAGTGATCAGTATTATAGTGAAAAGATGAGTGAATCTACCCTCTGACTGATTTGCTGCTCCGCAGTGAGGAGAACAGCTAGTTGTGGTAGTGTTAGGTGATCAAGATAGATAGAGTGTGGTTCAGATTTCAGAAATGGACATGTTATCTGTTGACCTCTGCAGTGCACAGTCACATGGACAATGTGTGTGGGAACAAGTGAACAATGCCTTTTTCACTAACCTCATGGTATGTGATAATGACAGCTGTAGCCTCAAAATGCTTAGAAGACATACAATTTTAAACAGCATAACAAAAAGGAGTCCCATGAAAACTGGACTCAAATGTCTTACTGAGCCTTACATTATTCTCTTTGCTCACATGTGGTTATAAAGGCGATCACTAAAAACAGGAGCAGTGAGATTATGTGTAAATGTACATTTATATATTTGACTCGGGTCTGGTTCATCGAGTTAAAGTGAAGTCAAGCAGAAGACTTCACTTGTAGCAGGGATTTAGTTTTAACATCTAAACTTGAGTGACCTCTCGCTCTTCTGTAGTTGAGCTTTGCTCAGTTGTTTTACTCTTAACTGTGAATTATTCAGCTCAAGTATAAATAGTGAAGCATTTTCACAGGCAGTGAATGGGGTCAAACTGGCTCTCTGAAGGCGAGGTGCAGTTTTAGCTCAGCAAACACAGATGAGACCAGGGCACCATGCAGCTCTCTCCAAGAACTGTCAGCTTGGCTTTGTTGAGTGATTCATGCTCTCCACTGTATGCCCTTGTGTAGCACACAGAATGGATGATGTCTTAGAACAATAACATACTTCAAACCTTGAATCTGGGCTGAATCCTCAGGTCTACTCTCTGATTCTACCTCACACAACACTTTTAACATTGCATGTAAAGCTTTGTTATTCTGAAAGTGATCATCTCAAAGATTCTCCTTTAAATAACTGTCTACCTGTCTAGTTACTATCTATTGCCAAATGAGCTAACACAATGGTGATTGAGCCTATGGTCCACTAATGAAACTACTGTAATATTGAAATAATCGCAGTATTACAAACAGGGTGAGATGACTTTTATTATGAAGTAGTCACAGGATCTGCAATGTGTTTGTCAGTGAGCTTAGCACTGATCACTATCATTAATCAGAAATGTGTCTACAAAAGAAGACAATGGTCATTTTTGGTATTTTTGACTGCAGATCAGTTTGAAATACTGCAGGGAACAAAAGGGATGAGCCATGAGCTGTTGGATAAAGAACTGCAGGTGACAGGCTGCAAACCTCCAACTTGTGGCAGCCGCTCTCATCTATGCATTCATTCTGCTAGCTCCCTCCATCCCAGAATATTTAAAAGATGCAGCAGAAGCCTGCTCAGGGCGACCACTGTAGGTTTTGCTGCCTTGGGACTACGTAGTTTGTGACGCAGGAGGCAAAGAGACATCAACCAGAGTGACTTACCGACAGTGTTGTTCAGTGTAGCAGGAACAGCCGTATAGAGCTGGTGGTAGCAGCTAACCAGCCGTGTCAGACTCTCTGTGTCCCGTTGGAAACACAGAGAGTCTGCTGGAGCTTTCACAGTCACTAGAAGCACATTCATGGCCTTTTATAAAAGTTTCTGTGTAGTGGGATATCTGTGCTGTTGCTGAGCTAGCAGTTCAGAAAAGCTGGGACGTATCCAGAGCCCTGCTGTTCATTATGCGATCATCTATCTCAAAGCCTTGCAAATTCTATAGCTAGGATAGCTATACGTTGGAGATGTGTATGTATATCAATCTGAAAATGCAATCAAGAACATCATCTAGAACAAACTACTAACTGGTGCAAATGTAGATGCTAACACGTGTTTCAAAATACAACAAAGCAGTTTCTAAAGATAAGCACATTTAAAGGTGACAGTAAATATAATCTCCCCTGGATTAATGGTGATATACAGAAAGTCAGGTATGCAAATATTTGAGTGATGTGATTTTCATCGTTGAAAAGAGCCATCATTTTTTAGGTAAGGTCGGATGTGACCAAGCTCTTTGGTGGTCAACAATCGGACATCGTCATTTTCATTTTAACTCATCAGTACTTCATAAAGCACGCATACACACACACAAAGTCTCTCTCTCTCTCGAGATCTGGGACTGAACAGAGAGAACAAGTGCTGCAGACAGTGGCAAAGAACTGTAATTCAAGTGAAATAATGGAACACTGAAGGTAAGTAATGGTGAAGGCAATTGTCATCATTCTCATCCTTTTTAGACTGAATGTTAAAATGGAGAGTGGCAGTAGGCACTGGAAATAACAAGAGTATCTCCTTTACATAATAGAATTAAGAAATATATAAAGCTATTGTATAACCTGAACAGTAAGATCTCAAATGAGGCTCATTAATGGTGAAAAATTCATGGACCTCTAAAGGTAATGGAGCAATTCTTCCTTTGAACAATCCATTTAAAGAAAAAGACAGGCATAAAGTGGATGAGAGACAGGGGGAGTAGAACAGAGAGAGCGAATTCAGGTGGATGGAAGTACCTGTCATTTCTGAATAATGTGAAGCGACAGATAGACGTACCAGGATGGCTTTGTCGCTGAGCATTAAATGGTAATCATTAGAGTACCTTTCATCGTAGATATGCAATAAATCTAAAATGAAAAAATAAAGATATTTTTCAAAAAACACATATACAGAGATAATGTATACCGATACAAAAAACAAAAAAGTCTAGTAACTCACTTCTGAAACACACATCAAAATCAGTATTGGTATACACATTAAAAAAACAGGGAACTTTGAGATCTATCATCAGCCAGTGGAGTTAGTGGATTGCAGCCTGACTAAACCCTGCAGGACGGAAACAGATCCAACACTCACATGGATCTAAACCCCCCAAAAAAACCTTCTTATTATACCCATCCTTAATAAGGTGGTATTCACAGTTTGTGAATAATATAAAATCACACAGTATTTCAGTGTCCCACCTAACAGGCGTACACACAGTACATGACAGACATGACAGGATCATCAGCAGACAGTAATGTGGATGATTCTGCAGAACCCCGGGTCAGGCCCAATGACCTTTTTTTTATGAGCATCCACTTCCAGCATTTTTAAAATTCTTGCTAGAATATCTGCTCATGGCAACTTCAGTTGGTTGAGGTTTGGGAATGATTTTTTTGTCATAGCAAATAAATTTATGGTCAAGATTATGGTTGAGCTTAGACAACTAAAAGACATGTTAGCTAGAGGTTGTGGTTACAGTTAATAAAAAGGTAAACATTCAAATTCATGTCTCCTGCGTGAAAGTACTTTCCCCCTATCTACACTAAGAACAGACAGCTTCCTGCATTGGCACTGAACGATGGCATATGATGTAAACTGTGAGGTTTTCATTTGTCAATTGTCCAATATATGTAGGTAATCCAAGGAAGGTTGAATCCAGCAACTGGACTTGGTTACTTCAAACACTTCAGGCCTCTCATCCAAGGGGCTTTGTCAGTTCTACCTGGCCCAGGTTTTTAGCTTCTGTGGGTCCTAGATTCAATCCTCCTTGGATAACAATGACCTGGATGACTTCAAAGACAATATAGGTCTTTTTGTGTGATTTTTTTCTTGGGATCACAGTCTCAGATTATTTCAACCACTTTATTTGGAGGTAAAATGAAAAGTGAGTGGACGTGAAATGAAGGTAATAATTCATCATTAAATGGTTGAAGCAGGAAGTGGATCTATAAACTGTGTTGGGTGTTTATAACAGTCTGGGTAATAATTTTATTGTTTCTCTTCCAAATAAGTTTGGTTTGTTCCCAGTCTGACCCAACAGACCTGTTTTTAGTAACAGCTGCATTCCTGGATGTCAGTTGTTGTTACACAGGGAAATGAAAGCCGAAACTATGATGTAATAAACCATAATTATCCTTTAATGAAACCCTTAAATAAACTTATTTAAATAAATTTTATAGGAATTGTTTGTTTATGTTTGTTTGTTTTTTCCCCAGATTGTCTAATATTTAAGTGTTTGAGGAGATTTTGACAGACAGATATTTAAAGTAAGTAGGTCCAGTTAAATGTTGACACTACTCCATTATTTATCCTTCTCGAGTTTCATTGGTAAGTTCAACACTTTTTTGACAGAAAGTTTTATTGCCATTTTTGAGCTTTTTGTCACTCCAGGTTTTTTTTTATTATTCAGCTGTTTTGTAATTTGCAGGCAAAATGTGGGGCCAAAGTGGAGCTGTGTGAATGGACGGGTGGATGGAGCTCGCAGCAGAGTAGCTGTGAGCAGTCAGGCTGTGAGGGAAGCAGCGCTGCAGCTTTCACTTTACAGGCTCAGAAGACTCTGGCTCTGTTCACAGCTTCAACACTTATCTCCCCTGAGCAGGTGTGTGTGCGTGTGTGAGTGTGCGTGTGAGAGCAAGCTTGTTTTTCTCAACATTCAGATGGGTGCTTGTGTACTTGCATTTTGTGTGGACTGGAGTGTGTGTGTGTGTGTGTGTGTGTGTGTGTGTGTGTGTGTGTGTGTGCAAATATATGGGGAATTTGTACACATGCTGTTTCTCTCACGTTTGTGTGCACATTTATATGTAGATCATACGTGTATTCTGTATGTGTGGATGTGTATATGTGCGTGTGTGGTTATAGTATTGACTGTGTGTACGGTAGCATTTTATGGAGAAGAAATTGCATTGAGTTGCTGTGTATGCTCTAATCACAGCAGAAGTGGAAGCTGAGGCAGAAACAGAAAAAGAATAAGAGTGATACTATTCAAAAACACGTCTGCTTTTTTCTCCTTAAAGAAATTCCATTGTAACAGCCCTTGCAATTTTCCTCAGTGGACAATGCAGCACTGCACTGTGTTCGTGAATGCTGCTTCATACCAAGCCATGTGGAAGTCAGGAGAGCCCCTCGAACAACTTGGGGATGTATGAATTCTTTACAATTCTAACTCCCACTGCTCATAGAACTCAGCACACTGATACTGTCATGTATTATTCTCACTGTGACACACAGCTCCACCAACACGCTCTTTTCTGTTTGAAGTAAATCTGATTGTAGTGCTGGATAATTGAGACGACCCACTGGAAGCAAACAAATGCTACAACATCACCCCCGCCACTTCTCGCTTGTCACTGTGGGCGCGTCAAGGCTCACAAACTATCAAGCAGCTTTCTCATTAGCAAACATGGCGGAGATAAGCAACCCGCACTTTCTGTGCCAAGCAGCACTTTTTGTTTGTATCTGTAATTCTGGAGGCTAGGGACATAGAACAGAGGGATCCCAGAAAGGACAACACAGATATTCTTCTCCTGCACATTCATCCACTGGTAAATCACTATGGTGATTGACATTGTGGTGTTTCCAAGCAAATGTTGCCCTCATTTGCATAAAGTTGAAAAATTCACTGGTCAGTCCCGCATCGCATGGAATCCCACAATGACTTGTAAAGCACTTCACTCATGTCCCATAGTAAATGAATGGGGGCAAACTTCATTACCACAAGAGTCATCTGATACCTGTTTAAAGGGAAATACTGATGACTGAGAATAAGTCAGCTCATTTGAATGGTCCCCTCTGTGCTGCAGTCTTTGTTGCCAGTGACTCCCTCTGTTTGTCTGATGGGGGTGCAGGTTGTGACGTGCCACCTGATACAAAGAGAGTCACCAGCTGCTTCTTCTTTCCACTTGCCAGTAGGTACAGTATGTTTCCATCCACTTGTTCATATGCACATTTACAATTTGAATAAAAGATTCCAGCAGTAAAAAATAGCTGAGACAACAGGGATGTTGGCAGGGGCAGGGGCAGTAGTGATTGGAGTAGTGGAACCCAGGGCCCCAACATGGGGGCCCTCAACAAGCCTGTAATTAAAAGTTAATTTTTATGTGCAATTTTGAACCTTTATATTATTAGCATTATAAGAAAACTATTATGCTTGGCTGAATAAGCAGTTTGTATCAAACAATATTCATGCCTATATTGTAGATAACAGGTTCCAATCCTGTGTTGTCAGGTTTATTGCTAGGTCTACGTTTTTGCATATATTGGGATTAGTATAAAGTTTAATGATCATACTTTCATGTTGAAGCAGACTAGGAGTCTCCTAACTAATGCATATATCAATAGTTATTTATATATAATAAAGATCGAATGAACTATGACAGACATAACGTGTCCTTTAATGTTGTAAATCCTCATAGAGAAAGCTTCACACAGTCATTACAATACGTTGAGAGGTTGATGTTATAAACACTTGCACATGTGTTTACTTTACTTTGTGCAGCAATTTGTATTAAAGAATGACCCACTGAGGCTGCATGCAGGGCTGAGATTATTTGTGCTATGCCACTGGATGTAGGCAAGCATAATGACCCTGTTTGCCTCTAAATGGGGGTCCCTTTTTACATGCAACCCTAACCCTAACACCCTCTTTATCACCATAGCAACTGATAAAAACACTACAGGGTGCACATGGATCTAAAGAGACAAATGCGTTCATTAAAAAAATAAGCGGACACAGAAATGCCATCATAGTGGGGAATCAGCAGATGACATTGTGTGACAAAGACATCTGGTGCTCAATTACTTCTGTAATCTTGTCATGTCCTCTCAAATATGTTCATTCAAATGTGGCTGATAGAAATCACTGATTGACTGAGACTTTCTTTCAGAAATGTCAGACAATTGTACCATTGTATAAATAGTCTGAGAAATGTATATGATGTCATGTAGCATATAATTTTGCCCACCCCCAGCTGACATGTCCTTTCTAAATGTTCAGTTCATGAGGGAACAAATCTTTATCACCCAATCCTTGAGCTGTATTGAATCATCTGTCTCACTGACCAAATTAAGGCCAGCTTTCATCTTTCATATTTTATCTATCATATTTTATATGACATATATCTGCTTTAGGAACTGTACGTCACCTCCAACCTTAGTGATATAGCTTTAGCTATAGCTTTGTTACATATTGTCAATAGTATTTACTGTTTGTTTGTTTTTTTCATTTCATTTTCATTCATTATATACTGTTTTTGATAGTCTTTGATAATCACCTCAGTGATTACTTAAGTACTGTGATCATTGATTACTGATTTACAGACTAAATAGAAGTGGTCCAAGTATAGATGCTTGGAGACACCTATACACTCTGTTAAGTCAGCCCTTTGCCAGAAATAATGTTGATATTGATATTCAACCACAACTCCAGATTACTCCTGGATAATCAGCATAGCAGCTACTGCATGGTCAAGGTATGGTTAGGTACTGGCAAAAAAAAAAAATCTTAGTTAAAGGGAGACTGCCAGGATGTCATACCTCCTATAATGCAACTCAATAACATCTTTTTGTGGGGCATGCCAAAGCTCCTCAACAGTAAGACAACTATTTCCACAGCTGTTAAAAGAAAAGTTCAACATATCAGCAACTGGTGATCAGTGGAGTCAGTTGCTAAAAGCAGCATGATGAACACTAGAATTATAACATTTGGCGCATGCAATTAGTAGACACGTATTTCCATGTATTGGCATTAAGTTTGTCAGGGATTTACTGCTCATTTTTCACTTTGTGTTGTTGCAGTGTGTGTGTGTGTGTGTGTGTGTGTGTGTGAGAGAGAGAGAGAGAGAGAGAGAGTTGGTGATTGTGGGGTTCTGGGTGCCAGAGTGTGTGGGTTTTGTGGTGTAGCAAATGTATTTTTCACTGTGTGTGTGCGTGTGTGTGAGTGTGTGTGTGTGTGCAAGTGCATGTGTGGAGTACTGCACAGGGTGGTTTTTTAAAGAGACGTGTTTTATTGAAGGATATCAAAACTCAAAAGTCTCCCTCATTCTCTCCCTCCCAAGCCCACTACATCACCATGGCAACCGAACCAATCAGCTTCACTGAATATGCCAGATAAGTCTGACTTGAAAGACTAAGAAAATCCCTCCTTACCTCTCCTCACTCCCTCCAACTCTCATCTATTCCTCGCCCTCTCATCCCCTTTCCTCCCATCACTCTCTCCGTGCAATTTCTTTTCTTTATCTCTCCATTCCATGTCACTCCTTTACTGCCGTCTCACCAATCTCTCCATCGCATCCTTTTCCTGCATGGCTCTCCC
Organism: Holacanthus passer; assembly: GCA_025331565.1. Taxonomy (NCBI): domain Eukaryota; kingdom Metazoa; phylum Chordata; class Actinopteri; family Pomacanthidae; genus Holacanthus; species Holacanthus passer. The sequence goes on from JAFREQ010000059.1 coordinate 473,766, forward strand.
TCCTCCTATCTCGTTCACTCTCATCCTCTTTTCCTCTTTTCCCTCATCTGCTTTACTTCCCTCTTCATGCATTTCTCTTCCCTCTGTCTCTCTTCCTTCATTGGATTAAAAAGACACACCCAGACATTGTGAAAAAACATCTCTCTTCATGGCAGAGGCCCATAGTGAGATATGAGGACTGGCATGCTGCTGACACTCACCATCTGTCCCAGAGACACAGGGACCCACAGAGAGAGAGAGAGAGAGAGAGAGAGAGAGAGGGAGAGAGAGAGGGCAGGCTTATAGGAAGCCGCCAAGACAGCCCTAATGATTTCTGCCTCTAAATTTGCATTCACGCTTCAAGGGCAAAACTCCTGCTCTACTTACAGTATATGAAGCAAAGCTTTAAATTTGGCACTGAAAAGCCTTCTTATTCTTCCACAGATATGGAAATTGATATGAAAAAATGAGAGTTAGCATGGTGGTGGTTGCATGCCTGCCATCTGTATGAGTGTTGGCAAATGCTGGAATGTAATCACATTTTGATGCAAAGTCCAACCATTGGAAGCAGGTGATTAAACATTTGCTTTTCAGTCCAAAAGAGAGAATTTAATTGCTCATCAACCAGATCAGCTCACTTAAAGTTATAATCCTTAAAGGACCATGCTGGCAGATTTCAATGGTCAGTCCAGTAAATCCACTGTGTTTACAGTTGACATTACTGACAACCATTTATCAGTTCATTCATGTTCGTTCTTTATGCAGTTCCTCAAATGGCCACTTGAGGCTGGCTCCAAAAGCGAGTCAGTCTCCATAGACCCCCATATTAAAATGAATTTTACAACAGAAATACATGTTTGTTTACAGCCTGGTGCAACAGTTTTGGTCTCAATAGTTAATTTCCCCCTTCGTGATAACTGTATGGGGAGGAATTTTGAACTTGATCTTGTGGCCATGTTTTTGGTGTTGTTGCCATTTGGAGAATCTTTCATGCAAATATTAGACAAATAATGTGGCTTGCTGTGTGGTTAATTGGATTAACAGACTGTCCAAAAACTCTGTGCTCCAGTTGACTGAAATTCTAGTTTTATCTTATTGTTAAGTTCGTATTAATTAGCAGGTATTGGTATCCGTGCTCACCATGCCTGGCTTGTTAGCTTGGGTTAGACTTTAAGCAAGAGGTCCGGCTGTGCAACAATGCTAACATGAGTGTATGCCAGCCGCAGTTATTAAACCAGTGTGCACTAAAGTCAGAAGTGTTATACAACTAATTTAGAATGACTATAAAATACTTTTGAACAAAAGGCATTTGTGTGAGGTTGCAAAATAAAGGTTTAGTTTAGTTAGCTGATGTTATACAATGTTAAGCTTTCTATACGAGCAATGTAGCATTAAAATAATGTTAATGCTGGACTTGACTAGGTACATCAAAAAGTGATGAACGGTGTGCAAATATAATAAGATGTGCGTAACTTCAAAATATTGTCTCATTTCAGCAGTGTTCCAGAAATAACATTGACATTGTCATGGTTTGGGGTTTTGCTTTATTTCTAGTATTGTTTCTGTGTTTCTGGTAATTAAAGCTCCAGTGTTTTTGGTTTTGGCATTTCTTCTTTTGTGTTCTTTCATTTTTTCTTTGGTGGTGCTGTCTGTGTTCAGGCTTTGTTTCAGAGGTTGGGGGCGTGGTTTCCAGGTGCTAGGGTCCTCGGCGTCAACACCTGAGCTTCATTCCCCTGATCACCAGCAGCTTCATAACCCTGCTCATCCTCCTGCAGGCTGCCAGATTGTTTCCACTTGTCTTGTGGTATTGTCAGCCAGCCTTAGCTCTTACCAAACTAAGTCTTATGATTATCTCTTGTGCTTATCTTAAGTTTTTTCTCCTTTGTCTCCAGTGTCTCCAGCCAGCAGCCCCAGCACCTCCAAACATTACAGTATCAGGTACAGGTACAGTATCCAAACATTTCTCATTTTTGGCCCAGTGTTGGGAGTGACGCATTACAAACTAATGTGTTACTGCAATTCCACTACTTTTGGTGGTGACTTGGAAAGTAACTATTAAAATTAAATAACTCCTTTAAAATTACTGAAATGTAATGGGCTTGTTACTTGTTACTTTTTCTTATGTGAAAATAGTGGACAGCTGCAGAGGATAGCAGGCAGATGCAGCCTATTCTCTGTATTTTCTGGTTTATGATCGCACATCCTTGGTGCAAGATGGTTGAGGTAGTGTGAGCTTGCTTTTCATCATAGTGATTGTATCTAATGTTTCTAAAACTGTAGAAACATAGGTTCAGCAAATGTAATCACTTATTAACTACTGTACATGAAGGATCATTGACAGTTGTCTTGTCCCACAATGTGCCATAGCAAGACTAAAATAATATAGCTATGTGTGCATTAAAAATAGAAATGAAGCAGACTTTTAAAAGTAATGCAAAAGTTACTTTTGAAGTAGTTAAAACTTTGGCAGACTGTTTGACAAAAGTCATGCAAACTGTTTACACTGTCGTGGGTGGGCTTATGAGTGTCCCTAAATGCCCAGGTGTATTAAAGAGTAACTGTACCCATTCTAATGATCATGCTTGCAGTGCCAGCTAGTAGCATCAGCATGCTTTTTCCACACCCTGTACAGTACAGTACAACAGACCACACAGACTTGTACCTTTCAACCTATAGAGGCCAACCAATACAGTTATATTTAATTTAATTTCTTTATTAGGCCCTCTTCTTAAAGTTAAGGTGGAGTAACTCTTAAATTGGTCATGCATAGCAACATTGAGAGTTAAATTTGTGGCGCTCCTGTTGGGCTGAGAGAGTCTAGGCCTGCTTGCCTACTTTTGATCTGTGTACATCGTTGTCGCTGTCGTTGTCATCCTTATGACAAGGGCCCTCAGTTGAGTTGTTGCATGGATGTAGCATAGTCACTTGGATACTTTTTTATCAATGCACTTTGTCAATGAAAAAGAAACAATGACATGTCTACAACAACACAATCTGAAGCTTCCATTATCATAGTGTTCACAACAGCAGTGAACTGCATTATATCTTACAGGTGTTCATATTGTTCTGTCCACACTCTGTACAGTAAACAACTTGGTAGTTCAGCATTATTATGCTGCTGTTATTCCTTGATATAAAGACATAGGTGGAGAGTATAAATCAGCTGACATATACTGAACCTGAATGACACCATCAACTTATTTTAATAACATTACAGAAGGATAAACTGAGAACACAGAGAATACACATTCATTTGTAAGCTGTATGAAAACAAATGCAAAATTGTCATCCAGCTTATTGATAACTGTAGAAAAACAAATCCTGCCTATCCAATAGAAGGTAGTGTAAGAAAAACACACACACAAACATGAGAATACTTTTCAGCAGACAAGTCTTGTATGCTGGATTCATCATTATCATTAATGCAGGATCAGATGTCCAAGAATCAAAAGACATGAAAAAACAGCAATCAGGAGGATTATGATTGACATTACTGATCCACAAGGAAGTGTGGGGGAGGGGAGAGGCTTCAATTACAACCCAAATCAATACAAGTCAAGTCATGTCAATGTAAATTTGTTCTTCAACATTACAAAAGACGAAATTAGAATAAAGACTCTTTTGACATTGAAAATTATTGTTTCAGTGTGAACTAGTTTATTACGCCTACTGAGAGAGCCTGTGGTGCAGACATCACATGAAGGTCAGTGGATGTAGTCTGGTACTAATAAACTTGAGCTTTCCATACATCACGTGGTCCATACATCACATCCACCCTCAGCCTCACCCACATCTTCAACCAGATTGGTGTCTTGAACCACACCCACTCCTGTGATGGCAAAGGCATAACCTATCCTACTCTGCCTCTGATTGGCTAGTACTCACTGCCTTCACTGGTTGGGTTGGTTAGGTTTAGGCATAATGAGGTTATGTTTAGGCATGAGGAGTGATGGTTGGTCAGGGTTAGGGTAAGAATATTAGGGTAAGCCAATCAGAGGCAGAATTGGGTGGGTCATGCCTTCGCTATCCAAGGGGGAAAAAATCAATCAACAAATAAAACCAACAGCCTCACAGCATACCGCTTTTGGCAGGAACTTCATAGCTGTAAAAGACCTTCATCACAGCAGACATTTTGACTGAAAAGCACAGGTGTTACTAATAACATTAGCGTTTGTTCTCTTCTGTTCTGTTTAACCCTGTGCCATGCCCAGATTGATTTCACCTGTTATCCTCCCCTGCTACAGTATTTAACATGCATGCTCCCTTCACTCTGTGCCAGTTTGTCTTTAAAGCATGTGTTAAGCATTCCAGCCTGTTTCCTAGTCCTTTTGGATCTTTCCTTTCCTTGTTCTGGACCTTGCCTGTTGATGGACTTTTAAGTCTTGCCTGCTCCCAAAATTGTATTTCTTTGGCTGGTTTTGACCTTTGCCTGCCTCACAATCCCGACCTGCCCTACTTTACCTCTCATTGACAGTCCAGTGACTGTCCCTGCTCAGTATGGGCTGCTCATACAAAGATATCCACCCAGCAGTTAGGTGGTTTCAATTTTGCAGTGGTTTGTCAGCTGCTTTGATGCCATAAAGGTCTCACCAGAGCTTGAGGATGAGAAGTGGGGTGTGAAACTTGTGTTTTTCACAGATATTACACCTCAAGAAGCTCAGTCCCGCTGGAAAATGCAGGACAAACTGTTTTGGACATGTACGACACGTGGGTAGCTTTTGTTGGAAAACTGGCAGTTTTTACAAGTGATATTGCTTAGAAGTACAGACTCATGTTCTCATCGTTGATCAAACTCAGTAGCTTTGATAGACATGAACTGGATTTATCTCAGATGGACTGGCTGGATGCACAGAACATGGTAATGCGGCTAATTAAGCCGAAGAGTTCAACATTGTGAGTGACAAAGTTTGCAAAGCTACAGAAACAGCTGTAAACCAGAGCAGCGCATGATCATGGAACTTGCACCTTCAACTGCTGGATCGCTCTGTCAATCCATTCGCTTCACTGACAGCTTTCGAATCAACATATCTCTGTGAGCAGATATCATCCCCCCCCCGCCATTTGACAACTGCCCACTTCGAAGCTTGTGTGCAACTTAAAGTGACTAAGTACAACCCCCAGATAATGGAGCTCATGGAAAGCAGGAACTCGGATCACATTTAGTGATAGGCATAAGTTTAGCTTCAGTACAAATGGCCTCGCATAATGGAGTTCTTTGTTTCTGTCTCTTTTTTACATCACAAATGTGGATGTTTTCAGAAGAATGGCAGCTCATACTTCTGTTTGTTACACTTAATTCTCCCTTTTTGCCATTGCAACAGTTCGTAAATGTGGGAATGTTATTCAAAGCAGTATGCTTTGATTTGTAACCACGGGAGGAAAAACATAACTATATGTTAAGTTTACTGCTATTGAACAAGATTGGTAGAGGGTTGGCAGGGTTAATGACTTCAATGTGGATGTTTTCATAAGAATGGCAGCCTTCTTCTATAGCGCTTTCATGTATAATTACAGTGTCTGATTATGGGAGACATGTTGCTGTGCATGTTGCCTATATGGATGGCATAAGACTACAGATCTGGTGAAGCTTTTTTTAATACGGTGCCATAATTAAACTTAATGTTGACCTAAATTTTAACAGGGCACACTGATTGATGAGAAAAGTTTAAAATGGAACTGGCACTTTATTTTGTAGCCTAAATGTGTTCTTTAATTAATAGGTGTATCATTTAACATCATCATATGCGTCACTCATTTCAGCAAGCGCTCCAAAACGATGTCTGTTTATATTCAAATGCCCCCTCTAGTGGTTGTAGGAATTATAACAGCAGCAAAGGATGAAGTCAGGTGATGTTATTATAGAGCAGCAAGTCCACAAAGGGAGGGGGTCAGGGTAGATGGAAGAGTCAATAAAATGTCAGGCTCTAAGACAACTGACCTCTACTCGTTTCCGTTTCCTACCAATCATCATTATCAGCGTTGTTTTTTTTTTTAAAGCACAACTCTAGTCGTTCACTTACCTTAACTAAGTGCTTATTGTAACCCAAACCACAATTTTTCCCTCAACCTATTTTTTTTGGAATCTGGACTGTAGACCACAAAATGTGCTGTGGATAATGACAGCACCCATAGGATGACCCCTAATTATTTTGGTGACCTGCTGACCATTTCTCTAATGGCCCAAAATGTTGACTTTTGGACAAATTGCTATGAAATTTACGAAGCACATTTACATTCCTAGAAGGTGCACCCTTTCCATCAGCTGTCTTCTAGTTAAAATGTCAGCTGTGCACAAAAGATATCCCACAATCTAAAAGGTAGATTTGGATGAAAATTGCTGAGTCCATTCAAACCCTCAATATACTGTAGACTGTGGATCTTGTTGGGGCTGTTCCCTATTCTTGTCATAATGCTCTCTGGACAATGGCTGCTAACTCTTATATTTCTAGGAAAACTGTTCTTTATTATTTGATTTGTCTCAATAATAATATCAATCAATAAGAAAGTCACAAGAAACACTGCCTCTTGTGTCTCTAGAATTCAAAGACAGAGGAAAACAAAGAACATGGAACATGCCAGTAAAAGCACTATGGTAAAGAGGTCAGATCAGGTCCAGTATATTTCTGCAAATCCAGAAAAATCTCAATGCAACTCATTTATAATCCAGACATGATTGACAGGAGATTTGTGATGTCACTGTTCAGACTCTGGAAAATAAGTCACATGTTGTACTCTTCTCATTCTACCCACTCATAGTCCTCACTCTCCACTATTTGTGTCTGCATCTTTGTGTCTGTGGACCGATTTGGCCTGTAACCTCTCGGAGTGCTGAGCCTGAGCTCTAATTACTGACATTTCTCCTGAGAGGGGGTAGTGCATTGTGGGTGTTTCAGTACCTTTCATTCCATCAGTGGGATCACTTGGAAAGGTCACGTTCCACATAACACATTGTCTAGTGAATCAAGGAGCCAGTCTTCACCTGATGTGTGTTTGCATGCGTAAATCTGTGTGTGTGAGAGACATGCGCATATATTTTACTCTGTGTGCCTGTGTGTTTTCTTTTAGGGGCCTCAGGTTAACTTGTCAGCACTGAAACGTCTAGACTTTGATTCGGACCGGATTTCATACCATACCTTACATACCAACAATTTTGTTTCCCAATTAGATGAACGCTTTCTGTCACAGGAGAGACGATGCCCTCCCCCACCCCTCTGTCTCGACGCCACTCTCTCTGGTGTTCTGCTTATTTCCCCAGTGAGATACAGAAATGATCCACTCAGATTTATGCTCATGCTGAACCTTGCCCTGAACCTTCGGCAGACATCACCAGAATGAGAACAAAACAATGAGGCAGTCAACAGTGCAAAGAGAGATGGACCCCCATACATTGAATGACAGACTTCACAATATTTGAATATATAGTATAATTTCATCCCTGCCAATGGGACTTCATAGCCATAAATTCATAACAAAGTCTTAAAACAAGTCATGGCTGTTTTTTTCTTCACTGCCATATGGATCTGCACGTATGGCAGAACAATACATACGTCAAAGAAACAAGATTACATTTAGGACTAGACAGATAGATTTGATGTGAGTTTCATTCCAAAATGTAATGCATACCTTTGAAAGAACATTACAACCATGCTCCCATACTGACAGCTGCTGTTGAAGTTAGGAGCCTTTATTCGAGTATGTGCGCTTGCAATAGTTCCATTTTTGACAACAGAATTGTTTGTTTGAGCACAGCTCTGAGTGTTAATAGTGGATGAGCAGAGCAGGGGCTGTGTGGAAAAGACAGAAGTCGGGGGAATGACTTAAACAAAGGAAGCTTTTTATTGGACACCACTATGTGTTGACAAACAGAAATATACATGTGCACTCTTTTGTCTGTGTGTACATTATGTTCTGTTTAAATCAGACTTAGTCTACTACCATAGCAGCTCTGTGAGGCTGTGCTCAGACACAGTGGTGCCGAGCTAAATGCTAACATCAACATGCTAACATACTCACAGTAGTATATGGTAGGTAATGTTTGCCATGTTTAGCCTGTTAGCATGCATGGCAACATGGCAATAGAGGAAATGTCAGAGAACCACTAAAGCTACTACAATTCATCCTGAGGGGATCATGAATGTCTGAACTAAATTTTGTGCCAATGCATGTGGATGAGGAATGAGATATTTTATTTTACTTAGCTAAAAGCACTTGCTGGTAGCAAAGAGGAAAATTCAGAGAAGCAAAGACAATAGGATTCAGCCTTTGAGGAATATGAATGTCACTACACAATTCCATGGTGATCCATCTCATAGGTGTTGAGACATTGCTGTCTGGGCCAAAGTGGTGGATTGACTAACCAACATTGCCAGAGCATGCTGCTAACCTGGCTAAAAGTCTAACTCACTCACTGCATCTATGTGCACTTAAGTAACATTCAGCTTTCTTGAGTGACTGTAACTGCATAAATGAAAAGCTCAAGTTTCTGCAATCAGGACAGGGAATCATAGAAAATTGATTTCTCCAATTAGATTTCTCCTGGAGAAAAAGGATTTCTTGGCCACATATGTGCATAACCAGGTTTCTAACCATCTTTTCACATGTATGTGGAGAAGCCCCATTGATAAGGGTCAATTGCTCGAGGAAGTTGTCACCAGTGGATACAGAATTAGGATAACATGGCAGCTGCAAGCAACAGGCAAACCCAGGTTGTGCATGAGGCTGATTTGCACTCCCACACACTTGATGTGGGTCGTAATCAACAGCTTGCATACAAACACCTCTGCCTACAGACCTGTCAATTAAAAGAACTGCAAAGAAGCATTTCACTGTCCACAAAGTGCAACTAAAATGCACTGCTGTGACACATGTGCCTGTAAAGTATCATAGTCAGTGAGATCCCAATCATCATCAAGGTAATCAGTCATTCATTCAATCTTAACCCTGGGAACAGCAGTTTTTAGTAGGCTGGCAAAAAACACACACTGTAGGTCAACTCATTAACTTTTTCTGATGCTTTTAACAGCATCCCATGGTCTTCATCAGTGGATTGAATCTGCTCAGTAATGAAGATGGCTCAATTGTATAAACACCAATATCCAACCACCACGAAGTTCATGATCATGCAAGGGAAACTGAGCAAACTTCATTTGCTGATGGATGACAGTGAGCACACAAATGACTTTGTATAGTCTACAGAAACACTGTGAACACTTCATTAAAACTTTTCTACCGCCACATATTAACTCTCCTCCAAATCCTGTCACTCCCTCCCATCCTGCAGTAACTGCTTTTCCACTTTTACCATCATTAGACCTTCTCACCTGTTCACTTATTCCCACTTTCCCTAATCGGCCCTGCAGTGTCCGCTCATTCCCTGCCAGATTGTCTATTGTGCTTATGCCTTGAGCTTTTCAGCTTTTTATTCTGCCTGTCTGACCCTTTTGTGGATATTCAGATATTTCTTATTGACCCAAATAAAAAAAAAAAAACTTTTACATAACCTGCTTGTGTAAGAGTTGTGCATCTGGGTTCAAACCTTGTTTTTTACTCTGCTTTTACAGTCCCAATGCAAACATTTTGTAATGTGTTCTGTGGATTATCCAAATAGGGATTCAAAAGCACTGACCATTTTAAAATGTTGCACTTAATGGAAGGCATCCTAATACCTGAACTGTAGTAAAAGTTGTATGAATTTTCCATGTGAACTCCTTGAGCTCAGTGAGTTGAAACCCCATTCTCCTCTCATAAGATTTTTCTTACTTTTTCCTGCAGGTGAAGTTTGTTAAGTGTATGCTAATGGTGTGTGAGTCTATAGTGATTTTGCAGAGCATACCTCACTTTATTACACAAGGGAATTTAATGCAGTTACACAGTAATTACACTCAGAAAGGGACACGGTGCTGATTACCTCTTGTGAGAATGCGACATTTGATTTAGGTGTGCTTGTCGTGTTTAAGAGCAGTGGTGAGGAATTGGTGAGGCTCCAAGGGGTTCATACATTCTCTCAGAATCTCCTGATCCCATGGGGTTCTGAGCAAGAGTCTGATGCTTATTACCGAGGCAGAGATGGCAGTTACTGTAAGAAACGTCTCTTCCTGTTGATGTTTGCCTCTGTAGCCATCACTGCCACTCTGTCGCTGTGGGAATAGAAAAGTAAATGTGAAAGGGAGACGGCTGTCCTCGTTTCTCAGGACTTGTGGTGGTGGGAGTTCTTCAAATCCCAGAAGAAAAGAAACAGATGCAGCTCCTTCTTTCTGCAGATTCTGACAGTTAAGTTTTTGTCTTAATACTGTGGGTTGTGTTTGCTCACATATATGCATTGCACCACACACAAACACAGCTAGGAACAGGCTGAAGTAAACCTAAACCTGGATAAATCTCTGTTATAGCATTTACCAATTAAAATGAGACAAAATTAGAACAACTTTTTTTCACTTCAGTTTGACCTATGATTTGAATTTGAGTTCTGTTTTTTCACAAGGTTACTACTTCTACTATGTTAATTACACAAACCATATAGAAATAAAAAAAAAAATTACCTCTGCTTATATGTCAAAACATATTCTCACAAAAATATACATGTTATGACATGAATAAAGATTAGAAAACAATTATTAAAGCAGCTATAAACAGTATTTTTATATTTACTGCAGATCAAATGATTACATGTCATGTGAACCTACAGAGAATTATGACCAACTCTACAGTTCCTCTCACTTCTTTGTGGCTTAACAGTTCTTTTACTTCAGTGTTGTTGTTTTAGGCTAGTTTTTGTTCACTGTCACTGCTATCATGGCATCATTTTCAGAAACAGCAGGCAGTGGTTTGCCATAAGAAAAGCTCAAAAAAACTCACTGTAAGCTACCTGTCCAACACCAAGTGAATGCATTGGCGCATTTAGCAGCAAAAGAGCCAGATATTTTTCTCAGCAGATGGTGGAGATCAAAATATTATATAAGCTGACTGTGAAGACCCACTGAATGCAGCACAGTGACGTTCACCCCTTTTCATTTTCTGTGGATGCGAACAAGCATCTCAAGGGATTGTGGGATTTCAGACGAGACAGGACGAGACAGCCACATGGAAAAAGGGAGGGGAGGACAACTCTGTAGCTACCAATGGGGTCCCCAAGGTCTGGACCTCAGTGACTTTTACCACAAGCTTGTCTTTTATTTGGTTGTTTTTGTGAATGAAAACTTGTCGTAGCCTTTTCTCTGTACTGAACACACAGGTGCAACTTATATCAATCTTCCTATCTGACTCTGGGGGAAAGAGCAGACAAAAATAGTTCCATTACATCCACTGTTCCTTTAGGAGTGGTGGAACGTTAAAGTCTCTGCGGTGGCTCTGCCATCGGTCTGATTGATGATGATCACATAACTCCCTGGGGGCACAGATGGAGGTATTTTTCGAGTAAAAATAGGTGCCGTAAAACACTGTAAATTAAATCAACTGTCTCAGTTGGCGATGGGACAGATGCACTTTGCCTTTCAGCTTAGTAAGCAATTTCTTCAGGTTCATGTAAATCTGGCCAGTTTTGAATTTAATTTAACTCACTTTCTAGATGGTCAACTTTTAACCAGGTTTTTCTATCTTGCTCTTTCCAGCTCCTATCACGTCACACAATCGGTGTTGCCAGGGGAAACGTCCATATTTGATTATCTTTAAATATCCTGTTTATTCCCCCAGAATGCTCTTGTTCTCCTCGGAGGATGCTGGGAGGCGTGCAGGGGGCGACCCACAGTCCCTTTCATCTCTGCCTTTCATTTATTATTCAGTCCCACCAGCAAGTCTGCTGTGAGAAGCTTCACCTCATCCTTATCAGACCTGCTTCCAATAATTATAGTCCCTGTTATTATGACACTGCTGTCTTTACGCCTCATCCGCCTACACACACAAACACACAATTCTGATTTTGAGTTTTTTATTAGTGCTCCACACAACACTGTTTTCTCAAAGGACAAAAGATCCGGGAGTGATGTATTGACTGCTGGTTTACTGATAATGTTCTTTTATTAAAAATAAAGATGTGGTTCAGTCTGTTGATGGCAGATATGATGCAAGTTTGTTGATTATATACATAATTGTTCACAGGGCAGGTACGAGGCAGCAAGGAAATGGACACCCAGGCAAACAAGGGGGAAAAACTGCAAGGCTGCATAGAGATACAGGGGCGGGAAGTGGGAATGTGGCTGAAGAGAGGGACAGAGAGGCCGAATGGGCAAAACCCATGATGAATCATCTTTGACCCTTAAGAGAACAAGAGGGTTAAAGGGTATGTCAGAATCTATAGTAATAGCATTCTACTCACCAAAGTAAATGCTGACATCCAGGAACATGGTGAAATTTTTAAAAAGAAGATGCACGGGACAAAAAACACAAGCAGTCAATGATCAGACATGTTGTGGGCAAGTCAACAGTTTAGTCAGATGATCCAAACTTAAACTCGAAAGTGAGAGTGAGCACCCCTGAAATGTTGGTAATGATCCCTGAGTTCACAGAGAAACTGTAGGTCAACGTGAAGTGGGAGGTGACTCTGTAACCTGTGATGGATTTTTACCACAGACAGTTTGGGTCATAATTTTAACATTTACCTCATCACAGCAGATAGAAACAAAGGCCAAACCTACAAAAATAAGATTAAACCTTTAACCATGTGAATGTATGAATGTAGAAAATTCAGCAGGTTAAGTCTACAAATACCCACCAGTTCATAAATTATATTTAATTATACCCTTTTTTATATTTACTGTGAATTCCAGGACTTTACAAGAGTGTTAAAGGATTTCCTTTCAATTAGCATCAAACATAGAAATGTGGGTAATTAAAAAATGTTTATTCTAAATTCTAATTAAAAAAACAATAAATTGTCTGAGCAACATGCTATATTTGAGGTGGAAAAAACCCCAATACCAACCATACAGAATCATTTGTTGCACTGTTTTTCAGGATATTTAACATGACCTATAACTCTATAGTGCTGACCTAAAATTATCCTGTGTGGACTGGAGAGAGGCACTTGCAATCATTTCACCACTTTGTTTCGGCATGGCTTGAGTAGGATTTGCTGTTGTTGGATGTTTTGTTCCAATGTTCACCAAACCTTCAGTATTTGCTGTAAGTACTTGCCCCCTATATTATGAGATAAAAAGAGAATTTGTACCAAAAGTTGCATAAACCGATGAATTGAGCAGTTCTGTACTCCATTCCAACCTCTAACTGAATGTGGAATGTCAAACTATTCTTTAAATCATACTTTATTTGCCATAACTACAGTCCTTCCCAAAATAATTGCCATGCACATATATTTTAGAAATAAGAAAAAATGTTAAATGGAAGTAAAAGTCCTACTTTTATGACATAGTAGTCCAGGAGAGCAGAGGAATGAAAGATTTGTAGTGTGTGGAAGGGGGTTAACGAGAGTCTAGAATAATCCACATGATTCAGTTGAAATCAGGATATCAGAGGCAGCACTGAGACACAGCTCATTTGTCAGTTAATAACCCAAGTGCTACTGAAGTCAGTGCCTGCATTTAAAGAGCCAAACCAGAGAACAAGCTTCCTCAGTCTTCTCAGTGAAGCTTTTAAATTAGATTAATTAACCATTGCTGATCAAAGGAAATGCCCAAAGTGAAGAAATGTGTCTTATCTGTCAGTGCGTGTGTGCGTGAGAGCAAGAGAGAGAGAAAGGGAAAGCGAGAGAGAGGCAGAGAGACACAGCGAAGCAGACTATTACCAACAGTGCAGAAACCCCGCAGAAATAGCAATACAGACAATTTACTCTCAGTGGGAGCTGCTGACGCAGCCTGCAGCGTATGATTTTCAGCTGATTGCGAGTCACTGAGCTCTCTTTCCCTACATTGGCCTTTTGTTGTCGAGGAACTGTAGCGTACCTGTGTACCTGACCCCGTCTCTGTAGCGCCCATCGATTTTCCTCTTTTCCCAGCCGCCAGCCCTTTCCCTCAAATCAATGCTCCTGAATTGCTTTTTTACCACCAAAATGTCAGGTGGTAACCAGCAGAGCATGAAGGGCAGAGGATGTTTCAGAGAATCTTTCCAGGTTGGACTGTGCCAGATGAGGCCAGAGGCTTTTTGAGGAGAACTTGGAGGTGTCGGAGGCTGACAGGAGAGACAGGAGAGAGAGCAGAGGTGAAGCCAAACAGCCAGCGGTCACGTCCACTCAGGCTCTACTGTCAGCGTATGCATAGGCAGGAATATTGTATATAGACAGGCAGTCACTCATCTGTACATTTACACAAATGAACTGTTATACACAGACATCTGCTGTACAGTAATGGAGAGATGTAAGAACTCGTAGCCTCACTCAATCGCTCTCTCTGTACTATATTCAGCAGGCGAATGTAATTTTAACAGACCCTGTCTCCGACAAATTACCTTCGTGATACTATTCTGCATAATGCATTATTCTAGAATTTACATTGATTGATTACTTTTAAAGCATGTTTGGGGTTGGTCCCTGATTATATCACTGTCTTACTAACCCCTCACAAGCCTGGATGCATCCTGAGATCCTCCAGCAGAGGTCTGTAATTCCTGGGTCAAGGCTAAAAACCAGAGGAGACCCAACCTTTGGAGTCAATGCCCCTCTGTTACTCTGTTTGTGTTACTGTTTTCGTAATGCTTGCTATTGTTACTGTATCAAGTCCACTTTTATTTTTATTATTACATGTAATATATACATCTGTTAATTTCACTTCTTTTTATGTCTTTGTAAAGCACTTTATACCTTTTATTTCAAAGTGTTATATAAAAAAATATATAATAATAATTATTGTTATTACAAGGAAACCATCTGACATTACATTGACTATGTTATATTGGGAAGAAATGGAACATAATAATGTTAGTAAGTTATACGTTATATGTAAAAAATTTAAATGAACATGAAGAAATACATTTCCAATAGTGACCACAAAATATGCAGCCTGTGACTGACTACAATATGTGCACCTTTAAAAGAGGTTAGATCGGCACAACCGCTGTACTGCTGGTTGGTACAAATAAGTCACCCAAATTTGAGATGGACACGTCAACATCTTTCTAGCTCTGTACCAGTTGGGAAAAACTAAGTGCCTCTTGTGGTTTGTAGAAAACAACATTGCAGCAAAAACATTCCTCTCTTGAAACAGTGGCAGAGTTTTTCTTTTTCTCTTCAGCAGTCGGTCAATCGGTTACATGATGAAGTCACGTTCAAGTCAGTGATTTAAACTGCCACACTCTCTCTGAGGGCCTATCAGTTTCTGTTTGGTCTCTCCACATTTTTCCAGACCTGTGGACAGTGCTTGAACATAAACCTGGTTTTGGTCAAGGATGGGTCTTCGAGCTTCTTGTTTGCAATTTGAGGTGTCCTGTCAACAGTTTTACAGACATCTCTGCAATGGTGGTATAAAGAGATGGTGGAAAACAGCTCTCTCACTGCATCTTTGTTCTTCAGTCTATAACTGTGTACATTTAAAAAAAACTAAAATGTGTCTAAAAAACACACACACAACACTATCATATCCTGTCAAAAGAGGCACACACAAAAATAAGCATTTTCCATTTATATCTTCCACAAACACCTACGCATGCCTACAAACATGCATATACTGTATAATGTATTGGATAATGCATCCTTACAAAACAGAACAAAGATATACTCTGACATTCTCACTCACTCTTCATCAACAGAGCAAATGCAAAGACAGAAACAGCACAAACAGCAGTCACTACAATCAAACTCACATAATATGAGGTCATTACAGTAGACTGTATAAACGAAGCGGACATAGCCTCCAGTCTGAAAAGGGAAGCCAATGCGGAAGTGACTTAAACCTGCATTCTTTCTAATGGCAAGCAGGGGGCAACCAACGGTTACAAAAGGACGTCTGATAGTATATAAGCTTATGAGAGTTTCTCACTTGATTTATCACCTCAGTAAGCATTTTCTTCTTCAGTTTACGTTCTCGAAGTTTCAAGTCTTCTTCAATTCAGTATGATGTTCATTTTGTAAATTGTGGTCCCATTTAGATTAAAATAGACGATAAAGCAGGGTGTGCGTTAGGGCATGGCTACATTGTGATTGACAGTTACCATGGCGACCTGTTCTTGGGGTCTCAGTCAAATCTACTACCACCATCTTGTCCAGATATGGTCACTTCTGGCTCCAAAAAAAAGTCAAGATGGTGGCCAAAATGCTAACTCAAGGCTTCACAATGGTAGTCCAAAGACCAATGGGTGACATCATGGCCCCATCCACTATTTATTTTACAGTCTATGGCAAGACAGCACACAGAGAGAGAGAGAGAGAGAGAGAGAGAGTTTGGCATGATAGTTGTGATGATGGTCATTATTTTTGAGATACTTTGTCATTAATCAAAGTCTCAGTGAAAGAGAGATTTTCATTTGGTGGTGGTGTTAGATGAAAGGTCAGGAGGTCAAAGTCCCTCTGACAGTCTCCACCTGATATTAACACGCAATCTGGATCTAGTATGTTATCTGGACAAGGAAAAATAGATATTAACACTGGTGGAAATGTATGTAATACACATTGCAGTCAGAATGTATGATGAATGAATGAATGAATGATCAGTCAAATCACATCTGGAGGTGGCTTGTATCTGGTTATGCATTAGTAACAAACTGCTACAAATGCATAATGGAACAGGTAGCTAATAAAGGATATTTATCTGGTGTGACTACAAGGTTAGCACTAGGGCTAACTACCTTGTCTTAAGGAGTGAACACTCCCAAGTTAGAATAAGGGGTGTTTTTCCTGTCCTTCCCATTCTGCCAACATTGCGTGAATGCAGCAAGAGATTTAAATTTCTTGATAAATTATGTTCGAAAATAACTGAGCCAGGCTTAAGTCCATGATACTTTGCCAAGACATGTCAGGACTGAGTTGGGTTCCAAGGGACTCTTTCTTGTTTGGGAGCAGTAACTTCCTGGAGTCGCCTCTGGTTGCCAAGCAACTGCTCAGACCCAAGAAATACTGACATATACGCCTGTAAAACCACAAATTGTCATTTTTACACTGCTGTGTTCTTACAGATCAAACAAACAAGATATAATGTGTTAATTAGAGAGTTCAGGGGATCCTGATAGGTGGATTTTCTGGACAGCAGGCAGCTGTGGCTCAGCCAGTAGAACAGGTCGTCCTTTAATTAAGGAACTGCATGTCATTGCCAGCTCATCCTCTCCACATTTCAAAGTGTCCTCGAGCAATACTCTGAACCCCAAATTACTCAGAGACATACTTGCATCATTGACTGCTATCTCATAACTGTCTGTAAACTGTGTCTCTTTAGTGGAGCAGTTTATACTCCAGCAGAGAAGGGTTATTTAAAGTGTATGGTGCAACACAGCTAAAGGCCCTGACAGCTCCCTCTCCATCTCTCCATTCACTCAAAGGTCAACACTGTCTTGACAATAAGGTATTGGTCAACTGTGAAAAGTTGCACGTCAAAGTTCAACAAAATTGAACTCGATGCACGTAGATTTACTTTGCCCCCGCTGCACAGATTCCACTGAAATTAATAAATCTGAAGTTATTCAATCCTGAAATTTTGTTATTTTTAATTCAGGTGCAGATGTTAGATGTATGGGAAGACTGACCAATATCAAGATCACACAATAAGAGCTATTATTTTGGGACCAGGTGCCCTAAGAGCACTTATAACCTGAACCATCCTTTATTACATATTCTACCTTTATGTCAAAGTGTAACATCTTGATTTTCAAATCATACACTCTCTCTCTTTTGGGAGTGACATTCATTGTCTCTCTTTTTTTATGGTTACCTGTCTCACAGTCTAATCTACCTTTTTGCCAATCTGTCTGTGAATGAATTATATATGACATGATAGATTGAGCAGTATTTGCCCTTAAGGAAACAGTGTTGGTGAAGCTCTCCCCCTTGCTGCTAACTTCTAAGCGGTTTAATTAAAACAGTGGAAATATCAGCCCAGTTTCCGTCCACAGAGATGCCCGACAGGGGTTAAAAGCACTGAAATCAAAAGCTGTCAGCCAATCACATACATCCTGCTCAGAAAACCCCACATTAGATCAATTACATTATGCCGAAGCACTAATTACCACCGGCATGGGAATAATCAGCCAATTAACTCAACACAGTGTTAGAACCCCATGACGCCTTCAAGCTGAGATGGAAACAATTCATCAGCAGCCTCTGAGCCGAGACATTTACCTGCACACAGAAGGTCACATGATAAAGCCTGAGCAGCTGGTGCAGAAACCTCTCAGAGATGATGTCTGCCACGAGGTTAACTGGAGAACTGAATCGTGCAAATGTCTCCATTAAATATCTAACAACCAGGTTGGGGAAAATAACATTAGGGGAAGTCTCACAAACAAGAGTCGTGTATTAAAATGGGATCTGAATCTGTATATGTTGTGCAGTTAAAAAATGATTTGATCTTTCCTTTGTGTTTAGACCTGGTATTATTAATGCATTCTTGTTATCCTAATTGACCTCAGATCTCTGTCCTCCAGAGCAAAACTTTTAATTAAAAAAAGTAATTTCAGCCTCAGACTCCCTTAAAAAGTCACAGATTTTTGTGAGTTTGTGAGGGAACTCTATTTGTCTCCTCTTGTAAATTCAACAAATGTAAAACATTATTCTTTTCTTTGCAAATTTCCCCACTGTAGGACGAATAAAGGTTTATCTTATCTTTGCATAAAAAATATTGTGTCCCTGTGTGTGGCATTACTAGCATGTAGACCACGCTGTGACTAGATAAATGATGTGCCTTGTTAACAGCAGATCAGCTGCACAGATGAGGGCAGCGTTGCACACACAGTTATTCCTTACTATATAGCATTCATTTCACACTTGCATTGCTTTCATTTTTCACACTGTTCTGCTGAATAATGCGTGTTTTTGCACTTTCAAGGCACAGATCTTTCAGTATCTTTCAGCTCTCTCGCTTGCTCGCTCTCTAAATGTGAACAACATCCTATGTTTTATGTTAGCTAAAAACACATATTTCTATGTTATCCTATGGATGCTAGCACATTGTAAGGATTGCGTTTATACCTACCCAAGATCCAAACACAATGCAACCCAGACTATACTAATGTGCATTTTTCTTTGTCCAGATACAGATCACATTTTAATACCAAGTGTAAATGTGGTGAAGTGAGCAGCAGCAGCGATTCTGCTGGAAAAACCTATCCCCTGCATAAACACACCATTATACAGGTTTGCGTCTTCCAGAGCAACAGTGGCACATCCCATGGCCAAAGAAGCCCAGCCTTCCACATCAGCCCTCTCAGAAGGTCAGGTCGTATAAACCCTCTGAAGCTTTCTCTGTCTCAGAGCCATCTCATTCCTCCTCTACTTTTCCTCATGCATCAAGACATGCATCCCTCCATCCCAGCATCCTTCCCTCCTCTCTTGCTTTAGTCTCTCCTATCCCAGCATCCATCTGT
This sequence comes from Holacanthus passer, assembly GCA_025331565.1. Taxonomy (NCBI): domain Eukaryota; kingdom Metazoa; phylum Chordata; class Actinopteri; family Pomacanthidae; genus Holacanthus; species Holacanthus passer. Next base: position 493,197 of record JAFREQ010000059.1, read on the forward strand.
CCCGTGACAGATCACCATAAATTTTACAATAGCGGCTGGGTTTTGTTTACCTCAACTACATGGGATGAGGAACTATTAATAGTGGCTTGGTCTTAATTCATCCAAACTACAAGGCAACAGGCATTTATTTGAAGGTGTATATTAAAGAAAGGCCTGCACTTCCAAGTTCCTCTTTCTGATAAGGGTATTTGTTCAAATCTAGCAAGAAATCTGTTTTCCATCTTCTCCCATTTGCCTTGTTAAATTCTTGTACCACATTATGTTGTTATACAAATCACACTTCCTGTATCAGCTTCAAGCAACTGAAATAGGTCTATAAGAACTAAGATGATTGAGCCAGACCTATGAAGTGTTGAACACTATTTATTTTATTGTCAAAGTTATTGATTTCCTTCAGGCGCACTGGGGCCAGCCTTCATTTGAAACACAGCTTTTATTTGGCCACTGGCTTTATTTGAGAAAAAAAGAGGTCAAGACACATGCCTAGACCTTAGGTATCTCATTCCAGCTATATGTGACTAAGTTCTCTTCTCTGCTGGAAATATCACAAAATCAGTCATCAAGCCGACCAGTCAAGGTCATTGCAGACATGACAAATCACATATAACAACTGCAACAGTTCGGCTTTCTGCATGTTGAGCCAGTGTGTTCTGACACATTATGCCCATAACTGGTATCTGTCTCAGGACATAGACAAAGTCTTACTGGCATTCTTCGGCTTTCTGCACTCAGAGTCTTGACTCCCCTGGTTCACTCCTTTCTACCTGCCATCAGTCAACAGTTTTATTTATTTTTTATACATTAGAAGTTTGTCGAAATGTGTGTAGCTTGCAATGCTAGACTGTACTACTGAGACTGTTCACTAGCGTGGAACATTTAGTGTCTCGGTTCATGGTATTACACAGGCACAAAGAGCCAGACAGACTCTGTGAATGCATTGTTTCTCTACAATTGCAGGTATCTGGGTTTATTACAACAACACACTAGCCATGCATAAATGTTTTTTTCATGTTAGTGTGCACTATGCTTTATTCTTTCTTCCCCCTTTTCATTTTGAACTTTTCCATGAGAATGTTTTGTTTTTGAACAGTTGCAGGGAGCTTATGCTGATGCTATCTGTGATGCCTAACAATAAAGTCCTGAGTGATACTCCTGGGAAGTATCTTTATTTTCTCATCCAGATAATATGCTGAAGTTGTTAAGTGTTATGAAAAGTTCTTAAATTAAATGACAAAATAAATTGATTGTATCTGACCCCCAGAACGACACACAGAACTAATCTGACTAACTTGTATTGAAAGGCTATTAATTTATCACCCATAAATCAAACAGCCCAAACATTGGGCACATGCAGTGTCAGCTCCTTCAACAATGGCAGAATGTCAAATATCTGTCTAGCTGAGCACAACTGCAGTCAATAAAACTAAAGGCCATGTCCCCGACTGTTTGTGTGTTGCTTCCTTTGCCTTCATTTAATATGTGCCGATTAATCATCATCAATTATACAGGATTGCCTACGAGTTGACGTATCAGAATGTTAATGTGTCTATGTATTGCTCTCTTCAACATTAGAAACGTAATGGTTAAAAATAACATAAGTCTATGGAAAGATCCTACTCACAAGTTCAGAGAATTGATTCTTTAGGTATGTGATGTAAGGAGCCGTGGCCATCTGAATCCATGTTGTTGAGACACAGGTACACTGCAGTTCCCAAGCAGCAATGCTCAGCCATGGCATTGACTGCTTATTTCGCTCTTGATATGTCTTGAAGTACATAAAAACATACAAGGCTGAAAACCTGATTGTCATCAGATTGGGTCTTTAGAAAGAATCCAAGATGTAGCCAAGCCCCTGGTGGCAATTAATGCACCTTTATAGGCATAAGCATGGGAAATGACCTCTACAACCCAATAAGAGAGGCAAAGTTTGGAAAGTTCCTGCCCTGGTTCATTGTTCACATCTCCTGTGTTTGGTAAATATGCCTGTGTGGTACTGTCTGTCCTAAGGACCTGGTTAGGTTCTCCATCCTGTGTCCCCCTCCTGAAACGGCCAGAGACAGCTCATCATTGGATAGCACACCCAGTGGAAAGCTACATATCCATGAAAGGGGTGTTTGTTAGCAAGGCAGACAGATATCCGTTAGATTAACTAAACTTTGAAGAATGTCTTCAGGTTGGTCTCACAAGGATGCATTCCCATACTTATGTGTTGTACCATGTGTATGTAAAAAATGTCTTTGAAGGGTGGTTTGGAAGACAGTTTGGTCGAGTTTTGTTTTTGACAAAAATGTTGCATTTTGATTGCAAATGCAATGCTCAACTTTTAAAATGTGCTTTAATTGTCTTTGGTCCTGCTGCTTTGATAGAAGATTAAGTTGTGTCAGCATCAAGTGAAGCATGGTCAAGATATTTGTCCTATTCTGACAAAAATGCCCCCATGCTCCTCCTGTTTCTGTTATTCATGAGCAGACTGTCAAAGTGCAGGCAGGGGTGTACTGGAAAGGATATTCAGCCCTGGACCAGAGCTCACTTGATTGTGACTGGCCAGTGAGAGGCCAGTGGGTGCAGGTCTGGAGAGTGTCTAGTTTGGTGACTATTAGAGAAGCACCTCTGCTGCAAGCAGATGATGTTGTCCTTGTAGATTCATCAGACTGTGAACACTGATGTGCACTGAAGCCTGAGTGTGTCTCGTGAAGAGTGGTCGTGTGGTACTCTGTGAACATGACTTATCTGCAGTATTGGGCTGTAGTGTATAATTGAGTAGTGTGTTACAGTAATGTAACTATGTTCTTCATGAGTAGTGTAAGGAATTATAATTTTTCAGACGTTGCAGCTACTAAACCCAGTAACATTAATATCAACCCTTCATCTGACTGATGGAGTGACGACTTTCTTCCATGCTACCGCCTATTTTTATGTAATGTTCTCAGTTAGTATTTTATGCATGTGTGATAGGGACACATAGTCCGTTGCTGGCCCCATGAACAAGCTGCACTGGGCCAACAACGCGGAGGACCCCTGCTGCTTTGCTTCGCTTCGCTTCACTGAGCTGCCTTGCTTGGCCGTATTTTACCCGCGCTTCGCCTAGCCGCGCTGCTTGCAGTGTTTTACCTCGCCTTGTTTTAGCCTAGCTTAGCGTCGCTTGAGCTACTTGTATTCTTCTGGTTTGCCGGATGTACGGCGCTCCGGTGTCTGGAGCGGCTTCCCGGTCTTACTATCCTGATCCGCCTTTTGGTTTGGGTCTACTTCTTAATGTGTGTGTGAGTGTGGGGTTAAAATTCCTCCCCTTTTGATTATTGTTTATGTTGAGTTAAGTTAATTCAGATTGTTATTTTGGTTGCTTTATTTTGGGTAGATTGTTTAGTTTTGTTTATATAACTTTATTTTCTTGTCCTGAGACTGATTAGGTTGTTTTGTTTTGGGTATTTTGATATATTTTTGTTTGATATTTTGTTATACCTATTTTGATATATTTGTATTGATTAATTTTGGTTTCTCACTATTACTTCTGATTTTCTGTCCAATTTGTGCCATGTTTTGATAATTTAGATTTCGATAACCGTTTTCTTGGGTTATGTATCAATTAGTTTGGCAGCTTACATTATTTTTTTGTTTAAATTCTGATTTATAGCTGGGTAGCTGCCACCCATTTTTTTGTATTGGTTTATTTCTATTTGTTTAGTTGTACTTTGGCCCCCGATTGCATGAACCCCACTAACTTTGTCCCCTGTATTTCAGGTGCTGGGTGCCCAAGGTGGTGGTCCTGGTGTCCCTGGTGGTGGTTTCCCCCCTTTTTTTTGGTGTGCTGTGCAGTACCCCAGATTTTGAGTTTTCCCCTTGTGTGACTGGCACGTGTGTTTGGGGTGCCTTCTTGGGATTTTCCTCACCTCTCATCGACCCTTCTTCCACAAGTCTGAGAGACAGACAACAAATTTAATGCATTTGACCTGAGAGAGAACTTTGACTGATAAGGATGAAGTAGCTCAGAAACATAAGCAGGGGCCTGGCCGTGTAGTGCTCTATAAGTAATAATCACAACTTTGAACTGGATCCTATATGTGACAGGGAGCCAGTGAAGGGATTTTAGTATTGGGGTAATGTGAGAGCGTCTATTAGATCTGGATAGTAGTCTCACTGCAGCATTCTGGATCACTTGCAGATGATTAAGAGCAGAAATGTTAAGTGAAGAGAAAAGTGCATTGCAGTAGTCAATGCGAGATGAGATGAAGGCATGTATAATCATCTCCAGCTCAACAGTTGAAACTACAGATCTCAGTTTACTAATATTTCTTAAATAGAAGAAACACGATTTGGTCAGGTGCTTCACATGGGTGTCAAATGACAAGGATTTATCAAACATTACCCCTAAGTTATGCAGGTTTGAGTGAGCAGCAGTGGACATGTGCCCAATAATTTGTGTGATTATAGGGGCAACAGTTTCTGGAGCAACAACCAAAACCTCCATCTTATCTGCATTAAGTTGCAGAGAGTTTTCTGCCATCCAGACCCTAATAGCATTAATGCAGTCAAGGAGCCTAGATAACCTGAAAAACTCAGTGGGTTTGAATGAAAAGTGGAGCTGGATGTCGTCTTCATATAAATGATATGCAACACCATATTGACTTATTATTTGTCCCAAGGGCAGCAGATATAAAGAGAATAAGAGAGGCCCCAGAACCAAGCCCTGCGGGACACCACATGACGGAGGGGAGGAATCAGACACAAAGTCTCCCATAGAGACGCAGAAACTCCTGTCAGTCAGATAGGATGAGAACCAGGCTAGGGCTAAGTCTGATATGCCAACGCAATCATGTAACCTCTTAATAAGGATGTGATGGGCCACTGTGTCAAACGCAGATCTGAGATTGAGAAGTACTAACACAGAGCAGTCACCTGCATCAGAAGACATTAGGATGTCATTAGAGACTCTCAGAAGTGCAGTCTCCGTAGAGTGCTGTTTCCTAAACCCAGACTGAAACTTATCATAGATATTATGTCTCTCCAATGCTGCAGTGAGTTGAGTGGCCACAACCTTCTCTAAAATTTTTGACAATAGTGGTAGTTTAGAGATAGGCCTATAGTTATTCAGGAGAGCAGGATCTAAGTTAGGTTTCTTTAATGTGGGTTGGATGGAAGCATGCTTAAAATAGGAAGGGACACAGCCTGTAGACAAGGAGGAATTTACAATAGTTAACACAGTGGGACCAATAGTTGGCAAAACCTTTGAAAACAAGGACAATGGAAGTTAACTGCTGATGGTTAGTAAATCAAATCATAGACTGGCTGCTTGTTAAACCATATTGTCTTTATATTTCTACACTTGTTAAATGTCACAATTCAAGCAGACAAATCTAACAAGGTAGAGGCTAGAAGTTTCAATTCAGTTCAGTTAAATACAACTTTATTTATCCCTGTAAGGGCACTTATATGCAGCACCTCACATAGGAATAGGAAGAGAGAAAATGTTAATTCCAATGTATGAACACAGTAGATTAATGATAAATCTCTAAACAACAGTCTGAAAAGATACACAAGGCAATGAGGCCAAAAGCATTGAAACATTTTAAAACACACAAAATAAAAATAGAGAAGACAGCAGACAGCAGAGAGAGTGAAAGACTACAAGTAAAAGAGCTACGATTAGTTTTGAAGGCATAAAATCATAGAGACATCCTGAAGGCGGCAGTGGATTAGACATATCTGCTCAGGTAAATTCACTGTGTTCATTGATTTCACAAAACACAGAAACCTGCAATAACTGATTTTTTTGGCCATTTAGGGGCCGTGGTTGACACATCACCACCGTTACACTGATAATGCACACTTGTTAGCAAACAGTTGCTTATTTACACATCCAGCAGTGATGAAACATTAGCTTTCATTTGGAGTTGTATTTGTGTCTGTTGTTTATAATACACTACATGTACACCTGATAAGTGTAAGTCCAATATTCATGTTGGCTCTGCTTTTGGTCTCTACCAACTCCAGAGCATTCAGACCGTTTCTGTTTTTTACTGTCAGACTGAGAAATAAGCAAATAAAAGAAAAGCTTAAAAGACTCTCAATAAAAGTTAACTAAAACCAAATAAGAATAAAAGAACTGAGTTCAGTTTCCAGAGATGGTGAATTCTCATCCATGTGTTCACACCCCACTTGCTGGCAGAACAAGGGCCATGTGTCAATGAGGGAATGAGGGACAGGTTGTCATGGTTCTGGGTTTTGCTTTATTTCTAGTATTGTTTCTGTGTTTCTGGTAATTAAAGCTCCAGTGTTTTTGGTTTTGGCATTTCTTCTTTTGCATTAGTGTGTTTTTTTGGTGGTGCTGTTTTGTGTTCAGGCTTTGTTTCAGAGGTTGGGGGCGTGGTTTCCAGGGGTGTGGTTTCCAGGTGCTAGGGTCCTCGGCGTCAACACCTGAGCTTCATTCCCCTGATCGCCGGCAGCTTCATAACCCTGCTCATCCTCCTGCAGGCTGCCAGATTGTTTCCACTCGTCTTGTGGTATTGTCAGCCAGCTTTTGCTCGTACCAAACTAAGTCTTATGATTATCTCTTGTGCTTATCTCAAGTTTTTTTCTCCTTTGTCACTAGTGTCTCCAGCCAGCAGCCTCAGCACCTCCGCTGCCCAGCCTCCAACCTCAAACCTATCTCTGCTCAAACCACCTGGACTGGCAAACCCTCCTCACTCATCTCCCTTGTCATTCAACAGAGCAACACAACAGCACCACCAACATCCATGTGCCAGCAAAGTTTTCAGTTTACTTCTGGAGTTCTATGATAAATCCCTTTAACTCATCCCCTTGTCTGCATCTTGCTCCTGGGTCCTATTAAAAGTATTAATCATCACACAGGTGTGCAAGGAGTAGCAGGGTAAAATACTTAATAAGGTTACGTACTGCTACAACGGATGCATTGGCTGCTGCGTCGGCTGACCCACCTGCCACCGTGCAGCGAGCTGCTGCATCAGGATCTCTTTGCACCGTCCTCAGTCACCCACTTCTCTCTCCCTTTCACTACTTTGATCAATGGACAATGGAAACATGGAAACAATGGAAAATCTGTTTCATCAATGTGGTAACACACTGCATTCCTTGAGCTACTGCACCGGACATCCTAGAGAAACTCCCAGGACTCCTGGATTCATTCCCAACAATTAGGAAAGTAATAGTCCACATTGGTGCCAGTAGCACAGCCCATCAGCAGTCCAAGCTGACAGAAGCCATTTTATCCATCTTCTTAATCTCCACGGCAGTTGTGGGGAAAAAAACCTTTTCTGGCCCGATTCCCACACTGAGTCATGGTGTGGGGCATTTTACCAGCATTCTTAGTCGTCATACACTGTGCTGTCCTCCACATGTGATTGACTATTTACATCACACTCACTTGAACTCTCTCCCTCTCCTAGTCCCACAACAAGACTGTTTCATCCTTGGCTCACAGCAGCTCCCCCTTGTGGAATGACCACACTGCTGGTCAACCTCTTTCTATTCCTGTTCACATCACCAACAGACACCATTACTCCACCTGGACACCACTCTCTCCAAGCGGCAACCTCTGGGGCTGAAAAATGAAGCCAGCACAGAAGTGCAAAAAACCTCCAGTGGTCACTGGCGAGTCAGTCCCCATATACCCAGATGTTAAAATGCTAAAAAAAAAAAAAAAAAAAGCTGAAGTTTTTCAGTCAATCAAAAAATGTCAAGTTGTGTGCAAATACAAAAAGGTGTAAGTAACTTTTAAAAATTACTGTCAGCAGGTTCCAGAAATAAGAGTAGCCAGAACTGGAGTTGGTTACTGAGACTATACAATATAAGAAAATATAATGTCCCACAAACCCAAACTGTAACGGGGATATGGTGGGACTCACTTGCAGCACACAATGACACGGATCATCAATAATGTCCTTTATTAAAGGCAAAAGAAATCTTTGGATACAAAAACATCAAAGTCATGGGAGGGGTAGTGTCCAGGGATTGGCAAAAAGCCACAGGGACAGGCAGACAGGAATTATGAACAAGAACTATGAGCAGAAGACTTCAATCCAAAAAGAAGCAGGCAACAGAGTTGATCCAAAAAGGTTAAACCAAGAGACAGACATGAGCGTGAGGGAAAGAAAGAACAATCTGGCAAAATAAGAGTGAAGTGGAGTGGCTTATATAAAGTGCTGATTGGTAACTGCAAACAGCTGGGTGCACAGGTGAGCAGATGAGGTGGGAGTGGCCGGCAGGTGAAGTGAGACAGAGGCGGGGTGAGTGAGAATAGAAGTATGGCAGGTAGAAACTGTGACAGACAGAACTTAGATATGACAGGACTACAACAGAACAGAGATGGCATTAACAGAGAGAACAAAGACAGGACTGATACATGAACAGGACCATAACTGACAGAACTGTGACAAGACGATCAGAATTAAAACAGAGACTGAAACTAAGACAGAGACAGACTAACACAGGGCAGAACTGTGGCAGGCAGGAAAGTGATATGGCAGGACTGTGGCTGGAGCTGAACAAAAACTAAGGCTGAACCAAGGCCTGGCTGGCAAAACTGTGACACAAACTTTTATTATTAAAACAGGCATTTTAAATGTATTACACTCCAGAAGCCGACTGATTGCAATCTGCTGTATAAAACAAATATAAATACACTGCACTCTTAAATATGAAGACTCTGGCCAATAAAACCTTTATCCTAAATTACTTTATCTCAAGTATATCTCAGAAAATTGGACTTAGAAATGGCCACATAAGGGCTTTTTCCAAATTGTGCTCCCCCAGTTATACATTCTTAAAAACTACTCAGTGATAGGGGAGGTGGACTTGCAATAGTCTGTAAAAATAGATTTAAACAGTGCCCCCATCTCAGTGGAGAAACCTTCCAGCTTTGAAGTACTAATGTTCAAAATTAATCTTGATATCCCTGTGTGCATCCTTGTATTATCTATTGCCCTCCTAAATCAAATAGGTTTTTTCATACATTTTATGACCACATTTTATTGGTTGGTGATTTTAATACTAATGTTGGCCATCCTGATGATGATTTTAAATCTGAATTTTTTAATATATATATATATGTGTGTGTGTGTGTGTGTGTGTGTGTGTGTGTGTGAGAATCTATATTTAGTCTAAAACAGCATGTAACATCTATACATGAACAGTGCCACACTCTTATTTATTTTTTACCCTGGATTTAGACATGATCTCCATCTTCTTGAGGGATTTTATTTTAAAACACAAAATTGTTTTATTTGATGTAAACTGAATTTCTGCTATTCCCAGTTCTAAGCAAACAGTGAACACACACATTTTAAATAGTTCAGCTGCAGCCTTTGCAGCTGCCTTCACTGCTCATGGTTGTATTGCTCAGTAAAACAATGTAAATGGTATGGTTAATCAATTTAATACTATGTCCTTGAGAATTCTGCAGCAAATAACACTGTGAAAGCTTGGCCATGTTGTCCCACCGACCCAAGGCCCTGGATAAATGAAATTATTAAACTAAACAGAATGAATAAAAGAGCTGAACATAAATGGAAAATTTTAAGACTGGAAGCTCATCAATTCCATATGAGGGAGTAATTAGCTTCATTTAATTCAATTTAATTGGTAAAGACTGAGAGACTCTTATACTTTCCCAATCTAGTTGCCTCTAAAAAGTTTGACTCAAGATTTCTTTTCATAACAATCACCTGTCCCAGATACTGTTTGTTCCACCTCTGTAGAGGACTCTGAGAAGGTTTGTAACTATTGTGTTGAAAAAATAGAAAGCATTAAAACATTGAAACATCACTTGCTCCTGCTGGGCCACTTCACCTGAGCCCCCGCCCTCCACCACACTGTTAGATGAGTTATCCCTATTACCCTTAGGGATTTGGTCAAGATTCTATCCAATATTAATCTGACTACTTGTAAACTTGATATTGTTAATTCCAAGCTATTCAAATCAGGTTTCTGGAGTCATCACCATTTGGCTTCTTAGCGTTGCAAATGAGTCCCTTCTATCTGGCCTGGTCCTGGGCAATTTAAAAAGACCTGTACTCAGCCTCTCCTTAACTCACTCCCGCATAAAAACCATCCTACATCCAAATTGTTGAAAGGGTGGTTGTTAAGCAACTTTTAGAAGTAATGTAACAAATACGAATTTGGCTTCTGAAATTGCAAATTTCACCGTTGTGGGACTAATAAAGGAATATCTGATCTTAAAGAACCACAATACAGAAACAGTACTATTAGGATGAAAAATGGCACCCTAATGTGGTAATGAGACGAGGAGTGGGGAAGGACTCAAGCGCAAACACTCGTATTGACGAAAAATACGTCTTTTAATGGAAAGGCAAACAAAATCTCAATTAACAAAAACTCACTACAGGGTTATGTCCAGCATAGTCCAGAAATCTTAACAGAGCAGATCCAAAGTCCAATCAGAGACGAATAAACAAAGCCAAACTCGACAAAAGCACTGATGGGCATGAGGGAACAAGAACAAAGGAGAAGAAGAGAACAGAGGAAAAGAACAATCCGGCAAAGGCTGAGTGGAGTAAAGTGGCTTATATAGAGTCCTGATGGTGATTACAGATAGAGTGCAGCTGGGTGCAGGGGCGTGTGATGAGGTGGGAGTGGCAGGTAGGTAAGGTGAGGCAGAGTGAGTATGGCAGGTGAGGAGTGACAACTATGACAGGTAAACCAAGACAGAACTAAGGCAGACTGAACTAAAACATAACAGGGCTGTAACAGACAGAACTAAGACATAGAACACAGACAGAAAACTACAACATAGAACTAAGAAACAGCTAGGACACACAACCTGACAGCAGAGGCAAGGAACCAATACCAAGACAATGAACTAAGACAAGATTGGACTAGGACAGGACTATGACGTGACAAGACTACGACATGACAAAATTACGACATGACAAGACTACGAAATGACAAGGACCATAACTAACAGAACTAAGACAAAAACTGACAGGATTAGAACAGAGACTGAAACTAAGGCAGAGAAAATCTAAGGCTAAACAAAAACTAAACAGAGGCCTAGTAGGCAGAACTGTGACAGGTAATCTCACTATTCTCATTTTGCTGGACTTGAGTGCAGCCCTCAATATAGCTGATCATACAATTCTACCCATCAGACACAGAAATTGGGTTGGTCTAGGTGAAACTGCCCTTTACTGGTTCTCATCTTATTCATCAAACAGAGCATTCAAAGTCAACATTGACAACTTTAGTTCGTCAACTGCTTTCATGTCATGTGATGTCCCATATGGCTCAATCCTTGGCCCTATTTTGTTCAGGTTGCCCTCGGCCATGTAATTTGCCATTTCTGTGTCCTACCTCTGTTAAACCAATGACTCCCACTTGTATGTCTCATTTAGCCCTGAAAATTGAATACTGAACAATCTGGATTCTCTGCACTACTGTCTTGCTGCCAATGAGGACCGGATGACTCCCAACTTCCTGCAACTGAATACAGATAAGACTGAACCTTGTTATTGGTTCTGATCATACTGATCATACATACTGATCAGTGGTTGTCCACCAATCAGAAGGTTGGTGGTTCAATCCCTGGCCCCTGCAGTCTATGTGTCGAAGTGTCCTTGGGCAAGATACTGAACCCCAAACTGCCCCCGATGGCTGTTCCATCGGTTTGTGAATGTACGTCACTTTGGATAAAAGTGTCTGCTAAATGAAATTGTAGAATTGTAGAATTGTAGAACTTCCAACAGTGTCACCCCCCACCTTGGACCATTAACAACTAACATGAAATGCTCAGCTAGAAACCTCGGAGTTGTTTTTGATCAGTATCTCAACTTCAATCAGGACATTAAGATTCTTGCTCAGTCTTACTATTTACAAATCAGAAATATTGCCAAACTCAAGCCAATACTTTCCAAAAACATAGTTGAACAACTTATCCACACCCTAATTTCCTCTCACTTAGACTACTGTAATTCATTATCTACATGCTGAAATGATGCAGCAGTTGCCAGTCTACAGTTGGTGCAGAATGCAGCAGTAAGACTTCTAACAAATATGTCCATGAACTTGGGTTTCATTTTTATAGTGAATCCTGGCCAAGACCAGATCTTACACTGGTCAGGATGAGGGTCAGTAGCTTATAATATGAGGCCGTGGTCATCCATTGTGAACTGTCATGCCCAGTTAAACTACTTGTAGCTTCTCCAAGTAGAATGGTTCAGTCATCTCTGTGTGAAGTGAAGTGAGTGAAGGTGGGAGAATTGTGAGATTGATTGCTGCAAGGCCGGCTGCAATAATGAAAGCACTGCATTAGACTGTGTTGGTAAAGAGAGAGGTGAGCTACAGAGCAAAGCTCTCAATTTACTGGTCAATCCTCATTTTTGACATTCAGGAAGGGTCACAATCTTTAGATAGAGACCACAGGATGAGCTGAGGCTCCTCTGCAGCCAGCCTCACTCTGCTTGATACGGAGACAGATACATGTTTGTACATAGAGGCAAAAAAGCTTTAGCTCTGTGGCTTGGAAAATACTTACTGTATACGGCTTGTATTTTTCTGCATTAATTCTCCTTTCTCTTTCTTTATCTCTTTGTTTGTCACCCTCATATCTCTTAGCTGTCATTCATAATCACAGGCTAAATCATTTGGGATTTTCCTCCCAGGCAATCAAAAACCAGCCCTGTGTTCTTTGAATTTTCAGCTCAGTGGATCTGCTCACACATGGCCAAGTGCAGGTGTGGTGGTTCCTGGTAGCTGTGTGGTGTTCTGCAACTGGGGATGGAGCCGCCCAGGTCCTGAGACATTTACTAATGTTGAGGACTCACTGCCACTGTGAGCTGGACATGCCTCCACCACAGACCCTGGAAACTCATTTTCACACTGTGAACACACTATTTTCAGCCAGTCAAGTTTTTTTCACATAACAGATTTCTGTATTTGTGTGGGGCGCTGTTGGAAGAAAAAGTGATGTCACGTTATCAGTATAAAATTTGAATCAAAATCTGATGACAGTTTGTTTGTCAATTAAGTCTTGAATATTCAGTCACGAGTACTATATTCATTCCATTGACAGTTGTTCAGGCTTCCATATTTTCTCATAGAGCATGAATGCACTCACCTTTGGCTTCCTGCACACATGAATGCCATAAAATAGTTTGTAAGTTTTCAAGTTTTATTGTACCTAATGGATCATATCCTGTCTTTTTGCCAGTGTGCGTCATGTACTGCAGTACCAACTATGGCCACTGTCCAAAATGGCCTCATAGCCCAGTGAGTGAGGCATAGGGCCAATAGCTCCGAAAATAACATTTACAAGTGATGAAACTCTGATGAATATTCACATGCAATTGTTTAAAATGTTCACAATAACCTTTCCTGCTATTTTATATCCAAACTAGCACCGTCTTGGACTGGTAAAAAGTCTGTGTTTAATAATACAGAAGGCATTTTTATTAATGACCTGAGGTTTTCTACTGTGGTTACCAGAAGCTTCTACTGCAGTATTCACATGCAAAGGTATTAAATGTTAAAGAATGAGAATTAATCATTAATCATTAATTAGTTAACTGTGTCTAATCAGGATTATATGCCATTGACATGAATGCATTGGACTGAACTTGTGCCAGTTATAAATGAGATTCCCTGTTAGATGTGAACTTTCCTCTTCTCCTGTGGTGGATGTGGAAAAGGTCATGGCTCGGTGAACCCTCTCTATACTGCTGTCCGTTTGATGGTATTCATCTATTCACTCCTCTTTTGCATATCACAGGATAACATCACTGACTTGAGCCGTGCTTGGTTTTTGTGTAAAGAGCACAGTGACATTTTTATCACAAGAACAACAAAGAGTCAGTCGGCAAAGAGAAAAAGGAAGAGTGAAGAAAGGTGAACAAGGTCTGACACAATAAATGCAACATATACATCCATTCAAAGTTACACACATAAAATTACACACAGTGTCTGTGAGAACAGACATCATTCAGACAGATTATGTCAGTATAGAGTCTTATTAATGTATGTGTAATTCCTCTTATCCTTTTTTTTCATCAGTGTTTTTACCTCCTTATGATTTGAAAGCTGGCCGAGGAGAGCTGAAATCCCCCCTATATATCCTACATATCATGAGCAAAATAAGTAGTCAACATCCTGCCTGGGCATTTCTACCTTGGACCTGCAGTGTACCAACGACAGTCTCAGAAACACTCATTCAGACAGTCAGCTTGCATGGTGGGGCTACAGGGGAGAGGTCAGGTGTAGCTGCGTATCAGTATTTTGCAAGCTATGTTTCACTACTTTCAAAATGATGCCAGAGATTTGTTCTGTTTTCGGTTGCAAAGTTGCAAAAGGAGAACTGGTCTTAGCAGTCTTAGCGAAGGAAAAGCCAAAAGTTCCAGAGAAAACATGAGTTTGCAGTTGTGATTTTCCAGAGCACTGTTTTGCCACAAAACTTAATTTGAAACCAGACACTGTTCCATCCATTTATCCTGGGGACACAGCGAGTACGAGCCAAACTGTTAGTCAACTGGTAAGTTTTATTTTTCTTGTGTGTCATTTGTTGACTGTGTCCAAACAAATCTGCAGTGTGCTAGATAATGTTCGCCAGCATTAAGCTGCCAATTTACATGATGATTCATGATGTCAAATGCTGACAGGACAGTTTATATGGCTTGGGGGTGTTGACAAAGAAAGTTATGGCAAACATCACTCAAAACAGTTTGTCAGATAGCTAAGCTGCTACATTAAGTAAGGGTTTGTGTGTTTTGATATTTCTGGCTGCCACACACAATGACTTCAATTAATATACACAATTTAGAAAGCAAATGACACATGTTATGTACAAGTAATTTTGACACATTTGTAAGCTTTGGCAAAAATGTATGTTTATCTTTTAGGTCTTTGTTTTTAGCTTGTCATAGTGCCACAAATAATTTATTTTCAATGTAGCGCCTTCCTGCATCAGACATTTTTTTTTTTTTAATTTGTTGAATCCACAATGAAGCCACTAAGAAATAAAGTTAACACAAAAAGGAGAAAAGGAACAGCAGGCATAAAAAGATGTTTGCATCAATGTCAATTTGAGAACAGATTTAACAAAAGAGACTGAGATTCTCTGATAGGTCGTCCCACAGATGAGGAGCCCTGATCATTAAACCCCAGAAACCTTTGAATATTAACCAGGATTTAGGGACAACTGAGGGCCCCCTGCTCAGAGATCACAGTTTCAATTTATGTGGAAATATAGCAGACGTTAATAGAAGAGTCAACAGTGATATGATGACGGAGCTGTGCTGTTTCATGAAAGCTGTTTGATGATTTCCTCCTAATTTCAACTAATTCTAGTTTCATCAAGCTCTTTAATGTAGAATAACATCTTCATTATTATACCATCAAAATGTCAAGCAAGTTCCTCCACTAATTTATAGAAAGTTCACTGTCAGTGGTGGAGTCCACTGATTTCAGCTGCCCATCATAGTTTGATGAGGTTATTAAAATGTTTTCAAATGGAAAAGGAGCCTTTTCTGTGGGTTCAGTGTTATGTGAAGCCTTCGCCTTCGGTAAATAAATTGTTTCATTATTCTGAAAATCAGTGAGGATTTGACGTGGAGGAGTAAAATAAAATGCTTTTTAGATCGAACTTCCAGGCAGTGTTTTATCATGAATGCAAAAGAGAGCAGCTCGTTTCTTGCTAGCAAATGTAATTGTTGTCTGGATTATGTTCCCAGGCAAGTTTTCTTTTCTAGTCTAAGAAGTGCCACAAAGTGCAAGACAACTGGGTCCCGTCTGTGGTTAGACTTAGGCAACAACAGTCCATTGGTCAGGGTTGGGGAAAGATTATCTATTTGCTGAAATCTTAACAAAGTAAATATGTGTCTTGTGTTTCAAGTGACTGATGACTTCTTCATCATTAAATTGAGACAATGATCCTTCCATAACCTTAACCAAGTTAGTTCCTAAACATAGCCAACTTCTTTACCGTGTTGATTTCAAAAAAGTAATCAGGGTGCATTTCCTTCAAAACATATTCTATTGCAAATTAGTTGTATATAAACTACGGCTGTCAGAATTGACATGTTAACGTGGATTAATCCATCATCATGATAAATCTGATTAAAAATTTTAACGTAATTAACCCATCTGCAGCGCAGAATGACTCAAAATCCCTGAAACGTCTCTGCCAACACATTTCGGGCAGTTTGTCCAAGTAGAGATACAGTCAAATGGACAGTTGATCCAGTACTGACAACATCAACAAGTTAATTTGTCTCAGTATCTGGCTGAAAAAGGAGTAACAGGGCCACATTAATGTGGATAAATGTTTGGTTTGTTAACATGAACTGTTAAAGGTGTTTAACAAACACGTTAAGTCCACAGCAACCCTCTGATTAATCTGATTAAAAATTTTAATCATTGGACAGCACTAATATAAACATAATTTCAAGGAAACATGGTTAAAAAGTTAAATATGCAAAGCCCTGCTGTCAGTGTTTATTTTTGTATTTTGTATCAGAACCTGAAACTTGAATGCTTGGAAGTTCATTCTGGACCTTAAGCAGCTTCACAGCTTACTAGTTGTTTCCAAAGCTTTCAACCACATCTTGTGGCCTTCTTCAGCAGATAAAATGACTCATTTGGCATGGTTGTGATGAGAAAATAATTTATAAAATCATTTATTGTTATGTCTAGGGGATTTATTCCTACAGAGTCTTTTGGTTGGACCAGCTATTAACAGACCACAACAAGCTCAGTGCCTTGGTCACCAACACAAGAAAAGGCTTCAGGCTCCCCCTGTAAACTCCATTAACCACTTTGGTCCTCTTCTAGATTCAATAGCTGTGCAACAACAGCACTCGCTGATTGTGGGTTTCATTTATCTGAACAAAAAGACACAGACAAATCAATTCAGGAATGAGGCTTATTGTTCATCACTAAACAAAATAGTGGCACTAGACTAGACACTAGAAAAGACAATTGACAACGCATAAAAGATGACAAACTGACAGAAGAAGTGTTGAGAGTCCACAGTTAAGTCCAAGTCAAGTCAAAAGTTCTGCAAATATAATACTGACTCAACTTAATTTTAGCTGAAAGTCTTCTTTTAGCTGACCTCCAGAGGTTTAACTTCCCACCCTGCTGCAGCGATGTTAAGGTGGCTCACTACATCGTGACACACTACTAGATGTGCTTACTGCTGACACAACCATAGACAGAAGAGATGAACAGACGTTGAAAACTTTCAATCAAAGAAGGCAGAAAAACACAGCTGCAGTTACTCTTTACGTCTGACTCATGTCTCAAATGGCTCATTGCTCAACAATTCCTCCTGAACAACTACGTCGACACATTCAACCACGTTCATTAATTTCAATGACACCACCGTGTCGGTCCAACAGCGTGTTGATGCAGCGTTTATAGTTGACGACTTCATAACTCATTCTGCTGTTTACTTTTTGATCAGCAAGACGAGGATTAAATGACTGCTGCTGTGCTAACTTTTCAGAGAATCCAGTCTCTCAGTATCAGAATCCTCTGTGCAGTGTTTTTATCTCTTGACTTCTCCTTTCTACCTGTGGCAGCATGCCCACACAATGCAAACAATGCAAACAGGTGCATTCTTTTGCAGTGCTATTTTCAAGTCATTGTGATCTCAGACCCTACGATTTAGCCTCTCGGGGCAACTGCTAATGTTTCAGGGCTTCTGGTGTAGCCAGCAGCTGTCCAGATAACGGATATCCAGACATCCTCTTCTGGTCATTGTTTACAGTTTGATTAGCAGCTTGATTTTCAACTCAACATTTCAGCTAATCTCTCTAAACAGATATGCAGTGAGATGAGATATATTTTTCAACGATCAGAGATTTTGCTGCCGCTTTTATACAAGGTATCAATCACTTTAATATATGTTGGTATTAGTCCCTTGCAGGCAGTGGCCCACATTAGTTAGCATGACTGCTTTATGGCAATACTGCATTCTTATGATTTTGGCATCCGTGTAAAAAAGGCACCTCCATTTGTCAGGTATTTAGTGTATTTTGTGTTATCTTATCCATAAACCATTTCTCATTTGATTCTTCAGAAACTACTATATTAGGGGTCTTTATCAGTATCACCCAGTCCTATATGTGAGCTATGTGTTAGCCAGGCATCAGCTTTGTGATAGTGACTGTTTGATATGTATGTTTACGTAAGATAAATAAGTCTGTTTTATCAGTATTTCATATATATAGTACCGTTAACTAGACAGGTGTCACGTTGAACAGCATCACCAGCACTGAACTCGGCTCATTCCAGCTGTCAAACACCAGTCACTCATACAGTTGTGAAGATTTTCTCTTGAGCTGCTGCACTTTTTAATTTGTCCCGGTGCTCTGAAAGAGATTCACAGGAGAGAATGGGGAAACTGCAGGAACCAAGGATCTTTGTCTCAGCTCCTAATTTCCCATAGTGAAACAAGTAGAAGATGAAGTCCATGTTTTATGTGCCGATGTCAATCAAACAGACACCTGGCATTCCATTTGTGAGTGTTTGCTCCAGATGCCTGATATTTGCATAAAATTGACGAGAGATCTACTTTGGACAAATTCCTCACTGTTACATTTGCATATTCTGGACGTTCACTTTCCCACCACAGACTTTCAACCCCTGTCCATGAGCAAATGAATCAGGGGTAGAACTTTTATTCATCTTGGTGTTCCTGTTTATGTGCTTGTTTTTGTTTTAGCAAGATACCACAGATTTTAGTGAAATATGGTTGAAAGATAGGACATGGGCCAGATGTGGATATTATAAAGCTTTGTTCATAACTCTTAAGAACAACATCCTACAAATATCATTCAATCTTCACTAAATGATTGACCAAATACCAATATTACCAATATATTAACCAAATATTTCCATGATTTAGGTATCTTTAGGTTTTCTGGATTTATATATGATCGGTGTCGTCCCGTCGAGTCCTCTGGGAGTGCTACTGCCAATACTGCGCACAGTGCCCACCAGGTTTGTTGCTCGGACTCATGAGTTGTAAAATATTGGCTACATCAATGTGTAACGCGAATATAGACAAACTGAGGTTTCAGCAAACCATAAAGTGAAAAGTACAGCAGTCAGCATGGAACTGCCTCTTAAAACAGAACATTTGAAAGTAGGGTTTTCCAGACTTTCACTTTTTATTGAAGATATGGATCATGTTGGTGTAAACACTGATGATATATGATGATGAGCTGAGAGTTGGTTTAAAAAAGCAACCTGGGAGCAAAACTTTCATCCATTGATTGCTAACTCAGGGGAAGCTCATGGATCCTCCAGACACCTTCTGTAATTATTTTGAAAGTTTGTCAGCACAAGACAAATGAGTGGTACTCTAATGAGCTCACTCTTAGAATTTAGGACAGGTTGTCTGACCCCATACTCTTCCTGCTCTGGAGCTGGGTAAAGGTGCTCTCTGTCATGTAACTGGGTCAGGAACCCTGCAAAAACTGGCATACTTTTGTCCTGTCCATTGAGTCACATGACATGCTGGATGATGCTCGTACTCTACAGATCATTCGGTCATCAGTGTGGTTTGTCTACAGTAAATTCAAACTGAACTCCACAATGCCCCCATGTTTCCTGATAATGCCAGTAAATGAGAATTTAGGTCTTCTTATGTCTGCAAACAAGTAGATAAAGTGCAATGAATACATTAATCTGTTCAGATATTATAAGCATTTTTAGAAAAGCATATCCACCACTATGCTCCCATTTTGGCTAATTGAAAACATTTTATCAGTTCATTTCTTCCAAAGTTTTGTGCTGATCCATTTATAGAGTTTTAAGATATCTCATTAATTGACATATAATAAGATAAAATGCTGTGAATGTCTTCCTGTTTAACTCTGTCACTCTGTGGTGGCAACACAGTATAATTAAAGATACAGTCTTCTATGCAGGAAGTGAGAGTTTCATATACAGAGTTTGTACAGGGTTTGTGCTCTCCCAATGAAATGCAGAGGGAAAGGCAAGTTCAGCACCATGGACAGCAGCTCTGATTGTCCTAATGGATCCTTTTTTAAACCACCTCAGTCGCTGGATTAAAACACACAACTAAGCCTTTGTTGTGAACCACCCCCTTCTGTTACTGCTGCTATACCTATTTATAATTATAATAATGGCAGATTTACCAGATCCTTCATTTCAGACTGAAGTAGACAAAAGCAGCCTTCTTTGATTTAGCTGGCTGAAATGTCTGTTGCTGGCAGATTATCTCAGCCAGCTAGCTAGTGAATTAACTTTTGCTCTGTGTGTTGGCTGAAAACTCTGTGGCACAGATGACTCACAGTAAATGAGGTGCTTTCATACATACACAGTTGGTTCACTTGGTCCTGACCAAAGGAAGAAAAACCTGTCAGGTGGGCAGTCGACACAGGCAATCTGATTTTCAAAATAGTTTTGTCACAACTGAAGTACAATTCAAATAGAAAATCAATAGAAAAAGATGCCATGTTGCTGTTTAGTTCTGGTCTGTTTTGTGTTCACACTGACAAACCATCCACGAGGAGTAACCATGAAGTCATATGGGCAAACAGGTAAGTCATGGATTGGAAGGTTTTGGTGATCCTCGTTCATCCTGCTCATCAGCACTACATGGACCCACATGGGGAGATCAGATTCTGGTGACTGACAGCAGGTCAGTCTACTCTTTGTTTATTTTCTCTGATGGCACAAAGAAGTAACTGATTAGGATCATTTTCAGGCTGACACAGCCACTGGACCTCATTGTACTTACTTTTAAACCCCTGCAATCACATCCTCTACACAGTTACCAAATGATCTTGCATTAACATATACATCACTAATTCAAATCACAATTTTGATTTTGCTCATAATTCATCAGCAGGTTGATTTAATAGTAGTTTAGCTTTGGAGTGCATGCTAAAATCACATATCTGCTGTCACACATTCTTGATGTTGGTCTGTTTGCTTTCACAGAACAAAGAGATCACTTGAGGTTGAGCATACAGTCAGTTGTCGACTGTGCTCTCAAGGGGTTGACCCTTTTTATTTTAACACTTTTTTTCTGAACACTGCCAGGACAAACTACTGGTGAGACTGAGAATAGTAAAATATTAAAATATTAAATATTAAAATAGAAAAGTAAAACAGTATGTTCTGATAAGTAATACATTTGTGTATGGTGGGGTGGCTGTGGCTCAGGAGGTAGAGCGGTCGTCCACCAATCAGAAGGTTAGTGGTTCAATCCCTGGCCCCTGCAGTCTACCTGTCTACCTTGGGCAAGATACTGAACCCCAAATTGCTCCCAATGGCTGTTCCATCAGTGTGTGAATGTGTGTGCGTGGTCAGTGGTGGTGGGCAGAAGAGTCCAATCAGCCGCCATGTATGAATGTGTGTCAGTGGGTGAATGCGCTTTGGGTGAAACTGCTTTGAGCAGTCTAAGAAGACTAGAAAAGTACTATATAAATGCAGTCCATTTACCATTTTACCATGAACATTCAAAGTCAAAGTGTCACTGTAACAACACGTGGCTTGTGTTTCGAAAGGAGAAATATGACTGATGTCCTCATTCTCATGCTCAGCTGCACATAACTAAAGATGTGTGACTGACATCGATTTCTCTATGTATTCTTAGCTAGGAAGCAGAGACAGTCACAGACAACAGCAGACAGGTTAATCATGCATCTGTTATCAGGTCTGAATCAGCAGCTGTGATCTCACCTTAAGAGACAGTTGTAATTTCAGCTTTTAATTTTAATTTTAATTTTTATGTTAACCAACTGCAGACTGTGTGTATTTGTGTATGTGTGTGTGTGTGTGTGTGTGTGTGTGTGTGTGTGTGTCTGTCACACATTCATACACACACGCACACACACGTGAGTGCCATACAGAGAAAAATCCCCAAATTCCTAAGGAGACATTTGCACACATTCATATTCAGGAGAGGAGGAAATGATCAGGCTGCAGAAATGTCAGAATCAATCAGCCAATCTCAGACGAGAATAGAAACCCCCATGGTCTGTCAGGCTGATGAGAATGAGAGACAGAGTGTGTGTGTGTGTGTGTGTGTGTGTGACAGAGAGAGAGAGAGAGAGAGAGAGAGAGAAATAATTGCCTCAGCATAGTTAAAAAGATTTTTTAAAGAATATTACAGATAAAGA
Source organism: Holacanthus passer (assembly GCA_025331565.1). Lineage (NCBI taxonomy): Eukaryota > Metazoa > Chordata > Actinopteri > Pomacanthidae > Holacanthus > Holacanthus passer. Next base: position 515,315 of record JAFREQ010000059.1, read on the forward strand.
AAGTGATTGTAATTACCTTTGCTGAGTTTAAAAGTAAGAGAGAGAGAATGTTTGTGAGAGAATATAATACCTCATGTTAAAGTCCTCATCCTGGAGCGCCTGTTCAGTTTTTTGTAGAACTCTACTGCCCTCCACTGGCCTGATTCAGTCCAGACATGAGGTGTTGGTTGCTGTCTACTATGATACACTACTGGGGATAAAACCACCGACGCCCACTTCCACTCCCTACATCTGTCAGCTCGGGTTATTATCGGCCTGATATCATATAGTCTGAATCCAGCATAACATGAAAAAAACAACAATGCTGAAATTCTTTCATAGATGTGCAGATGGGTTGAGCTCTGGTGACTGTGTAGATCACAGGATATGAATTCACATAATTCTTATAGTGATTACGCTGTTCAATGACCTCTTGTGCCCTGTGATGTGGGCATTGACATCCTGGAAGAGATCAGTCCTATTATGAAAGAAACTGTCCTGATTTGTCCTGATTCCCTACTTTAAAGGACAAGTCTTTGTCTCACTTGTCCTGGAAAGTTTTGATGAAATAACATTTATATTTTAAAAAATGTTTAAGCAACATGTTACGTGTTTTGTCACTCCGTCTAAATTCAGTGGAATATTCCCATTCTTTTCCGATCCACCCTGACTCTTTCTTGTCTTGCCACGAGATCAGGACACCAGATGTGGTATTGGGATAAACAAAAAGAACAGTCCATCCTGTTGTCAACCCTATGCCATTTCGGCCCAACATGTGCACTGCAGACTCTGATGTGAACTACACTTTAGAGTAGCTGAAGTGGCACTTGGTTGAGAGTCTCTGCTCTTGTTTTGCATCATTTTGCTGCTCTTTATATGTCATCAAGGTTAACCAGCATCATGAGTTAGATACTTTTAAATGTTGGAACACTGCAGCATTTAAACTTTAAGAGAGGAAACATTTTCAGACAGGTGGAACTGTTTTTTATTCATGTGCTGAAGTGCCCTGGATTTTTAAAAGCATTTTTTAACCAGAAAGTCCCTGTACCTCAATGTGAGGCAGCCATGCTTCCTGCTCTAATGTCAGGCCTGTGGTTAGCTCCAGTGCTACCGTTGTGTGAGTTTAGGGGGGAAATCAGCTCATACACCAACATTGGCCATTGAGGAGACTGCACATTTTCATTTCTCCTGTCTCTGACAGAGTCTGTGCCCGCCACTGTAGGGACCAATCCCACATGATGGACCAACCAACCACCAACAACTCCAACACATATCAGCCAGATGTTGGCAGGGTAACATCCAGTTTTACATTTTGGCCAGACAGGAGGAAATCTGTGTGGAATTATGGCCAGAGAATAAAAAAATGAAAATAACTAACAGACAAAGAAGAAAACCCTGAGACTTCAAATCAGTCTTCTGTACGAGTCCTCACTGTCTGCAGAGACCTTCTGGGTCTTCTATTCATTTATCTCTTGCTCGTCTTCATTATCTCCATCTATGTTGCCTTTGTTTTTACAGTTTGTGTGTTTACTGTAGTAGTTGTAGCTGGATCTTGAATGACAATCAGCAGTGTGTCCACGCTTGCTTGTGCCTGTGGCGTCTCATTCAGCTGTGATGCACAGACACAAGGACATCACAGGCTCTGCTCAAGCTCCTCTTGCTTCTTTGTAACCAGAACCTGATGTTTATGATTAATATTAGAATGTGTTGATGTTGACCTTAGTAAATGTTTAAATGTTGAATGAAATCCACTTTCTCACTCTGTTTCTCATGTTGTGGGGCACAATGTAATCTTTCTTTCTTCTGTCATTCTGTCTCATTTGTCTTGTTGGATTTTAAGAAATTACATTTATATATAACTAATTTGCTATTGCCAATAGATTTTGAGGGAAATGCAATGCCAGCCACTTTTTGGTTAACATAATCACAAAATTCTTATTAATCACTAGAAAGTTCAACGTCTTTAATTTGTTTTACACCAAAAACATCCGATCTTGCAGTATAATATAGCAACTAAAGGAATACAAAACTTTTTTTATGTTTCTGTTTAGGCACTCACAACATTTGGTTAAGGCTCATGGTCTGGATTAATACAGAAGAAGTCTGCAGGGACTTGAGGCACAAGACACAACTCTGCTGGGTGCTGCATAATGTAAATGTAGCTCTTCATTCAAAAAAGCATTTCCCGTGAACATAATCCAGGAAATGATTACATTTGATAACACTTCTATACCAGCCTCCCCTCTTCTGGTTGCAAACTTATCACCAGATGCTAGATCCTGAAATTTAACCTACGGATCCAAAAAGATGTTTACTGGTGTCAGAAGATACCATTCACCACTGTTTACATTAAACATGTCTTCAGGTGGTGAGAACACCTCAGAATACTTTTTTGGCAGATGAGTGTAGTGAGAGTGAAAATGCAAATGAGCTGCTGATTGCAAGCCAATGTCATTACAGAAACTATAAACTGTTAAAGTGAGTCAAAATATTCCAATGTTCAAGTGAAAGCTTTGTATTATTGATCACGACAATCATCAGGCTTCATCCCGTGGAGACTATAATATACACAGCAAACTTCATGGCAACCTGTCCAGTATAGTCGTCGTATGTCAAAATGTCTTGCACTGAATCAATGTGTTGGATGGAAACTTTGACCAGTCAGCTGCATAACTAGCCTACTGTGTTCTTACCACATGTTCAAGGCATTGAATAACTATAATGATTCCACCACATACAGCATGTTGCTGCTGCCCATGGGCACAGTAAGACTGGGCTGCTTTAACCCTGCGCTTGTTGTGCAAGCGACCTGTATCTGATCAGCACGCATGTCTTCTCACATCATCTTTGCTGCAAGTGCAAACAGCATAAATGCCGTAAGACACAAGCAACACAACAGGCAGTGGAGCTGGCTGCCCCTGGATCAGCCTGAGGGCTGGGGCGGCTTCGCCCAAAATACAGATCCAGATTACCATCTCTGGGGAGTTAATGGCAAAATATGGGAATGTAAAGTCCCTGAATTGTTATATTACATCTGAAAGAAAAAAAATTCTTGTGTTTAGTTTTTATTGTTTTCCCCTGCATTCCCTATTATCATTATTGTTGCTGTTGATGTTGTTATTGGCACTTTTAAAATAGATTTGATTAGGTAGATTATTATACTAACTACTATCATAATAACTACTTTAAAAAGTAGATATGACAGAATCTCATAGTTCTTTGCCTTGTCAAAATGATACCCATTAAATCTTAAACCATCGACCACAAAAGTGTGGTGCTACTGTTTTCTGATAAATAAACAGAAAACAGTCGGTCTGTCACTAGACAGGTTACATAACACACCACTTTGTTTTGGACCGTGGTCCCATGCTCCCAGGTGCTCATCAACTCACTCACACAGTCCTGCCAGTACTGTATGTCTGCAAACTGATATTGTGTAATAATTATACAACAGCAGATATGTGTGTGTGTGTGTGTGTGTGTGTGTGTGTAATGTGACAGGGGAGGGCTGCTCTGTCAGCTTGCATGAAGAAGCATAAACAGTGGCATCTTTGTGTTTCAGCAGTGTGTCAGTATTTATCCAGTGGGATTCTGGGGTTTTGTGGGGGGGTTGCGGCTCCTCTAGCAAACAATAATGGTGACAACATGCAGAGCGGACTTGCTGGCATACAATCTGTTGTCTTTAGTGGTTTGTAATCTTCTGATAACTGTGTACACACAGTTCAGACTGGATGGATGCTTCCTGCTGTTATTAATAGGCACTCAGACTCCAGATTGTGTTCTGTATGATGGGGTTGGCTGGCTCTCATTGGCTCCATGTGTGAGAAAGTAAGTAAAGTAAGTAAAGACTTTTATACCACTTCACAAGCTTCACAATAAAAGCATTGAGTATCAAACCACCAGGAAAGTAGCAAAGACAAGAACAACAAACTGGAACTCATGAAACACAAATAACATCAACAAAAACAGCAAAAAAAAAATCATTTTAGAAAAGCGAGGGAATATATTTCTTATTTCTCTTGAACTGGATCACCTGTGAAATAGTCAACTATTCCACAGTTTAGGGGCAACGACAGCAAAAGTTCAGCATTACAATAAATCACCCACAAAAACTCAGAAGCGTGGATTAATTCTCAGCTCTTTCAAAGATAAAATATGTCAGTTATTTGAGCAAGAAGAGCAACTGAAAAAAACATGGTTGCACAAGTTTAATGTGAACAGAAAAATCCAGAGGGATGAAATTCTTGTAGAGTCAATGAAGGTGTCAGTGAATATAGCCTCACAGCCCATTCACTGAGAATGTTGATGGGTTTTTCATGGTCCTTCAGATCTCACATCACGCTACCTCTAAGTGCTGCAGCAGGAATCTTAGATTGTCTGGATCAATTAAGGTATTAAAACAGTCTTATTATCACACAGTGTGGCTGCATGTTGGGCAGAGGTACATCAATTTCATCTCTCAGATGATTGGTGGTTTGTAATGTAAGCTCTGAGCCAATCACATATTCCTCTGACAGCGCTCATTCGCTCTCACGCCCACATTCCAATGTACAGAAATGTAAAGTGCCTTTAATGCTGCCTACAGGCTGTTATGAACTGCACAGTTGATTTCTTCATCAAGTTATATCAATAAACTGGGACCGGGCTCAAGATTTCAAGCATAGTATTTGCAATGAATCTAAATAAGACTGTCTGTGCCGGTGCACACAGGCCTGAGGCATTCACAAAAATCAATGTTCTCACTGACATTATAAGCTGCATACTCTCACATTTGTCTGGGCTTCACACTTCTCATTAACATCAGCTCCACAACCCACACTTAACAGCTCTTATAAAATCATGTAGTTATTCATTAAAAGTTCATTTTTATGGGGTCGAGTATAGAGCAAGGACCAGTGCCAAACACCAAAACATTTATAGCCTGAGCTACTTTGGAACATGAATCCCTGGATGGGGGTGTGTACAAATACACAGCTCAAATGGGACACACATTCAAAACAGCACAATACTCAAATAATGATACTAATAACCAATAATAATAAAATACATAACAGTTAAAAGCATTTGCTTATTCATGACTACATAATTGAACCCTCTTTAAAAACTGTTAAAAATGATTCCATTTATGATCAAGCTCTGTGGATGAGGAGTTCCACATATTGATCCCAAACAGAGAAAGACCTGAAGAAAGTTTTATGACAGGCTACCTTCTGTTCCCCACCGACACACCCTGAATTACAGGGCGGAGAATTTTTTTTGGATTTGGGGTTGTGGAGCTTCAGTTTTCTGCTATCGCTGATATGATGATTTCCTAACACATATGTTGTTCTTAGAGCCTTTGTGGTGCTGCAATGAATCATTTAATGAAAGTTCCCTATAGCCAATATAAGACTGAAACCCCACGGTGCCTAAAGTAATTTTATTCAATATCCAAAGTGATAACAATTAAATTAAGTGTTTAAAAACCATCAGAAATGTGACTAGAACCACCACACATTTGGGCTCCGAGCAGGATCAACTTCAGTGCACATCTTCATCCTAAAGTCAAAAATAATGACAAATCCAAATGTTGGCTTAACATTGCATTGGTCTGACTCACTGACTCCCCTGGCTATTCGTTTTTTAAAAATTATATTTATTAAATAAATATCATCACATTATTAGATTCCATGAACTGAGTGAGTTATTTCATTTCTCTCTTGCTGCTAGTGTTCCCATCCGGTCCCACCCGGGCCAGTCCTGGACAAACCGGACTCTAACCTGAAACAAGCGCGCGCAGTGACGCACGCAGCCCGGCTATAAAAGCCGCGACCTTCGGGCAGGCAGCGGGAGTCATGACGGACAGCGGCGGGGCTGCGCAGCGGCTGAGGTGAGTACGGCGGCCGGGGAGGAACACTTTAGAAGATGTACAAATACCTGTGATGAGAGAAAAAAACTCGATTAGTGTGTGTCTGCAATATAGTTTGGTTGTTTTTCTTGTTATTTATGACAAATGACAGAAAGTAATGTGCTGGCTCAGGTCTGCTCTCATGCTGTTGACAGTCATTTCTATGAGACTTCTGTTGTATTTATAGGAGATATGTTTGACCCTGAGTTGTTCTAGATTTAAGCACAAACATCTATGGTGAATCATTGATTGAATTTCTCTGAGATTTTAAATGGAGGCCTACAGTATACGTACATCTGTAAAGGAGCAGCTATGGTGGATTATATAATAATCCACATTATTATTAGGATGCTTACTGACCTTTTGGGTGTGACCCTGCCTGTACTGACCTCATGATAAAGATGCAGGTGACCTGACCACCTGTCCTATTGTTGTTCCAGTTTTGCATGAAGGAATACTGTAGTATATTACTTCCTACTTTTATTTCACTTATCTATTTGGAAGCTCTATTGTTGTGTTTTATTGTATTGCATTGTATTTTTCTACTGTAATTTTTGGAGTAACCTGACAAAAGAATGTCCTTCGGGATCAATAAAGCTTTATCTTATCTTGTATCTTCTATGTAGAGCATATTAATAGATTTCTATATATATACAAATTAAAGAGATCAAAATGAATATATAACAAATATGAGCAAAATGCAAAGAAAAGTTAGGGAATAAACAAAAAATATAGTGTGGACTGTAGTTTGAAGAGTGTGGCAGTGGTGTTGTGTTTGTGCTCCCATGCATGCACTACAAAAGTGACAAGGGGCCCACAAAGTTATTGTATGAAGTTCTTGGACTTGTGATGGTGTGACATTGTTCCCAGTTAAATCAAAGGACAAAGAAACCACTATAATCTGCATTTAAATGAGCCAGGTCCTTGATGAAAGAGACAGATAGGAGCATGTGTGCCACAGACATGTAGGGCTTTCAGGCATTATGAACTGGTTACTGTAACCAATATAAACCATGTGCTGTGGTGAAGTTTCTGTGTCTCATCGCAATTATTAATAAAACTTAAAAACCTTCTTTTGTGTTAAAGATTGATAATTGATGTGATATTGTCAAGTGGAACAATTATAGTAAACACGTGGAAATGCAGCTTATCAACCAATCAGTGTAATATTATTTATTTAACTATTTGTTAGTTATTCATCTTTTGCATCTTTTGCAAATTTCCCTGTTGTGAGACTAATAAAGGAATATCTTATCTTGAGCGCTCACCATGTTTTTATGTGTATTTGATGATGTTCAGGGCCAGGTTGACCCTCTTGAGGGACACCTCCTGTTTCTTCCACTTCTGTGCATTTTGTATGTATTAGTTTGTAATTTGTTTTTATCATAACTTGATTAAGCATGAATATAGGAGTAAGCACTATTAGGTAATATAAGTGTCACTTCTAAGTTCCTGTCATTTCGGTTTCTTTTGTGCTTTTGTGGTGCTTACAATATGAGCAAACACTAATGCAACTAATCTCATTATCACAAAATAATGAACTTTATAAATGTTTTTCAGGCTATGCCACAAAATAGAAACAAGGCAATGTGGGCAAATCTCCTCAGTCCTCCAGACTCTCAAGGGGTCAAACTAACTAATAACTAGTTACTAACTAATGCATAGAGAATGAGAGGAAATATGGGTCAATATCCCAGGTCCCTCAAGTGGGTAAATCCAGGCAGACCATAAGTGAACAATGATAGCTTTGATTCAGTGGTTGTTCACATGAAAACTGATTACACTTGTACTAACCACAGATTTATTTTAAATGTATTATTCTAGATTCAAACTCTATTCACAATTTAATTTGTGCTTATTCTTAGTTGTTTAATTTAATAGGGAAAGGGGCGCTTTTTTCAGGCTCTTATTTCAGTGCACTGTGTAACACTGGAATTACAATCTGAAATATAAACGGCAGATCAGGTAACTGATCAAACAAGGCAAAGCAGAGAAAAGTGTGTTTGTGTGTGTCTGTGTGGGAGTATGCAGCTTTCTCATATTAAAAAGGCTTCTTGCAATAATTTGGAAGTGTATTACAATGTTCTTCCTTTATTTAGTTTATTTAACTATAGTTTACTGACCTCCGCCACTGGCTGAATGTCTTTGGTAGAAGCCCTGAGCAGTGCAGAATACCCTATCTGCTGTAGACCAGGGACACTCATTGTTGCTATGGGGCTTCAAGTGTTTTTAAACGGAGTTATTTTCTTCACCTGTTCAGAGTTGGCTGAAGGTTTTGCAAGGTAGTTCAGAGTATTGGTTGCATATGCTTAAGCACCTTCAGGGTGCTCCACTGTGCCCTTGCAACATAGCCAGGCCATTTCTTTTCCATCAATGTATTATTACTGTATTAACAACATAGAAGAATTATAGAAGACAAGAATTGTAATCTTATGTGATTTTTCTTCCCCACACCTATAACAACACTGCCCTCACCATTGAAAAATGACAGAATCAGTCATTTTAGCAAGTGACAAAACCCTCTCACAGCACGAGTTATGGCTCTTTTCTGTCGGGAGCAAAAGAGGGCCACAGGGGGAGGAGGTCAGGGTGGGTGTCAACAAAACATCAGATTTAACACAGGAGAGCTGTCTGTGTGCTGTTTCCTGCTGACAGTCAGGCTTTGCCAACCTTTGTCACATCACGAAACAGATTTAATTTTCAAAAGTGATGACGGAAGTGATTGACGGAAGTTGACAAATGATGTTGACCCGCTGACAGATTAGAAAATGTGTCATCCTACAGAGACATTACACACAGCATGTTTAGTGGCTTCATTTGGAGGACCTGGTGCCAACAACATAAGGCCCCAAAAGCTTCTTGTATTATGATTATTTCTTCACTTAAGGGTTAAAACCCATTCTCATACATTTTTTCATCTCTTATTCATTTTCCATTCCAGGAGGTATTGCTTCCCCTGCCATACACCACGCTGTCACTTCTGGCCTCCATCTTGCTGCACTCCAGACAAAACCATGACTGCCTTCAAGGGCATCTGGACTCAGGAGTTCTGGCGCTCTGTGGGGGCAGAGTTCTTCGCCATGCTGATCTTCGTTCTGCTCGGCCTCGGCTCAACCATCAACTGGGGGACTGTTGAGGACAGCCATCCCCCTGATCTAGTGCTCATCTCACTGTGCTTTGGCCTCAGTATTGCCACCATGGTGCAGTGCTTCGGTCACATCAGTGGCGCTCATATCAACCCAGCAGTCACAGCAGCCATGGTGGTGACCAGGAAGCTCAGTCTGGCTAAAGCAGTCTTCTATCTGCTGGCCCAGTGTGTAGGAGCCATAGTGGCGGCCGCCATTCTGTTCGGGGTCACCCCAGCCTCTGTTAGGGGTGGGATGGGGGTCACCATGGTTTGTCTATATTCTGAAAAAGATATCACTTACTATTGTTCACTGCTTATTTCATAGCAATGCTGACATTTGATTCATTCCTCAAATATTTACTATCCTACTTTACTTCCTCAAAAGTTAAAGTAAAGTTTCTCTAAAATAAACTTACCAATAATTTCATTATTGCTAGAAGCAAAAGCAAATTAAAAATAATCAAATAATCAAATATGGATAGAGATTACTGGATCACGTCTGATCCAGTAATCCTGAAAGTAGTCTGCCTGAAGGTTATGCCTTTACCAAAGTGGCTTACAGGCTGAAAAAAGCCTGATAACTTGACCACACAAATAAATGATTATATTATGATAAATGTGTTTATGATTATAATCCTCCTCCCCTAACCCTAACCCTCTGTCACCACCTTCAAAGAGCCGAGCTCAGCTCCTCCTCCAATCACTTAACTGGCCTTCCTAACTGGCTTGTTGCGCTGATCACCACAAACCGTTGGTACATCTGCAGCATCTTGTTGCAAACCTTCTGTAGGTGGCACGACTCAGAGCTGTGGCTAAAGTCAGAGGTGTATAGAGTAAACAGGAAGGGGAAGAGGACAGTCCCTTGGGGCGGTTCTGTGCTGCTCTTCACAGGTCCTGAAACACAGTTCCTGAGTTTTACAAACTGCCATCTGCCAGAGAGGTAGTCCATTAGCCAGGACACAAGTGGAGTGTTGACCTGCATGGTCCTGAGCTTGTCTCCCAGCAGCAGAATCTGTTGTGTTTAAAGCACTAGGGGAACAAATGAACATGATTGTCACTGTGCTCTCATCCTCGTCCAGGTGGGAGTAAGTTTGGTGTTGCAGGTAAATGATAGCATCATCGACTCTGATGTTCTCCCCTGCCCTGACAAACAGCAGGGGGTCCAGTGCTGGTCTAACAAGGAGCCTGAGGTGGCAGAAAATCACTTTCTCAAGCAGGTTTTCAGGGTTCCTGTCTGTTCCACAGTGTGGGCATCTTTTCCTGTCTCAGGCTCAGGTTGAAGATGTTCAGTAGATGCCTTAAGCACCTCCATGCTCTGTGCAGGAGGCCCTTGATGCCCCTGGTGATCTCAGGCTTGTTGTTGGTGAAACATGTATAAAGTCCCCAGAGGTTGCCATGAAGGCACTGGGGTGAGAAGATGTGATGACATCACAAGCCAAGAGTCAACAGAGAGTGGAACAACAACAATAACGTGAAAACTCTCTCGGCAGATAATAGGGACTAAGACCCACCATTTAAAGTTCAATGTCCAGACTACAAACTTCCTTGACAGTAATATGTCCATGGTTGCACCATGTTGTTAATGAGAATGGCAAGTTGTCCTCCTCTTGGTTTCTGTCGGTCGTGCAGTCTCAAAGCCAGTGATGTTGGCATTAGAGTGTATGTCTGTATAGCCATACATAGCCATTGCCATAGTGAAGCACATTACACTCCTGATGTTCCCTCTGACTCCTCACCAGGGCCGTTAGCTTGTCCCTTTTATTAGTCAGAGATTTCCACATGATGATGGAAGGAGATTTGACTTATATCTCCTCTTCTTTGCTCATCACCTAACCCCCGGCTCTGCAGTTGTAGTGTTTCCTACTGATTTCAACTGTATCTCTAACTTCTCCACACCATAGTCTACCATAGTCAATCTTCAGGCTAGGAGTTTCTCCCTGGCATAAACAAAGGAGCTTGGTGGTTATGTGCTTCTAGCTAAACTAAACGAAACTAAATAAGAAATAAACTAATAATAAACAAAAGAAACAGATTGGTCATGCACTGCCATAAGATAATATAATATACAGTATGTTATAATACAGCATAAATATACTGTATAAGCTAATAAATCATTAGAAATATACTAAACTCAACAAATACTTGTGACATGGGTGCTATGTTTTGTTTTCTGATTATTACAAAATCATATGTATCACTTCAGAAGCGTAGTTAGGTGACCTGTCAACCTGTTGGCGGGATTTTTTTTCTTGAAGGTTGAGGTCACTCATTTTGCATTCAGAACATGTACTCACAGACTGTCTCTAGATAAGGTCCAGCTGAATTGAATAGACTGCAACACAGTCAGTTTGCAATATGTTCTGCGTGCATTATATCAAGATACAGATATCATCATAGTACACAGTGTTAAAGGCTAATAATACCTGACGATGTGTTTCTGTGCTGTTGTGTTTCCAACGCAGGTAAATACGAGCATCTCTGTGGGAAACGCCCTGGTTGTAGAACTCATCATCACCTTTCAGTTGGTCTTCACTGTGTTTGCTACCTGTGACCACAAGCGTAATGACCTGAAGGGTTCATCTGCTTTGGCTATTGGCCTGTCTGTGTGTGTTGGTCACCTGTTTGCTGTAAGTACCCAACGCTTGTCCAGATGTTACTATGAATATGTACATAGAAACAGAGGGGGCTTGCTATCAAATCCATCCACTGACACAAATAGCTCAAAGCACTGGGAAAAAACACTGAAATAGCAATAGCCTTGCAAGAAATTTTACCTTCATGAAGGTTATATTCAGTTTTGTTGGGAATGTTTGGGAAACAACAGGTTTTCTTACCTGAAAAACAAATAAGTCATTTGTTGGTGCCTTCCAAAATGACCAATATAACTGTTACATAAATTAAAAAAATGTCATCTGTATGATTGAGGATTGGTTTCCTTTCTCTTGAACAACTTGAAGTTGTTCTTCTGTTAATTATGAATGATGAACCAAATCTCAACCACAGAGGTGATAGATCAGACAATGCTTCTAACAATGATTTGATTTTTTTTAAAACTAGCTTTATTGAAAGAAATACAGCAAGTAAAAAAAACATTCAGTTACAGACCAGGGTGTATTGTTTGACATAGCTCAGAAAAGTTTGGCTTTGTGGTTGAAAAGTTTAATTTATGAACATAAAATTTTGCTTTAGAGAAACAGAACAGTGATTTATCAGTCATCCTGCTGATAGGGGTGTTACATCATTCCACTTAGAAGGCAAGTACAAATAATGAATTTTTTCATTGAGTTTGGAGGACTTATTGCAGCATTCTACTGTTTATTGAATGACTCTCTGTCTTTCTTCTTCCATGTTTCTTGTGATCATAAAGCTGTTATAATGTTGGTAGTGATTGTTCCCTCAGATTCCCTACACTGGAGCCAGTATGAACCCTGCCCGATCCTTTGGTCCAGCCATGGTCACATGGTCCTGGGAAAACCACTGGGTAACGAAGCTTTCATTATATTTCATCATCAATCAGAGGCTCTCATTAAATTTGTACCTACTACACCTAAGAGGAAATATACTTCCACAATGCAGGTTTTACTGCTGATTGCCCACATGGGCGTGTTGACTATTAGATGTTAAAGTCTCATTGAATGTAATTTGCAGTTTTTGTACAGTTTTCCAATAACAACTTTATGTTTGGACTTCCTTGGTTAAACAGCCTTCAGGTTTTTAGTTTTACAACATTTTCTAACAAAGCAGAAAATCAGAGCTCTCTTTGAGTCATACAACAACCGGCAGAGAGTCTCTGAGCCTTTCTTCACCATTGCATCCTGACGTCTCATTAGTATTGTGTGTCTTTGTGTGTTCTCTCAGCTTTGATGTCATTTCTTGTTTCGATTTTGATCTTGGAGATTGCAGTAGTGTCATCTCCTTCATCTCCTTGGGGAAGCTTTGATATTCCTGCTGCTTCTTCCACCATTTTTACACAGCACTGCCTAGTTTCACATGGACTTCAAAGTTATCTCAGTAGACAGTTTCTCTGTCTGTTTCATTTCCTCTCTGTTGTGGTGCACCTGCCTCTGCAGGTTTGACATCATGAACATGGAAGTCATGGCTGTGGTTGAATTGGATGTCACTGCTGCTCAGTTTTGGTTAGCTGGCCTCTAGTTTCATGACAGCGTGATTTGGACTGGCAGAGTGTCCAGTGACACTGTGTGCAAGGCGTAGGTATAAATTTGGTATGGGTGGGACGGACATGTCCCTGCCCAGCTTTCATTTTAATTGATCATATCATGTAGACTAGTAACTTTGTTCTGTGTTAGTTATGCGACAGTGACTCTATATGTTGTGTGTGTGTGTGTGTGTGTGTGTGTGTGTTAGGTGTACTGGGTAGGTCCATCTCTGGGTGGGGCTCTGGCTGCAGCCCTGTATGAGTATCTGTTCTGTCCAGACCCAGAGCTGAAGAAACGTTACTCCGAGGCCTTCATCAAGACACCCTTCACTGCTACTAAACACCGGCAGGACTCAGTCACAGCCCAGGAGCCTTTCTTCACTGTCATGGATGTGGAGAGAGCTGAGAGGAAGGAGAGAGAGATGGAGGTATCGGGGGAGGTGTTGTCCTCTGTATGACTAGAAAGGAAACACAGCACTGAAGTCGAGACGGCTGGTCAACAGTCCGCTCTGAAGGAGACTGACCTCCTATAGACAAACACTCACAAATTACAGAAGGACGAAGGAACAGAACTTCTTGAATATGTAAACAGATTAAGGAGAATATTTACGATTTAAGATTTTTTCCTTTCTATTGGTACCAAACACACAGATTGCACGGTTTTTGCCAGTAAAATGGCAGAAAGAGAAATTGCTAAAAACTGTGTTTGCACTTAAGCAATTCATTTCATGGGTATTAGAGAACAGAATGAAAATCTACAGAAAATGGAAATCATAACTAAAACTTAATGTGTGGGAAAAGCAGGTGTAAAATCTGCAGCGCTGTTTCAATAGACGCAAACAGAGGAAAAGCGACTATAGAGAGGAGAAATAGTGACAGAGAAACAACGACAGCATCCCTGCCCTTAGTAATAGTTCAGACAATGAAAAGACTTTAGTGACAGCAGTAAAGAATATATGGGCAAATTAAATGATAAAGTTACTTTATATAGAGAGAGCTATATAAGTATAGAGCTCCCTGTTTAGCAGCAACACAAAAGAGAAGCAATGTAACAACCTGTTTTTTCTACATTTTACCTTTGTATAAGCTTCGATGACCTCCTGCTTGAATATGTATTTTCCCGACTTTGCTCATTAAGCACAACATTGAGTTTGCAGAGCTCCAGGACACCGCTGATCTTTTTGTTGTACTGAAAACATTACAGTGTTTCATAATATGTCCTTACATATAACCACTGCTGTGGTCAACTATGTGTCCTCTCTTCATCCAGTATTCTAAGTTAAGCAGCAAAGAACACTTTTTTGGAGCTGCATTGCTTTTCAGACGTGGCCAAAAAATTTGACTTATAAACCCAGAATCCAGTTTTACTCAGCAGCATTTCATCAGCAAATCACATTAACGGCAGCTGAGCTGTTAACATGCAGTATTATTAATACTGTGTTAAACCTTTGTTGATTTGTGGTAGACTTATTATTAATTTCTGGTAGAGTTAATATCCCCCGAAAAGTCATGTGATGCTATAATGCTCAATACAGAGCAGAAAACTAAATCGATGGATGGATGAAAAAAAGAGAGGAGATGTTATCATTTGTAGACTGAAAGTTTACAGAATTTGAATAAATTTGTCTTTAATGTTTTGTCTGAGCTGTACGTGTTCTCAGCTGTGCTTTAAGCCCAATGCTAATATTTAGCATGTAACTTTTAAGGATGTACTGTTTGGTGTGTTAGCAGCACAGTATCAATGAGGCTGACTGCATTCAGTCATTAGATTTTATTGTGTCATGAATTCAAGTGTCAACTAGAAATTTTAACTAGTTGCTGTTGAAATATTTCTCTCATGAGCAGTCTGGCAGTTTTGATTATCCTCGTAGAAGAACAGCACCAGCCGTTTCAGCAAATGCCCCAAAATGTCATCAGTTTATGTTTAAATGACAGCGCCCTCTAGAGGCCGTGGAAGTAGAATGAGATAAGAGGTTTTTTAAAGTATGACTGTTGCATAACCTTAATCACTGTGTGATTAATTGAAACCATGACAGTGAAGATCCACTAACTAACAAAGTAATCATTTCGATCTAAATGATGATTTCCCCCAAAATTTTCACCAAGTTGTTTTTCTGTCTAAATGTAACCAGAGCATTGTCAGATCATAAAACAGATTTCTTTTTCAACAATGATTTGTAACAGTTTTAAAGGTGACTTGTTGGACAATCTGTTTGACAGATGGACTGACATTCTTACAGCCATGTTTCTAGTGTGAATAAAAGCTTTTACCGCTGCCCCCTTGTCAAAAAGGGAGTTTGAGAAACGTCAGAGAATACTATATTCATTCAAAAGTATAACATAATGTACTGCAAGACTGTGGTGTGACTGTGGATTTATTCTAAATGGGAAATCTGAATTTTAAATAACTTCATAACCAAATCATTTGGTTTGAGGGAGATAAATTTGCACAAGCAGCGGATGAAGTTTTGTCTGAATTTTAATTGCAGGACCAGATCAAGGCAGTAGAGGGCCGCAGGGCAAAAATTCTTTGTGCATTTCTTATGTTTTAGTAATTAGTACATTTATTTAGTAATATGCTCAGTGCAAGCACAATCAACACTGAAATAACAAAGACCTGAAAGTAGTTTTTAACACAGGGCCCCTCATATCATATAATATCATATATATCATATATATATAATCACATCAGTTAATAAGATAAGATAGACCTTTATTGGTCCCACAGTGGGAAAATTTACAAACAACAAATAATATTGAGCTGTAGTAGTGCATACAGTATTATGAAACTGATTTGCAATTTAATCAAACTAATTGCCAAAAAGTCAACATGGCATTGCCCAGTTGATAATGCACTCTTGGCGTTGGTTGTGCTGGGAGAGAACGGAGAGAACCGAGAACTGTAGCATTCCAGATGTGGGTTAAGACAACTCACACTAGATATAGACTAGATATAGACAGACTAGATATGACAAAAACCCACTGAATGTTTGCAGCACAGATATTATCTGTACACATTATACTGAAATGTCCAAGATTACTCTGAAAAAGAAGACAAAGATGTTTAACTGTGGCTATTGTATGTTGATAAAAGCTGATTTAAAGTGGAAATATATGCATTTTGCCATAAGAAATAAATGTGGGATGACAACATAAGAATTACATGCTTATCTAATATATGTTTTTTGAATACAATGTGCAATATATACCCATATTTTCAACATAAAAATATATCTCACATATGTGATTTTATTAGGTTATTTAAGTATGTACAGTATGAACTGCAACAGTACTTTGCAGGATAATGAAGCTTCATATGCATTTGTTTTTTTGAAAAACAAAAGTGTCTATTTGAAAATTATACTGGACATATATAAAACACAGCCATATTTAGAAATATGTGGTGTACAAGTAAATATATGTGACTTATACATTTTGGATACTGGTAAAAGATCAAATATAGCATGATTGTCTTGATGCAGGGCTGATCATATTGTCACATGTTGTTGGACAAATGGATGGATTATAAATTAACCAACAGATTTTTAACTGTCTTTTGTTGGTTTGAATTTGAGATGCAGGTTTTCTTTAATTTAATAAAGATGATGTAAAAGGTTACAGTAAATAATAACAAACTCTGAAAGAAGGACTTGACGGTTTATCTTTTAAATCTTCTATAAATATCAAGCACAAATTACACTGAAAGAATTCATGAATGAATGTTCCTATTAGTTATCACTGAGCAAATATGAATAATAACCTTTACTATACACTCCTCAGTAAAGTTAATAAGTGTTTCATAGTCTTCAAATAAATAAATCATTGTAATTATAATTTAATAAAAGAATGAATACATAGCTGCCACAAAGCTGTAAAGTATTCTGAATACCAAGGACAACAGTGAAGTTTTGGAAAGGTATGATATGAGAGCACACCACTTTGTCTGAGAGAGAAACAGATCTCAGGTGAGTCAATTTAAATATGTTCCTCACAGTTGAACCAAAGATGAAGTACACATAAATATCAGAATTATGGATATGGAAAACAACATGCATTCAAATTAGAGAACTTGGTGTACATTTAAAATCACCACCCAGCGTCTGGTGATGTCTATGGGTTCCAGACTTCAGGCTGTCATGGACTGCAAAGGATTTGCAACCAAATATTAAAAGTGACAATTTGATTTATGATCATGTTAGTTTGTCCAATTACTTTTGGTCCCTTCAAAAGGTGGAGGGCTAATATAAAATGTTTTGTAATTCCTACACCATTCACCTGATTTGGATGTAAATACCCTCAAATTAAAGCTGAAAGTCTGCACTTAAAGCACATCTTGATTGTTTCATTTCAAATCCATTGTGGTGGTGGACAGAGCTGAAATACTGAAAATTGTGTCAGTGTTCAAATATTTATTGACCTCACTGTGATTACATATATTGTAGACTGACAGGTGTTTATCACTTCTCCCCAATGAGAGCTCTTGTCAGGACTGTGGGGGGCAGTGTGGGAGAGTGGGGTGTGTTTGACTGACATCTCCTCTACTCTCCTGTTACTTTTGGTGCACCTTTGGGGTGGGACAGTTACAAGGTTCTGGTGTTGTGGAGGCTGTTTGACTGACCGTTAATGTTACTAACACCTGTGTCTGTCCTTCAATGATAAGGCCCAATATCTGCTGGGCAAAAGTCTCTAGTTGTTATTGGGCTTGTTTGGGATCAATTTTGCCATGGATTTTACCATTTGCTCAGTCACCAATAATAGTTGTTTAAATGATGTTCACTGCAGATATTGTATATCTGTGATAATAGAAATTTGATGCAAAGATCTTGGCCACCTTAAAGAGTTTCAATAAAGTTTCATATTCAGACATCTGATCCAATTAGTTCTTAGACTGAGGGAAGTGTTTTCCAGCATGCACTGAGGTTTTGTGAGTCAGTGGACAGCAACTGCAGCACTTGGCTCTGAAAACTGCTGCTGACTTGCTCTGGTAAAGTCACTCTTACTGATGTCAGCATGGCATAACAGCAAGTTGGGATCAAGCTGGACAGAAATCTGATGGGCTGTTGTCTCTGGTTGATATTAATGCTTCTTTAAAAATCAGACATTTAATTTGATTCAGCTGATCATTAACTGAAATACATGAATGAAAGTCTGATTCATCCTTGGTCTGAGACACACAGCTGTGTGTGCTTCCATCAACCAACAGATGTCACTAACAGCCTACATAAACATGCTCTCTATGGTGGAAGAAAGCCAGCGTCTCTCCCTGCTTCATTGTCTGTGTGTGTGTGTGTGTGTGTGTGTGTGTGTGTGTGTGTGTGTGCTGACTGTGAATGCAGCACAGATCTACAATCAAGGGCCATTTATTTAAATTCAAATCCTAATTGCTCCATTTGAATTAATTGGAGGTAACGAATGCTCAGAACCTTGTATGTCTTTTTGTCTTTTTTGTTAGTCACACAACGAAACAGTGTATGACATGACATGACAACTTTGCTGTTGCTAACATGTCTCAGTCTCATTGCATTGAAGGCATCTGTTTATCACATTACAACCTTGTCTTCAAGAAAATGTGTTAGCATGCACCTAATTTGTAAGAGCAAATATGTTCTGTAGGAAACCTAATTGCAGAGAGTCAAGATAGAACAGGTCTAGACCATACTCTTTATAATATATATAATGAATGCAACTCCATCTATACAGGTCACTGAATGGTTTGATGAACATTATGTGAATCATAAATGTGCTACCACCAGATCTCAACCCAAATGAACACTTGTGGTAACTTCAGGAGTGACATAGCTTTGTTGAAAAATCGATGGAAAGGAGCACTGAAGCTGAAGCAAAACCTCACCAAGACACTTTTTATGTTGGTTTTTCCTTTAATTTGTCATCCATCTCTATCAGTTCAGTCACGCCCACTGGCTGAAACACAAACGGTCTGAAATAACTAATGTGGTCAGAACTTGAGCCACTAGATCCAATTAAAATGAAAAATCTCAAGGAACTCTAAGTTATTTTTGTTTCATTCAAAAACTGAAGAAGCCTGAAAAACCTCGCTGTTCCTTATGCAACACCACTGCCGCACACTCTTGGACGACTCTGGAACTCATTCTGCAAAAAAATTGGTCCCCATCAGTGTTTTACTATTATATACGATGTTTTTAGATTGAGATTACTGCTGCATCATTGACAAATTCTGCTGTGCTCCTGTGCCTTTGATTGATTCATTTCTCTGCTGCAGTGTTATTCATTTTGCAGCAGCTTATTGCCACACTATCCCTGCACTATACTTGTCTTTCCGATCGATCATTTTTGTAAAAAATTTTATTGTATTTCATTTGTATCTAATTTTATTATATTTGAGTTGATTTTGTCTATTATAATATTAGATTATTTACATTTATTATTTCATTTATTTTTCGACTATTGCTGTGCTAGATATTGGCAGTGGGATTTTGTTTGACTGTTTATCATAGTCTTTTACATTTTAAATGTTGTCACCTGTGATCAGTGTTCACTCCATTGTTTTCTAAATGCACATGCATGGTTGGGCTGTGGCCAATGACTTTTCAGTTCTGTGACTTGTTGCAGGCTGACATAGTTTTGAGACGTATATATAATGCGATGTTTGTTAGTCTGTGACTGTGATGTATCCTGTTTGATCCAGTACCTGTTACGAGTCTTTCCTCCAATGTGTTGGCATGTGGGAGGACTTGCTTCTTGTCCTCATAATGTGATGTGAATGATATTTGTCCCCACGATGTTAGTTATACAAGGCCACACACACACACACACACACACACACACACACACACACACAGACATATGCACACAGTTCCACCCAGCTTCACTTCTTGTGTGTTTTGTGTTTGGCTAAGCACAGATTTTGATGCGTTGCTTCAGGCCACCCAGTGGTTTGTCAGGTTATTAATAATGTATCATACATACGTTTAAGACAAAGTGACAGCTTGCTCTCTGCTCAGATACAGTAGATGCTCATAGATGCATATTTATGGAGCTACGGAGCAAACTCCTGTTCTGACCTCAGCACGGAGAGCGTGGATGCAGTTTAATAAAAAATATTACTGCCTTTACTAAGTCAGTTTGCATTTCAGTGTGACTTAATGAGAATTAAATAGTGCCATCTTAGAAAAACAGGCAAATGTTGAAGCAAATGAAAGCAAGTAAACAGGGACTAAGCCTAAGACACAGGCTACAAAGCTTTACTCAACCTTTGAGGACACTGATATGTTGTAAGGTAATTCAATGAAAAAAAAACAGCTTTGAATCAACTGTGAAAAGAAATGCTCTGATTATCATATTGAAACACAAATTAAGCACATGCATTTATATTAAACAACAGTATGAGCCTGAAGCATATGTTACATCTTACAAAAGCCAAAGGTTATAAGTTGCACTAATGAGAGCTGGTAGTCTTCAAACAGCTGTTGAGATAAACACGTTCAACAAGATGAGTCCACAGCCAATAATGCAGAATACCAGAATCTTGAGACTGAAATCATTCATTTTATTATTCACGTCTCTCTGTCTCTCTCACTACACCAACAAAATCGCTCTCTATCCAAGTGGCAACCTTCGGGCTGCGTGTGTGAAGAATCCAAACAGGTTTTTGTGTTGAAAATGAACACAGTGTTACAGATTAATTCTACATTTTCATTGGGTTTATGGTCTCATATCGATATGTTTTTATTATATGTTTGGAACAGCCTGTGTGCCATGTACTGCTGATTTCCTTTGTTTTCTGGTTGTCACCTTCACTAGTTACCCTAATACGTCTGCACCCCTGAATTAAATGTTACTTAAGTGTATGTCACAATGTTTATTTCATCTTCTAGTGCTGCAAGAAGGGCTGCAAGGAAAACTTTTATTTTCGTTTAAGCTGGAGGTTATTGAAATGTTTGTTAGGTTGTGTGTTGATAGCTAAGTCTTAATCAGCGTTCTGCAGTATCTTCATAAGCAGGTAAGGATAGAAATGAATTTATCAATGTGAACTAAAATAAGGATTTCTGGATTAAGTATTGCATTCACTCACTCTTGTCTCTGGTTGTATGTAGGACACAAACCAGAACAGAAGAACAGCTGCCCTACTTGGTCCATATTTCTTTTCAGAGGGTACTTCAGGAGAGAATGGTGATGTGTAATGGAAGAAAATTTCCACATTGATAAGATACTGATGATAGTGGATTCACTGTTATTCATTTTAAATGTGACTGAAGTCAATATTTTTCGTGTCCATTTTTGTTTGAAACATAAGATATTCTTTAAGAGTGTTTGTGATAATGCAGTGAGTTGATATCACACATCATATCACTTCTTTTACACCAAATTATGTGAAATAAGCTTTGCACAAAAATTGGCTCTGGTCAATCTGAACTCTTTCTAAAGTCATTTTATCTCCCCGTGGTTTTTAAAGTTAAATTGATTTTTTTTTAGTCCTCAACAAATATGTTTGTATATGTTGAACTATGAAGTCAGTCCTTTGCCAGTTTGTACCACTGTTGCATGTGTGACTTGGGCCTTGGCCCATTAGCTAGTGCTATACAAAATAGTTGAAATATACAGAAACTAAAATGTTAAACTGAAAGATTGCCACACATACCATATTAAATCTGGTTTGTTGTAGATATCAATAAAAAAAATACTGGTTCCAAAAGAGATTTTGCTGATCTTGTTGACAAGGCAAAAGATACATATCGTGAATGCAAATCCAGGATGCTCATTTTAGGGATAGTGTAAAATAAGCATAACATGTATGGCAAGAATAAACATGAATGTCCAGCTTTTTATGAATGTTAGCAGGAATGGAATATTCATTAGCTATCTGGTTTTCAGGATATGAAAGTTTCAATAAATATGCAAATTATCTAATTGTAAAAAGCAGTCCAAATTTAGTCCAAATGCATTTTGCTAAAGGACTACTGCACTTATTTTATATGTGAAGATCAGTTTACTTCTCACTATATATACTATGAAAGCCTCTGAACATAACCTTGATGATATCGTCTAACAGGAAATCTAACAAAAGACACTATTGAGTGCATTATGGGAAATAGGAGACAGCCAGTTTTTAGAGCTTGACCCACTAGTGAGGATAGTCAGGATATCTATTTAGGATCTCTCAGAATATCATTAACCTTTGACCATGCCTTTTAAAATCTTGCAAATCACCCAACCTTATGGATGCACAATACTTAATCACTGCAGGACCCCTTTAACGCTTGTGAAGTCTTAACATTCTGTATTCTCCCCTTGTCCTAAGGGTCGAAAATGACCCCCCTTCACTAAACCCCTAAAATAAATCAGCTTAATTGAATTTTAAATCCCAAATCTATTTTGCATGATTAAACAACCTGTTATTCATCAATTCAACTCAATTCAATTCAATTTTATTTGTATAGCGCCACTCACAACACAAGTCATCTCAGAGCACTGAGGGCATCATAAAACTTATGTCTGAGTTTTCTCTTACTTCATCTTCATCTAACCAGTGGACAGTAGTATAATTGTTTTCTTTACTAAAGCAGAGGTTTATTATTACTACTGCTAAAAGTACTGCATAGGTGAAATGTGCAAAAATTAGTTTTGAATGAATTTTATTAAACGGAAACAACAGTCAACAGTCAATAGTCTGGAACTTTTTGGCAACATAGTTTCATAGTCTTATAGGAATTCAACTACAAAATACTAGTCTTCTCATTCCCATTTTCTGAACCATTACCCCCACAAGGTGTATGAACAATAACAATAAATAAGAATAAATTGAGATAAAAGATACAAAACAAAAATGTGATGAACAATCCACAACAATCCACTCTAATTAGCACATGTAGGACAGTATGCAAGTGTGTGTGTGTGTGTGCGTGTGTGCCTTTGTACTTTTTTGTGGTGTGTAAATGCTTTTATTACACCAGGGTCAAAAATGACCCCTAAGACAATCTTTGTACCCTGGTGGTGTACAGCTTTCATGGAAATATGAACAAAGGCAATGTTTCACTTTTCCTAATGTCCCTTTAGGAAAAGTCATAAAATTTCAAGTTGAAAAAGGTCATTTAGGGGGTTTTCTCTGCTGTTAAACATGGTGGCGGGTCATTTTTGACCCTTAGGTCAACAGGAGGGTTAAACATACCATGTGTAACTTTCAGAAAACCCATGTTATCAATGGCACTGGCCGCCATTAGCCCAGCTGTGTGGTATCTTGGTGTGGGACGTCTGTGGTGTGTTCTGTATGGTTGTTCTGGTGTTTGTGGAGCTGCTTGTTGGCTGGAGTTTGATTGTTCATGTGTGCTGCTACGTCAACTATTATTCTCTCCAGTGTCCAGGACAGGCAGAGGGGGAGACAGTGGAGGTTGATCTAAGTAAGAGGTGTCAGTCATTAGTTGATGTTATCAGACTTTTTTAAATCTAACATTAGCTGGGGTTGCACACTGTTGCTGTGGGAGAGCAGAAGAGAGGCAAGCCAGGCACACGGGGGCGTACATAAATGTCACATCATTTGGATTTTTCTTGAAAAACCATCCTTTACATAGAAATCAGATCACAGGCTCCTGTAGGCAAGAAAGTTGGGGAACATCTCATTTTTGAAGTTACGTTACAATACGTTTATACATTGGCAATACAAAGCAATTAATACTATTGCAATTAATAAATTGTTTCACACTGTTACATCTTCCACATTTAATAATTATATAAATAAACTTGAATTTGTGACAAAGATAGAAGGGAACAATGCTTATCCCCTCCAGACATGTTTTAAGACATGCTTTAGATAATTATCTGCACCTGTGTTTTTCCTTTAAAAAGGTTTAATTACCTTGTTGAAATGATCCCCTAATTGAAACATCTAGAATCTATAATCATGCAAATATTATTTCAAAAATTAACTGCTAGTCACAAGATATCTCCTACTTCACTGAAAAACCAGTTTCCAGGACAGGACCAGGATCTTGGCTAAAAGCATGCTTCAGCACTCAAGAACTCTGATCATCACTTTCATCTAAGCTTACCTATTTGACAGCTTTACCATTCACTCACAGGTGGAGAGAAAACTCTGTCTCCAAAAGCGCTAATGTTAACACTAACTAAACTAAAACTTGTATTGCAAGGAAGAACAAAATCACTCCTTATCATTGTGAAAGTGTTTAAAACATGTTGGCATCTAATAAATGCCAGTGCTGTTCATACTTCAGCTTTAACCTCATCCAACCTCCACCTACGCTCCTACATTCCTCATTCGATGCCTACAAACACACTCTTCAGCATACTAACACCAAATGTCTTATATCACTACAATAAATTAATTATCCTCAGATACATGTGGACCCACATGTACACACACATACACACATCCATGCACATATATACTAGTAAAATAGCTTGCTCTAAATTAACTCACAAGCAAACGTGTATACACACACACGCTCTCATCGCCTCCGAGGTTCGTGCAGATCCTCGTCTGTTCCAGCTATTACACCTTGGTGTTAATTTCTTCAGGTTTTTGACAAGCCTCCAAGCTAAAGCTTGTTCTTTGTGTAAGTGCTTTTTTCTGAACTTCTCCCTATCTCTGCAGATTAGTCAGGGAGCAAATTACCTGCCTGCACCAAAAAAGCGCAGTCCTACACATTTTGCTGTGCTTGGTGTACAGATCTCCTTTTGAAGACAGGCTATGTTATTTCCCCTAGCCCTGCAGCGATCCTGGCATGCAAATCATCATAAAATTAAATTTAAAAAACTGCACATGTACTCCGGGTGCTCTTATCAGCGTCTGCACAAACTGCATACAAATGAGGCCAGGATCACACACCACAGCAAAGGTCTCCACGTAAAAAGGCTGGCTAATTGCTAATTGGGTCGCGAGGTCTGAAGCATGCTCGCCTAACAAGAACTAAAATGCTGGGGCGTCTCATGCCTGTGAAGTGTCTCTGGCTTCCTGGTGACATGCCCCAGAGCAGAAACATGCTGACAAGCGCCACTGCCACAGCAGGACTCTGAGGGCTGCTACTTGTTCAGCTCTGTCTACACAGCTGCTTCATAACATCACATAATAGCTAAAACGTGTCAAACGTTTTTTGCTTTTCAGTGACATGCAGTCATTATGCTGAAATGGGATGTGTTCACTGTGCATCAATAGATGCACCAGATGAGGCCCAGGCTGTGGCCTCCCTGTTCAGGTGCACAAGGACTCATTTTCTCTGTATGATATTCACAACAGACAGATCTACTACTCTTCCATGGTGTCTCCTCATTGAAATCAATGAGTTGAAAATCTCTTTTATGAGAGTAATAGTTTTTACACATGGATAGATTATGGACACCTGGCATTTAAAACATCCCTCCCTCCTCCACTTGGGTTCATTTTAGAACTTTTTCATGGTATTTTGTAGGTTCAACTAAAGGTCAAGCTCAAAGTAAATTTTGCTTTTGTCAAGAAATTAGTATAAATGTGTATGGCGTGTGATTTGACTTGTGTAGCCTACTTATTAAAATAGTACTACTACTATTACTACTCAAAATAGTAATCACTTGTCATGGTTTTGATCTCTTAGTTGATTTTGGTGTTTTTTCTGGTTTGTTTTCTGTGCATGTTTGGTTGTATACTCCAGTGTTTTTGGTTTGGTCTTTTTGTTCAGGCGTTGCTTCAGTGGCTGGAGGTGTGGTCTCCAGGTGCTGGGGCTCTCCTTCTCTCAGCTGTCCCCAATCTCACTTAATGACTGGCAGCTTAAATACCCCACTCCTTCGCCTGCAAAGCTGCCAGATTGTCCCCTTTGTTCATCCCCTTTCCTTGCTCCCTGTCTTTGGCTCTTTCTCTCCAGTGTCTCGTGTCTCTCCAGTGTTTCTTGCCTCTAGTGTTTCCCTGTGTTCCCTGCTATCCAGCCTCAGCACCCACCGCCCAGCCTTCAACCACTGAAGCAACTCCACACCACTGGACCTTGGTCACCTTTTTGGTTTTCGTGTATGTCCTGGAGTATCTTTTTTTTTTAAATAAGTCTGTTTTACCTTCACCCTCGTCTTTGTCTTGCTCTTGGGTCCAATTGAGAAATAACTGAAACCTTGACATCACTAAAACAAAGAAATGTACATTTTCTGTATTTTCATGCCATGAGAGCACCCCCTACATTAGCGACCTCATGGGGCAAATGGCAATCAGTACTATAATTTGATTGGTGCAGTATGCATATGTGTCAAGCTCTAAAAGATCACTTCAGTTCCACCTGTCACACACAGTCAATTAACAAGCTGAGAGGCGACGTCAGTCGTTGATGAATCCTTTATTTCAGCCTACATTGCCTACATTGCTCCATGACTTTGGGAATTGCTTGATTTACTGATTCAATAATGAGGTAATGTATGAAGTGCTGAGGTTACAGAACTCCCATTTGATGTGAATTTGATTTTGGAAAGCCGTCATTAGATTTGACCACAACTGGACCCATAACTATGTGTTCAGTATTAAATCAATTATTGTGAAATTAATTAATTTGTAGGAGTTTGATAGGATTTTTATGTCACAATAGATTTTTTAGTTTCGAAGTGCCCTTTTAAAAAAAAATCTGTTTTCATTTCTTAGTGGCATTTTCTACAATATGTTTATCCAATTATTTCATAATGCCACATTTCATAATGTCTCACCTTTTATTTCATAAACACACGTTTCATGACAGTGGTGTTTTCATCCAATCACACGTCCCCAGCCTCTTGACAGAGATTCAGACTGAAAACAGTGCAGGGCCTGTGTTAGTGGGCGTGTGTTGTTTAAGGTACTAGTGAGACAATAAAATCTGATCCAGGAAGTTCAATTGAAGTATCAAATTAATGAATTTCAAGACATATCCTGTGGAATCACCTGAAAATAAACTTCAGCAAATGCACATAAACGACATCTGCTCAGCTTCAAGTGATAAAGGCCCACGAACAGCAAAGAAGGAAGTCAGGTGACAATATTATAGAGCAACACATTCCACATAGAGAGGATGTCAGACTTTGACACAGGAGTCCACTGTTCACTTTCTGTTTCAGCCAACAGTGATTGTTGGGTTTCACAATCAAGGACACTGTCATTCCCTTTTTCATAACCAACTAGTTATTATTGTAACCATGATGATGAAGCTCCTTAGCAAAGTAATCATTATAACACAAACCAGGATTTTTCGCTAAAAATAACCAACTTCTATTTTGGTCTAAATCTAACCAAACCTTTACCACAGTGTTGTAAGATCAGAACACGATTTTATTTCTGAAGTGGCTGTGTTGTTGACAGTAGCATCAGATCTGAAATCAGTTTTATGTGTTCTAGAAGCCATGCATGGAACAAGAATGTATCTGTTTAATTTGGAGGACTTGTTGAACAGATTTGCTGACTTGCTATTCTAATGTTTTTGATTGTACTCATTTTAATTCTATGTGGTGATTCTTGTGTAATTGTCTTTATTGCCCACAAGGGAGATTTGTTTTCACAGCCTGTGCTTGTTGTACACAGAGAAATACTCAATTTATTAATTAATTAAATGCTCAATTCATTAAAGTTGCACACACACTCACACACACACAAATGTATGTATGTGTGAGTGCATATATTCAAACAGCATCATTCATTCAACCATTCAAACAATGTCAATGATGATGCAGTTTGTTCTGGGCTGATATTGCAGCTCTTTTCCATTTTAAAATCTTATATCTGTGACCGGACGGCAGCACCAATGTGAAGAGTGGATTGAGGGGATGATCAGTGTCATTGGCTATTACTGTATGAGTGCTGTGAGTGTGTACATAATAAAGAGACAAAGTCTTTGCTGGTATGGTTTAGAAATCATGTGTTGATCAAAACTGAGTTTATTGTCTTGAATTAGTCCAAGACAAATGAAACTGTTGACCTGTTCTACTGACCAGTGCCAGGTGTGTTTGATGTGGTAATGATCCGTTCTTTTGCTTTGCCCATGCTCAGTGTGTTTACTGTGTGAAGTGAGAAGCAGAGTGTTGACAGGCTGCATTAGAGAAACTGTTATTTAGCAGTGCAAGTAAAACAGTGTCATCAGAGTTTTGAAGTATGTAGTGATGGGTTCAGAAATGCTTGCTAACTCTTTTTTCCCCTTTTTATGTAGCACAATAAAATAAAGATTATATGATGATCATCCCCACTGTGACTATCAGCAGCAGCAGCCATAATAGTTTAATATGAGATAATAAGTTGATGTAGTCCAAACAGCAATGAGAGCAGTACATGGGGTGCAGACTGTGTATCAAGGTCATGTTTGCCCAGGGGAGGAACCAGTGCTCTTAGCTGGGAGCAGACATAGAGCATGATGGGATACTATATTAAGAGGGTGCTAAAATAACTGCTAATGTAACTGCATACTAGAAAAGGGTGTCTTAGACAAAGGATCAAACTTTCTTTCTTCCATAACTAGGATCAGGGACCAAATGAAAGCATACGTGTGTCAGTCTACTGCACTGATTGAGAGGGATCTATTACCAATATGTCTTTCATGCTCTTAATAATGGTGCATGTATTTTGATTCCGTTGTAATGCTCAGCAATGTACTGACACTGTCTATACTGTTTATGTGGGTAAACTATGACTGTCATTTGGGAGGCCGATCAATGTTACCAAAATGAAATTGGGCAATTGTAACTTATGAAGTATAGTTTATAGTTTATTCATAAAGACACAGTAGGGAGTGTTAAACGGCTATGACAGCAATTTAATATTACACTTAAGTCAGGTGACTTGTGAGAGTCAAGCTCCTAAAGGATTCAGGGTTCAGGGTTCACTCTTGATCTTGAAAACAGCTCCTGGCAAAACAGTGGCTGCCCTGGAGCTTTCTATCATATCACATGGAGTTTGCAAAAGTTCAGTCTTCTGATGAAGATCATGTGATAGGATTGAAATTTCCAGAATCTCTTGTATGTGTAAGTTTTTGTGTTGTGTGGTTATTTTAGCTGAATACATATGGTATGTACACTCCCAAGGGCCACGTATCGTGCATATTTAAGTATATGCAAAACAGACAGTATAATGTTTACAGCATACACATAAACACATAAAACAGCCCTAACCACATGTCAGAACTATTAAAAGAAGTCAAATGAGATGAAAGACTTGCTCTAACTAGATTTCTCATCATGAGTGCGTTTAATTTTCTCAGTGTAAAAATGACTGCATGTACTCCTCCCTACCTTTAAATCCCTATATCTGTTAGATAGAAGATTTTAACAAAACTGGTGGTAATACCAGCTGAGGAACTAAATGGCAAATCTACCTACAACCTACAACCAGTTTGCTTGTTCATGTGCAGAATGGATTTGTATCATTTCTTTTGTTTGACATTCTAACTATATATTCTACTCATCATATGCATGACACTGATGTAAAAGTCAAGATAATGGTGTTTGGTTGGCTCAGATGATACTAGAGGTCACACTCCTGCAGTCCTGTTATCCACCACATCACACCGCCTTCATGCTGCTGGTCCAATATGCAGTCCAATACTGCAGCCTTTTGACGGGGAGCGCGCTTCCAAATTTACCCTCACGCTGCGCTCGCTCCCCGTACCTTAAAAAAGCGCGTGCACGTCTGAAGGTCACTTAAACACAAAAGGCTTTCAGCGCTGCGGTCCAATATAGCGCATGCGCGCTGCCGGAGGACTGCTTCACAGACCGCAATATGGCGAGAATGCCTGGCAGCGGAGACACGGACCAGGAGCAGATGAACTGCCCCGAGAGGAGCAGGGAGGAGGACAACGAGGAAGAAGATGAAGATGACATCCAGGAGGTCCAGATCACCGGGGAGGAGGAGGACGAGGAGTCCGACAGAGATGAAGTGGAGCTGGAGTGGGAGTCGGGCAGTACAGTGGTGGACTCCAGCGGTTCTGCCGCGGACACACAAGCGGTCGTTCTGCGGAGTATGGACCGGGGAGAGGAGGAGGGGGAGGCGGACCCTTTCAGCAGCAGCATCCCCGCGGGGCTGGACTCTCACCTGGAGGGAGAGCTCCAGCGCTCAGAGCGGAACAGGCTGAGTGAGAACACCCGCCTGGCCACCCGGTACGCAGTGAGGATCTTCAGGGAGTACCTCAGTGAGAAAGCCCAAAGTCCAGACTTTGAAACTCTGGACAAGGAGGCGCTGTGCGCGGTGCTGCGCTCCTTCTACGCCGAGGCGCGCTCTAAAAGTGGACAGCTGTACAGCAAGTCGTCCCTCATCAGCATCCGGAGCTCCCTGAACCGGTACCTGAACGAGCCGCCCTACTGCCGCACCTTGGACCTGACCAAAGACCCGGAGCTGCGCAGCGCCAACCTGACCCTGGCCGCGGTCATCCGGAGGCTGGAGGAGCAGGGCGCCGGTCCCGTGGTGCAGAAACAAGCCATCACGCGCTCGGACCTGCGGAAACTGTACGAGTCCTCCGTGTTCAACACCGACACGCCGTTCGGGCTGCTCAACAAAGTGTGGTTCGAGACCTGCATGTATTTCTGCACCAGGGGCCGGGAGAATCAGCGGGAGCTGGAGGAGGATTCGTTCGGCCTGGCCGTGGACGAGGACGGCAGAAAGTTTGTCTATTTCAAAGCTCTCGGACCGTACCACAAGTCCCGCTCCGCCGCCTGGACCAAGAAGCGCCCGGACGCGGACGAGGACACTCTGCCGCGGATGTACGAGACGGGCACGGAGCAGTGTCCTTACGCCAGCTTCGTCCGGTACGTGTCGAAGCGGAACCCCCTGTGCCGGGCGTTCTTCCAGCGGCCCCGGGACCACTGCTGCGCCAGCGACGTGACGTGGTACGAGAACAAAGCCATCGGTAAGAACCTGTTGGGCACGAGGATGCAGATGTTGTCGCGCGCTGCCAAGCTCTCCAAGACCTACACCAACCACTGCATCGGCGCCGTCTCCATAGCAACGCTCAACAGCATCGTGGGCGCGGCGGGCTCCGGGCCGACGACGACGCTTTACGTTGCCTCGGAAACGGTCAACGGTCACACGCAGTCCCACCTACAGCTCGTGATCCCATACCTCCGCCGGGTAACGGACGCCGCGGATCTGAAGCCGCAGCGGACAACGACAGCGCCACCAACAATCAACTCACCACCGACGACAGCAGCGAGCAAAGCCGGCGCCGAGGAGGACCCGGCGGCTCCACACGCCAAGAAGCTGTGCGTGCGCCCCGGGACACGCGTGGAGTCGCCTGTGGAGAAGAGCGAGAGCGAGCCGGTGCCTGCGAGAGCCACGGAGTCCCACATTCATCCCCAGCCCGCCGCCCGGTCCCCGGTGTCTGCGCCCGCACAGGTAACACAGATAACACAGAACAGGCGACAACTCGTGCGTTAAATCCACCGCAGGGAAGCAAAATATAGAGAGTGTGCACCAGCACCATGAGAGTCCTGATGAGTGACACACTGTGCAGATAATATCCAGTCATACAAACAGTGCCAGGTTCTAATGTCCACTTTATAGCAGGCAGTCCAGCCAGTCTCTGAAGCTGTGCTGTGTTCCTGCAGCAGGGGAGGCTGCAGGGTCAGTCCCAGGACAGAGGAGGACGCACTGTTTAGAAACAAAGTGCACATGGGGATTTTGTACAATGATCTCATTGATGAAAGAGATGAAGCAGTTTGAAAAACAATGATTTTTAAAAAGAACATTGATATTTGTTTGAATGTGTGCATTACTTTACCCATGTTCAGTGGACTGATGGCACAGCTGATAAACACTGATGATGATGATTAAATTAAATTAAAGAGCCAATATGTAGGATTAGAAAATCCCTCACCTTTTGTGAGAGGGATTTTTTTGAAACTTTAATACATACTATAATCACCTACATATTTTACAGAATTACACTCACTTTAAAGCTGCACTAACCTAATAGATACTTTTACAGTCTAATGTGAAAGGT
Organism: Holacanthus passer; assembly: GCA_025331565.1. NCBI lineage: Eukaryota > Metazoa > Chordata > Actinopteri > Pomacanthidae > Holacanthus > Holacanthus passer. The sequence continues at coordinate 547,357 of JAFREQ010000059.1, forward strand.
GTTGCTGAGAGGATTTTCACCCACCTCTGCAGTTCCCCTCAGCTCCGCTCAGCCTTTCAGCATCTTTCAGCTTGTTGTTTGGATTTTATGCCCCTCAAACTCACAGTTTTAGTCCACTTTCATGTCTCTAATGAACCTGGTTTTCAGCATCAGCAGGAAGCTGGTTTCAGTGAAAAAGCTCTGATAAACTCACTGTAAACTACCTGTTCAGTACCAGACAACAGACAGACTGGTGAACAGAGTGGTGCACTGAGCAGTTAAAGAGACATGTTTTTCTCTTGCCTGATGAATGTAAGTCCAATAATGGATGAGATGAATATTGGACTTACATTCATCAGATGAACACAAACACAGCTCATGTGTCTGTTTGATGTGTAGGCAACTCTTTGTTAATATGGTCACTCCAAAAACTTGAGGAAGTCACCTTATGTCAGTGTTGTGTTTACAGTTTGTTTCACAGTGCAGAGTAGTTGAAACTCGTCCTCAGCCAGACTTGACTGAAAAATGAATTCACATACTTAAGGTCTGACCTCGCAAGACCTAGAACTGAACAGAAGACAACAAATTACATCTGAACACATTTGAAGAGAGCAGTTTGGAACAGATTTAAAGAAAAAAGCACAGTCTAGAAGAGAGCTGAGTGAGAGCCCAGGGGACCTTTGTTCCCAACCTGTCAGGCACTGGCCTCCTACCATGCTGCCAATTCTGAGCTTAATGCTTTGCTTCTTGCCAGGCACCTGGCATTGTAAAGTAGCCTACGAGGCAATCTGGAATAGCTGGTGCTCTGACAGAGCAAAGTCATATCTATGTGCCTGACAGGCTGTCCTTGTATTTCTTTGCTTCCTGGCAGACTGTCCTTGTATTTCTTTGCTTCCTGTCAGGCTTCTGGCATTATCTGGCTGTGGTGAGGCTATGATTCTAAATCATCAGCACTCCTCTAAAACTTTACCTGGTGGGTCCAGCCTGGCAGCCAGCTCACAATATGTCACAGGATACGGTGTGACTGACTCACTGCAGAGGAAAGGTAGCCTTGGAGACACTTGCCCGACAGACTATACTGATGAAATAAAGTAGTCCCATAGGCCTGACTAATACATAACCTAAAAATAAAATTCTATGTCAGCAGGGCATATTAAGCCCTCTCTAATGTTGCATTAATATTTTTTTGGCCACTCGGGGGCAGCAGAACAAGATGTAAGGTGTGCAAGGGCAGCAACTGTTGCAACTTTACATATCCAGCAGAAATAAAGCAACATTGGCATTCATTTGGGGTCATGTCTCTGGCCACCTGATGAATGTAAGCCCAATATTTACTCTCTTTTTACAGCTAAAAAGGGGGTTGTTGATGGTGGAAATCAAAACAGAGCTCTCCATTTGGGTCTCCATTAACTCCATTAACTGAGGAAATATCTGGCTCTGTAGCTGCTCCATGCTCCAAGAAGCCTCTGTGTATATTTGTCATTAATGCTGAGCAGATGGGGTACAGTGGGTTTACCGGAGCAGGTGCCTGCTGCTGCTGCTGCTGCTGCTGCTGCAGGGCGTTAGGTTGACAAGAGTGAGACTGTACCAAAACAGTAAAATTGTGGCCCACAAAACAAAACAAAAAAATGCTGAAAGATGCTAAAAGCATCATAAAGCTGAGGGGAACTGCAGAGTTGGTGAGAATTTTCTGTGGGTTTTTGTTACAGTGAGTGACTCTTTTCACGTTACTCAAAGTTAATATAAAGATAGTGGTGAGTGCATGATTGACTCCTCCATCCAGCCTGATAATGTCATCTCCTTTGTTCCAGTCAACAGCTACTTGTGGGCGCTGTCACTAATATGTAAACAGATGTTCCTCTAAGGAAGACGATCTCTCGAGAGAATGTGTTGTTTGATGCTTTCTTGTGCCTCCACCATGTTGGTGCAATGATGATGTAGCCTATATTGTTATAATTGTGCACTTAGAGATGAGACACCAACTGATGTGGAATTATTCAGTCAGTTGTGACGCTGTAGGCATGTGAAAATTAAGGATCTCTAAAATAAGTAGAATATTTTGCACAGGATGGTGTGACTGGCCTCTGTTCTGTGACATCTGACAACCACACTACTGCTACTATTTTCACTAATACTAATGACACTACAATTTTATACAGGTCCTACCACTACTGTGTGTGTTTTGTGTCCCAGGACAGTCGTGGCAGCAGCAGCAGCAGTATGTTGAGTCATCAGCTGATCTCTGTGTCTCCTTTGGGCTCTGCTGGCATCCCCACACCAGCCAAGCTCACCAAAACCAATGCACCTGTCCACATCGATGTTGGAGGACACATGTACACCAGCAGCCTGGGTACCCTCACAAAGTACCCTGAGTCACGGTGAGAGATGCATATCTGCTATGAAAATTGCTGTCAACTCCTGACAACACACCGAACACCTTCCTTTAAATTATGGTGCTTTGTATGATAGTCAAAGTCATCATGGTATCCCTTAATCCCTTAATATGTCCATTACCACTAAAACTTGAAAATGAAACACCTTAATTTCAAGAGTGACATTTCAAGATCACTTTCCCCTAATTTGCATATTAATTTGAAAAATCTGACAAATCAAATACAATCAATATAACAGTAGCACGAAGTAGGCTCCACATATCCACACAGAGAGGTAATACCATCAATAATAATAGCAGCTGGTGCTGAGCAGGAACATTGGAGCAGTAGGTGGCTTGCAATCTCAGCTGCAGAAAGTGACAGGAGAGACACGATAAAGCCCAAACGAAGGGAGAGAGAGAGAGATGTCAAGTTAGTTACATGCATTGACAGGATAAGAATGCATACAAATGGAGAGAGAGGGGAGGAGAGAGGAGCTCAGTGCATCTTGGGAAATGCCCTGGAAGTCTAAGCTTATTTTCCATTGTTCAGGGCTCACCTCAGCCAACCATAAGTATAAGCTTTATCAAAGAGGGAAGTTGTAAGCCTGCTCTTTAAAACTGGGACCTAGTTTCACAGGAGAGGAGCTTGATAACTGAAGGCTCTGGCTCCCATTCTACTCTCCCTAGAAACTGTAGGAACCACAGGTAACCCTGCATTCTGGGAGTGCACTGTTCTAGTAGAGTAATAAGGTACTATAAACTCTTTAAAATATGATGGTGACTGACCATAAGGTCTTTGTAGATCAGGAGAAGGATTTTACATTCTATTCAGGATTTTAATATGGAGAAATACGATCTTTTCCTAGTTCTTGTTAGTACACATACTGCAGCGTGCCAGTCATGAAGTGAAAAAAATGTTTTGTGTTTTGAGACAGTATGTGCCTGATTTTTGCAGTGTTACATGATCAAAGAGGTGCTGGAGGCCAGGGCAATGCCTAGATAGCATAGATGTGTTTCAGAAGTGTTTGTGGTAAAATAACATCAGTTAAACATAGAAAATTGCAGGTCATCAAAATTTTATTTCATTCAAAAATGCTATATTATGATTTAATTGGGTATCATCTGCATAACTGTGGAAGTTTATGGAATGTTTCCTAATATTGTCTCAAGGGAGCATATATAAGATGAATAGAGCTGGTCAAAGCACAGAACCTTGTGGGACACCATGACTAACTTGGGTGTATATGTATATCTTGCCAAACTAAATTGTGGGTTTGGGAGTTATACCATACAGCTAACCTCTGTTTTATTATCTTCATTTTAGAGTGCAAAGAGTCATCTGCAGTGAACCTGCAGCACTGTCAACATGTATCAGCATCCACATGAACATTAAAGTCACTGTCTTAATTTCTTTTAAGAACTAAACTTGATAAAAACTCAGATAAAAATTCTGAATATGGACCAGGAGCCTGATACACTATAGCAATTAGAATTAGCTATAGTGTTTCCCAGGTTAGATGTGAAAGACTAAGAACAAGACTTGCGAATGAGTTATAATTGAGTTTAGGTTTAGGTTTGATTCATAGACCTGAGATGAAGGTTACTGCAACTCCACCATCTCAACTGTGAGTATTAATATGACTGGGGGATGTGGACTCATTTCGGCTGACATATTCTTCATGACACAGCCAGTTTCCAGTAAAAAGGTTTGAAAGCTGTCCTTAAAATCTCACTCTTACAATATATAAATGAAGGTATGATTATTGTCATGTTGTTTGGTCAATGGTGCGTCCGCACATACTACACTCTTAAAATCTTATTAAAATACATTCATTACTTCATTAATGGATAAACCTCTTTGCTGCCATTACACTATATTTCAACATGTCACAGATTAACATTTCAGTGGTTTTATCTCAAAAGAAAAACAAGAAGTAAACACCCCGTGCCTCATCATGAGACAGTTTTGTGGTTTCTGGTTTGTGGCCTCGCTCTCAGTCAGTTTGCTTTTTGATAATGATGACTGTAAAGAGACTTAAGAGAATCCTTGGAAATGAGACACTGAATGTGCCATTTTCTTGTAACTGTAAACACATTTGACGCTGTTCAGCAAAGATAAGATAAGAACTTTATTAATCCTGAAGGAAATTCTTGTGCCAGAGTACTTCATAAATTACAGCAGCAAAAATACTTATACAAAAAATGCAAAATACAACTATAGGGCATCAAATAAAATATACAATGCAAAGTGTTCAGAGAATTGCGGAGGAAAGCATAGTGTTAAACGTACTAGCAAATATTGCACCTGATATGGAGAGTATTGCACATGATAATGAAAAATAATATTGCACATGATAATGAAAACAATATTGCACTTGAACATGAATATCATATTGCACCTTTAATAGACAGACTATTATACAGCAGTAGAATTTTACATCCTGAAAATTAGGTTATTTGCAGATGTGGATGAAAATGAATAAGAATATAAGCAAAGCTCATTGATGGCACGTGATATTGCACATGGAGGAAAGGTCACAAAGTCTCATTTTAAAGAGAAACAGCACTCAGTTTATAAGCTTATTCTATGTGATCACAGTACAACAGACCACACCTGGCACAGACCTTTCCAACCATAAAGGTCAGAGCAGCTGTTTTTTCTCCTTCCAAAATTCTTGTAAACGTACTCTTTAAAGAATAGGATCACATTTTTCAAATCTGTCTTGAAAATGTATGTCTCCATATCGGTGGTGAAGTGGCACCCTTCAAGTGTAGTGTTAGATGGGAGAAAGAATTCTAGTTCTTAGTCAACAGTTCTATTTCACAATGCACTGTGTTCAACTTAGAAATCACACTTTTAGCCAACTGCACATTTAGTTTACAGTAAACTGGGAAGCTGTTAAGGTGGAAAGCAGCTAATTCCACCATCCACTGGTGTCAGAATACATCAGTCCATGATGGGAAGTAGAGGCTGCATCTCTTAAAATGAGATTGAAAATTGGCTAAGCGTACTTTTTTAACTTGTCAACAAGATCTGAACATTCTGTACCTGCAGTACATTTTAATACATCTGTGGCCAGCAGACATGACAAGCCCCCCCTTGGTATTTGATGAAGAGGCCTCTCTGTCTTTGTCTTTATTGCCCCCGGCAGGATCGGTCGTCTGTTTGATGGAACGGAGCCCATAGTGTTGGACAGCCTAAAGCAGCACTACTTCATCGATCGAGATGGACCCATGTTCCGATACATACTTAACTTCCTCCGGACCTCAAAACTCCTCATCCCTGATGACTTCAAAGTGAGTGTCTGTCTAGAGCTTTGATCAGGTACTACCACAGTTTATCACTGCAGTGTGTCTGAACTGTCCCAAATCACAGGGAAGACAATAAACAAATCAGAACAGTCAAGACTGTCAAAGGGAGGATTTTAACTGTTGTCACCTGTCCAGAGACACAGCTCCCCTGACAATGCCTCAGAGCACCCTGTGCAGTCATAATGTACTGTCAGTCACTGAGCCACGCCCCTGCTAAAGGGAACAAAACATTTAACTAACAAGCATTCTTTGCTTATATTGTTGTATGGAAATTGAATAACGCAATTATATTATACTATTATTATATTAATTATAATTTGTTACATTATATGTAAGACGTTATTTTTGTAAAAGGTGTCAAAGCATTCTTATTGCATCAACTTAACCAAACCCAAAAAATGACAGTCTCACTGTACTTAGTCATATGGTTGTTACTGTATTATGGTAGTTAATATTTCCATTTTCTGACTGCTTGACAACATAGACAGTATTTATGGTATTTGTGACTGAATACTTGCACCAAGAAAATGTGCAACCTATGTACATGTTGTGGCATTGACTTCAGTGCTGGTAGGCTGTCTGGAATTACTTAGCACAGTTAAAGAAACTTTCATTTTTAACTTTCTAATCCACCTAATACCTGAAGTATGTGTACATTTTTGTGATTATAGCATCTTTCAACTTAATTGGATCGCATATTGTTTTGTTTGTAGTAAAATGAATATTTGTTGCTTTTACTTCCACCAAAGGTTCTAAAGTACATCATTTTCAAACTCACATATTGGCTTTAACTATATATTCAGTAAGAAAGCAGTAGGAGCTGCTACCTAAGGTAGTATACATTTACTGTTCTGGGCCTCAACACATATGTATGCAGGCAACAGGCCATTCTTTGCTTTGCTTATAATAACTGATCAACACAGTTAGCACATTCCAACAACCGTGACATGCGTTACCAATCATTCTCATCAGCTTGGTAGTTTGTGTGTTCAATAACCTTTTTTATTTCACTTAAAAGCCAGTGCAGACTACATTACTTTCAAAATCTCACAGCTGTGGCCCGTTTTTTTGATTCAGACTGTTTTCATGTCAGGATGACGGTGAACAAATGCCACATTTGATCTCAATGACTCAAAGACAGTGTGCAAGTATTCCAGCTGAAGAAAACAGTGACTGGAGTGAATGATCACAATATTTAATACAAACGTGCAAGAAGCAACTGTGTGTGTGTGTGTGTGTGTGTGTGTGGTTGCCTCCTCGCTGTATCCCCTCCCTCGGTTTCCTATTGCAGTCTCACTGGATGATGCTCACTGCTCATACCTTGTCTCACAAAAGTGCACATACTACAAGCACATCCTGTTGAAAACTGTTGTAGCATCTCAGACAGTTCATGCCAAAGTCAAGACCTACGCTGACAAGTCGTGTAGTCTGCATTAGGCTTAAATTATTAAGCCTTAAACTTAACAAATTAAGTCTGTTCTGCATAAAGGTGGGAAATGTATTTCTGTGTGGAAATTTTATGACAGATGTGGACCTCTCACATTTGCTGTGGGGGTTACTCATGACTATATCGCTGCTTTGTTTATCTATGATGATCAATGCTCTGTTTGTGTGTATGCTTGGGGGTTTCTGCTTGCATGCCAGTATTTTTATGTGTGCCTGTGTGGATGTGTACGTGTGTGTATTTTTATTAGCCTTTCTGTCTTTGTTTCTTCTGTCCATGTGCATATGTCTCTGACTTTGTATATATTTGGGTAAAAGGTTTGTGTTTTCTGTGTGTTTGCAGGAATACTCCCTGCTGTATGAAGAGGCCAGTTTCTTCCAGCTGGCTCCTCTGCAGGCCGAGCTGGAGCGCTGGAGGACTGAGCGGGAATGCGGGGGTGTGTGTCTGGAGTGTGAGTGTGTCGTGATTCATGTGGCCCCTGAGCTCGGTGAGAGGATCAGCGTGAGCGCCCACCGGGCCGTGATCGAGGAGGTTTTTCCCGAGGTCAGAGACATCATGTCCAATTCCCTAAACACCAGCTGGAACCAGGATGCCACACACATCATTCGCTTCCCGCTCAATGGCTACTGCCACCTCAACTCTGTCCAGGTAGAAAACACACTCTGGGTTCAAATTTCAAACCCTTCAACACCAATGTCTGTGAGGGATGAAACAGTGGCGACTGAGCTGTTTTCTCAGGATCAGGTTCTCTGTCAGCATTTTTTAGCATCGCTGTCTCTCTCTTTTGTGCAGCCTGAGCAGCACTAGCATAGCAGTTAGCAAACGTGTGTTATATTGATCACACAGCAAGAATGGAGGAACTTTCTCACAGATGCGCCCACCATCCTTAAAATTTTTGACCATGTTAATTATTTCAATAGAATATGTTTTATTTCCCCCAATGTAATTCAAATTTTGTTTAATAATAGATTTTATTAAATTATTGGAGATTGGAGATATGGAAAATGAATGCATGGTCCACCGAAATAGAAGCTTTGTAGAAGTGCAAGAAAAGAAGAAACCCATTTTCCCCAATAAGATCTCTGTGTTCCATAATATCCAGAACCAGTCGGATATTGTTGTGAAATGATCTTTTAGAAAACTGAATTGCTTTAAGTTTCAAAGGCTTGAAATCATTTTTAAAAACTTTATTCACAGACACAAGTCATTAACAATAAAATAAACCAGGGGGATGTTTTCTAAATAATAATAATCAAAAGCACCTAATATCTTTCAATACAGATTTTTGTACAATCCCAAAATGTACCAGAGGTTCTCTTACAAAAACTACAGTCAGCACAGGTGTCATCTATATACCTCTGAAGAAAATGGTTGGCAAGATAAAACCAATGTATAATTTTGAAAAAAAAAAAACACCCCTATTTTATAGGTCATTTACATGGTAAATTCCACTTACAATTCCACTTACTGTAATCTTTAGTTTCCAGCCACCATTAGCTGAGCACAATACACAGGTGACGAACTCGAAACATGGTCAAATCCCAAATTCAGTGAATGTGTCTTAGGATACAGTATCACTAAGCTCAGATTGCTCAGACAATATCTGACTCTATAGACATCCATTAAAACATGCCAACTTCTCCCTTGAAATACAGTCTGTTAAGGAGAAACTGTGGTATCAATAGTTGTTCCCACTTTGTCTAACAGGTGTCAAAGATGTCCTGCATAAAATGTTTTTCTTGCATCATCAGTAGGTAAGATACTCAGTCAAAGGGACCTTGAATATACTGAAAATGTTGACAATCAGCCAGTAACTTTCTTGTGTGGAGATAAATTGATGGCTGACACATTTCATAACTGAATTGTCTGTCTGTCTTTGTCTCAGGGGAATTCTCAGTCAGACAGATGCAGTATAGAGGAACAGAGGACTCCTGAGGGCAAACACAGATAATGTCACCACTTTCACTTCTGTAGGAACGGGAGGGAGAGAGAAACTAATGGACTACTTCTTGATGCTTCAGGCCAGAGAGGCTGAGTGTGGGATGGATTTTACCTAGAGAAAATGAAAAGTGACCCTGGGCCCCGGGGCCTCTGTCTCAGCTATTGTTAGCAACACATTTAAGCATGCACACAAATGAACTGCAGACTATTCCAGGCTAATAAGAGAGGTACACAATTAATCAATGATTGATTATTCTTCTTTCACATTGATCACACGTAATAATCAAAAATGATTTTGGGAGAAAATTTTGTGATCAACTGTCCATCACATAAAGCCATCTCACCTGGTGAACCTGGCTGTTTCTGGGTATAGTGGGTACAATGGCCTTGAAAGCTCAGTCCCCTGCATCTTAAGAAAACATGCATATAGACATTACACGAGAAAATTAATCTTGCATGCACGTATTTAGGAAAACAAGATAAGACAAGATAAACCTTTATTCGTCCCACAGTGGGGAAATCCACAGACACAATTCACAAATACAACCAAATACAGAAAACACAACCAAACACAACTAAATATGGAAACGAAACCAAATACAGACAACACAACCAAGTACAGAAACACAACCTCTAGCAGGATCAGATTATGTGACGAATGCATGTTAAATAGCGCTACAATGTAAAGAATAAAGTACATAAGGTTCAGACCTGCGTCGCTCTGATGTTTGAAAATGCAGTAAAACAACAAGCTTTGGCCACAGAGCTTACACAAAAGTCCATTTTGGTTTGTCTGTGTGTGTCTTTTCCCTATTCTTTATTCAAGATGGTCTTAAAAAATGTCCCATTGGTCAGCCCGATCTGACTGAAATGGTGGTGCCTCGGTGTCTGCCAGTGGAGGGCAAGTGTGAACATTTTCAAAATCTACATACTGTACATGTATAACGTCTTCAGATTGACCCAACATCCACCTTTTGTCCAAGCAGAATTCTTGACTCCATTGGAAAAAAAATGTCTGACTGTCTTGCTCAAAGGCTTCTTGTCAGTTCTCATTCTTGTGTTGCTGTTTTTGGTTTGTGTGTGACTGCAGGTGTTGGAGCGGTTACAGCAGAGAGGGTTCTGGATCACATGCTCATGTGGTGGTGGAGTGGACTCTTCCCAGTTTAGTGAATACATCCTACGGAGGGAGGGACGAGACAGCAGACACCCCCCCACCCTCATCCGAATCAAACAAGAACTCATGGACTGAACAGGGAGGAAATCACGACAGTCCCCATTTTTGCACACATATCAGCGACTGGTCTGTGCAAATATTTGGCCACACAAACCGTGAGGTGTGACAGAGATTAGTGAGTTACTGTACTGTATCTTCTTTGATACTTTACTTGCAGTTGCCACATTCGTTTCAGAAACTAGTATTACTGAAAAAAATAGATCCATCAGTGCAGGCATTGGCAGGGGATCGTGGGAAATGTGATCCTTATTTTGAGGTACACTGGCATTAGCATTTCTGTTGATATGAAATGAACGCTAGTACTTGGGGGTGTGCAGTATGGATACAATCTTTTATCATGGTACATGTAATTTTAGATAGCATAACCAGATGCTAAGGTCCTTTTTTGACTAACCCATTCAATTTAATACCTAAAAAATAAAGGTGCTTCATCACATTGATGCAAAGTTCTGTAAATCCATACAGCCATAGATCAGTCCTGCTCAGTGATTTCCAACATTGCCTACATTGGCTAATATCCCCAGAGATATTAAAGGGAGCGCTACTACAGTTGACTCATTTCATAGAAAGCATACTGTCATATTGCCCAACCCAACCATTGGTCATCTCCAACATGGTCTCACAAGGTCCACATGTTGAGGCTGGAAAATTGACCATGTCCACATTTACAATGCATGGACATTCACATCATGCTAGTCTTCTGAAAAAACAAATAGAGTCCCAAAGCTATTTGTGGGAACTGGCTGATGGCTACAGCTCATAATCTGACTGCATTGTTTTTATGCAGTTTAAATGATACTGTATTTTAAAATGAGAAGTGGATACTCATGCATTTTGTTATGTATGTGTAAGTATACCCTCTCAAGATACCATTTTGTTTGTTTGTGAATTAAAAAGTCCTGACAGGTTGATATTGAAATTGGATTTCTCTGAAACTGTCCACCAAAGGCCAAAAAAGATCACATCAGTAATTTGTCCATTCATTGTATGGTTTGGGCATCTGAACAAAGATGGCTAATAGGGATGCTTTTATGTTTTGGAATGAGAAATCAAATCATTTAGAGGATATATTGCTTTTTCCACAGCAAATATACATTATAGATGTGAAGGTTCCTCTGGAGTGTTCAGACAGAGCTAAAAACTGCACAGACTGCTCAGCATCTCCTTTAATGTGCTGCACATCAACAGCACAATCAGAGGTCAATATCGTATTGAAGACAATATTTTTTCAACCAAGGCTACTTGGCCTTCGACATGAGCCTTCTTTGCATGTACTGTTGCATTGTTTTTGTAATTTTTGCAGAGACCATCATTTACTTTTACCTGGAGCAAATCTGACATGTTTGCATTTGGTAAAGTATAAATTTAGAGCTCAAGCACAGATTTCCTTGTGAAAAAAACCCTCTTATTTATGTCAGCCTTAATTTTTCGTTTTGGCATGCAATATATTTATTATAGATGCACAATGTCTGTCTTCATTCTGTTTTGGAAAAAGAGGGGCAGAAGATCCATGCAAACTGATTACTTTTCCAAATATGTTTTATAGGACGAGTTGGGGGTTAGCATAAAGAAGCATGGAGCAGCAACCCAAGCCAGCATTGTTTATTTGTATATCACATTTTCTTTGTTTTGGATAATTATTGTAAGATAATTTCATGATGAATAAACAATAACTCATAAATAAGGACTTTCAAAGGCTAAACATGGCGTCACATCTCTCATGAGTTTTACTTCTCTGAGGCAAATCTGCAGTGTTTCCTCATGTTGTGAAATACGCTCATTTGCTTTCTTTCCAAGAGTTAAGAGAAGATCGATATCAATCCTATGTCTGTACACTAAATATGAATATGAAAGAAGAACAAATGGCTGTAACATGTTAATTAGTAAAATCTAGATGAGCTTTTTTAAACTTTAGACAGAGATAGCGGTTTCCCATATTTCCAGTCTTTATGCCAAGCTAAGCTAACTGGCTAGAGCTTCATATTTACCATACAGACATGAGTGATATCAACCTGAACATCTAAGTCTCTGCATGAATGCTAATCAGGGCATTTCCAAAAATGTCCAACTGCTCTTTTGAAAATATGAATGAAGGACTGATTCATGCAAGAAAACAATATACATTTCTACAAATTCAAGAAGAAAATATTTCAGAGTCTGCCATTAAAAAATAGAAACGCCTCAGAACCAAGGATACAGGCTGTTCTCCATTAGTCTTCATGCTTTTTATTAATAATAATGATAATAATAATGACTTTATTTGCATGGCACTTTGCAAAGTACTTCACATTAAAAACATAAAATAAAGGCAAATAAAATACAGATCATAAAATGTAAAGAGATTAATTGATTAAAAATAAAAACCACAGAAACATCAGCGAAGAAAAGCCATACGATAAAAGTGAGTTTTAAGTAGAGATTTAAAAGAGGATACAGAGTGTGATTGTCTGAGATCCTCAGGCAGGATGAGGGGCCCTGATAGCAAAATCTCAGGCAACGATCGGCCTAAGGATAAAGAGTTACCACATCACAGATATAGGCAGGAGCCAGGCCGTTCAAGGCTTTCAAAACAAGTAGCTAAATCTTAAAATCAATTCTAAAACTCACAGGCAACCAGTGAAGGGCAGCCAGGATTGGTGCAATGTGGTTACTTCTCTTGGTGTGTGTTAAAAACCTGGCAGCAGTGTTTTGTACTAACTGCAGTCCTGCTGATACCAGAATACAGTGCATTGCAATAGTCAAGTCTGGAGGAGATGAAAGCGTGGATGATAAGTGGACATTAGATCTTCCAAAGAAGCAAGGGAAGAAGCGTGTTTATCCTTTACAAAAACGAGGAATGTAGAGTGAATTTAGAGAGTGGGAGCAAATTAGAGTGATGGGTTAGGGCTCAGGAGAAGGGAGAGGAACCTGGAGGAGCAGCAAGTTCAATGTTTTTCCACTGTTGCTTTTTTTCAATGAATATTGCCAAATCAAAAATTGTAGAACAGGTTCAGTTAAACCAGAACTTGCAGGGGTTCACAATGTGTACCAACTTGGACCAAACTGCAGTGTCAGAGTTGAACAGCAGCTAAACCAGATGTCAATCACTAAAACAGCTGCACTTGATTATTAGTAATACCAGTGTTAATCATATCATACAATATGCTGTCATGACTATTATAATCAATCTGTCTAATATACAAATGAAAACTATGAAGTAAGTTCAACATAGCCAGGTTGAAAAGATGGCCACCTTTGTGATGTTCAAAACTCCGGCTTTAGATTAACATGCCTGCTAATCCATTCATCTCATTTTGTAGTACACCCCTTGAGACACTGTGGGGTGTATCAGTGGACAACAGGAGGAGGAATGCAGAGGCCAGAGCAGCTGAACATTTGGTCATACACCTCCTGTCAAAATCTGATCTACAGGATGACTGAGGCACTGTAGTGAAAAAAGCAGGAAGGAACATACAGCCTGAACACTGAAAAGCTGTTCTCATAGCCATATTGGGAGGAAGAGAACACTTGGGTGCTAAATGATTTAAACTATGTGGTAGATATGTGTTTTATAGCCTTGAACTCCACATTTATACTGTAACTGTGTGGACAAGCCCAGTATATAAGTATATAACCACCAGAGCAGACAGGAGAGAATAAAAAAAGACAACACAACTACTATCACTGTGTTCAGAAAATAGTGTTTATTCATAGTGAAACTGCTGGCCAAACAGTAAACAAACAGAATGATGAAAAACTTAACATCCAACCGAGAACTGAACTACACTTGCTGCACTTTTTCAACCATTTTCAGTAAACAGCAGTATTTTCTTATCTTTGTAATCAAAACCAAAATTTTGAGCTTTTAGAGACCAGCTCATTACCATCACTGATCCAGCACTGTCCTCCAAACAACTAAATAAATACTATACAATGAACAAAGATATCTAATAGATTTTAAACAAAGTACATAAAGGTTTTTTGGAAAAAAAAATCCCAAACTTGGGATCTTGTAAACACAAAGTACAGACTATTATTAAACTGATTCAGCCATTAACAGCATGGGTAGTAAGGGGAGTAACTTATGGTAGTCACAGCATTGCTTTGTAGAGAGTGAGAGAGTGGCGGAGGAAGTGGTCCTGCTCCATACACACCAGCAGGTCCCTCATCATGACCCGGGTAACTCTCTGAACACCCTGTCTGGGCAGCAGAGTCACCTGACACACACACACACACACACGTTTTTCATCATGACATGTAAATACGTACCTAGGTTAATAACTTTGGTTAACAACACAACAGATCAGTGGTGTGGAGCCTTCTACATAGAGTTCAAGGAGGAGGACAGAGAGAGAGATGTGCAGCAGGTCAGTGGGGGGCACCTGGGGACAAAGGCTACAAGGAGGGGATGACAAGAATCTCACCTCACCATAAAACCAGAACAAATGCTGGTGACTCATTAGGGACAACCACATGCATCCCAGTGAGTCTTCAAGTCACAATTCTAAAACAGAAACAACTCCACACCTTAAGATCTCTACTGGTACTCTCTAAAGACAGGCTGAGAGGAAGACTGTAGTGGTTTATGACATCATCATGACATCATATATGACATCTGCAGGGAACACTCCATCAGTAAAACAGCAAAGGCCCTTGATAAGAGACTGAATGAATGGCAGAAACAGACAACGTGATCTGTCTGTGAACACCAGACCAACACCACTCACAGCACTGTGAAGAGGTCAAAGGTCATTGGCACACACATCTGACACCAGAGACAGCTTCACCCATATACAACCACCAGCAATCATGTGACTCAAGTTCTACACTTAAGTCACGTGATGACAAGTTAGCAATCTCCATGACAACTTGGTAAACCGCTCCTGCAGAGGGAGACTATGAGATGTGGTTGAAAGCTCCGGAAAAAGACAGTTTACCCTGGGTTAAGATTTTAGCCATAATGTTTATGTTTCTTTTTCAACGTAGAAAATCCTTGAGTTATCCTAAAATGAAAAAATCTAAATGTAAAAATTAAAAAAAAATATAATAAACTACAATTATTCTGGTTCTTATGTAATTTTAATGCTTATGCCTAGATAAAAGTGCTTGTGTTTGAATAGCCCAGTAACTCTCTACCGGAGCTCCTGTCTGTGCACAGAAGAGCTGTACAAAGATGCATGTTCAAAAGAGCTTCCACTCCAACTGCTGTTGCCATCACTCCTCCATAGTTCCTGTCATCAGTGTGTGCTCTGCCAGCTGCCTGTGAAGAGGTAAAGGAAGCCCCGTGGCTGTGAGAGGAAAGTGAGAGAGAGGAGGCAGGAGCCGGCTCCACTGGGTAATGGAGTTCAAAGGCAGTGGGAAATGTGTGCAGTTAACAGTGTCCTCATCTTTAAACCTACAGCCTGCAGGGCCGCAACTTAAACACACAGAGAATTAAAGACTCAATGAGCTAAACTAACAGTCTCACACATGCTAACTGTGTTAAGCTGTAGGCTTCCTGTGTGTCTGTGTTAGCTGAGGAGAGACTGGCCTTTATAACAAGTCATTCTATCAACCTGTGGTAATATGAAACCTGCTGCTTTATTTTATTTTTTTTTATTTTATCATCGCTGCATTTTTGTTTCATTTTGCTTAAAGTTTTAGTGTTAAAAATGTGTGTGTGGGGTTTTCGATTTTGCTTCTCTGCTTGGTGCTACATAGTTTTTATCGTTGTGCCTTTTGTCTTTATCCATGATGCAAAACCCTTACGGCTGGGGCTCTTCATTAGGAATCAACGTTAAAACTAGCAAGCTACATTAGTCTCACAATAAAAGAAACATCAGGACAGGTTGACATGGGGATGTAATAGTCTAGCACTATTTAAATGTTTGAAGGAATGAGAGCAGCCTCATTGAAACTCTCATCCCTCATTGAAATTCTATATTTATATGGTCTTCCTTTAAGAGGACCAATTCTATAGTAAATAAATTAGAATAAATACTGTTAATGCTCAAATAGTGGTCAGTTACCATTACTTCAAATGTGTTTATTTGGAAAAAGCTTATATTAGAGACAGGCCTTTATTCATTCATTTTATTCTCCTTTATTCTTTATTCTACATCTTGTCATCTTTTAGTTAGAAGTCCCCTGTTTTCTTATTTGCTCCAGTTTTAATTTGCTGACAATAGAAACTCCTCCTCTACGTTTACCTGCTTCCTTTCAGTAAAAGTAAGTCAATTCAGTATGATGTACATTACTCCACTTTCTATTTTTAATAGAAATACAGCTTTCACTAATTCCAAACTATTGTGTTCTACTTTGCCATTTGTTCATTCAGTTTTTTCATTCATTGAGCTCATATCAACAAAATGAAACTTCCAATGAACCTTGCCTTCCAGCAAGGTTCAAATGACATAATTCTAACATGTCCTGGTAGGCTTTCAATTTGAAATATCTGCCAGAAGTGTTGAGTTTCACTGTATTCCTTAATGCAAACAGGTACTTTTCTGGTTTGTTTTCAACACAGAAGAGAGCCACACAGACCAACCTGGCTTTCAGTCTGCTCTGGAGGTCTCTTCTTGCGAGGCCCAATGGCAGCCAGAGCAGTGAGGTTGGCCTCTCTTTGCAGCAGCTGTGCTTCTTCTATTTGTTGTAACTGAAAAGAGAAAGAGAAGCGAGGCAAAGGACTTTTGGAAACGTGGTGAATACAGAGTTACACAGCTATTACACATTCTATTCCTACTCATACTTAAAGTCAACTACAATAATAGAAACTTGGGGACATGAAAAGACCGACACAGCTGTCATGTCTGTATTGTAAGTACAGCCAGCAGCCAGTTAGCTTAGTTGGAGTCTCTCAGTTTGGTAACTGGTAGTTTTGACACAGAACTGCAGCTGAGAAGAAGAACCTGTATCTTTTGGACATTTGATTTCAAACCGGAGTAACTTTCATAGGACATCAGGACGGGTAGGAATTATGTTGGGCTGTCTAGATATACAAGTACATCATCAACAAATAAAAGCCCACTTCTGTTCACCCGCTGCCATTGTAATTGCATTGTTTCACCTTATTCCTTGAGCTCATCAAAAAAATTGCAGAGAGCAGGAGGTTTAACACACAGATATGACACACATATTTTTCGATTCAGTGTCATTCACATAACATTGTCTTCACTGTCTATTGCAAATAAACATCCATTAATCAGCTTGGAAAGATGCTACTTCTAACTCCTGATCTTGCTTGAGAATCCCCATGTATAGCCCACAGTGTAACACACTGAATCCAGGATTGCGTTATTCTTCCTGTTAACATCCCCAAATGTGTTATGGGAAATGTAGTTAAACTTTCCTCCCCATATAAAAGTAGGACAAAGGAAAACACTTTCATCTAGCTGAATGGATGGTCTTTTGAGTAGTTTGGTTTCAAAATGTCTGACATTGATTGGATTTTGCTTTTGGACTGATGACTTCTGTATTTCAAAAATTCTGGCTACAGCCCCAGTCATAACTGGCAAAAGTGATTCCAAAACCATGAAAATTGGATCAAAGTTGTAATAAACCAGAGTGATCATTTAAAGCTTGAATGGAAAATGGAAGTCAAAAATGTTTCACTATCTCTGATCCTCAACTAAATAGCATGATTTCCCCAGCATGAGAGAATTATAGTTAACTGGATCACAAATCAATAGTTTACTAAGAATATTCACACAAAGTTTTTTAAAGCTGGTTCTCTGAACACACATTTTATCTACTACTGGCTTCAACTCTAACCAGAACAGCCTCAATTAAAATCACTTCCAATTAGCACCACACCTACTCAAGCTTTGAGTGTGTGTGTGTGTGTGTGTGTGTGTGTGTAGGTACAGACTTGGCAAAGTGTAGTGAGTGTATGGTGCAGTGCTTGAGAGTGTGTGGGGGTGGCATCAGTGGGGCATGTAAATGAACAGATTTTTTAGCTGTGGAGAAACCTCTGGGAGCACGATGGCTGGGAGCTACAGAGCAGCCTGAGAAGGAAAACAAGCCCTGTGTGGTGTTACCGCCTCCTTAAATAGCCACATTGCTACCGGTGCCTTTCATCTCCCTCACACTTCTCCCTGCCCTGCCAGCAAAAAACATTACACACACTATTGCATTACTAAATGAACAATTAGCATGAAAAATAGCAGGGATTTAATGAGTTCCCAAACAACACTTCCTGGGAGTTTTTGTTGCACACAGAGCTGAAAAATATCAGGTGCCTTTGACGACCATAGAAAATGAAGGGTTGACTCAATAAGACTGAGATTTGGGCAAGAAACGTGTCTTGATTAAAAATGAATTAGCCTGAGCTAAAACACGCCACCAGCAGTATTACTTAATTATGTCTGTTCTTATTATCCTAATCATCATCAATAATAATAATAACACACAGATGGGGATGACAGAGAATACAGAGAACTGACACAGGACTTTATGGACTGGTGCCAGTGGAACTGCCTCCAGATCAACGCGGGGAAAACCAAAGAACTGGTGGTGGATTTCCGCAGGCGCACTCACTCCCATCCAACACCAGTGAACAACCAGGGAATGGACATTGAGATGGTGACATCTTATAAGTACCTGGGTGTTCACCTCAACAACAGAATGGACTGGACTCATAACACCAATGCAATTTACAGGAAAGGTCAGAGCAGACTATCTGCTCAGGAGACTGAGGTCTTTTGGAGTGCAAGGGGCACTCCTGAAGACCTTCTATGTCTCTGTTGTGGCATCAGCCATTTTCTATGGAGTAGTCTGCTGGGGCAGCAGCATATCAGCTATGGACAGGAAGAGACTGGATAAAGTGAAGGCCAGCTCTGCACTGGGTTGCCTCCTGGACCCAGTGGAGGTGGTGGGAGAGAGGAGGATGGTGGCTAAGCTGTCATCCATGTTGGAGAGTGACTCCCACCCTCTGCAGGACACTTTAACAGCTCTGGAGAGCGCCTTCAGCGATAGACTGCTTCACCCAAAGTGTGTGAAGGAGCGATATCGCAGATCTTTTCTTCCTGCAGCTGTCAGACTATACAACCAGCACTGCTCCCAATAGACTATACATTCATGTCATTACATCTGTGCAACACTCGTTTTTTTATGTCAGTATATTTATCTACATATACTGTAGATATATATATACACACACACACTCCATTCACTGTGCAATAATTCTTCAAATCCATGTGCAATATTTCATATTTAATATTTTTCATATTTATTTCTCCTGTCCATAGTGTACATACTGGTCACATTTTTCATATATTTGCATGTAAATCTGTAAAAATTCTTGTAAAAAAGTCTCGTCTTTTTAGCCTGTTTAAAGTGTTAATAATTACTGTATTTCTTTTAGTACAATTGTTAATACTTTTAATGGTAGCTAAGCTGTTAAGTACTTTATTAACCTCTCTGCTTATATTGTTTAGTGTTTTAACTGCTCTATTGTCTTTGCTGCTGGACAATGCGAATTTCCCCACTGAGGGACAAATAAAGGAATATCTTATCTGAATAATAATAGAAAATAGAAAAGACTGTAATTAATTATATTCAATGACTCCAAAGCAGCAACAGGAAGTGTAGAGTTGAACACAAATCTGTCTATCTTGACTGTGGTAGCTCTCCCCATCTACACTGTGGTAGCTCTCCCTTGAATATCTTGTTGTATTACAAGATTGTGAGCAATATGAGAAATTACTGAGCAGGAAAGCTTTATGACAATATTAGATTTTATATGCTTTTTGCTCTTGATCAGTGTGATGAAGTACCATTATTTATCAGGTATTCAATTTGCTGAAATGGCCAAAAACAGATCTCTCTATACAGTTTTCAGACTTCTAGCTTACTGTTCTGGTTATTCAGCTTGCACATAGACTGTATGGTTGAGTCCCACAGCTTTCTCCAGAATAAAATACATAAAACACATACACACCTCTTTGGCTCTTTGCTTGAGCAGCTGATGCTGTGGATCCTCAGTGTACGAGCGACTCTGTCATCACAAACAGACAGAGGTTGACTTAGTAAGCAGCATTTAATACATAAATATAGGCAGAAATGAAATGTCTAGAGAGTCATGGTGGGTTCAGACAAAATGTTCAACCTCAATGCAAATAAAATACAAAACCTAAAATGGCACTGAAATTTGCAAAAAAATGATTACCCTTTGAAAGGTAAACTTTATATCCTAAAAACTAGTCTCTACACTTCTTGTATCAGAGTACATACTGAAATATTTCCTTGCTTCTAATAGAGAAAAAATGTGATTTAAAGGTCCAGTGTGTAGGACTAAGTGATATCTAGCAGTCAGCCTGCAGACTGCAACCAACTGAAAACCCCTCACCACGCCTTCCCCTTCAAAGAATGTTGAAGAACCTACGGTGGCCACTAAAATGCAAAAGGCCCTCTCTAGAACCAGTGTTTGGTTTGTCTGTTCTGGGCTATTATAGAAACATATTATATTTCATTTCTGCCAATAGATCCCCCTAAATCCTACACACTGGAGCGGAGCTTACTCTGGCCAAAAGCAGTAGTCTCGCTCTCTCCTCTTCATCTTTTCTCTTCTTTTTCAAACTCTCCACTTCCTCCAGGAAACGAAGCTGGAAGCGTACATCATTCACTTTGGAATGCCACAGGTCCTCCTGTTGCCACAAAGACATACAAACGAGTTAACAAGACTGATCAGCCCTATTTTTGTTGTGGTGCAATGACCGGCACAAGGAGTGCTGAGACCATTTTGTAATTTCTTGACCATGAAAGTGGTATTTTTGTGCCCAGTGCAGAGGCAGAGGCATTGTGGGGGAAATTGGGTCTTAGACGTCACACTATCAGTGGTAATTCAGAATAAGTACTAATTAACTGTAAAACAAACCCTCACAATCTGTTGTACTGCAGACAACAATATGATTTCCTGAAGAAGCTCCGCTGCACATATATGAATCAATATAGCAGGTGGACACGCCCACAGTGTGTGAGAGCATTTTTTTGACATAACAAGATAAACCGACATATTTTCATAGTAAGAACTTTTCTTATAAAAAGCGAATAATTTGGTATCTAGTAATAATGAGAAAATATATTATGATAACATGAATATCTACTCAAAATGTTTCTAAGCATGAGAAAAGTTGACAGAATGAGGAACTGAGCAGATTTTCTTTTTGGTCATGATAGCAGCTGCCATATAATGTGTATGACTATTCTGACATCATTTTTCTTGGTATGACTGAACATACTGTAAGTCACTGCTTCATGTGGAAATATTGCAATCAACCACTGCTGTTGCTTTGGGTCAGGGTCAGACAGCTATACCTTCAGGGCTGCCTTGCGGTGTTCTGCTACCACAGTAAGCTTCTCTATCAGCCCACGGAGACACTCCTGTGTAGCATGAGAAACCAGAGCTACCACCTCTGGGCCGACATCAGTTACTCCCAGTGCTTGTCCTACCCCATGAAAACAAAACATCTGGCAGTAGCATCACGAGAAGTGTCAAACACAAAAAGTCATTATAGCTAAGCTAGGGCATTTCTGAATCAAAAAATGGAGGAAAACCATGTATTTATTGGATATCATTAACTCATTAAAAACTCAATACTTAATTCAATGGTGGTAAACATGAAGAAAATTATGCAATCACATTTCATTTTCAAAAGGTTTTATCGCTTTGCTTAAAGGTCCAGTGAATAGGATTTAATGGCATACAGCGGCAAGCTTGCAGACTTGAATACCCATTGCCTCATACTCCCCTTTGAAGAGTGCTGCAGTACCTTTGGTGGCCTTAAATTGTCTTGTTGTTATACTGTGACTTTAATTTATAAATTAAATATTGTGTTATCTGATATAGGTGTAGTTCTATCACCATTTTAAATGCAGCCTGGCACTGTTACCATAGACATAATTCCTAATGAAAAAAATATTATTAGACCTACTTTGGTTGTGCTAGAGTGTGACAGAGAAGAAATGTGGTGTTGTCCTGCTGCCTGTTAGAGGCTGTTCAATTACTCCGTCTAGTATGAAAGACACACCTGCCGTAATAATGATGCAATTAAAGCTTCATGCAGAAAATGTTAAATTCAATGTTGAGTCTAGCAGGCTGACTGAGCTCTGCCTCAGCATGGCTCTTGTACCTGTGTGAAGGATTCGGCTGAGCACTGTGTCAGCTGAGAGGAAGGGCTGATCCTGGCATGACTGCACCACAGAGCCAACCATGGTGGTCAAGATCTGTGCATTCTCCTCTCTCAGGTTGACTCCAGCCATGGAAGCAACATCATTAATATCATCATCTTCTCTGAAAAACACACACACACACACACACACAGAAAAATGTTTAACCCTTCCTTGTGCAGGTCAGCCTGTTTTGAACTTCGACAGAAAGTTAGTAAGATTTATAGAATTGTGCACCTTGAAACCTCTCACACTTAAATTGAGTCTAAAGATGTAGTCTGTATGGATTACTTGTAAGATCCTGAACTGTCCTGAAATGCAATTTTGGTAGGCCGAGATGGATCCTGAATGAAAGGCTGCTTCATTGAAAAAGTTCCTATAAAAAGAGAAACATACAAAGTTATATGGAGAGTAGCATTTCATTTAGCAAAGGCTGTGTCAGTGTTTGCTGATGACAAAGACTACTTTAGAGACTAAGACATTTAAGTTTGTTGAAATATAGGTTATAGTGAAGGGCTATGTAAGAGCTCATCTCCACCTGGTATTAACATCTGTATCTGAATGTCATCTAATGACATCTGATCATAGGCCTTTGTATCTACACCTAGTATGAATATGTCATCTCCTTACCTCAGTTCTGTCTGTTTCGTTTGAACCACAGTATGTTAATTAGGTAGGCAGAGCGGGTGGACTGGATATAGTCCAACTACATTGCATACTGATTGCAACGTGTTCTTTGTGCATTTACACCTGCATCAACATGCATTCTTCCTAAGGTTCAAAGTTCACAACAAAATACAAGTTGTAGTCTCTTTATGCTACACACACACAAAAAATATTTTTTATGGTAGTGAGGATGAGTCTTACAGCCTGAGGAAAGAAGCTCCTCTGTAGTCTGGTGGTATGGCAGGGAATACTTCTGTATCACTTGCCAGATGGCAGCAGGGTGAACAGTCTATGTCTGGGCTGAGTGTTGTCTTTTAGGATCCTTTGGGCTCCACACGCAGGCACCTCATCTCACTGATATCACTGATGGTCAGCAGATTGATATGACTGATGTTATGTGTGGTTTTAATCACCCAATGCAGAGCCCTTCAGTCCTAGTCTCAGCATATCCCATGTCAGCTTGTAATGTGTCCAGTCGGGATGCTTTTTATTGCTCCTGTGTAAAAATTAACATTGGCATGGGACTTTAGCTTTCTTAAATTTCCTGAAGAAACACAGCTGTTTCTGAGCTTTCTTTAGTCAGATGGAGAGGTGTGATGTTCATGACAGATTCTCCGTGATGCTGATTCCCAGGAATCTAAAACTGTTTAACTGCTCCATCTCAGCTCCATTGGTGTAACTGAGATGTGTGTCTTTGCCTCCTTTATTCCTCAATCACAATCAGCTCCTTGGTTTTGCTGATGTTGCTCTTTGTGCACCACTCTGCAAGATTTTTGATTTCCTCACAATATGTATTTTTGTTGTGTTCTTATTCTCGTTTGTAGTTTGGCCAATGATTGCGGTGTCATACGGAAACTTCACACAGTTCTCTCCATGTCAGGAATTACAGTCATGGGTGTACAACATGAACAGGAAGGGGCTGAGCACACAGCCCTGGGGGGCTCCGGTGTTGAGCACTAGAGTGGAGGAGGTGTGAACTCCAATCCTAACTGTCTGGGGTCTGTTTGTGAGGCAGTCCAATATCCAGAGTGTGGTACTCAAACACATAGTGCTAAGTTTGCCAATCACTTTCATGGAGGTGGCTGTGCTGAAATCAACAAACAACATTCTGATGTACAGTAGGTGCTGATATTTTCAAAGTATGTGAGTAGAGGGCAGTGGAGATGGCATCCTCTGTGGATTTGTCTTAGATGTTGTCTTAGATATACTGGAGAACCAGTTTCTCAAATAACCAGGTAAGATATCTAGATACAGACAGCATGTTAAAACCAGGTAGAAATAGGATCTAAAATTGATTTCCACTAGGGGTTGGGGAAAAAAGATTACAGAGTTTATCTGAATCAATTCACAAATGCCAAAAATCTGATGAATGCTGATGGATTGCAAAAGGCTGAACTCAACTGTAAGGGCACAGGACGGTGTACAGCACACATAGTTGCTGTACACACATTGTTATTAATTAATTAATTAATTAATAACAATTATCTTTGCAAGACAAAGATTAATCATTTTGTGAATACCTAGTATGGCATCACCCAGAAACTTATGTTAGTGAATTGGAGTACTGACCTTACAAGCTAACAAAGAAAGAAAACAGAATTAATTCTGAATAAAACTGCAATGCCAAGAATCAGAATCAAAACGTAAGATTCCCCAAGATTCCCACACCTAATTTTTGCAACCATTACCTGTGAAGTGTTTTCCGAACTGGACCGCTGTGTGTTTGGGGGTGGGTCTGCTGTTCTTAGATATACAATTTCTGGACTGGGCAAATGTAATCAACCCTGGTCTCAAAGTCACTCCTCGAGGCTGCTGGATAACCTGCATTTTAAGAGCAATCATTAAGTATCAGTCCCAAACATGCCATCTATATCCCTTGTACCACAGATGACACCCAGCTTTAGATTTCTATTTCACTTGAACATCTCATCTGTTTAACAACATTGTTAAACACATTTCAGATATCTAGGAGTGCCCCCTCAAGTCAATGATCATGTCATCAGGATATTACAGGTAAAACATGAGACTGATGTAGGCTGATACAGAAGTTAAGTGTGGGGCAGCTGCTCTGCTGGTGTGCTAAACTGACACTGACTGTGCAGGGGAGTGAAATATCTATCTTTTATATTTGTATTTACTTGGTATTAAGGAAAATACTACTCAGCATTTTGTTAAGAGTTTAGAAAAAATAAAAACATTGTTTCAACCCCTCAATGAAGTGCCAATTCTGAAAATCCTGATTCTGGAACAGATATCTGTACAGATATCTGTAAATGGACATTTTGAAATTCTTTGTAATTAAATAAGCTCAAAACAGACATTATGATTATTGGCGAAAATGACAAAATGCACAAATAACCCTAAAAATTCTGTAATGATAATTATGATGCTTAACATGGTAAAGCATCTTAACACAGTTTAAATGTCTTACTCCATCACTTGGTAGTTTTTGACCTCTAGTAGTGCTATAGAGCTGTTCTTCTATATGTGGGTTTAATTAAAACTCCACAGGGCACCTATAAGCATCGAGGTCAGGGAAACTGGGTTACGTGGGTAATTGGAGAATGTGTTTACATGCACTGTGGGAACCTGCTTACTGTAAATCTATGCACCCAGGCAGAAAATCAGTATTCAGATTTGTGCCCTACTCCTGACCTATTTTGGAAGTACCTCTTACTTGTTTAAAATGTAGCAGTCTTGACATTGTGTGTGTGTCTTAATTGGTGCTAACAGACAGCACAGTGAGAGGACAACAGGGAAGCACAGTGCAGAACACGTCTAAATTTTACAAACAGACAAATCTTCAGTAATGAAAACCGATTTATTTTCAATTCTAGAGGATACTTTATGTTAGTTTAAGTCAGACTTTTGAAGGAATTATTTCAAAGCAAGCAAAGCATTAGTCATTAGTCACAATCACAATCCAGCTGCTCAACTGTTTAATTTTCCTGTCTGAAGTCTTTGTAAGGTTGATTTTGAAAATCGGGTTTCTATAATCACCTACCCTGATTACTGTAACTCCATTTCTTGTTTACATGACTTAAGGAAGCAGACCTGATTATTTAAGAGCATGTAAATGTACCGGATTACCCCTACATTAGTATGATTCTATGAAGTTTAATGTTCCTCGCAGTTATTGACAATACACATTTTCTATAGGAAAATAAACACTGCTCACCACATTTCTTTACCTGCTGGTTGGTATTGAAGTTCTGTCCTGTGTCAGTGCTGGACTGCTTCATGGTGGACGACAGAGTGCTGGGGTTGCGGGTGGAAGTTGAAGCCTGTTGGATAAATAACTGGGGGTCTGTAGTAAGGCGACGCACTGCAGGAAGACTTTTCTGGTAGCAACAAGGAAAGGACAAGTGAAAAATGCTAAAATGCTAAAATGCTTGAGACATTTTTATATGAGCTACTTGATGTGACAATTCATTACATTTTATTCATCAAAGCAATGAGAGCTCTGTAAAACATTGTAAAAATGGAAAAGTAGAAAGTCCTACAGTAGCTAAATGCAGTCCAACTATGAGCAACTATGTTCAGAATATGATTCATTTACTTTACCGAAAAAGAAAATAACATATAGCATTGATTAAATATGATGAGATGTTAAAAGTAGGCCGGATATCCTGATGAACTTTTTTAGGTCCTGATCCCAATCAGAGTACTTTAATATTGTGTTTCTGCTGAAACTCAGTCTGACTAGATACTTAAATTTATTAAAATGCTGATTAAATATGTATCTGACACATTTAAACAACAGGCCCTCTTAACATTTTCATTTGCATATGCAGTGAAATGCAATGTAGAACCTGGCTGTCATTAAAGAGGGCTGCATGCTTTAACACTAGCAGGCTGAGGTGAGTTAAACACAGTGAAGTTCAGTGGAGCTCAGATCAGATTTTAGACTTACTTATTATTTTGCTTTCATTCTGCCAATAACAAACAATTAAAAATACACTTGGATCAGCCCTGATACTGATCCCAAGGATTGGCTCAGAACATCCCTAATCAAAAGTCCACAATCTTGAGTGTGAATCATATATTTTTAGACATTTTGAGACTTTCCGGGACCTACAGAAAACCAAGGAAGTAACGATAATGTATTGCTGAATCTCTAGTCACCTTGAGGAAAGGCACCAAGCAGGGCTGTGGAGTTGACTTCAACTCATGATAGAGCTGTTCCGTAAACTCCTCTGCTTCAAGCTTACCTTCCTGCACGATAAAACATGTAAAAATACTTCAGGAAGTAAAAATTCATACAATATGTTACCTGGAACATTGTGTTAAAAAAAAGCTTTGGATTGAAATTTTTGTATATATTTCAGACATTAGAATATTTCATGATTCTACTATTGTACTGAGTGAAACCAGCTCCTGTGATGATGAAGAAAGGACATGTACCAACAGACTCCTGACCAGTCCTCTGACGTTGTTAGCCATGTTGGCTGACCTGGAGTCACTGGATGCCAGCTTGATCAGAGTCACCAGGAAGCTCTTGCACTTCTTCACACTTTCCAGGGTCTCCTGTTGGTGAAATGTCAGGCAACAACCAATCCTGATAAAAGGTCAACTTGGTCAATTTGTGACATGCTATTCTTGTCGCTCTTCTGCTTGTTTGCAACTAATGCATCAGTGTTCATGCAGCAACTATCTGGAATCTTTGTATCACTGCAAGTCGCCTTATGACGCCTTCAAAACTCACTTATACAAATTAGCTGCGGTTGTCAGAATTCTCTTACAGCTGACACATAGTGCTAATGACGGACTTAACGTAACTTAACAGTAGTCACTGCCCGAATCGCCAATTCAAGAGGTGGAGCAAAATGATATAATGGTGAATGGAAAAACTACAGATCATGACCACATGTCAAATACAGAAAATGTACTTAAAGACCAAAATCAGATCCTCAGACAAAAATGTGTATGTTAATTGGTTAAACATATACAGAGGATGGTAATAACAAGTGCACCTTCATCCCACAAATCTAAAAACTATGGGAACACAACAGCAAGGCATCCACAATTAACTAGGCGTGCTGGACAAGTTTACTATTTGAACCACAAATAGTGTAAAACCAGAGGCATTGTAATGTCATCTTCTACTCATTTTATTTTAGTTCATTCAACAGTCTGTGACTTTGATGTACAAAAATCATAAGCTTATACATTCATATTCATTTTATGAATATTTTAGGAGTAGTGGAAGCATTGCCAGTACTAATACATAGTAAAACTTGCTATCATGTTATTGTTTTGTTGGTGTTTTTGTTAATACTACCTGTGAAGGGAATGATGGGGTTGTTAGTTGACTGCTTTCATGTTGTCCAGTTTCAGACTGAATTTTTTTTCTTACCCAAGTGAAATCCAATCTGAGGATGTACTGTAGGTTAGAGCTGGAACTGGTTGAACTCACCTGGCTAAATGTGGCTGGTGTCTCCTTTTTGGTTTCTGTGACGACCGTCTGAATGCGAGGCTGGCTCCCCCGTTCAGGCACAGCACTGAGGTTCTGGATTACAGCTGGTTTGGAAGCTACGCCAATCACCTGAACAACACAATATAATCTATCTGTGGTAACAGGCATGCACATACTAGTGACAGCCACTGCTGAATGGCACAAACAAGACTGACTCAAGTTGTGTGGAGTAGTGATGTGTAGTTGTTGTGTGGGAGCAGCATGAGCCAAACTTGCAGCAAAGTGGAGATATGACATTACTAGGGCGTGTGCAGGTTGACTTAAGTCCCACAAGAACTTCACATGAGTCAGTCTCATCTGTAAATGGCTTCCTGCCCTTAAACTCTGATGCATCTGCATGATTGGTCAAATACAAGTCACTTTGATTCTGGTTCGGGTCAATCAACTGCACCCTGACCTCCTCAATAGGACGGTTTCAGTCCACTTCCAAGTGCAGTCTGGTGCTGGTAATTTATGATGGAAAAAAATTGTGGACAAGCAACAGGACTATGTGATGATGAATAAATCTGTGCCAATTTAAACCTCTGAGAGTCATCTGCTAATAGGGAACTTTCAAGCAAGGCATCGGCTACCTCTCATCTATCTATCTGTTATCTATTTAGTTATCTAGCTATCCAGGACAGTGGGGAATGTTGCCAACAACCAGACAATGCAAAGGGATTGCAACAAAATTGTGTTGTGTTGCAGTTCATTAAAAATGCATGACTGTATTCTTAATTTTACAGCTGGTTTTCCATTATTATTCTGTAATCATTATTTATGGCAGGTGGAATCCATTTGCAGACTAACAATGCTAACCAACCACTTGCTCAAGCACTCTTTTTGTCACCACCTGTAAAGATTAACAGGTGCAGTGAAGTGCTGCATAACTCATAAAAAGATAGTAAAGTAGAGCTTTATTGCATTAGCTCCCTACCACTGTCTAATAAGGACATAAAACAATCAAAGTCTATTTATTTAAGTGAGTAAAACCTAATTTTGAGTAGGCTTTCATTTATTCTGTGATCATCATTATTTATGAATGGTGAGATCCTTTGCAGGAACAATGCCAATGACCAAACACTTAATGACCTGCTGTAAGTGACTGTTTAGTGTAAACCAGCTCTCGTACCTTTACCACAGCCATCTTCTGAACTGGTGCTGGTTGGAAACTGGGAGGGGCTGCCATCCTGATCACTGTCACCTTCTCATTAGTTTTATTTCCAACTGTTGCACATACCTGAATTCCAGAAGTGACAGCTAATTAAGACTACAGTAGTACCAATAAGATGTCACTACATTCATCCACTTCAGTATTAAATAAAATGACAGCAGAAAACACACACACATATACACACACATATACACACACTCACACACCTGCGGGGCCAGTATTCTGGGCACTTGACCACTGACACCTCTTGGTCCCTGCTGAGCCTGTGCCAAAGCCTGCTGGGATACCAGCATCAGCTGACCACTGTCACTGCGGATCAACATCATACCTGACATAAACAAAATCAGTTACTCCTGCAAATAATTGATGATTTGTCCTGAAAAAAGAGTGTTAGGTAAAGTACAGAATGCGTACATCATGGACCAAACAT
Source organism: Holacanthus passer (assembly GCA_025331565.1). Taxonomy (NCBI): domain Eukaryota; kingdom Metazoa; phylum Chordata; class Actinopteri; family Pomacanthidae; genus Holacanthus; species Holacanthus passer. The sequence goes on from JAFREQ010000059.1 coordinate 577,489, forward strand.
AGTTGAGACAGGCAGACATTTAAACAGAAACACAGATGAACATAAAGTCTATTGAATATTAAAAAAATAATAACAATTTAAGATATAGCTGTGGAAATCTGTAAACACAAGTTATATGAATACAAATGCGATCATCCATCAGGACTAGAAGCTGGAATGGAACTCACCTGGTGGTATCTGGATATTGGCTGGGAGCTGCGGGGAAGTGGTCTGCGGCAGCCGAGGGGCCACAGCGACTGTCTGTGGAGCTGCTGGTCTTGGTACAGTTAGCATCACAGTCCTTCCTGGGGTTGTGGTCTGGTTCATGGGGGCCACCTGGCTCAAAGCTGGTTTTGTTACCTGTATTTGGCTGTTGGCGCTCACTCCTCCTGGGGGGGCCACCTTGGCCACCACCACAGCAGAAGGAGAGGAAGTGTGCAGCCCTGGGACTGCAGCTGTAGAGGAGGAAGGCTGGAGGCCCTGGCCAGCAGGGATGACTTTAGAGACAGAGTCAGCCTTTGTGGCCCCTGCAGCAGTGATGGCTCCACATTTGGCTGGAACCTGTAATATCTTGACTTGAATAGAGGCGTCTGCGTATCCTGCTGTCCCGCAGGACTCCAGTTTTTGGGCTTCAATAACCACTTTATCTGTGGCCATAATCATTTCTAAATCTAAATGAAAGAACAACAGGACTGTATACGTGGTGCAAAAGCTTTGCAAAATGTTTTCCAACTGCTGTAAATTATGTTAGATTCATCCAAACTATGATCTGAAATCCATTGGGGAAAAAAATTAAATTCAACTTCTAGATAAAGCTTGCTGACTATAAACTCAGACTCCTGCTACCAGCAGCTCAGCAGCTCTTTATCTCCCAGCTGACCCGAATGCTGCTGAAAAACTAGCTACAGGCATCAGTTAGCTAGCCACGTTAGCAAGCTAAAAGACCTAGCATTGGTACTTGATTTCTGTTCGTTTCCGAACAAGTTATGTTTGCTGATTTACTAACTAGAATTAAAAGTTTCTGCCTTAGACAAAACCCAGTTTGACATAATTTATATATAATACCAGTCATGACAAAACAACGTGAACACAGGTTAGCTTTGGGATTCCTGACGCTGCCAGACTTTCATCCAAAGGAACAAACTTTCCTAGTGAAATTATAGTTAGAGCAACGTTCATGTAAATATCTACACCTCCGTCATCACTCAGTCACCTCCACCCAGTAGACTTAAAGACAATAAGAAGATGACTAGCTCACCTGCTGCAGGTGTTTGTGCGGAAGCATGAGAGCAGCGTGATCCCTGAACGCAACACGGTGAAGACGAGCGCTCCGTGACGAGCCACGGCTGCGAAAACACCATCATCAATACAGGAGTTCATTACGATATGTGCGAGTAAAAGGTGTGCGGCAGGATGCGAGCTGAAAAAAAGACAGCTTGTAAAATGAAATCTCTCACTCAAACAATCTTTGGTGTTTGAGTTTAGAAGTTATTTTGAAAAAAAATACGGATATCAAGTTAGTAAAATTTGAAAATGAAAATGCGTTGCTTTTGATTAAATGCAGAGGAACCATAGTTATTTCATTAATAATTATTTCATCTATAATTTTTCTTACAGGAATACAGTTAACACATCCACCATGTGTTCCCAGGTGTAGGGAGAGTGGGGGAAGATGGACCGTGTTTTCCTTAAATCGACCTCCAACCAAGGGAAATGAGACAGGAAGAAAGCTCAGGATGGGTGGCATCAGTTCAAACCTCAACAGTGTGCCCGACTCAACACGCAACGAAATATTGGGTCCCAAAAAAGTGCTCTTGTGTCTCAACTTGCTAAGTATAATTCTAAATACAATCATCAATGATTAAATCTTTCATTCTGCTCATTTTTTTTTTTTTTAATATTTTATTTTAATTTTTCATCATTAAACAAAACAACAGGGCTCAGATGCGCAAATTATCAACAGTCAGTTACAAACAGATGCACAGCACAGAAGAGAGGCAGAAGACAAAGTTGTTGGGACAGTTAACCTATTTTGGCCTTTTCAAAATGAGCAAGAAATGGACTCCACAAACTGGCAAAAGTATTCATTGAGCCAGTGCGAAGTTTTTCCATTTGTATTAACGATAACATGTCAGTGACCCAGAATTGGAAGGAAGGAGGATTAGGGGACTTCCATTCTTTCAATATTAGTCTCTTTGCAACAATCAGTCCCAGTTCCAATGGCTGCCGCATCGTAACAGGGACAGTCCTCGTTGTTTGCCTGCAGCCAAAGATAACAAGTCCAGGCTCAGGCTGGATGGGCCTCTTATAAGCTTTGGAGTACCAGTCAAATATTTTTGACCAGAAGCTTGTCAGTGAAGAACAGGACCAAAAAGCATGAGACAGTGTACCTTCTGAAACATTACACCTGTCACACACCGGGGAGACTGAGGGATAAATTCTGTTCAATCTGACTTTGGAATAATGCAGGCGATGGACAATCTTAAATTGAAGCGATGGACAATCTTAAATTGAATCATTCTGCTCATTTTAACAAAAATTTGTCTACAAATTGTCTTCTGAAACCTGAAGATAGTTGCCAAGTCTCAAATTAAAAAAATAGACATGAAAGTTTTAAATTGTATTCTCTTGAGGAACATCCACAGTTTGTTTGTAACTTTAGTTGTAGAATCTCTTGTGTATGTTTGGCATAATACCAACTTTTGAACCTACATATATAACAATAAATACCAAGCTGTAACATAATGTTCTGAATATCAGTATTATCACAATAGCCAATATGATAGCTTTATTGATCCCACTCACAGGAAATTCACTTGTTACAGCAGCTCACAAAAACAGGCAAACTGAAATAAAAGTACTCAAAATAAAGGCAGTTTTAAAAAGTGGCGCTATAAATAGTAACAGTAGCAAAAATAGTAGTACTTAGAAAAACTAGAAAAGTATTTACACTGTGAGAAAAGTATTAAACACTAACATGTCACCTATGTACAGAAACAAGAGTGATGTATCTATGTAAGAGGTTGAATCTTTCTTTTTTGATGGATTTTTGTTCCTGTGTATCTGTCTGTCTGTTCCTGTTCCTATCTGTTTTTCTTCTGTAATTACGTGGCATGACAGCTGTGATCTAAAATATGAACTTTAATGTCATTGTTAGGATGCTACACTAATTAGAAAAACAAATATTTGACTTAACTTCATGTATACATGAACAAGAATATATCAGAATATATACAGAAGTTGTATAATTTCAAATGAGAATATTTCAACATATAACAATGATGATATAAAGCAAACGTGCCCATACACAGAGGTGAGCAGTGTGCCTGGATGACAACCCTCAACTGCTGCTCATTAAGATAAATACTCATCTGTAACTGATCACACATGAAGGAACCTTCCCACACTCACTATGGTTCACACACTGTCATAAAATGTAGTCAGGTTTGTCTACAGCAGGACTTCATGAGGAACAGTGTCTTTGTCACGGCATGGTGGAACATTCACTTCTGCTAATAGGATATAGTAGGTCAGGGAACAGGTGTTCAAAAAATGATAAACTGGTATTTGTTCAATCAAACCCACATTAGACAGCCCACCTTTAAACAGAGCACAGAGCCATCCACCACTCCTGAATGCAATACATTTTACACAGACATGGAGTCAATGGAATGAAGTCAATCAAACACACAAGATTGTGAGGTTCCAAGCAGAAATAGGGTCAAGCCTGGGAAGAAAATATTTCATTATTTAACTATATAGCATCTTATGCTTAAGTTATGGTTATATTTACTTGACAAATGTCACAAAAATGCAAATATACTTTATAATGACATGATGATTCTCATGAGGTTAATGAGTATTATACCATGAAGAATATACTTTTGACAGGATTTGTTACTGCTTTTGATTCCTCTTGGAAATAGCTCAGTTAAGAGGCTGTTGATTAGAATCACTCTACTGCCACCTGTTGGAGACAGACGTGTCATACAGGATGTAGAGAGGGACAATCGCTGGGAAAATCACCGGTCCGGATGGAATACATTGCCTCATTGGAATCATATATGATAAACCCCCCCCCTCAGATATTTTGTAATGAGGTAATGCCTACAGATGCTCTTGACAATTATGGAAGTGGATGTTATTTTTCCATCAGACATTTTTAAAATAACAGTGAAAGTATGTTTTCATCACAGCAAGTCAGAGGACCACGAACCAAAACCCTTTACAGAAATTGTGGTTTTCAGTTTTAAAACCCCTCTGGCATTTGACTTGTTCTTGTCATAATGAGTCAGTCTGGGATGATGCATGTTTCCTAGTGACCAGAGGTGTTGGATAAGGATACTCAAATCTCGGCATGAGAATAGATAATCACATTAAAATCCTTTTTGTGACTCCTTCAGCTTGTCAGAACATTTTCAACAAAAGTCTTTGTCTCAACAAAGAATCTCTGATAAGCTTGAAGGAGTTGAAGGAGGGATATGTCAGGACATTTTGATGAATGAATACATAAATAAGAAATAAATGAGGGTACAAAGAACACATTTTTCTGTGTACCTATCGTTTCTTTCCTTTTCCCTAAATATTCATATTTTGTTATGCTAAGAATCACTTATGATGAAGGCAAGGGTCACCCACAGTCATGGTTATTTTGGCAACAATATAATATCCTGCCTATCATTTTGCTGTTTTATTAGTCATGTACTGATTTGTCTCCATCTGTTGTTGCTCATTTATGTGGTTTTCTATTTTTTTTGTAAACTGCTGACATGGGGCTCTGTACTGAAATTGCACTATGTAAAGTCACATTATATTGAATCCAATAAAAAATTGTCAAAATGAGCCATTTTTAATTACCTCAGTGAGGAGCAAAGGATGATGGATGCCATTTTCCTTTTGGAACTCTACGGGCTAGACAGAAAAAAGTAAAACATTTAGAAAAGGGGAATTGTGATATTTGCTACTTAAGTGATGAAAATAAATATTTACTTATTTTATCATCAAGATGACATTTTCATTCATTATATATTTTACTCATAAAAGCGTTTTCCTCAGTCAATTAAATGTACTTTGTAATACAGTACAGGTGTTAATGCAACTGTGTACATACCATGTATATTTTCTTTGTACCTCACACAATGTGATTATTTGGAGAACGGTCTGACTGCTGAATCACATACTGTGTCGGTCTGTTGTGCCGACATTTCCCAGCTGTTATTTGGCAGCAAAGACAAAATTGCTATTTCATTTTGCATTTCAGAGCATGTCTTCTCTTTTGTGTGTAATGGAAGTTGGCACCCAAAATGTGCCCATATTGTCAGCTGTAAGATTAAAGTGGATTAGTGTTTGCAGATGGCGTTTCCAACAGCAGAATCGAGTGGCAACTGCATCTGAAAATGTTTTGGAACTTTACAAAACAATCAGGCCCACTTTAGGCTGCAAATGGTCAGCAGGTGTGTGGAGGTGTGGAAACAGGCGGGGTTGAACTTTACACCACTACTTCTGTCATATGTACAACTGAGTCAATTGAACTCAGTTTGTATGATCACGTAGCATCACGTTGACAAAACAGTGACACACAGTTGTTCAAGAGAGATCTGGGAGGCAAAGGGATGCAGCCAGTAGGAGACTACGACCTTTCAGTGTGCTTTCAGTGTGATCAGACCAGTGCTAACTACTGTGATTTTAATCTTACAAATCTCCAGAGAAATTAATTCAGCTATCATGAATGTGAAGTCCAGGGTCAAATTCAATTTCAAACCAATAAACTAAACACTGAAATAAGCAATTCAAATCTTTAATAGAATCACTCAATATAAAGGTTGATCCCAAAATGATGATAGCGTTCTGACATTAAATTACATTGGTAACATAAGACAAGACAAGTTACATCATGTAAAGTATTAATTACAAATCATTCACAAGTCAGAAGGATAAGGAAGAAGAAACAGGAGACTTTTGACAATGGACTACAGATTCAAATAGAGGACATATTTCAACAGCATTAAAGCTCAACTGATAACATCTCTGTGTTACAAAGCCATTCAGGTCAACTGTAGTTATAAAAATAACTATGCTGCTCAGTTCTCCATGGTGAGTAACACTGTCTGATCACTGGCCTTGTTCTGGCACTATCATATACTGTATTTACTCAACTACAAGTGAAGACCATGAACTCTTTTCTTAAAGGTAACCTATGGAGCGCTGTAGAATAGTTTTTCTATGGGTGGGTCCTTTTTTTTCTCCTTGTGCACAGACACAAGGATGCACATGTACATGGGTGATGCGATACACACTCCCCCCATGGTGTGACAATATTCCACTGACCTACAGGTGGCAGCAATATGCCAAGACAATGCACTGGGAAAGGCAGGACAGAAGAAGACTTGTGTAGGCAACATGGATGCAACGTTGCAGGATCCAAAATTGACTTTGCAAAATGTTTGAGATGGGAAATGCATTCATCATGTTTGTTAGACCTCGAGGACACACACAATGTGTTCAGGTGAGTAACAATTAAGGTAAACATTTTGTTTGTTTACAAGAAAACTCCAAGGGACATCCTTAACAGCATCTGCTGGGTCAAATTTAATTATTAATAGGTCAATGTTTTTAAAAAAAAATTTAACTACTGACTTTGTTGCTAGACCTTTACTTTACTGATGACTTTTGTACACTCTCCCTAAATCTCCTGACTGCTCTGTTTTCTCTACCTTCGTCCTCCAAGCAGATGTAAGACTAACTCCTCATCTTCAGCCAGTGAGAGGCCAGTGTCCAAGGCTGTGTGCTCATCATCCTGCTGCCTTACTTTCTTCCTCTTTCCCACTGTGAGCTCCTTCTCTTCTTCATCACTGCTTTCACTGCTGTGCTGTCGTTTAGTTGACCTTATCTGATCCTCCTCCTCCTCCTCCTCTCCCTCGGAGCTCAGTTTGTCAGGGTCCGGCAGGGTGCTGGGGTCAAACTCGTCTTCACTGTGATTGGCCAGGTATGCCACCACTTCATCCTCCTCTTCCCCATCAGATTTCTGTCCGTGCTGCTTGCTAGCCTCCCTCCTGGCTGCCTTTGCCTTCAGCCTTTTCTCTCTGTGTTTGGCTTTCACTTTGCGCCTGTACTCCTGCTTGTCAAACTCCTGGTCCTCGCGTTTAAGCCTCTCCCTGGCTTTCTCCATGTTGATACCTGAAACCTCCTCCTCCTCCTCTTCACCAGTCACTGCCCGTTGGACTGGTGGCCACAGCTGCACAGCCTCTCCCTCTTCATTGAAAGACACTTTGGTGTTGACTTGGAAGTTTCTCTTGAGGACCTTTTTGGCTTCTTTGAACTTTGTCTCCTTTTCCGTTTTCTTTTTGGAGTCCATGTCAGGCTCCTCTGGACTCTCCTGGTCCCCTGTCAGACTGAAGACATCCTTTCTTTTGACTGTCAGCAGGTCCAAGTCTCTTAGATCGTCGTTGTCCTCGTCATAATCATCTGCACCCAGAAGTAGTGTCTTGGACTGATCCACTTCTTTTTCATTACCACTTTCCTCATCATCACCTGAATCTTCTGTGCTCTGACTTTCCTCTTGAGGATGATTTCCTCTCAGGTGGGCCTTAAAGCTCCTCAGCTCTTCCTCTTCTTCAGACTGCTCCTCCTCTCTCTGTCCTTCTTTCCCAGCTCTCTGTGCCTGAGCTTTATTTAAGAAGCGCACCCTCGGAGCGACAGCAAGGCCCAGAGAAACTGCATACTCCTGAATCTGGAGTTTGAAGACATCAAACACCTCTTTGTTCTTCATCAGGTAGACAGATCGCAGGTAGGAAACAAAACACCTCTGAGCTCTCTCCTTCTGCTCCTTTTCCTGGGCCAGGAAGGCCTCCAGCTTCTGCTGGACATTCTGCAGTTTCTCTGCGTTCACCTGGAATCAATCAGACAATGAAATGAATAAATACAGATGTTGTTTTGATGAGGGCATACATAATTTGTGACTATCTCACAATTGTTTTTCCACACAAAAACTCCACGGGGTACCTTGAAGACAACTCCATTCAGTTAACTGGCAATTGAAATGTGCATATCTGTCAATGTTGCAAATCAATGTTCTCATTCAGGATAATCCTTTCTTCAGTCTCACTTCAGAGATAACACCTAACCTGAGGCCATCTGGCATTGATTTTAAATAGCCAGTGAGCATTTTCTAATCTATTTTCTAGTTCCTGGTATGTAATCTAATGTATCCCTATATGCACTTCATTACAGGACAGATTCTCGTGCTGTTTGAGTGTTATTGTTATTATTGTATGTATATTGATATTGTCAGTTCATTTTCCTGTGTTTTGGAGTGTTGGATGTGCACTGTGTACTACAATCCAATTTACACAAACTACAGCCTTAAACTCAACCACAGAGTTCAAGTGTACTGTACTGGATTGCATTACATTGTACACTGGTTTCTTTTTGTCTGCCCACTGTGGATGTATGAGGTCTAACCTGGATCTTATTGATGGGAACCTTCTTCTCCTGCAGCTGGCTGACCATGCCCTTCTCTTCTGAGGGCAGCAGCAACAGCAGGGCCTCTCCCCCCTCCTTGTACCTGGCAGTCCGGCCCACCCTGTGGATGTAAGTGTCTGCATCTTCCGGACAGTCAAACTGCAGCACCCAGTTGACCGCAGGGAAGTCCAGACCTCTGGCGGCTATGTCGGTGGCCAAGAGCACAGCGTTCTGCTTTCTGATGAAGTCGTTGTAGACCTCCACCCTCTTCATCTGCTGCTGCTTGCCATGCAAAGCCAGGATGGGCATGCCGGGCCTGAGGCGGCAGAGGATCCGGAACAGGTACTGCACCTCCTTGCAGCAGGCAAAGAAGACAATGATCTTCTTCTTCAGGTGGCTCCTGATGAAAGAATAGAGCATGTTGACCTTCTGGTGGAGCTCACACACCACGTAGCTCTGCTCCAGCGTGGCGGGGGTGCTGAACTTGGCCTTCTCATGAACCCACACATACTCTGGGTCTTTGAGGCTGAGCCGGGCCAGGTCTTTGACCGACTTGGTCTGCGTGGCGGAGAACAGCAGAGTCTGTCTGGACTTGGGCAGGTTCTCCACGATAGCGTTGAGTGTATCAGCGAAGCCCATGTCCAGGATGCGGTCCGCCTCGTCCAGGACCAGCATGTGCAGGTTGGAGGCGTGGAAGGTGGCCGTCTCGTCCATGTGCTGGAGCAGCCGGCCCGGGGTGCAGATGACGATGTTGGTGTGGTGGATCTTCTCCAACTCGCTCTTGAGGTCTTTCCCCCCGATGATGAGCCCCGCCGAGAACTCGTGGTTCTTGCCCACCTTGCGGAGGACCTCGAAGGTCTGGTAGGCGAGCTCTCTGGTGGGGGATATGATGAGAGCACCGAGGCCGTCCATGGAGCTCCACTGCTGGCGGTAGAGACACTCCAGCACCGGTATGAGAAAGGCTAAAGTCTTCCCAGAGCCCGTCTTAGCCGCGCCGAGGACATCTTTACCTCGCAAAGCGAAGCCAATAGTCTGCCTCTGGATCTCCGTGGGCTGTCTGTACTGAGCCTCCTGCAAACCTAACAGAGTTTTCTTTGAAATGGGGAAGTCTGAAAACTTCACAGCCTCCTTGATGTTGATGTCGCTGTACCTGCTAACCAGCCTGTTGATGTACTCCCGTTCGACCTGCCACTCGGGCTTCTTCGGTGCTCTCTCTCGCTTCACTCGTGCTTTCGTCTTGTTGTATTTCTTCTTCCATTTCTCGAAGTTCTTGACGGGGTCGGTGCCGTCTTTCATCTTCGCGTGTTTGGGTTTCTTCCCGACGGAGTTCGAGCCTTTTTTCTCCATGATTTAAGATAAACACAGCGAGTACAGAGAGTTAAAATCACATACGCTTCACCTTTTGGTAAACAGCGTGGAGAGGACAGCTCTCAGTCGCATTTAGTCTGACGTAATCATCATGCGACATCGAGTTTGCGTCGTTGGGATTTCTGGCCCTGACATATGCCTGCCAGGCAGCTTCTTCTTCTCTGGATTTTGAACTGTTGGTCAGACAAAACAAGACATTTGTGTCACCTTGGTGCTTTGAGTAATTGTGATGGACATTACAATACACGATATAATGCATATTTACAAGGAGACTTTTTTTGTGTAATATACAGTATGCCTATGCCTGTTGTGCTTCTGACACCCTGTACTGAGCATTTTTCCAAAACGTACTATTCTGTCACACTTCTCTATATAAATAATATCACTCTATTAGAACAAACACACAATTCTAAAATGAAATGATCAGAATTGTCAAGTGCCTTAAATTAATCTAATTTCTATTTTTTCCCCTTTACTCAATATATGTGTACAACCTGCTAAACATTAAGATAATAAATAATAGAACATCTGTTCAATATTTATCTATTCCTTAATGTATTTCACCATTTCATTAATTCAGCAGAAATGAACAGGGAGCAAAGATGACTGAATTTCACTGACTTCCTTTCACAAATGGTAAATATTTAGTGAGGTGATCTGACGCTGGCGAGCAAGAGCGACCTGAGAGACTCAATTCTGGGCAATCCCGTCGACCATGATGAGCCTAAAGTAGAAACAGCCAGTCAAATATTAGTGGCAGGTTGCTAAAAAGAAATAAAACACGCATAGAAATAAAGAAGCATGTCACTGCATATTAAATAATTTCATTTTCGTTACTTCACTACTCGTGGCTGACTGTCTGATGTCAGTTACTCTAAGAGTGTTCACTTGATACCAAGTGTACCAAGTCCGGACATATCCCGCAGAAAAAAAGAGAAGCGATGACACTTCCGGATCACATGCCGCTTACAAACGAGATTCAGGGAAGTTTAATGAATGTAATTTCAAAATAAGACAAAACAAACAAATCCTCAAAACGAAACGTGACAAAAAAAAGAAGAAATAACATGATTAACAACATTATTAGAATGTTAAAATGACATGTTGTAAAATACTCCCAATAAAAAAAATGCACTTTAGAAATTGCAAAAGTGATACAACTATCCTTCCATGACAATAACTATAATAGCACTACTATGATTTCTCTTGGTATCTTAATTGTTTACGTTTGCTAGTTGTAAAGAATGTAGATCCCTATGAAACAATAGACTCAGCATTATGTTTACAGTACACAGATGCCTTCTTGACGCAGTTGTGTCTGGGCTTTCTCCAGCAGAGTATGTTGCTAGATTCCAGAGAGCTACTCATCTTTTAAGAAAGACATATCTTAATGTCTGTGGTATTTTTTGTTTTTTTTCCAAGCAAACATTTCGACTTGTCGCAGTAGGAAATCATAAGTGTTCCTAATAACCTTAGCAATGCTTATGTTCTATTTAAGTGTCCCAGTAAGCCATGACATTTTGATGGCAAGCCAGGCTAATATCACGACCCTAAAACTGAAGCAGCTAAATGGAACTCATTCATTCAATCATTCATTTTATTATTTACACCTCTTATCTTTTTACACTACTATATGTCAAAATGTCTTTTGACAAAGGCCTATTGTTTTATCAAGCCAATTTAAAAGATACAAGATAAACTAATATATATATATATATATATTTGCTTTGAAAATATGTAAGATAAGATAAGATAGGATATTCCTTTATTAGATCCACAATGGGGAAGAATAGAATAGAGAAGAATACAGAATAGAAAGGAGCATCAGTAAAGTAGCAGTAGATAAATGGTAAAAACTATTAACAATTTAACTGGAAGGAATATAAAAATATTAACATTTTAAACAAGGCTAAAATTTATTTACAAATTAACAAGAGAAATATAAGAAATATGGGAACAACATACACACTATAGACACGACAGTTGAATTACAGATGAGATGAAATGAAATATTGCACAGTGAGTGAAATGTTGCACATTGAATTTAACATTCTGGATTAAATGATTGTTTGTAATAAAATGGCTGATGCAATTTCCTACATTTACGAAATGACATTTTGGAGGGTCTTACCTGAAGACACTCTATCATTTGAAATACGCATGTTTCAATGTTAGTCTAAACACATTTTATTTTGTAAGATTTGACCGGAAGATGTATGCGACGTCACCCCGTCCGAGCTGACAGTGCTCTGCGAACACCTGATCAGTAAACACACAGATGCTAAACAAGTGTTAGGACAGATTCTTTTGCACAAACCCGAGTGAATATTAGTCATCTGAGGCTGGCCGACATCCCTGCAGTCCTTATGCTATACAAGGCATGGCAGAGAGACAGGACAATGAGGTAACATTAGCTTTAATCTGCACTAACAAGCATAGGGGTTGCATTGGTTGGGAAAAATAGTGCACATTTTCTATTTGGTTGTTTGTTCTAAAATCCAGAACCTGGTAAAATCATTTTTTAAAAGTGAAGCATAAATAAAACCAGTCGCCAGCAAACAGAGCTGTGCTGATATCTGTGGAGGAATAGAAACTAATGTAAGCTGTGCTGTTAGCTCAGCAGCTAGCTGCAAGTGAGCACGAGCCACGTTAGGTCTCCAGCTACATTAAAGTTTAGTTTTCTTGTTTCTAGCCAGTCAGTATAGAGTTTAGATGAATGCAGATGAAAAACAACGAGGTACTGTTTTCACCCAACACCATATAAAGATGCATTGAATTTGAGTATCATCTAATCTGATATAGTACACACCTCATGCCAGCTTCCACATGGGGCGTGTAACGTTAATTTAGTCAACAGGAAAACTGTTACGGAAGGTGGAAATATGGCTGAAGAAGATGATACTCGGTGGATTGTGGGTAGCTATGCTGACTTTAACAGGAAACTTCGATATTCATTAAAAGTCTTTAAATATACTTTTGTAGCTGTTTAATTTTGCAAGCAAGGTGCTAGATTTTAAAATGCAAGATTTTGGGATTTTGGTGTGGAGGCCAAATGAAGTGCCTTATATTGTAGCCACTATCAACCAACTTGCCTATTTAGATCAGTGAACAAAAAGTATGGTACTGCTCATGACTCTGAACATTCCACTTTCAGGTACTAAGTTATATGTTTGTTATCATAAGGTGGAGGAGGCTGACCAGATCTACCTGCTGATGAAGGAGGAGTATCGGATCTCTAGGAATGTGCGTCTGGCCTGGTTCCTTGGTAAACTTAACCAAGTCATCTGGCCAGCCTCAAAGCCTGAACTGGTGAGTTAATGCTGCGTCTTACTTCCTTTTCCAGTCCTCATGGTGGCCCAGCAGCACCAAGATCCAAAAGTGGCTAATAGTATGGCACTCTGGTCACTGTTGACTATTAGTATTCTGCAGCCTTTTTTACTGCCTTATACCACTCCCGACTGACATATACAGATTCTTACTGGCACACTGTATTCCACTGGCAAACACAGTACTACGCTCCATGTCATACTACTGGCATGATGACACTCATGTTTTACAGTCATATGTTGATTCTTTCACAGGCAGTATCCCTCTGCTGCTCTACTTCTTTATGCCACATTAAAATAGTATGTTACTTATATTCTAGTGACATGAACCACTTACATAAAAAACTGTCATTTTGACATTTTTGCAAATTGGCAAGAAGCAAGTCTTAATAAGCAAACTTGTCCAAGGCTATACTCATTATTAAAATGCTGTTAATATGTAGCTTCAGCTAACTTAGCTAGCTTAGCTGGCAGAAAAGTATTCATCACATCAGTGAGAACTTAGCACAAGTAGGAGTTATCTTCCAGTATAATGTTATGGCATAAGGTACCCGTTTTACAGGGTATCTGCCAGTGGATTATGATGTGCCATGAATATATATGCATATGCCACTGACACATACCTAAACAGAAGCAACATGCAATTTTCATGTGCACTATGCTGGTCAAACACCAGTGCCATACCAACAGCATGCAAACCATTAAGTACACCACTAAAAACTGGCATTCCTTGTATGTGTCCAAATACTTGGCCAATAAAGCTGATTCTGACACAAAGTTGAAAGAAATAGTTACCTGGAGGTTGTAAAACGTTTGTCTTATAGTTTGAGAAATTCCTGAACCATATACATAAAACGTTGCCAATAAGAAGTCGATGATCTCCTGTTTGGCTCTTACTTCATTTGCAGCTGAGCTCAGAGAATGAATTGGACTTGCTGAGCATCTTACCTAAAGGATGGCAGCCAGATTTCTCCCCCACCATGTACCCCTACATGTTAATGCCCTCCACTCGGGCCACCTTTCTGGCCCGGAGGTACCGCTTCATCATCGAGCTGGACCTCAGCCCCTCCACAGGGATTGTGGTAAGACTTTAATGTTTTTTTCAACAGTTTAATGGTTGGTAGCTTATTTGTAGAATGAACGCTGTTGACACAAATGAGATTGACAAGAGCTCGAAGTGTTCTTCTCCCAGCACCGACAAATTTTTGTTCCAGTTATTTGCTTTGTAAATTGTTCATAGAGGAAAACAACATTTCATTTTGTGTCTATAATATCTACAGAATATCCATTATAAAATTTTAGTTAGCTGATTCCAAGTACATGACCTGTGCTGCATTGCTTATGGGTTCTTAGTGTCTTAAATCCTGTACCTGCAGCTATGCACATATTTTAGTGTTCTACTTAGCAGTGTAAGCAAGATCTGCTGGCATTTTAATGTGGAGATTGGATGGTCAAAGCACAAATTAATGATGTCAGTGTCAGTACAACTGTATATAAAAAGTGCAAGAAAATCTCTTCAGTAATTGCCATCCTGTGCTTGAGTTATAATTGTACAGTTACATTTTGTACATATTAGTGTACAGTTCAGATTGCACACAGCACAGGAAAAGATTATTTATCCTGTAATTGATTGATTGATTTTAGCTGTGCTTGTAGCAGTTTCAGTTAGTCCGCCACTTTGGTCCAGACTGGTATGTCTCAAAGATTATTGGATAGACTGCCATCAAATTTTGTTTATTAATTCATGTTCCCAACAGGATGAAATATAATACCTTTGTGATCCCCTGAAATTTTGTCTGGTGGCATCATTAGGGCAGAATTTCAGGTTTTTCTGTGCTCAGAAACCAATGTTGAGGACATAGGTAGGATTTTTTTTAACTGGGTACAGAATCAACAAATAGAATCAATGTTGACTCAATCATGTGACATTTCTTGTAAACCTACTTGGTCTCACAACACTTACAATTGTAAGACATTTCCGCCCAGGTCAGCTGAATGTGCATTTAACTCATGTTTGACCCAATTCATATGAGACTACTGACATAAATTAATCTCTGGCTGTCAGCTGTTAGTTTCAGTTTCACTTCTCTCTATTAAGCTCTTTTGAGAGAGAGAGATGCTGAGACCATTCTAACCATTATGAGCATGAGTGACTCTTGCCTCCACTTCTAGTACATTTCCACATCAATTTCATTGTTTAATGATTTTTATAATATTTGACAGTGCACTGAATGACGCTAAGTTGTGGCCTCTCACATTTGTATGTAAAACATTTTTCTGGATATTCATTTATTCATTCATACAGTTGGCACGAATGAAAGAAAACGGAAAATATATGAGAGACTGAGGTCAAATTATTGCTGTGGCTCTTCTGCTTCGGATGCACTGGAGGGGGAAGATATGTTTTTTCAATAATCTGATAATTTATTTGAATTTCTAACTCCTCCTCTTTCTGTGTAAGAGATGGTGATTGAGATAATACTTTATGACGGTAAAAGGCAGAACAAGACGCATTCAGTCTCTTCCTCTGCATGTTTAACCTTGTGCTGCTGCTGCCTTTTGTTAACCTGATGAGAACATTTCTCAGTAGCCTTGCAAAAAGGCCCTCACTGTAACTTCTTCAGTGTTGTGTTAGTCATATTATTAAATGTCTCACTGATTGACATGTCTTACTGAAATGTCTTGTCATGTTCCAGTTGAAGCCCATGCAGCTGAGAGCAAATGAGCTGCAGACAACAGCCAACATTCATTAGCATGCCTGATGATACTGGCCAATTTTGGCTTATCATAGATATATCTGTATTTGTATGTGTTGGGAGATGAGTAGCAGGAAATTGCAGTACTGAAATGCCTGATATGTTTGATTTAGAATTGTTATTGGCAATTATGTAGTTTGTCCAACAGAGAAAACTGAGAATTCTGTTTTTCAAGCAATAATACTGCAAATGTCTCTGTAATGTTCAGCTTGTTGGGAAGTTCTGCCCCCAAGTGGCCAAATAATAAGAAATGCACCTGTAATAACCAAACGACGGCATCATTTTCTGTTTATGTCGTGTGTTTCTGTAAAACCATTATAAACCAATATAATATTATGAGATTTTGTTTGTTTTAGTTTCACAGCTGTATGGACCTTAACATTAAAGTCTCCAATCTGACCAAACTCTGGCATAAGATACTTCAGAAGCTACTGAACACAGACATGAATTCTCAGTTTGTAATGGAGGTGTGTTTTGTCTTCCTTTCTGCAGGATGACAGCACTGGAGAGATGATCTTTGATGAGGTGTTTCATGCCTTGTCAAGGTGTCTGGCTTGTCTGGCTCAACCGTTTCAAGTCCCTGGAACTGATCAACTTTTCAAGCCTAAGATCTTCGTCACCATCTTGGCTTATTCATCAATTATTGGCCTAACCTCCCATCAGGTCATTACAGCAGCTTTCATATCTTGTTTTTAACTGGTGTTTTGTTTTCCATATATTTAGATACATTTAAGTATCCAAACATCTAAAAAAAAGCTCAGGAGCATCTTGTGTACACTATGTATTTAATGTAAACACAGAGATACATTGATGCTGTTCTTCAAACCTATTTTTGTCTGTGACCCTGAAAGTATACGTCAGCGGAGAGCCCTGATTTGTTTCCATGTGATGCAGAAAGCTGCTGCAGATGTTGTTGCTGTCCTCTGACAGCCTTGATTTTCCCCTCCAGGTTTTGGTACAGGGCTGTCAGCTTGATAGAACAGACCTCGATGAGTTCCTGCATCACATCTATCAGCAGCTCAGAGCAGTGGAGAGCAATATTGCACAAGTCCTACATCAACAGCACGAACAGGCAAGTGTTCATGAACAGTGTTTACATTCTATTTTAAAATATCTTGTGAAGATGAGAAAAGATGATCTCAATTAAACGACAGATCTCATTAAAACAAAACGTTTTATCAATATTATCAGTGTCAGATCCAACATCTTCAATCATAGGGTTGACAATATTGAGTATTTTTCTTACTGTCAACAAATCTCATGTAAAGACCCAAACCAACAATGAATGTATCCACTATCTAAGTATTGTATGTGTATCCAAAGCCTGATATATCTTCATCCTCTGTGCCATAGAGTTCCACTGTTTTCCAAAAATGATTAAAAACACATCAATGAGCCACACTGTTGGACTGCTTGACATGTTCATGTGACCATGAACACATACACTACAGTTTACTGTATTTTGACTCAATCCCACATACACTGTGCTGCGGTCCCAAATACTCACTACAGCACAGAATCTCGTCTAGTGTTAAATTAATAGTCCGCAACAAATATATGTCTAATATCCTGATGTCTTAATGCTCCAAAGCTCCAGAAACACTTGAAAATAACTTTATTATAAGGGCTTTACTAGGGTCAGAGATTTCTGAGTTGTATTTGATTCCCGTGTTTTGGCCTATGCATGTGGTTTGCTTTGCAGGCTCCTTGGCTGATAATTCAAATCATTGTTTAGAGGACAGCCTTCCTCTCCCATGACAGCATAACATTTTCTCTGTCACTGTTTCGGGGAAATGGCTGTGGAGCCAGTTGGTGGATTTTATTCTAATTTGCATAAAACTCAAACTAAACTAATTTTTACTTATTTTTCATCATCTCTCGTGTCCCTTGGAATCCCACAATCCTATGCAAAATGATTTGTTGGCAGTCTATAAAAAATGAATGGGGGCGGACTCTCTCCAAGATTATTTTGGGTGCCGTTACTTTTTAAAGACCTCTTCAGTTCTCCATGTACTACGTAAGTAGGTGAAGTTGTGCCTAAAGCCCTACTTGACTTATAGCTTGGTGTAAGCATTTACTGGTTGGTGTTAAGATACAAAGTTTATTTCATCAAAGTTCATTTATTTATCATTCAGCAGCACAAGGTTATACAACAAAATGCAAGTTGTAATCCCTTTCTGCTACTCACGAATCAAAAACTATAGAAATGGATGAACAAATAAGTCATAAAAATAATCTTTTACTGTATTTATGGTGGAGTGTGGAGGATGAACTGAGGAGTCTTACAGCCTGAGGAAAGATGCTGCTCTGTAGTCTGGTGTGTGGCAGCGGATACTTCTGTATTGCTTGCCAGATGGCAGCAGGCTGAACAGACTGTTGCTAGAGTGGGAATATAGGATTGTGACATGTTCTGTCTTTGTCTTTCCTCAATGTTGATAAAGATATAGACCAATGCATTTATTTTTTCCCTTGCCTTTAGTCTGTGGAGCCAGTCCAAAGCTCAAGTCTCCATAGCAACACTCTGGATGACCAGCCTCACAGAAAGCAGGGCATTTCCATGGTGTCAGCTGATATGGGTCTGGTCAGTATGGTACGCCAGGGCATCCTGGCCCTTCAGTTGCTGCCCCCAAACTCCAGTGCAGGTAGGTTTGTCTTAAGTACCAAAGTTGACATTTGGTTTATTGATCAAGTGTTAGGGGTTAGGAGCTCCTCCCTGGGTAGCTACCGATCCCTGTTTATTTTTGTTCTTTTGTTTGCACATTAACAAATGTGTGATATGTATATATGATATGCTTTAAATAAATGAGATCATACCATGAGCCATCCAACCACTTATGTGATTGTACCTGTTGAATGGCCATACTGGAACTGAATTCTGTTTTTCGCATGTCTTTGTAGTCTTGACGTGATGAATCGTATTAATGGTGATAACTATACACACTTTAAGACAGTCTCTTTATCAGACGTTTGTGCTGCTGGACTCAGTTGTTCACAGGAAAAGGCAACTGAAGTAATTACATGTAGAATGGAGAAAAAAAAGCTGAGAAATAAATTCGAAATCTGCTTACTTTCATACAGCTGACCAATCACTGTGTAAAGTGTTTTAACAATTTATCATAGTCAGGAGAAATTACAATATAGAAACACATTATGAGAATTTCATAATTTAACTTTTGTGTGTTTCAGGCATCATTATAATCACAGATGGAGTGACTAGTGTTCCTGATGTAGCTGTGTGTGAAACCCTGCTGAACCAGCTCAGGAGTGGAACCATTGCCTGCTCCTTTGTGCAGGTAAAGACAATTTGCACATTTGGATGTTTGAAACTCAGACTTTGTTGTTTGTTACTTGTATAGCTTCCTTTTCCAAGTGTAATGCCAGAAGTATTCATTTATAGGTATATGCTGTATTTGTGGATTTGTACTTCTCTTTTTTGTCTTTTTGACATCTGTAGACATATTAGGAGTTGTTTAAAAGGAGAACTTACACACCCATATTCCAGTTTTTATTGTGGCAGTGTGTATATCAACTGATTTTGTAACTTGGACAATGCAGAAATGACAGTTAAAGGCTAAGATTTTAAGGGTAATGTAGACTCATGCATACAGCGGTGTGAATAGCCAGGTCACTCTATGCCTTTGTTACTTGACTCTCAGGTCAGAGTTCATAACCAGGCTACTTGTATGCATGTCAGTTTACTCAATAACTCCACTTAAAGAAATGTTATGTACGAAGGATTTCGAACCTTAATTGATTGATAATTTGATTCATAATTTCAATTATGTTTGTCCCTCTCCAGGTTGGCGGTGCATACTCCTATGACTGCAGCTTTGGCTACATCCCCAATGTAGAGCTGATGAAGTTCATCTCATTAGCCACCTTTGGTTCATACCTGCCCAGCTGTCCTGAAGTGGACCTCAATAGCCAGGAGATGAATGCCTACCACAAGGCCTTCTTAACCTATTCCTTCCTTAAGACCCCTGAGTCTATGAACTCAGAGTACTTCTGTGGTGAGTCTTGAAATTGAGTCTGTTTGTAGGTGATTGTACAAAGTCCTATTGAAATATTGTAATTTTGTTTTGTTGCTGTAATGGAGTACTTCTGAAAAGTTATGTACTGTTAAATGAAAGTGGCAAAAAAGGCTGTGTAATTGGCTTATATCATTGTAAATAAAAGAATTAATAAAAAAGTGAAATTTATTTTGGTCTTTAGGCAAACAAAACAACAACACTGATGTTATTTCCCAATTAAACAACACAGTGAAACTAACGCTGGAGATCCCCACAGCCTTCAATAAGTTTGAATTAAATCTACTCATTTAAACATACCCATACCTATTTCTAAGGTAAACATTGCAATTGTCATTAATGGTAATTGATTACCATTATTTCCTATCCCACTCGTGGAGTTTAAATTAATTATTAAATTAATTATTTTCTAAAACATACTTTTAGGGCAAAAGCTTTGTCAAAATAGATTTTCCCTATTCCATTCATTTTGGTTTAATGTTTTATGGCATTATGATCTTTTGTTGTTGGAAGATTTCATTGGCATTATATTCTAGATAAAAAGTCATCCAGTGTAGGTTTATTGGTAAGGATGATTATGAATGTTAAGGTGGCTTACATACTAACTACTTCACTGTTTTTTAGTTTCCCAGCACAAACTGTTTAATGAGCACCTGGTGTCAGCCAGCAGTAACCCTGCGCTGGTTATGAGGAGGAAGAAGCACACAGAGAAGGAAGTCCATGCTCATTTAATCAGTGTAGTGTCTGTGCGACTGAGAGAGGGTTACACCATCAGAGAGATCAGCCTCACTAAAGGTAAATGTCTGCCTTTACAAAAGTTTCAATATTTGAAAGTCCTTGTACAAGTAGCTCAACAAGATGGTGCAGTGTTAGACCGTTATCTTAGTTGAGAATGAAGTTCCTGGTTTTTTAAGGTGGGACTCAGCTGGAGGTGAAGCTGGTGCTGTTATGGAAACACAACATGCATATCGAGTACTTGGCCGCTGCCTCCTGGCCGTTGGACCCTGCCAAGAGAACCACCAGGGTGGAGGTGACAATGGAGGGTAGCTATGACATCCTGCATGACATTAGCTGCACCCAGAGAAAACCCATCACCAGCCCATACCGAACCTCCGTCATCCGACGCTTCTGGAACACACTGCAGAGGTACGCTTGACTGGAAGAAGAAAATGTGGTTGGATTTCAAGTAAATTTAAAACAAAAACAAATATAGATTCTGTGCAGTCTGCCATCATGTAGAACATAAAATACCAATTATATACTGATAGTGATTGATTGGATGTGGTGTTACCTAACTACATGTGCTGTGTGTTCTTTCAGCATCAACCAGACTGATCAGATGTTGGTGCACCTCCAGTCATTTAATTCAATTCCTGAGAACTACATGATTCCTGAGAGCACCAAAAATGGAGTTCCCCTGTTCTATATCCCTCCTGGCTCTACGACTCCGGTACCGCACAAGCCTTCACTGATCACACTTAACCAGTATCTAGAAAACATCTAGACATTCTGGTGCAAGAGTACGCCACTCCACATTAAATGAATCTATAGTTATGTGTTAGCTTTTTTTTTTTTTTTGAAGTATGTCTCTTGTATGGTTAATGACTGTCTTTAATTAAAGCCACTATGTTGAATATAGAGATGTAATTTGTTGTTCACACAGCATCTTTTTTGGTATTACCACCAGGGAGGACTAAAGTATGGAATTCTACACATAGTGGCTTTAAGCTGTTGTGGAAAATAATGCTCAATCTACCACAGAAATAGTCCTAAAGAATTTGTCACTTCAGATTTATGAAGCATTCTCATGTAGCCAAAACAGACACTAATTTGAGTGCAAATTGATAGGTCAGAACAGCCATAGAATAAAAAATATCCTGAATCTATTTAGGGATTTTAGACCATTTGAACAGATGGCTTGAACCAGCTTACAAACAAGCTTCAGAATGGGCAACAGCAAAAAACGGTTCAAGATAACAAACTTACCCAAGTCAATGTTGACACCTTGATGGCAGAGGCTGCTGCTGTTATTATAGTCTCAAAAAGTAGTATTACAGACCATCAAAAAATGTTATCTAGAAGATGTGTTATGTGTAATCCAGATCCCACTCAGAAAGTTGGAAGAGAGGAACATCTTTTCTGGAGGGTTGCAATTCGACCATGAAGCCAGTTACATAATAAAACTGATATTAAAGCATAAGTCTGGTGATATTATAATATTTAATATAAAACAATATTTTTATTGTTGTCAACAAATCTCATGTGCAGACTCAAACCAACAACAGATCCTCCTACATTCACTTCCTACTTTGCTGCAGTGGAGATGCTTTTTTCTCTTGCTGCTTTGTTTTTTTAATTTAGCATTTATTATATTTGCTACTCTTCCTGCTAATAAGGTGACCTGTCACAACTGAATCATTGGGAGGATATTATATATGTACGTTCAAACATTCATTGTTAGAACTCCGATTCCCAATCACCGACTTTCAATGGCCTTCAGTTCCCACACAGCAACGTCCTGAGCTACTTACAGCAGTGCCTTGGACAACACTATGCCTCTGTGCTCATCTGCATCAGTAAAGTGCGCAGATTGACATACAAAGATTGCCAATTGAAACAAGCAACTAGCTCTAAATACTGCCCCCACACTCACTGAAACTGAAACAGTGAACTCGTGCTGTGAATGGGATTTCCCTGCTGGGATAATCTGGGTGCTAAACCTAAAGATAACTGTAAAACTGTATTCCCACAGAGACCAACTTGTATGGCTTCAGCTCAGCCACCTTCAACCCCTGATATTTGCTGGACGGCCACAGGCATAAAGGCAGACCACAGTCATTCCAACTAGAAAATGGCTAAAGCAGGATTCATTGAACTGTGTAATGGCCTTGACAAACTGGAAGCCCAGTTGTTTATTGGTGGATCACTGCCAATGGTCAACAGACCCTTATCACTGAATACATGGCTCAGCAAAATTGCTGCCACCACGACCAAGCACATTCTGTAACACGAACCTTGTTGATAACCAAGACCACAAAAAATGAGAACAGCTCTCTCCTGCCCGGGCTGATGAGATTAGGTCAGAAAATGTTTGCTTCATCAGTCTCCCCCCACCTCCCCTCTTAGGGATGTCTCTAACAAGCTGAGATCAGAGATAAAGGTAAGGTAGGATGTGATGATACTGGATGCTACTGAATTGCAGTGCCTCCAGTCCAGTCAACAGCAGCAAATCTGTCTGGCACCAGTGCAGACAACCTTTTTTGTATTTTTGTGGCATTTGTTGACAATAAGAAAATAAGGAATAACACCATCCTTAGCCATTAAACACCAGAAACTCCCCTGTTATTCTCCAGCGTTTCTCCTGTTCCTCCTTAAACTGAATGATCTCCTCTTTTTCCAGGTCCTGTCGTTGCAGCACAGTGGATCCAAAGACTCCTCTCAATCCCAGTTTGCTTCCTACTGGAAGCCCATCCTCTCAATGGATGCCAACTTCTGGCAGAGATGGCTGCACATGCATCGCATTGCTATCATCCTTGAACATGACATGTGAGAAATATATAGTTGTGAATGAAAAACTATTTAAAGATGATTTGCCCAGCCTGGGCCATAGGTACGAGCTTCACAGATACCAACTAGACTAGATAGAAGGGACATTTAAAAAGCATAAAGATTAACGAAAAGAAAGTGATTGTGTGGATGTAGGTCCATATTTTACGTATTTAACACTTGGTGTTTAGCTTTGTTATCTGCCATATTTGTTTGGCTCTCTTTATTGTGATCTGTCAGTCTTTCATGACATGAATTAATTTTGTCCCTCCAGGCCTGTCCCCAAACACCTGCACACAGCTGGAAACAATGGACGTTACAGCACCATTCAGTGTCGTATCTCCCACTCGGCCCTCACATCACTGCTGAGAGACTGGAGCAGCTTTGTGCTGGTGGAGGGTTACTCATATGTTAAACTCATATACAGGTAAGATATTCCTTAGATATTTCTTAAGATATTCCTTTAATCGTCTCACAGTGGGCAGATTCACAGGTGAGACAATGGATGCAGAAAAAAAACAGCACTTCTCTCTACTAGGTACTGTTACATCACCATAGGCTGCTTCAAAATCCTTTAAATCCAATAATCCATGGAGAAAAAAAATGACTTTTTTTGTTGACGTGCTCACAACTTAAGGCCACAGTAAGGTTAAAGCCAAGATGCTGCAAGTATAAAATTTGTCACAAGCCAAAAAGTGCGGGTAACACTACCTAAGGTCACGGCATGTTTTACTCTTTAAAATAAGAAATCCATGTTACACCACTGTTTTGAAAAATAATTCAGTTCCTGAAAAAACTGTCTCCACAGTTCCTCTGACCAGCCTCCCACGTCCTTCTACCTGGTCCGCCTCATCTCCAAGACGCCCTGCATGGTCCTGCGTCTGGGCTTCCCTATTGGTACACCAGCCCATGTTAGAAACAAGGTACTGAGAGTCAAACAAAGTGGGGGTTGTACAATCTGTGAACTGTTCTATCAGCCATCAACATGTGGCTTCCAATTTTTCTTAAAACCTACAGGTACATTAATTAGGTTACCCTTTACTTCATTTCTGACTTGCGCTGACCACATCTTTACAATCTCACTGAAATAGCAAGTGTCTAAAAAGGTATATTTCCTCTGTGGTAACCTATTATGACATTTGTGTTTTTCATCAGATTGTGGATGAGCTGCGAGAACAGATACTCAAGCTTCGCTTTCCTCATCGTGTCCAGAACAAAGAGGCGACGCCCAAAACCAAAAGGAAAAGTGTAGGCCATCCATCACCATCCAAATCTCCCTCCATCCCTGCTCCCAAACCTGCACTGTCAGACAGACCCTGTGTGGTGGTGCTCAATAAGCCTCTGGAGAAGCTGCTCATAAGGTCAGTGTATATGATAGCAGGTCGTCAAAACTGCACAACGTTTAACCAAATGAAGAGCCAGGCTGTGCCACACAACAAGCCTGGCACTTATTTTAAATTGTCTTTGTTTGAACATTTTTTTATGTTTTCTTTTCAAGACATTTGACACATTGTCAGAGTTTGTGCTCTGCCATGACTTTTTCTTTTTTTTAAAAAAAATGTTAAAATTCCTACATTGATTTTGTTTTTTGTATTGATTGTGAGTGACAGTGAGTCAGATTATGATATGTAAAGATAGCAAAAATCCAACAATGTATCCTCTGTCAGAAAGGATACTGCCAGCTGGACACATTTTGATGACATGAACCGCGGATGTTTTGCAGGTATGAGAAGCTGCCACTGGACTTCAGGTCTCCCTTCATTTTCAACATGGAGAACTTCCCTCAGCCCTCCAACAGTGCTGTCCCCCTAAGCATGGCAGCCAACCGGACAGCTTCCTCTACCCTGGCTTCTCTGTCCCGCTACTTCCTGCACCAGCGCTGGGTGTGGGCCGTGCAGAGCAGCCAAGGATCGACTGTGGCCATGCAGGCTGTCGCTCACATCCTCTCCATGCTCTCTGAGTGAGTTCACACGTTTTGTCTTATGAAATGTTTTTTTGTGTGCCCATATTCAAGTAGTTAGTTTTTTTCAGAAAAAAAACAGTTTTCTTACCAATATTAGAAAACATTTTACTTTTTGTTGCATTTTCTTAATCATTATGAAGAATGTTTAAATTGATAAACTGACCCAAAAAATACAGTTAGTACAGTTGTATACAATTATATGTAGGGTGGTGCTCTCATTATCTCCACCAGGTGGGAGCCTGGAGGGTTCATTAGTGCAGAATTGTACCTGTTTCAATGTGGTTTGACTCATAAATACTTCAAGACAGCAGCTGGATTGGTTTAATGTGGAATAAGTAGCTTTGTCCAATTTGTTCCCTGAAAATCTCTCTTGATGTCTGTGCAGGATCCGCATATCAGAAGGCTTCCACTTTGCTGCTAGTGGAGAGGGCATTGTTAACATGGTGATTGAGTTGCCGATGAAGGTAAAGACCAGCAAGATACCAAATCATTTACAACAGTAAATGCTGAGGTTTTCCATTTGCACATTTTGGTTTGATTAGTACTGTAATGTTTATGTACATTTGTATGTGGTATTACTAGTAGTCCTAATTTCTATCCTCAGGGCATGTCAGGGGACACGGACAGAGAGAGTCACTCTTGTATTGTTCAGTACATCCTGTTTCCACCTCACTCTACATCTACTAAGGACAGGTAAGGCTGGCAGTAAATCACCTGTATAGAACACCTTATTTTAATGACTCTGGTCATTAAAATAGTGGAATGAGGTGCTGGCAAAAATTGAACTTTGCTTAACTTTTGTTGCAAAACAAATACACATTGTTATTACATTATAGCATGTATAGTGTAATTTATCTTTTTAACTCGCAACCATTGCAAAGGATGATGAAATGATTGCTACCATGATATATTCAAGAGTTACAAAATCCTTCTTTCAGGTATTGTAAACCACTGCAGTGTTTTGGTGTCTCAGCTGTCAAACCCATGGATCTGTTACACCTCACCGGAAACAACAACTTGTTTTCTAAGATATTACTATTTTCAGTGTGAAAATATGGCAATGCTTGGGAAAATTGATGCAGGATATGTTACTTTCAGCCCAGGTCTGGTCTGTGGAGGAGTGTGGATGCGTGTATCAGTGTGTATTGCTTGACTTGATAATAAGAATGAAACACCACTTGGTTTCACTTCAGTAATACCTCACCGTCACCCTAATCAATTAATTGTAATCATAGGTCTTCCCATATCACTTTCAGTTGACATGGAAACCATGAAAACAGTTGCTGAAAGCAGTTAACATTTGTCACAGCATTCAGAGATGCTGACAATTTATTCTATGAGGAGTTCAATGAATTCTCTTATAGATCATTATATTTAAAAAAAATATTTTATTGCAAAGTGCAATGCAGTTTGGTTGATCTATAATAATAAAATTGATTGCCCACTGTCTTTTGTCTTTCATGGGACTCCAGCTTCTCCACTGATGATGACAACGACACCGAGGTGGAGGCTGTAGAAGTAGACACAGAGCTGAACCTTGTGACAGAGTGCTGGGTAGAACCACAGAGTGGCACAGTGATGAACTGCATGGACCAGCATCGTCATTTCCAGGGCCTCAAGTACCAGGAGATCCCTCAAGCAGTGAGTAAAATTAATTAATACAGCAGCTAGACCCAGAGTGATGGTCTGTCCACCCACTCATTCATTATGAAATAGAGCTGAGAGGGGGATCTGGGGGCGATGTCTAAATCTCGTGCATTCAAAGAGCTCAGTTTACTGTTGTGTTGTCACAACAAGTTATATGTATGCAAGATATCTGTATGTATTTTTATTTAAGAAGCATTAGGCTTTGTTTAATAGTGATTAACTGTGTCGTTATAGATCTTCCCAAGGGATCTGGCTTGTATGTCGACCATGATGACCTTTGAGTATTTGAGCCAACTGTGCCAGAATAAGGACCAGGTCTGCTCACTGCCAGCTGGAATCAAGGATGTGAGAGGTAATGAAACACACATACATTGTTAGTTGACACTGTATATACTATAAATTCTGAAATGGTGGTAGGCAGCATTGGAGGAAATATTCAGATCCTATATTTAAGTAAAAGAAGCAATACCACACTTTTATACGTAATACTTTTACTTTTAAAATATAAATCTTATGTTTAAAGCATTAAGTAAACGTATAGAAGTAAAATGACCAAAATGTACCTTAAGTAAAAGTAGTCATTATGCAAAAAATGGTCACTGTTAATATTATCCTGTTCTATGTCATTATTTTAGATTGTTATTACTGATGAATAAATGTGTAAGCAGCATTTAACTGCCACAAGGTGAGGCTAAATTCATCTAATTTAATACTGCTCTCTAAGTATAATCTACAGTGGCATGCAAAAGTTTGGGCACCACCAATCAAAATTTCTGTTACTGTGAAAAATGTAAAGTAAAAGATGACCTGATTCCCAAAAGGCACAAAGTTAAAGATGCATTTGATGCTGCATTTCTTTAATATTTTGGGTGAGATTACCTTTTTATTTACATTGGCATCACAACTTGTAAATGCTTTTTGTAGCCAGCAAGGAGTCTTTCGCTTCTTGTTCGGTGGATTTTCACCCATTCTTCCAGCAAAAGGCTTCTGGTTCTGTGAGAGTTTTGGGCTGTCTTGCATGCACTGCTCCTTTGAGGTCAATCCACCGATTTTCAGTGATGTTTAGGTCAGGGGACTGTGAGGGCCATGGCAAAACCTTCAGCTTGCACCTTGTGATGTAGTCCATTGTGGATTTTGAGGTGTTTTTAGAAGCCATGCTCTTTTTAGAGCATTTTTACTGACAGTGTGATGTTTGCTTCCAGAATTTGCTGGTATTTAATTGAATCCATTCTCCCTCTGCCAGTGAAATGTTCCCTGTTCCACTGGCTGTAACACAAGCCCAAAGCATGATCGATCCACCCCCGTACATAACAGTAGGAGAGGTGTTCTATTCATGAAATTCTGCAACCTTTTTCTCCAAATATATCTTTTCTCATTGAAAGTCCTGTTTTAACCTTGTCAGAGCACAAGACCAAAATGCGTCAGGCTTCTTTAGAGGTTCATTTGAAAACTGAATTTTGTGGTGAGGAAGCAGGAAAGGTTTTCATCTGATGCAGTAAAAGATTGCAATATTTAATAGTTAGTTGTGTTACAAAAAAAAAGGAAATATTGCAGTTAGTATTAAGGAAATGTACTTACTTACATTCCACCACAGGTGGCTAAGTGCTTATTTACCTCAACTGCAAGAGATTTTATTTATTTTATTTAAAACAGGCTCATATTAGAGACAGATTAGATACATATTATAAACAGCTCAGTCTTTATTCCCTGTTCACCAGTTAATGCAAACACGCATTTTGTCATGATATATTCTGCATGATGTCCATTCCCACAGTACTAATTCCATCAGTACAACAAGAAGTCATGCCATAATCACCACTCTGCACAATTACAAATACTGTTTTCAAAGATTTTCCACTTCCATCATCCAACGTCCAGTTTGCCATCTTTTAAAGTGCTGTTAAACTACTGTTAGTTAAATGTGATACTTTCCGTGATACCCTCTTTTTTTGTGCTTTTTGTGTGAATACACCTGCAGTGAACAACTCAGTGAACAACATTGATGACAGGGGGAATTTCTTGTATGATAAGGGTTCACATGATGCATTCAGTGTAATGTACATTTCCACAGCAGTTTGCTAATTAATTACAATTGTTTCTGCTTTGCTTTTTTCTATGAATGTTTCAAACTACCAGTATTATGGCCTTTGAGATTGCTGTGCAGGAATTGTAGAGTTTTTTAACTGTGGTTTCACAGCCTAGTATATGGCCAGACTGTGTATGGTTAATGTATTACAGTACATGTCAGGGGTACTGTCTATAATGTGTATTCCTGGATATGTTCATCTGCAAATTTCTGTTTTCAGATCGCAGGACACAGTTAAGCTATTTTTGAGTCTAAAAAAAATTCTAAATGCAGTTCCAAGAACAATATTTTTCAGTCATATCATAAGATTCAAGAGTCGAATCAAAGGCAACTGGACTTGGTGTGTGGGTTCTTTCAAGAACCTACACACTTACTGGACTTCTTGAAAGAAGCCACACACTAAGTCCAGTTGCCTTTGATCCAACTCGCACTTGAATACCATGACCTGGATGACTGAGAACCTTCACAGACATATCATAAGAGCCGCCAATGAGGAAACCTCAACACTCAACCAACCAATGGTAGAACTTCATCACAGTCATGAGTCATGGATAGACTTTGATGTTTGGCTGGCCCCCGCTTTCCTGCAGTGAAGCGAATGTCTAGCAATGAGCCAATATATTTGTGTTGTAGTGACACCTGTCCCATGCAGCTACTGGCTCTGTCAAATTGTGCATTGTGTGTATCGTGAACTATGTGTACTGCTGTATTTGAAAGGCAAGGTAAATTGCAGATGGGTTGCCTCTGTGTGTGCAGGAGAAGCCCTGGCCTCTGAGGACAACATTCACATGGTTCCTTTCCAGTTTGACCTCATTCAGCTGCTTCCAAAATGCCAGCAGGTTGAGCTCTTCTTCCTCACATTCACTACAGGTACTGTCCTCGTATAGTCCATCTGCAGCTTTTACTTCAACAGTGACAATAATATCCATCTATTATGAAATCAATATTTTTTCTCCAGCAATTTACAATGAATTAAAAAGAACAAACTTGGAGATTCAAGGAATACCAGGGAATACCATTTACCTTTAGGAAACACTGAGTGTTCCTTATTTTCATGTGTGTCTTCACCTTCACTTTTCATCTGTAGAAGTGGAAAATGAGGAGCAGCTTCACAGCTCCCCCTGTCTGCCCAATGAGCTCCTGCTCAGCCTCTTCCACAACAGCCTGGAGCATGAGCTCAGCGACAGAGAAATCCCGTTAGCTGACAGCGACCACGCCACCTTCATGCACCATATCTTAGAACGAGAACGAGACGGCCATGTGGCTCCTTTCTCCTTACCTGTTATTAAAGGTCAGTACATGTTTCTGCGTGTCACCTCAGCTGTTATTCTAGCCAATGTATGTGACTTTGTGAAAGATTTAGTTCCACACTGACAGAACTACAGGCCGTTTAGGTGATGACATGTACCTATATCGAATCACTGTCTCGTCCAGTCTATCATTATTTCTGCCTCTTATGTTTTGTGTTTTGTCAGAGGAGTGTGTGAAGCCTTCAGACAGACAGGACACCATGACCTCATTCCACACCACTGGCAGCAGCAAAGAGGTGATGGGATCCACCAGCACTTTACAGGTAATCCCGTCCATAAAAAACCACAATGCACATTCACATTCAAGTGTTAAGCCATAATAGTATGTCAGTATTGTTTTTATAAACGTTATACTGTATATAGTACAATATCAGGATTTAATTTTATACTTGTACTATTACATTCCTCTTATTGTTCTCTATTTTTATATTTTTATTATATTCTTATTATTATAGTCATACAGCTGACATTAACCAACTGAATGTGGAACTAATGAAATATAAAGAGTTGTGGTGGGTTTTCAGTAGACAATAGTCAAAAACAATAGAATCATGTTATACCTCTGTTTCTCTTAGCTTTCAAAATACTTTTTTGATTCACCAAATACTTCTTTGAATCACCAATTCATTTCAGTTGGTACTACAGTTCCTGACTAACAGTTCCTGCTGATTTTTTACATTAAAAGTCTGCTAGAAAAGAGGGGTGGGGGGTTGAGTGAACGAGTCCCCGGCCTTATTGATGGCCCCGCCCTCTGTCTTTGACAGAGTTTTAGTAATGCAGATCTTGTGGATGAAGAGCACTTGCTGGGAGAGAGGAGCTGTTCTGTACCACAGTGGAGGTGCTACGCAAAGTACATCAGCGCTCAGCAGATACTCCTCACCTTCCTACCTTCTTCCTTCACAGGTACACCTTGAATTATGTTTACTATAATGTGGTTCTTAGCTTTTCAACCACAATCACACAATGCAAAAAAACAAAAAAATCACATGGATATTATGTTTATTTTACAGATGTTCTGATGTTGATGGCATCAGGGCTGGAGACAGAGCCTCAGAGTAACGTCAGCACACAGGAAGACGACACTCTGACTCCCAGTAACAAATCTCAGGCTGACTCTCTGTCTGGCTCCACCAGTGGCTTGGAGAGGTCTGAGTCTGCCCACAGTCTGGCCAGTAAACTGCGAAGGAGCTCCAGCAGTGGTCACTTCACCGCCAGGTCCCCTGTGCTTTCACCACGGTCCGAGGGCCAGACTGGACCCGCTGACTCCCTGATCCTGGACGAGGAGAGCTGGGATAGCAGAGTATCTGAAACAGAAACCGGAACCCCAGGCTCAGGTTGGTCTGGCGCTCTTATACAGCATTGTAGTCAAGTGTAGTCAAACAACACCACACACTGCATTTCATACTTTACATGTATTTTACACACAACAGGCAGGACTGAACGATTGTGGGAAAATATTTAATGTTATACCTTTCCAGATCTGGGAGAAAAAGAGGGAGTCCAGTTCTCTGAACCACAGAGGGCAGATTTCCATATCAGCTTCAGCAGGCAGGTTTCTCAGCAGAGTACCGGTGACAGCAGCCAATTGAAGTGTCCAGTCTATGTCTACAACTGCTCCCTGGAGCACCTGAAGGAGCAGCTGGTGCACCCCAATACAAGCCGCCAACCCAGGGACATCTTCTTCAGGTACTGTGCTCACTTGAAAGAATACAGACAAAGGCAGGGTCCTATTGAAAGAAAGAAAACAGGTACACATGTTATAAAGTTTTCAAGGAATTACCTTGCTAATCACAATAATAGATCTTCTGATCTGATCAATGTTGTGAAGTTTTCCAGGCATCACATCATTCAAGCAATGGGCCTGTTCTGCACCAGAATCATACTCGATGAATCGATCTTTGCAGTCAGAATTTTGTATTTTTACTTACTATTAACTATCTCTGTCATCAACATTAATTATTAAGATAGATTAAAATGATTTCAGTTTGTTACAACTTGAGTCCTATTTTTCTGAGACTTTTCATTCCTATTCGTCATAATGATATTCACCAAGGTCATTTATGAAATCTGGGACCACAGTGACAACACTAAAAAGTAGTCAACCTGTAGAGTCAATAATATGTGAATGTAGAATATATGCAATGTTGATATTTGGCATCTTGTCTCTTGATGATCTTGGCTTTTAAAATGCTGTTTGAATGGCAGCAGCAGTTGAAGAATGATCAGAGCACTGACGGCTTAACGACACTGCCATGATTAAATGAGTGCATTGGACATGTGTTGCAGTGAGACAAATATGCCCTGTGTAATGTATATAATGTATTATGTTGTCATAGCCGATATAAATGATAGCCAGCTACAGCTACTATGATAACTGGCCCATGATTTTTGTCAGAAGTAAGTTTGCAGTCCAGTTGTTAACATGTGTGTCTTTGATTGTCTTCATGCGTGAGAATAGAGCTCAAGATGCTGAATCCTGGGAGATGAATCAGCAGATGAAGTTCAGGTAGCACTGCTCGATTCTGTCGCTCTGCTCTCCTTCCCTCTGCTGAGGTGCTGCTCAGCTTTCATTGGACGCCTCTGAGAAGTTAGGACGCGCTGGTTTTCTGTAGAGTGGGAAAGTGTTGCTTTTCAAATACTGTAGGCTCTCAAGCTAATTTCCTTTCCTAGGCTTGTCTGTGCTTCCTCCTCAGGCTTGTGTTTGCTACATACGCACAGTGGGTGCAGAGCTGCCACATGAGTCATAAGCTTACACAGGTTTCCATTAAAAAATTCTGCTGTCGTTGCTGCAACAATAAGTCATCGTCAGGAAGTTAAATCAAGTGTTTTATGCTCTTGCTTGTGTGAGGCATTTAGAGCTTGATTGTACAAGATAATGCACTGATTGCCTTTGTATTTCTCTGCTTCTTAAAGCTGCACTAATTCATATTTTTATATTAACAATATGCCAGATGTTGACTGTGTGTATTGTTCACACTAGTCACTCATATAGATGAACATGCACAGAAGAGTGCACAGAGTCTGCAGTTCCCCTCAGCTCTACAGAGCTTCATTACAGTTTCACACTCAACTGTTTGCTAACACATTTGCCATAATAATTGAGAGATGATAGTTTATCAGATATTTTGTTTTCATGTTAGAGTTCCTTTTCCTCCGAGTGGCCAAAACACCAATAAGCTTTTATAATAATGTTTGATAATAATCTTTTATAGACTTACTTTTTCAGTTTACTGGCATCCAAGCATTTAGACAGTGACGCTAAGAAAATGAAATATTCTTTTAAATGGGATTTTTTTTGCACTAACAGGTACATCATGGAATATTAGGACTACTGGTTAAAGGCACTAACTAGTGCTGCCTTTCCCAGACAGTTCCCAGATTCTGAAGAGGTGTCCCATTACTGTGGCTGTGACCTTAATGATGTGGCCATGTTTTCTGTATTTTGTGGACAAAGTGCACCCATGACAGGTGCAAAAACATTATAGCTGACCTCCTTTTTTAATGGAGATTTACATACTCTGGTGAGGAGACAGGGATCAAGTTTTTGAATTTTGTTGTTGAAAACCAGTAGGGTACTGTAGAGAATCAAACTGAAATACCACTCCTTTCATGACCCATCCGTGTGTGATGACAGCAAAATATAAAAGTCACTATAAATGGCACCTGATGGTTAAGGCTTGTGTGTGGAGTTTGGACTGTTCCACCACAATTATTACAGACATTTATATTTGTTTAATATGATCAAATTGATTTAAATATTAAAGTCATCATGAGGTGAAAAGGAAAATGAAAGTGTTTCTGGTTTTATTGTGAGATAGAATATGATAGGCAGCCACCACAGACACATAGTAAATTGTATAACAAAAAGTAGCATTTTAAATAAAAAAAATAAGAATATTGAAATTTCGTTTTGAATTAATAATTCAAATAAATTCATCTTTTCAATACAGATCAAATAAACAGAATTATTATTTGACGAGTTTAATATTTTTTTATATATTTCTACAATGCATCATTTGA
The DNA here is from genome assembly GCA_025331565.1 of Holacanthus passer. Taxonomy (NCBI): domain Eukaryota; kingdom Metazoa; phylum Chordata; class Actinopteri; family Pomacanthidae; genus Holacanthus; species Holacanthus passer. Next base: position 611,978 of record JAFREQ010000059.1, read on the forward strand.
ACACAATTTCAATTCAACAAAATATCATTTATTACTTTGTTAATTGTAAATAAATTGTTTTGTTAATAAAGTAATAAATGATATTGTTAGACTATCATTTTTCTGGTGGCACAGTTCAGACTCCTAACGTCAGTACATGTTGCCGTTCATATTGAAGAGGTTATGAACTGAAACTGATTTAGTTCCCAAAGTAAACAATGTGTAGTACTAAAAACCCTCGACCAGACCACTGTGCTTGCTGCAGCTTTGCAGGTGAGTGTGTATGTTGCAGCAGTCTTGAGTGACCTTTTGACACCTTGCTGTCACATGGACAACAACACTTTGCTGCACCATCTTTGGTGATCAAGGTCTTTTTCACCTATTTAATGTTTCTCCCTCCCTTTTGCCCTGATAAGTAATTTTCTTTGAACACGATGCTTCAAACGCATGCTGTGGACGTTCAGCTGTCTCTCACAGGCTTGTTGACTTCTTCGACTTTGCTTACTTTAGTGGACATCTGGGCTAAAACTGTCTAAATGCTTATGCAAAATCACGTGAAATGGAATTCTCTGTATTTTTAACTGACATTGTGTTTTTACACATACTGTATGTGAGAGTACATTTATGTGGATAAACATAACATTGGAACATATTAAATGAAGTTGTGGTGCATTTAGGTCCTTCAGTAGTCTTTCTAACTCAACTTGTTCATTTCCTGTCTCTGTGTGTGTCCTCTGGCAGGTCACTATCTCAGGAGCGCAGCAGTCCGTCCCCTTGGACCGACCTCCTGGCTCAGCCTCACAAACACAAGGAGCTGGCCAACTACTGCAGCCTGCTGCAAGAACATTACCACCAGAGCTACGTCAAAGGTGACCTCCCTCCACCAACTTACACTCAGAAGAGGTTCTGTTTGCCTAGGAATTATTGTAACTAGTAACAAATTCTTAAGTAAAATTCTGTCATTATCATTCTTTGCAGTGTAAAATTGCCGAGTCTAGTATTTACACCGTGACTCTGTAACTAGGAAATGGGTTTTCTTCAGATAAATATACTAGAGAGGTAAATATACAAATGAAATCATCTTACATAAATCAGCTTTTTAGATTTGGATGTCCATCTGTCCGTCCATGGTTGCAGGTTCTGCATTTTAGAAGAATGTTGGCATATATTTATCAGTATGCAAGAATAATTTGATGAATACGGTCATTTCTTGTAAATAAATGCATCAGGTCCCTGACTGAATTTTAGTAAAACTTTTTATACACTACATATTTTATACAAAAAGATGCAATAATGCAAAACGGAATAAACATGTTACATGTCAAAAGTGTTTTACATTGGACAAAAGGCATTAAGACAAGATGTAAATGAAACACAAGGGAATATACAGATAGTATAAGATAGATAATATAAAAGGCACCTAAATAAGATTTCAGTAAAATAAAATAGACAAAAAAAATAAGCTAAAATAGAACAAGACAGATTATACAATAGAATAAAAATGACACTGCAGTTACAGTGCAGAGGAAGATATGAATAAATAGTCCCAAATTCAACTTAAAATGCATTGTCAAACAGAAAAGTAAAAACTAAAACTGGTTTAAAAGAACAGGGAGTTAGAGCAGATCTCAAAATGTCTGGGAGTTTGTTCAAGATATACAGTGCATAAAAAATGAATGGCAATATTTTCTAAATCCTGCTCAGACATAATTCTCTCTCTGGATATAGTCATAAGGTGATAGTAGGCTCATCCAATCTTTGATTTGCTGATTTCACATATTCAGTGCTTGTATGGGGCCATAGTCATCTGGTGACATCATGACATGTACTGAACTAGACATTAAAACAAAGAGATCAGAGAATGGAGCCTTGGGAAAGTCCACATTCATGTAGACTCAGATGTGTACATACCAATCGGCACAAAGCGGCTCCTGTCCTACCAGTAGGATTCAAAGCACAGTGCCGGAGAGTCCCACACAATTTTCCAGTCTGTCTAGTAATATGTTGTGGTCAACCATGTGGAATGTAGCACTGAGTTCTAATAGTACCAGCAGAGAAGTAGTGAATTTTTGCAGTAGATCTGATGCCATGCAGTGGCAGAGACTATCAAGACAGCAGGAGAGAGATTTTAGATGTTGCAAGGTTATGTAGTTGATAACTGTGGCTAATTTGTGTTTGAATTTTGAAAATACAATTGGTTGATTAGAAAGTTGCACAGCTGCAGCTTCTATTTTTAAGGCAAAGCCGTATGGGAACTGTATTCTTGTGAAATACAAATGAAAGTCAGTGGCCATGTGGCTTAACTACTTGTGTGTAACACAGAATCAGTCATTTATTTGCTCACTGTGTTCCTCAGGTGTGTACCGCAGCCTGCAGCAGTCCTACAGCATCAGCTCACAAGATGTCCTGATGGCCATGGACTACTGTGAAGAATCCCTACAGGAGATTGACGTCACCTCCTTCCTGCACACCCTCTGTGGACACATCAGGGTGTTCAGGGAGCATGGTTGGGCAGGGAATCCAAAACCTTCCAGGAGCCCTGCCACCTTTATCATTGGAGAGGTTGAGGAAGACCGACAAGATGACACGGCTGCCATGGCCTCCTCATCCAGGTATGCTGATGACTGTGTATATATGTAAGATTCTGCACTATTTCTAGGTCAGCAATCGAATTTAGGCAACTTTGTGGCACTGACCAATTTAACTCCTTTGTACAAAAGGTCAGATTTCCTTGAGCTGTATCATTTTAATTAAGGTACACTACTCACAAAAAGTTAGGGATATTTGGCTTTCGGGTGAAATTTATGGAAAATGTAAAAATGTTAACACACAGTTGATATTATATCATGAAAGTAGGGCATTTAAGTAGAGGCATGCACTGGTGATTTCCTCATCTCAAACATTTTATAGAAACTAAAGCCAACAACAGTGGTGGGTATACCACAACAAAAAATGTCAGTGTCTCCATAACTTGTCATGTGTCCTTGAGCATCAATTACAGCTTGATAACGACGTCTCATGCTGTTCACAAACCAACTTATTGTCTGCTGCTGATGACACTCGGTGACACTCTAAGCTCAGTGGCCACTTCCATCTGAGAACATCCTGTTTGAACCCTTGCAATGGCGAGGTACTGTTGATCAATTGTTAGGTGTAGTCTTGGTCTCATGATGTCAAAATGTGAACAGCATGATGAGGAGGACTGTTTAAATACCAATTCTAATTGAACCAGGAAATTTAGTGGTCAATTCATGGATCAAATACCTGTTGTGAATTTTGCTGTTAAGCTCCTTGTTAGAGAACAACAACTTGTGCAAAAAGTACTGAAACATTGAACAGTTGGACATGTGCATTCAAAAGTTTACAGAAGGTCACATTAAGTTCACCTGTAAAGGTTATAATGCATTTTAGGCTCACCCTGAAATTTCACCCAAAAGCTGAATATCCCTAACTGTTTGTAAGTAGTGTATGCAATCAGATTCACTCAGGTGGATTTGATCTGCTCATCAGAAAGATGGAAGAGCATAGTGACATATACAATATAGTACGAATAACAGCATATACATGTCACGTGATAACTCACATATGTACCTGCTTATGTACAGATTTGCATATAAAATTACAAGGAGAAACTTCACATAGGAATCACAGCTCCCTTTAATTTTAATAGCATAAAAACTTACTACAGGCTAAAATGTTTAAATGAAGACTTCATTATACTTCATATTATTATGAAGTGTTATATATCAGATAAGATATTCCTTTATTTGTCCCACACAGGGAAATATGCATATTATATCATTATAAGCTCTGTTTTTCTGTCTATGTGCTTATGACAAATGCAGTCCTAGCCTAGGCCTAGGCATATATGTTTATTTTTTCTTTTTCTTTTTTTCTGGTCCAGCTTTTATGAGCTAACACAATTATTAATGTTGTAATATTTCTGTGAATAGTATTGAGATGGAGGATGCCAGTGAAGCTGAATCTAGAGGGAAGTCCTCTGCTCCTACATCTCCACTGATCCTGGATGAGTCCAAGACAGCCAAGATCGCAGAGTTCCCTCTATCACTGCTTCAGACACAGCCCAAGTGTGAAGTGTATCCAGATTTGCACAAAATAATACAGGTATTTTAGAATTGTAGGTATTGCCTGAAGACTTACAGGTAAAATGTAAATACTCTTTTCTTAATTTCATGTTTTTAAAGTAGACCTTGTTATTCCTTATAGATTCTCCTCTGAGTATTTAGTAAGTATATGAGTTAAGCTGACATGGTGAAACTGATGTCATTCACATTTAAACAATCCTTTGCCAGGATAAATTCATGGGGATTGTGTCTCAGTACTTCAAAACTGTGCCCTCCAATCCACACTACTTTTTCTACTGCCCATCGTCGTCCAAGAAAGAGGTGAGCTGGCAAACTTGTGTTTTGCATTTTCTATTGTTATCTTGTGTTCAGACTGATTGTGCTTTGCTTTCATATCTCATTATTGTTGACAATAAAAGTGAATATCAGAGATTATATTGAGGAAAAGGAAAAGGTTCTGGAGTTACATTGGCTGAGAAAAAAAAAGCAACCGAGGTATTTGTATTTCTTTAACCAAAGAAAAATCTAATCTAAGATATGCAGCCATGATTCCAAACAAGTGTGGGTGTGTAACTTTGTACTGTTACAGCTTTCTGTTGTGTCTATGTTTTCCATGGCATCCCAACTTTTTTTGGAATTGGGTTATAAATGAATGATTCCTGAGGGTGATTTGTGCATATGAATACCAATCAAAATTGTATGTGTCAGCTCTGGCTTGTAATGAGAAACCACTCTCACATCCCCACATAAAATGCTGCTGTTGATTAGACTGGATGAACCTTTGCACTGTGGTTTGTCTCCTCAGGAGGACTCAGAGGACGGTGAGATAGGGAGGAGACCCAGTGAGGAGCTGATGTCAGATGCTCAGCCAGCTACTGAGGACGGTGAGGATCAAGTTAAAAATTAATATTATTTTCCATCTGGTTTTTCACACTAATAATTCTGACAATTAATTCACACAGTCAGTTGAAATATTAATATAATCAGAATTATTCTGCAAAGTGATTCACAGAGCAATGACAAATTTAAAAAAAAACCCACAATATTACAACTGTAAGATCTCATTTCAGTATCAGAATTCCAAGTTTTATAAAACTTCCATCAGTTGTGTTTACCATTGTGAAAGGAACAGTTAACCAGTTGAGTTAAATCAGGATAAGTTAAGTTAGGGTCACAGTTTAAGTCAGTTTTAGTTTAGCCAATTTAGGACAAAAATTAAGAAAATCATTGCAGACTTACAATGTAATTATGTTTGGTAACTCTCAGCAGCAATAGAAAACAGAAGATAAAAACAGATAAAACAAGATAGAAACAGAGAAAACCAGGTAAATAAATATGATGAGGTAGCATCCTCTATCTATATATAATAAATAAATTGAATTGAATTGAAAATAAAGGCAGTTGAGTTAGGCAGGTAAACAGTGACAGTACAAACAATGAAGTATAAATAAGTACTGCATAACAAATTAGATGGTTAAAAACAATACAGAGACATGTGAGCAAAGAAGTAGTGTCCTCTATCTGTATGTAACATCTAAAAGACACGTATACATGGCAGGTAAACTGTAGCAGTGCAGTGTAACAGGGATTGAATGATGAATGAGGTACTTGTTATTACACACATTGTCATTGTCCGATATAAGACTTGCTATTGTGGTGTTGTCAGCAGACTTCACTATAGTGTTGGAGGAGTGGATGTGGGTGCAGTTATGGGTAAAGAAAGTGAAGAGGGATGGACTTAACACACAGCCCTGTGGTGCACCTGTGAACAGGATGAGGGCTGAGGATGTGTGGTTGCCCATTATGATATTTTGTGGTCTGTTAGTGAGGAGGTCCACAATCCAAAAATAGAGTGAAGTGGCTAATTCCAAGGTTGTTGAGTTTGTCTACCAGTTAATGGGGGATTATAGTATTGAAAATTATGCTATAATAATAATAGCATCCTGGCGTATGTGTTTGGATGCTCCGGGTGGGACAGGGTGGGCCAAGACAGATGAGGTGTATTCCTCTAAATCTGCCCAGGTCTTTTTCTACAGATCAGAGATTTGTAGGATGGAGTCATTTCCAGTGAGATGTGGTCTGATAAACCAAGGTGTGCAAATGTGGTGGTCATGTTCCTGGGATATTTGTGTAAAACTGGCCAAGAATTGTTGTGTCTCTGGTTGAGAAATGATCATTTCTTTCAAGTTGGGATAGTTTCGTCTTTCGCTCTGTGTGATTAAAGTGTACTGCCACAATCACAGTTCCCTCTGGATTATATAAAGATACAGTCAGCTCCATAAATATTTGGACATTGACACAATTTTCAGCATTTCAGCTCTGTCCACCACCACAATGGATTTGAAGTGAAACAATCAAGATGTGCTTTAAGTGCAGACTTTCAGCTTTAATTTGAGGGTATTTACATCCAAATCAGATGAACGGTGTAGGACTAACAGCACATTTTATATGTGCCCTCCACCTTTTTTTCTAACAGGTTAAATTAAGTCTGGTTCTGTTACGTTACGTAAATCAGATTAAGTCAGATTATTATCTGGCTGATGTAATATTAAGATAGGTCAACACTGACATGCTTGGGCTGCTGGAGACACTGGGCTTCTTTGACGGCTCGAACAACATACCTACTAATATTTTATCAGCTTGTCCTAACTCTATGAGAATTACTTATAAACATGATTTTGAATTGATGACATGTTTCTGAGAGTCAACCTTTAAAACATGGTTACATTTTCATATGCTTTAGCTCTGTGATTGCTGTTGATGATGCTTTATACACAGCATACTTCTTGAATTCCAGATCAGTATATTAGTGTTTTGTGAAATACTCTTCAGTTTATGTGATGACCCATAGTTGACATGAAATTGTGCTACTCATCGAGTGATGTGAGAATGAACAGTTTACTGTTGGTGTGTAGAAAACATATTGGGCTGCTGCATCATGACGGAGAGTGACACAGATCTTGTGGTGGAGTATGAGGAGCATGCAGGCACCAGCTCCCATGGAGAGGGTGAAGACCAGTCTCTTTCAGACTCCAACACTGTCAACCAGGACCAGGACTCCTTCAGCATCCTGGAGGGAGACTCATTACTGGAGGCTGAGGGACCACAGCTGGACATGCCCCCGCTGTTTGTTCATGTCACTTGTTCCGTCAACATGAAAAGCTGCCATGGCTCCATGCCCATACAAACACTGCCTACCTGCCTTGGTGAGTACAGCCTGAGAAGTCTGGCTATGGTCTTTGGATTCTTCCCATATTAGAGATGGCTTTAATCTTTATCCAATATTTGTTTAAGTTTAAATTTGACATCTGAGACAGTTGCTTTTGTTGCAGTGCTTATTTCAGTTTTGTGATTGCAGGTGAGATTATTTCCTGCCTGGAGAATGCTGAGGCCTTACAGTCTTTAGATTTGAATGAGCTCTCAGTCACATTAGATATTTTTGTCCTGACACTGCCTCTGGAGATTGAAGTCATGGCTGATTTCCATCATAACAGGTGAGTCAAACTGTGAGCAAAGAGCCAAAAGGCTTTTTTTGAGGTACTTTGTTGAGTTTTCTTGTGAAGCAAAAGTCCCGTTTATACAGCAAAATGCATTATTGAGGCCTAACAAACACATTGAATCCATTTCTATTCACATAAAACATTGGCAAAGATGTTTTTGAGACTCTTTTGGAACCTACATGCTTAGAATAAGTGTGATTGATGAGACCATTGTGTGGCATGTCACATTTCCTCTTTGTGTGCAGGTACACCTCAGAGAGCAGTGTGTCCCTGAACCGCTCACCAGGACAGCCCTCCTCCTATCGTTCTGATGAGGAGCTGATGGCAGTGTTGGACAGTCTGAGGGGAGCTGGTGGTGACGGGTGAGTTTGTTAAACACATATGCTTGTTCTACAGTACTGAGCTGGGCTTTCTTTGATTGAGTCTGATTCTGTCAATCAACAGAGTTTTCTGTTTTTCTGTTATCTGTCTTGTCTTCCATCAGGGTCTCTGGTGATTCCTTATCCAAACTCCCACTTCCTCACAAGTTAGCAATTTTGGCTACAATGGATGAGGTGAGTCTTATTCTAAATGTCCACTATCAAAGCAGCAGCACAACAAAACCATACAACAACTCAGGAAAAAGTCAAAATTGCACACAAGACAATTTATTGACCAGATTTATTTGCGCACATGGATAAGCCCTCTTGAGTTTTTTTTACTGACCTTAGCACAACATGTTTAGCCTCATTTGTTGGTAAGATTCTAAGAATATAAAAATCATCAGTTGTCAAGTTTTTGTTCTGACATTGATGACATGATAAATGCATCTTTTTAAATGAACATTACAGCTTTTAGGAGCTGCTACCAAGCTTACTCTTTCAGTCTTCTTGATATTAGAAGGGGTTTGTTTCTTCTTCACTGAAAACAATGATGTCCAAATTTTGCTGTTACTGTACATGCACAACAGTGATGAGCTTCTCTTGGTTTTGCTCTCTCTTTGTTTCAGATCCGCTGGCTGCTTGAAGATGAGATTGTTTCTGCTCTGCGTCACTCTCGGGTCATCAGCTCAGCCACGTTGCAGAAAGTAGCAGAGCATGTTTTGCGCTCCAGTGGTAGACCACGCTGTCACTGTGAAGATGTCCCGCTGCAGTTTGTCTTTGGGCCTGAGCAGTCTCTGGAAAAATTCAAAGAGGCAAGGACACATACACATACACACACACACACACACACACACACAGGGTCATGGTTTGGGATGTTTTTGGCAGAGCTTTAAATAGAAAATGCAGATGAAGACCATTTTTTTTCGTTTATTTTGAAAACAGAAAACATTTAATTTTGCCTGTAATTCTTACAAGAATGCTAAAGAATGATGGGGGCAAAACCTTACGTTCCACCTGTACTTTCCTGGTAGGCTTTTACTGTGAAACATCAAGTATAGCATTCCTGTTAAGAGGAAGTGTTCTCAGTAGAACGATAAGTATGCCACGACTCTGCTGTGGTACTTATGTAATTAGTATTAAATTTACCATGTGAGCCATTTTACTGCAGCAAGTTTCACCTCTCTTCACATTTTTTTTCACCCTGCTTGCATTGGGGATGAATTTGTTCATGCCGTGTTTTAAAAATGCGCAGTATTGTAATACTGATGCAGTACATTATATTGCTTATATAGTGTGGATTTTTGTGATCTTCAGAGCAAATTGTGTTCATCATTTATAAGATGAGATATACCCCCACAGTGGGGAAATTTACAAAAATGTATCTTTTATCTTATTCCCTTTAATCAGCCTTTGCTATTTAAAAAAATATGAGTTGCCTTTTCTTGGTACAGTAAGTGAATACTCAGTACTTGTCTGTAGTGGAACCTAATGGTATCAATGCTTTGTCACATTGTTGAAGTGTATGATTATGATGTATGATTGCATGTTGTCTGATCCTGCAGGAGTTTCGCAGAATGTCGTTCTCTGGCTACGTGTTGAATGGTGAACAAGACAGCTTCTACTACATGTCCCTGAGCAGACTGCACCCTCAGAGGATCAACGCCAACAAGAGGCTGTCTGAGAGCACTGCAGAGCCCCCACATCACACCATCCACTGCAGTGCCGGAGCACAGGTGGAGGAAGTGATGCTTGAGAGTGAAGCAGAGGCTCAGGCAACAGAGGCAGACAGTGAGGTCAGATACATCATTGCACAGGGATGTGCAGAGTAACAATGACAAACACTTGCAATCCACTTTAGTATAATCATTCTCAGTGTTAAGCTTTATTTTCAGTGACATATCTAGTGATAGTCCATTGTAAAGTTAGCTAAACGTTCCTGGGATCACATGCAGTACCATATAAGCAATAAAAATCGAGCTCCATGAAGCTATTTGACATCAGTACAAGCTTTAGAAAGTGGTTAGTGAAGGTGATTGATGTGATTTCGCACACGTCCCAACCTGATTCTAACTTGCCAAGCCATTTTCCTCTACTTCTCTGTTTTTTACAGATACATTTATAAGTGACAGTCATTTGTGATATGCAACACTGCCGCCATTTATAATGGATGTGTAAGCAGTGCATGCAAATTGCTTTTGTGGAATGGAATCCTGATTAATAATACTGCAAACAGAGCATACGATGTGATCAAATGAATATATCAAACTGTCACCTCTTGAGCTAAATCAGACAGGAGTCTGATGCATCTCATCTTGTGATCAATTTATTTACAAAATGACATTTTAATAGTTGTCCCACTCATTACATTTGTGGCCTTTACTGTGTGATCTAGTGTCTCTGCTCTTTTCACTGAAGTTTTATGGTTCATGTGTAATGCATTTTGTCAGTGATGGTAATCTTTATTTTTGATGAGGTGGCCCACCTCTGTGCAGGAAATTGAAGAAAACTGAAATATCCTCTCTCATGTTGCCACGGGAATGATTCAGCACAGATTATTTGGTCAAAACACATTTATTCCCTGACCTTAGATTCATATTCTTCATGATCCTTGTGTGTGTGTGTGTGTGTGTGTGTGTGTCCGTGTCCAATGAGGGTTGAATCTAGGGTAACTGAACTTGATTGTAGATACTTGAAGGCATTTTTTTCATCTCATCCATCTTCCATTCTAACTCACTGGCGTGTGTGTGTTTTCAGTTCTAAGCAACAGGAGTTAAACAGTCATGTGATGTTGAATTAATTCTTAACGGTTTGAGTTATAGTACATGCTATACTGTATGTCTATATGAAAATTACACTATATACATTACATTTTTACTTGAACTCTGTCCAACTGCAGAGTGAAGACAAGAAGTCCGTTAGCATTGCTGCTGAAGCTCCCAGTGACTCAGCTGCAGAAGCCAGTGAGCCAATCAGAGCCTTGAAGCCTGAGACACATGACACTCTTTCTCAGAGTTCATTTAGCATGGTGGGGGACAGAGGTCAGCCTAGTACCCCCCAGCTACAGCCTGAACCCTGCACAGAGCCAACCTCACCCCCTAAGACGCCGTCCAGTGTCAGCCTGGCTGAGTCCATGCAGTCAGCCTCTCATAGTGAGTCGAACAGACACACTGCATTCCTATAAAAAACACATCTTCTATGTATTACTGAGGGATTTAATTACATGCATTATCATAGTTGCTATACGCCCTACAATGGAATATGATGTCCGTCTGACAGTAATTAGGCCTTACAAGTATGATCATCACACTTTAGAAGAGGGAAGCAGTCTTGCCAGTAATGCCTCAATCACAGCTCATTTTCTGCTCCAAGTAAAATAAGCATCTTTTAATAGCTTCATGTGTTTAAGATTTGTATTGGAGCCTATCTGCAGTTGGATTGTTATCTCACGTTTAAATTATTGTTTTCTGTCTGCCAAAGAACTGCATGGGAATGTAGTGACAGAAATGTGAAATTGTCTTTCTTTAGGCGGTGGAAAACTCAGGCCAAGTCGAGTCCAGAGTGTCGTCTCCAGCCAGGGCAGTCTAGACTCAGACATGCGGGGTAAGTGCAGCACAAGCTTGAATGATGGTTGACCAGGTTTGAAGAATGAGGTGGTTGTTTGAGATCCTTCGGGTCATTTCTCACCAGTTTGTTAGTTTTACACTTAAAACAAAATTCAGGCCTATAGAATGAAAGCTGGCCTTGCAATGCAGGTTAATTCCGACACAGACACCTAGATTACTTTCACATTGTCAAAGCATGTAACCAGATGGCTGTCTTGTAATCAAGCTTAAAGAATTTACTGTCTATTTTTTCTAGCTGTAAGGAAACACCTCTAATGTTTTCACTTGGTCCAGCTGTAAATCTAACAGTTTGTGTGTGTAAGAATACATCTTTAGTATGTTACAGACCTTTTTCTCACCAGATTTTACTGTTTTACTGTTACACAATTCCAATATATAGTTAATCTTGCTCATTTATATTATTACTCTCTAACCGAACTAATTTCACGGTTTATCCTGGCTCTCCTGTACAAACAAGAGCAGTGGTATTTTTCTTTTTTGCTAGTTCTGTAATGTTATCCCTGCTGCTCACTGTCGCTACCTTTTGCAGCTCAGCTGTCTGTTCCACCAGTAGAGACTGCCCTCTTGTGGCATGTGCTGTGCACTACAATACATTGCCTCAAAACAGCATCTCTGTGTCAGTTTAATAGAAAGAGGAGAGTCTGTATGTTTGATTGTGTCAAACCTTACCTTCGGGATTTCTAAATACCCTGGTATACTGTAATTCTTCAAGACAGCTGAATGTCTCTGTACCAAGCTTAGATTTACGAGGAGAAAATAATGTGAACCAAACCAACCAGAGTGATACAGTAAGTTGCAGTGGTGCAATGAAAATGTTAGATCTGCAAGAGATTAAGCTCAAGATACAGTGTTAAATTTCATCCTGTGATTTTTATGTAGAGGCTGCTTGTAAATGCCATCATTGTAGTCCAAAACTGACATTACTGTAGACGGAGCAATTTGTGCTTTATATCTGTGTGAAAAACAATCTATGATCCACTGTGCATATTTATGATCAAGAACAAAAAGAGTCAAAAAGAGAGCAGTGGAGCCTGGCAAAGTGACTGCAATGTTAATAGACCCAAAGCTCAGACTGTAGAATACAAGACTAGATCATCTACATAAAATTAAATTTGGAGTGCCTCTGTATCAGCGCTCGAAATTACATTTTTAGTTGTTATTTGTTTTATTAGTTATTAGTCTATTATTCACACACATGTGCAGCCCTAGTAGTGAACGTTGAGGAACATCACTGATTTGCTTGATACTCAAAAACAGTATGAATGACTCACATTGATAAATCAGGCTGCCGAGATGAGCTGCGCCGATGAGAGAAGAGGTTTTTTTACTCATGCTGTTGTCATTTAATGTCTGTTACCAAGGTTTACAGACTTCAGATGACTTAAATAATAATGAAAAAATGTACGTGATGATGTTGCCATTTTGGTTGTTTTGCCTCTGTGATTTCGAAGGTTATGATGGTGGCAGCAGTGATTCTGAGTGTGAGAGCCCCACCTTGGATGAACAGGAGTGTCAGTCACCACTGATGCCCGACTTCTGGCTGATTGTTAAGATCCACCAGGACAGAGTGAAGGTCTACTCCCATTCCAGGTCAGACAAACCTCAGGAAACACTCCAAACACCACAGTTGATTCCTGCTATATTTATTAAAGTCTGTGGCCCATATTTATTAAATGTTCCAGCGTAGGATGTCATTTCTAACTGGTGTGTGACACATTTTTACTTATTTTTTAGGCTGAGAAATAAAGTATTGTAGCATGTGCCTTGGAAAGTCCCCCTATATTCAGCTACTATGATAAACTAAGAGACCTCATCATCAATATCAGTTTCAGCCTTTTGTAAAATGGTGATGTTGTTCACGCTCAAAGGGAAATGTTTTCTCCTTGCTGAGAGTGTATGTAGGAAGCTTTATTAAAAAGCAAATGAGTTTTAATTAAGGTCCAGTTAAAGTTTCAGCACAGTTGTTAGGATGAATTCTCCGATCACAGCTGGTGATTGGAACCCATTCATTTCTTAGGATTTTTCATATTTTTGCAGGTGCTTCACAGAAGGAAAAGAGGTCAGTGCTGAGGAGCTGGAGAAGAAGGAAGAAGACCAGGAGCTGCCTGAATACTTAGAACTGCATCAGATGGTGGTCAGGAAGATAGGTGAAATCTGCAGAATAGTCAATCAGGTAGTTACAGCAGCTTTTTGTTTTTTTAAAATACTTCACTACAGATGTTTTAGAAAATCATACAAATGAAGTAACATTGCCATCTTGTGACAAAATTAAAAAGAGAGAACATATGCTGAAAATACAAGTTGCAAAGTGTTTTCCTATAGATAGATTGGATAGATTTTCCTTTCTGCTTAACCCTGAAATCTCACTTGTAAGAGGATCAAAACTTTCAGGTATCCAAGTGCTTTCACAGAGTGCAAACCTATTGTACCAAACATGATTTGGTGTAAATGCATCTATGAAGCAGCTAATACGCATACTGGACATCAACACACTTATATGTCCACAATGTGTAGTTGCTTGTGAAATGCTTTGTTTGCGTGCTGCTCAGTGTCTCCTGTATGTACTGTGTGTGTGTATATGTGTAGCGTATGCTGCTGCAGGACCTACACGACAGCCACGTGTGTAACTCTCTGCTGGTGGCTGAGAGTGAAGAAGACATCTGGAAGAACGAGTCTCTCTACAGGCAGAAGCTCAACACCTCTGATGGTAAGTCAGAAGAAGATGCAGATAGTTTTGCTTTTTTTGTTCAGGTTTTGAGATTTGAGATTTTGAGATTTCAATTTCTGTGTATACCCTAATACAAGGTAGTGGGACGCTTTTAATAATTTGAACAGACCTTTAGTTTCTTCACTGATATCCCTCTTTACAGTAGTGTCTGTACGTATTGTATTTACATGCCTTATGTGTTTTGACTCTAACCACACAGATTACAACACAGAGGAGAGCTACCAGGCCAGAGATTACCTGGCAGCCACCATGCAGTTCATCCCTGGACATTTTGCCTGTGATGTGGTGTGGAGCACAATCATCCACATTCACCCACGCCTCAAGATGGGACCCAACATGGGGGTATCCAGGGGTGAGTGGTAGATCTGAACACTTGATTTTTTTATGTAATCATCATGTAGATAGATAGATAGATGGATAGATACTATATTGATCCTTTACTTTGGAAATGACTTTGCTATGTATGTATTGGGTTGACGCCCACAATGACTGATCAACTCTGCAAGGTGGTAGTTATTGGATATTCAGAGTCATGATTATTAGAGACAGTGTGTTTACTTCACAGAATTACTTAACATAACTGGTAGAGATTAAGTGGGTGGAGCCTAGTTTTGACCTTTCAGTGAGGAATCTGGTCTCTCTTTTTGAATATACAGAAAGAGAATTACAAATACTGTAACTGTACTGTAACAAACTGACGGAGATTCATTTAAACCCAAGTAAACATTAATATATTACTTGAAACTATTCTCCTTGTGTGTTAGATTGTTTGCTTGCCTGTAGATATTTTTGCATCTTCAGCTGACATGATAGTTAGCTGAGAGAATTTCAAGGTTATGTTAGAAATCTATTACAAGTTAGTCCTTTCGATGACCATCCCTAAAAAAGTGCAGTTAGATATCCACTCAAAGAATTTATTAGGAAACTATGTCAGGTGTTGCCAAAAAGGAGTAAAACTGAGGTCATAAGCAGCCTTTCTTTTGGACAAGTGAGGTTATGACTGATCTCTGGCCCAAAGATTTGGGCAGGGAAGTGAATGACTCAAGTCAGCTTACTCCCTCAGTAGCCACTGCTGACATGCCCTTGTACAAACTGCTAAACCCCCAACACCTGCAGTGGGGCTGGTTAGTGGACTGCAGTTAGGAGTGTGGTTGCGTTGTGCAGCTTAGTGTGTAACTGTGTTTAACTTACAAAACCTTTACAGTGCTTGTGAAGAAATTAAGATGCGGTTGCTGCTGGCTCACTGAACAACTTATGTCGTGTGCTCATTTAAACACAGGATCCAGTGCTGTTTAGTCATTTTATTGTGGATGATTCTATCTATGTACAAATGAAGAAAAAAAAGATCGCAGTAAATGTTAAATAATAATGTTAAAGTAACTTGTAAATTAGGTTGTTTAAACCTACATCATTTATGCATCCACATGGGTTCTTTCTTTCTTCAACACAGTAAACACAAGATGAATATTAGGTTAGTTATAGATTTAACAAGTTGTATGTCCAAAGTGATTCTCAAGCACATTTTAGCTACATGGCTCTTGTTTTGATAATTATGTAAATGAATCAACTTCTTCTCAATTAGTTGTGTTTTAATATAGTGATGATCCTCTTCAGGTTAATAGATTGATTTTGCCAACATGCTGAATATGTCAATATGTTTTTTGTCTCCCTATTAGCAATGCAGGCCCTGCGGTCTGTGCTGAACTCTTTCTGTGTGGTCAACAGGAAGAACATGTTCGTCTACCAGGAGCGTACAACTAAATCAGTCTTCTACCTCAGGTTAGACTTTCCTATCGTTATTCTCTCTTTGATTTATCACTTCGTTACTGGATTTCAATCTTTCTCTACCAGGGTACACATTTTTATTTTAAGTGTTTTTAACAAACAGTATCCTATGAACAGTTCTTTACTTGTAAGGGCTGTGAGAGGACTGTTGCAACACAACCGACCCGTAAACTTTATCCTCAGAGGATGACACTGAGTTTTGGGGAGATTTTTCCATCAGTCTGCTGGAAGTAAAAATCCACCCACAGATGTTCTTAAGGCAGCAATACAGTAGAAAGAAAATCAAACTGCTGGAAATTGAACTGCTGTCAAACACAGCATTGCTAGTAAACAACATTTTGTGATGCCCCGAGCCAGATGGTGGAACTTCCATATCATTTTCAACTGTGAGATTGGAGGAAACACTTCTGTGTCCTGACAGTCCCCCCTTAAACAGTTCACAAATTATTTCAAAGATTCAACAAGACCATGCTCAGTCCTGAAGTATTGATGTGCTGAGAACAGTCAGATTGCAGCACACATCACACTTACCACAATTTGAATTGGGCCACAAACAATTTGCTGCTGTAATTGAAATGTCACTTTGTCTCATCACTATGTCACTTTAGATTGCCACTTTGAACTAGTTTTTTTTCTTTATATATATACTTTATACTTTTATCTATTTGTATTCTTTTTTGTGCCACTTCTCTTGTGCTGTTGCGAATTTCCCCTCTGGGGGATCAGTAAAGAATTATCTTATCTTAAATACTACCAACTTAAATTGTACAGCCATGACCTTTTTTCAAAATCAAGAGTCTTACAGTATTACAGTTTTTTGTTTGTTTTGGTTTTTTTGCCTCTGTACTTTATAGCTTTTATATTAGTTAAAGCTAATAAATGCGGTAAGTAGTGACACAACAGCCACCATATGGTGAAGATACTGTTTAAATACCTTCAGATTGTCTGTCTGCCCCTCTTGTACTTTAAATAGAAGTGTGTTTGTTTCATTTCTGGGATTTTATTTACATGATATTAAATGGCTGTAGTCTTATTATTAAAGTAGCGTGTTTTATGAAATGAAACGTATATAGTTCTATTAAAAATACAATGATAGATGCTGACAGCCATTCTGATGTCATCTTCACCATATGGAGGCCATTATGGCACTTGAGATTTCTGTTAAATTGACTAAAACTAGTAAATAACACACTTTTTCAGCATTGTGTTCCTTCAGCAGACGTAGGTGTTCAGCAGATGTAAAATGTGCCGATCCTCTGTCACTAAGTGTTGCTGTTGCATCTGCCATTTTTTTCTCTTCTGTGAAGTGTTTTATTTCATCCGTAACACATTTCACAACAGGCTAAATCTGTCTCACATTAGTTACTCATAGGGAAGATTAGGTGTGTTTTTTTGCAACTAGCCTCTGGTCCCTTCTATCCTCTGGCCTCCAAGACTATTTGAAAATTGACAGTATTTTTTTTAGAGAAAATGTGTGTATGGAGATGTACTGTATATCGTACAATATATTAATTCTAAGCCGTATTGCCCAGCCCTACTTCAAATTATATATTTAATATGTGTTGTTTTGTGGCTGTAAACATTACAGCTTTGTCTTTAAAAGTCAGTTTAGTTTTCTTTTTGTAAAGTTGTGTAAATGAAACAGCTTAATACTGGTTTGTTCTGATTCAAGCCAGGCTTTTCACGATGAAGCTTTTTTATGAAAAACCCCTCTGGTAAGTTGCAGGGCCAGTTATCCAACCAAGCTTCTATTTAGCTGCTATTTTCTGAATAAGTGCTGTAATTTACATCGTTTTACTCACCAATAGTCCAACACTTTCTTGGAAACATTAGCGCATTAGTAAGGGTGGTTTTCAGATAGAGTGGATTGAAAACACTTGGGACAAACAAGAAAGATAAAAGAAGCAGAGATAATAAGTGGATGACATTTGATGCAAATGAAAAAAGTTGGAACTTGTTCCCAAGTATAGTAAGTACATGACTTTTACCAGCTCAGTCACAAAGACATCAACTTCCATACCTGTTCCTTGTGTTCATCTTTTCAGACTATGTGAAACGTCACTAACAGGGAAATACTCAGACGTGGATGGAAATCTCCACATGACTCGCTCCATTGGGCTTGCCAGGAGTCAAGAGCCCTTGTTTTCCGATGACCTTATGGTAAGTCCACAAATGGGTTTCCATGGCAACTTAAAGTGATGGCACATAGTGTCATGGTAACAGAGGAATCCCACAACCATAAACTGTTTATTGGATTGGGATGAGCCATCAACCACCAGAACTGTAAACACTACAGAGCAGCTTAAGTTCACCCAACAAGAAACTAAGTGAGTTTGTTTGTTCTGTTCACTGACAGAGTATCATTAACCTGAATATCAACACTCGGACCCACTCACCGACTCCAAAAACAATAAAACAAGCTCACAATGCACAAAGCTCAAGTTAACAGTGCAATAAGTTGTTGAAGGCTAAAGGCTCCAACAGCTGTGACGGTAAACCATGTATGTAAGAAATATCTGTCGCTGCCATTTCACTATTACTTAGAAGAACAAACAACTCATTGACAAATGCCACAAGACATCAACAAGCACCGCAGTACCTCCTCCTGAACTAAACAGTTTACAGCTCTGTTGGCTTTGTATCGATTTCTGGCTTTGGCGCTGCACACAAATCTCTTTTTTTTTCATCAGTTGGAATAATATCAGTGGAAATGTCATAGTGAAAAATAGACCAAATGTATATGTTTTCAGCTGTAATAATCCTGCACTTTCTGTAGGCTTTAGCGGTGCTAATGACTGTCAGTCACACGTCAAACAAGGTGGAGCAGTGTTCACTGTTTGGACCTGTTTTTCTCTGCAATGAAAAAGAACCAACCAGGCTTAAAACTCTGCATCTGAACCAGGAAATAAAGATCATATAATTCAAATAAAAAAACAAGAATGAATCAGTTAACAGCAGTTGGTGACATTTCTAAAATATGATGGCAAGACAATATACATAATTAGAACACATTAAACTACAAATTCATGATTTAATTTTCCTGTACTTTTACCTGGATGATATACTGTATAATAGCGTGTTCATGACGACCTTATTGATTAAACTGATTAGGAAAATGTGTTTGTGGGGCCTTTTAATAGATTTTTTTTTAAAATATAGTACCTTTCAGAAGTTGTTCTAATCCGTGTGCTTCTCTGCATCTTATCTAATGCACCGAAGTGGAAATTTAATTGTGACCCACCAGTTCCAGCATGTAGATAATAAGGCAGGAAACCATGGCATTTTCCCCTGCATCCCACTCAGATTCACTTCAGCAGGGGGTGATGGACAGTTCTGAAACCACTTACGTAAAGCAGCAGAAGTAATTCTCAGCATACTCCCACCATATTTCCAGATTAACCTGTGCCTGTGGAGCAGACAGGAACTGAGTTACATTAAGAGCAGTCCATGGGATTGGATTTTTCTGACTTGTTGTCTGCAGAGGCAGATGTTAATAAGTCTATTAAAATAGATACAGACACTTACAATGCCTACTTTTCTGCCATTAAGTAGAACAGTTCATTGGAGAATAAGCAAACAATTTTGGTATGTATTGACTAGAATGTATGATCACATTTGTGGATTATAAGTCCCTGCACAAATGATGAAACTATATTGAAGCTTACAGGTCAGTCCATGGAATTATTCATGTGAAGTGAAGTGCATGTGTCAAATTGTTGACATCTTTATTGTCTCATTCCTCAGAGCTCCAGGTCTTCTCTGGATGGCTCTCGGCCAGTTGGACAAGTAGACAAACACATCCTGCTGCTGGTGCATGGAGTGGGAAGCGCAGGTAAGAGCTGGGAAATATCAGGGACTGGGAATGATTTTAATTTCTTAGATTAGCAAAAGTAATTTAAAATTTGAATAATAAAATGACGAACCAGTAGTAACAAATCCAAGGTAAAACCACGATTTTTAGAATAGTAGGAGTAATATGAACTATTTTCTTTATTCCGCTTAAAACTGTGGCAGCAGAATTCTGTACTAAGTTTAACTGATCTATGGACTTTTTAATGCTACCTAAAACCATTATGTTGCAGTAGTTTCAGCTAGGTGAACTATCATTGGCATAGCAACAAAACCTACCATTGTGTTTGGTAACGTACACAGACTGGAAAAAGACCACTTTCAACACTTTCGAGCCGTGCCTTAAGGTCCCACCCACTGTTCTAGATTGCTTTTCTTAAAAAAAGAAGAATAGACGCAACAGCATGGTCACAACATGTCTCTGGAGTATCTGAGAAACTCAGGAGGATTTTCAACAAACACCACATCCCTGTCTTCTTCAAACCCAGCAACACATAAGACACAAGACAGAAACTGTTCCACCCGAAAGACCACACACTGTATTACTGTATGCAAGCAGTGAGGGATGCACAGACTTGTTTGTTGGGGAAACCAAACAATCATTAATCAAGTGCATGGCTCAACACAGACTCAACTCATCGACTCAGCAGTTTACCTACACCTGAAAGAGAAGGGACACTCAAAGGTCTTTCAAAGACAACAATTTATATGTTTTGAATAGGGAAGACAGATGGCTTGAAAGAGGAGTGAAGGAGGCTGTTTATGTCAAGGTAGAGAAAGCAACCCTCAACACAGGAGGAGGTCTACAACACCACTCATCCTCCAGATTTAACAACCATTCACACTTGGCCACATGTGACAACTACACTTGGCCTCAACGACTCTTATGACTATTGTTACGACAGCCAGGAGCACTAACGAACCAGGTGACATCAATGACCCAGACAACAACCCCACAGAGGTTAAAAACCTGGGACTCCCCGCAGCCAGTCAAAACTGAAGAAGCTCATGGGATGAGAGGAGAAACGTCAAGTATCTGCAACCAAGTCCAGTTGCCTAAGATTCAACCCTCCTTAGATAATTTAGAAGATATTGTACTTTTATCTGATGAAAAAAACCCATCGCTTTCCCTTTATCAGCAATGTATCAGATTTCACACAGCATGCTAGCATGCTGAACTAAACTGGTGAACATGTTAAACATTCCTACACTAAACATTGTCACAGTGAACACGCTAACATTGCTGTTGGTTTTGGTTGTTTTATTCCCTGATTCATTCCAAATCCACTGATCTCTCATCATTTTTACCACTTGCGTCTCAGTACCTCTCATTAGATGTGCAAGGAGGACCACGATGATCCCTGTGATTGCATGGCTCTGGAATCTTAGTATGTTTATCATCACTGAGAGGAAAATTGGGATGTTAATATTAGATAAAATACAGCAGATACAAATTCTGAAGATGAAATGCATATATATACTTACCATAGCTCTGAATGTGCTTCATTCAAAAATGGACATTCCACAGTGGTATTTACACAGTCACCCCCCATCTTTGAATAATTTGTAAGCAGTCTTTGCTGAGTTCCAGCTCTCTATGACTGTAGACAAGGGAGAAAGAAGAGTAAGGCCGATCATGCATGAATGGCAAAGCAGTTCTCAATAACTCCCTAACTGCCTTTGGCTAATCGTTGCTTGTGGTGTTATGGGATGAGGCATTTTGGAGCTGGATGGCAGTCAACACAAACGAAGGCCTGAAGCAGCGCTCGGCACTCCTCGGTGGAACGAGCTGGTGACTGATGCTGCTCCACTGCGCTGACAGCTTGATGAGGAGGGGGTGGAAACCAGCCAGAGTTGGAGACAGTGCTGCTCTCAGTAGAGTGTGGCTTGGGCCACTGACAGAGCAGGCATTTGTCATCTACTTCTCTCAACATCTTTTGTGATAAAAGGGTCCTGCAAAGGAGGTGTTGCAAATTAGACTCAAATTAGATACAATAGTTCACAGTTTGTCATATGTACATCATTTCAGTTGTGAAGGCTTGGATCTGGTCCAAACTGCACATCCATCTGGACTTATTACTATAGCTGTATACTAGAGCCCGACCAATACTGGGTTTTCAATGCAGAGACCAACATCAATGAATGAATGAAAAAGTTTGCCTTGTCTGTGGCTCTCAGCTCCAAGACCATTGGTCCTACTGAAGATGTGAATCTGAAAAAAATACAGCTCGCACATATATAGCTTTATTTTTTTTTAAAAGCCTCAGTATTTTCCATTTTCCACAACAGTGGACACTGTATTTACTGTTTTTAACAAATGTCAGTCAAACAGGAGGAAATAGTACACTAGTGCAAGTATTTGGGGCAGCAGGACAGTGTATGTGAAATGGAATAATAATATATATAATAATAAACTGCTGTCTGTTTAGTCTGTTTGCCCATGATAATGAAGGAACATGTCACCCAGTGCAACACTTTATTTAGCATATGCAATTGTTTTGGTGTGCACCTGGGTTTTCATGACATTGATACAATTAATACAATATACGATATATAGATATATATATATATAGATATACAATACGATATTGGCAGATTTTCATTTCTGATAAAGATCACCAAATTAGTTAGTAATTAGTAAATATGAGTACCACATGTAGTTAGCAGGGCATGTTACAGTTAAAAAAAAACTGGACAAACTATTTAATGGAGACAAACAGATCTTTGGCATTTCTGTACTCTAGTTTCTTGTGACCTTCGAGCCAACATTTATGCTGACACTGAAATATCTGCAACAAGCTATTATTTTCTGATGAATTGGCTCTATTTATTATTTATGTGTTGATATATTTTCTTATGTTGTAGCTTTTCCAGTGTTGTTAAACATGCTCACATACTTAATAGATGCATTTAATGTACAGCATGCCTTACATTATATATATTTAGTTTACAATTTAGTTAACAAATAGACACAGCACAGACAAATGCACACACAGGATGACATTAATGATGGTTATCACTATTTCTAGTGTCATTAGCTTAGATAGGCCATCTGCAAAGCCTTATGCTCGTAAATTATATTACAAATTAGAACACCAATATCAATCATTTACCGTGTGTAGTACTTTTTGGAATAAGATTGGGTGTTGGCAAGTTGCCTGGGCCATTAAGCCAACCACACAATGAAGAACACTAGAACAGGGCTCAAAGCAAACTGGATGGTCCATGGTCCTGCCATTCCTTCATCATAGTCTTGTCGAAGTGAGCCTCCTGTCTCCATAGATAATAAGTCTGAAGGAGTCTTCAAACTCCTGAAAACATTGATTCCACTTAACCTGTGTCAGCCTCATGCAGCAGCTGCTAGACCAGTGAACAGCTGGATCAGTAACTCTATGTGGCAGTCGGACCGTTTGTGCCCAGGTTCAAGGCAAAGGTTGCAGGCAAACAGGCCTTTATTCATGTTGCTGTACTTTGCTGCCATTGGTCCAGACATCAGCCTGATAACATTCATACTGTATGTGGGCCTTCCATAAAAAATAGGTTGAGTACCTCTGATGTGCAGACTTGCTGGAGCAGGCTGCTGTTCCTCCTGTGGATGCCTTGATGGCACTGTTGTACTGGGAATATTCCCCGGTCTTAAACAGGGATTACGTCAGCAGTTTTGCAGAAGCATGGCTTATTGAAATCCTGGTCTCCTCCGCTCACTGTACTTTAACTCAATAGCTGTATTGAAATCCTCCTTGATATGTATATGTGTGTGTCTTTGTAAAGTACACCACTATGGACTCTTTTGTCAGCAGAAAAAATGTTGAAGTCAAAAGAATACATAGCACTTTATATTTTAGCCCTCTGAAACATTAGTAAATCATATATGTGAACAATGATCAAATACTTCCTAACATTGAACAGCACAGTGGTAAGAACATATACGCTTTTTACTAGAAGAGCGTGACAGTTCATGCTTAACTTGATTAACTTCATGTCCATTCACTAGCTTTTTCAGGAGCTTTAAACCACATCTCATGTCTCTCACATCTCTACCGGGGGGGTATAGATAGCTTAGTTGTCAGTTGAAAGCTAATGTTAATGTTTTTCATAAATGTATACAATATTTTAAAAAGCAAATAGACAGATGTGTGGACAGTAGATGTGTTACTGACTTTTTTTTTTGCATCCGTCCTACGAAATATATTTGAATGCAATGGGGAAAGGGCAGGGAATGTTTAGGTTCTGATGATAAGCCATCATAAAACATTAGAAAGATGACCTATGTTGGATTTTCTGTTTCTGATTCTGGCACTGGAGAAGGGTGTTTCAGATGCTGTTAGACGATCCAACAAGCATTTGAAGCACTTGAAACACTAAAATTCAATCATATTTGTGATATACTGGCCGGATGGATTATTTATTTGCAGATTAAGGGTGACACAGAGATGTCTTTTAATTTTTGTTCAGGTCCAGAGATCACAGATGAGCTGGTCAAGGTGCTGCGTAAACGCCTGGATGAGACCACCCTGGACATCATCACTGTCATGCTTGTCAGGAACTGCAAGCTGACACCAGCTGATGTGGAGGTAAGATGCTCTGTTTTTTCGACTGTAATGTGTGTGAAAAAGGTTGGGGGAAAACAATTTAACAGTTTCAATTCATTTAAACACAATTTTTAATTTTTTTGAAATACAAGTTTTTTTTTCTGTCTTTATTTGTAGCTGGTCTGTAGTTCTGTGTACATGAACTTGTGTAATTCAGTGAGCAAATTGCGTACCCTTCCAAAATGATGGATTTTATTCTCACTGAGGCAGCCAGAAAGCTCTTGGATGCTCTCATGCTTCTGAAAATTGCTGTAGATAAAAGCCCTCCCCAAATGTTGTCTGTTCAGTTCATTCAGCCATCTGGATCTCCTGCCACTGAGGTGATGAACTTCAGCCTCCCACAGTACTGTCTTCCCTGGTTGCCTGCTGTGGCTCACTACCTCAGACAGAACCTCCTCATCTTCCTGCATGTACCGAAGTACACCGACAGCAACACAGCACACCACTTCAAGGTAAAATCCAGACTGATTTCATTAATGCCTGGACAAGAAAAGAACTAAAATTTTTGATATCAAACCTTTTTTTAGGGTACATTCAGAGGCCTGAATGAGAGAATGAGCTAGTTAACTTGCTCACTCACAAGAAGAAATAGTTTGACACATGGGAAATTCCATATTCACTTTCCAACTAAGAGTTTGAAGATTGAAACAACTCTCATGTCTATGCATTAACTCTGGAACTAGCCCTAGGAATTAATTAGCTCATCTTGTCTCATACCATAGCTGAAATCATGAGGAAACAGCTGAAGTTCAAAAATGAACCTATGCCTCTAAAGCTCATTAATTAAAATGTTATGTCTCTGTTTAATCCATGCAAAAATGTTATGTAATATAAATATGTGGACTCTTCGTTCAATGGCTATCAGCTATTTGTATAGCTCTAACTCAGACATGATCCTAGAAACTGTTTCTGCATGTGCAATGTCTTAGCTGCATTGAAAAAGTCTGTGTAATAAAAAAACAAAGTAAACAATAAGTCTGACTTTGCATAGTCCTCCAACAACTTTGATTGATTTGTTGACTTGCAATAAGTCATTGCTGCTTGCAAATCAAAAATACCTCCCTGCACTGAAAGATGACAATTTGACATATGCAAGTGCACTGCAAACAGCTCTGTTTAAAGTGATCGGGATTAAAATTGAATAAATCCTAGATATAGGAGGCACCCAGCTCTGCAAACCTGGCAGAGACTAAAATCATTTTGACAAGACTCATTGTGATGTCTGAAATAAATGCTGACTTATGTGGCTTGAGCATCCACAGCTGATTTGCTTTCCTGTCCTATCTGCAGCACTACTTTCATTTGAGCAGTGACTTGGCTGACGGTGATATCTACCTCTACAATAAACCTGGAGGCCAGGGGACAGGAGGCAAAGGTAATCACATTCTCCCTGACCAGCATATACCCTCAGTACCACCAGGCCTCAGTCATCCTGTGTGTGTGTGTGTGTGTGTGTGTGTGTGTGTGTGTGTGTATGTGTGTATAAACATCTATGTTCGTGCGGAAATGATTAGTGAATTAATCAATTAATTAACAATCAACTGTTTTGAAAATCAAATCAATGAATTTTCTATTCTATATCATTGCAATTTTTGCAACTTAGGACTGGCCCTAAAACCTTGCAAACTGGGGCTTCCCGTCTTACTTGCATTTCTGCTGCATTTTGCAAACTGTGACAGTTTCGCAAACCATTTTGGATATATGCCATTAAAAAGGCAAAAGTAGGGCCAACGCTGGGGGGCAGCTAAAGGCAACTCTCAAGCTATGCCACAGTCCTATCCTATTTTCCAGAGTCATGACCTGTCCAGAAAAACTGCAAATATACCACATTTGCTCCCCGCATCGGCACATTTCAGCTTCTGTTCCTGGACTAGTTCTTCTGTCTGTTTGAGGCGTCTTGTCCTGTGGATGTCATTTCATGTGAGTTGATGCTGTGAGTGACTTTGACACAAGAGCGAAAGCATGTTGAACCACTTCACTGTTTTTTTGCCTTTTTGGTTTGCCACACGGTGGGCAATTCGAACCTTAGTGTCTCTGTAATCTTGTAGCTTTCCCTGTGCTGCACTGTTTGGCTGTTTGTTGTGTCCTCATGTCTGCCAGAGAGTGAGAATTATTCTCATCCACTTTTCAGTTTCTAAATGCAGCTCCTTCTGAATGGCCCCCTTTCTCCGAATTCTAGTGAGGACCTAGTTTGTCCAACAAGTGTCTGCTACTGTTGTTCAGGCAAAACCCAGATTCCAAAAAAATTGGGATGCTGTATACTTTTACTAATCCTTGCTGACAAATGCTGAATTGAAAACGGTACAAAGGATTTTTGTAAATATTCACTCATTCTGAATTTAATGGCAGCAACATGTTTCAAACAAGTTGGGACAGGAGCAACAAAAGACTGTGAAAGTTTTGGACTGATCCAGAAACACCTGTTTGGAACATTTATACAGTGTCCCAGCTTTTTTGGAATCAAAGTTGTATAGGATGTTCTGGTTTATACAGTTGCAGTAGTATATTGGTTGTTACTGTTGTTGTGTTGATTGTAGTTGTCCTTGTTGCAAGACAACACATCTGTGTGACCAGTCACAATTGCCAACATTGTTGGCTACACCTGAAAGTACCTGGAACTTGTAATCACTATCACCTCCTGAGTGTTTAGTTCCAGGACCTGAAAGTAGAACCCATGACAATGGGTTCAATTCCTGCAGTAGAAACGGCCTAAATGTGTCCACATCTGAAACTGTTTACAAAAAAAAAAACAAAACAAAACAAAACAAAAATATTAATCAGGAAATAAAATGAATCTCACTGGATCACAAGAAGAAAGTGTTTGAAAAAACATTTGTACTCAAACCATGTTCTTCTTATGTAACCTGGAATCATCCTCTGTTTTTTCTTTAGTCTTTGGTTTTGTCCCTTAACCTTTTTTAACACATTTTCTTCCTCACAATATTGATGTTAGATAAATTCTCATTGTTTTCTATGAGCGAATAATTGATTGGAAACATTGCTGTAATGTCAGGCTTTGGTTTAGTTGTAGAGTTTTTCATTGGCACCTCTCCCCTGTTGTTAAGCTGCTGATTTGGTAGCAGGATGATATCGTAGGATATGCTGACAGTTTAGTTTCCTATTTATAACTCCCCACATTAAATTCAGAGCATGTTTTCCTTGTCTGGCACAACAGAAACTACTACACTCTTCTTCTCTTGACTGTGCTCACAGCGCTAATTTCTTTGATGAGCGTCAGCACCATTATTTTCCTCTGTCTTCTCATTGTCTCACCAGACACTTCACATATTTCTCTATCAGATAAAATTGGCCTTTTGTTACACTCACTAAGTTGTTTTCAGCCTAATTTGCTCTCCAACCAGAGATGGCCTGACCGTTGAAGGAAAGTATTTAAGACTGTCTTGATCATTATATGTGACTTGTTGACAGCTGCACAAACAACATACAAGTCAGGCTCACAAGAGATTTGTGTGACTAGCAGGACGACTTCTAGCTGCTGTCCTGGGTTACCTGTCTTAAAACGTGGTCACTCACTCATGAATGTGAGGTGGAGATGCGAGTGCAGTATGTAATGTCATACTTGTGTGGAAATTGGTTTGCTGGGTTTTAACAGCGCCTTGTCTAATTGCATGCTTTTATACAAATCAAGATTAAATGATGTACAGCTAAGCTCTCTGTTGTGTGACTTTCCCTCTTCATTTTCCCCCTTAACGTCAGAAGTGATTGATGCCACTTTATATTGCAATAGATTCTCATTTATCAATATGTTCACGTCACATCTACTGACATTTTGAAGTCAGTCAAAGGGAGTGCTGCTGCTGGGATCAGCCCTGTGACTGAAAGCTTACCCTGTTCAATGAAAATGCAGCTGTGTAAAGCTCATAAATAACTCCCACCAAAGGGCAACTAATCGTGGATGTGAATGATGAGTTTACAGAATGACCCTAATTTAAGTTTACTAATAATTTTGTTATATACTACCTTGGATTGCCATTTTAGCTTAACACCTGGCTCTTAATTACAGTGCGACATTTTCATTTGCAGAACACATTATTTTAGGTGGGCTGGCTAAAGTTGGTTTGTTCCATTAAGCAAAAGCAAATAAAGCACATACAGTCAAGCTGTTGTTTACTTTCAGTGCAGTAAAAAAGTATTAATCAGAGGTGTGGACTCAAGTCACGTGACTTGACTGTGACCAATCCTGCCATGAGTTTGACCTGCCTCACCTCTATAAAAGTTCTAAGTAGGAATAATGCTTTTATGGCAAACAGCTACATATATACCACATGATTGCTTTAGAGTAAATTTGCCAGTAGATCAGGATTGTGGTTTTACTGGACCAGTACCAAACGTGGATGTTCATGTGCATGAAAGTGCAAGCACACGGGCGTCCAGTAAACCATTCCTGGATTAAAAACGATTAACAAAGCAACAACTCCCATGACTGTTCTATCAAACAGTGTTCTCCAAATGAAAAAATAAGACTGTAATTTAAATGCATATTTGAATGTGTTTCTGCCTTGGAATTGAAGTAACAATGAACAACTCAGTTAACAACTTAAAATACAGAGCTCTTTCCAACTGCAGTGTGCTGGGTGCTCTCTGGGGATTCTCTTCTTCTGTCTCTCCTTTAAATGGCCCCGCTGTCCGTGTCATATCTTAAGCATTGAGGCTGACATAGGGAGTTTGTTCCTTGCTCCTGTACTCATTTGACTTGCTGTCTAACTGCTTTTTAATTGCTGTGCGGACAAGCTCTGACTCCATGTCATTAGTTTTAGCAGCTGCGTAACAAGATGCTTAAGTTATGCGATGTTAACTGATCCCAGCCCTGTGTGTGAAGCATCTCTGTCGGACAGCTGAAGTAGTGTTTTGGCAAACCGGAAGATGTCCAGGCTCTCGCCTGTTCAGCAGCTAATTAATGAGGTGTTTTCTGATGATGCCACTGCACAGTACAGTGAAATATGTCTGCTTAATCCCAGCGGACATACTTAGACTTAGATTGATGACGATATTTTTTAAAGACCAGTATAATTGCAGACCTTGACAGTGACAGGACAAGAGACATTTATTATATAAAGACCATGTGTTTCTGTGTGATAACATGGCGATCCCTCTCCCAACTGGTATGGATGAATTGCACCAATAAGATAAAAGAGTTGAATGAACCTCTGCTATGAGAAGAAGAACCAGGTGGTAACTTGCAGTGTAGTGGTTGTAGGGTTATACTACATATGACCTGTGATCACAGCTACTCCAGCTAGTCAGCTCTTCAGTTAAAAATAGTGTTAAAGTGAATTTTAGATTTATTGATTAATTATTAAACGACCACAACATTAAGCATCTAAGCTTACCGATGCTGACATTTGCTGTTTAGCTGCTCAATGGAGAATGACTGCCTGCAGTATGATTTTGGCATCCCACTTTTACCTAGTGGATGTTTGTTGGGTAGCTCATTCAGCAAGTCGAGGTGTTATAAGGGACATACCCGTGCTTGTGGCTGATGTTGCTAATGTAGGTTGGTCAGGCTGTTAGTCCTGTCTAGTGTATCACTGCAAAGCGATGTTACTGCTTTATGGAAATGCAATTTGAAATGAAATGAAAATACTCACTTAGTTATTGGTTGCTGCAACCATTCCTTTGGCCCATGCTGGCTGTGAAGTGACTGGACTCAAGCGCAGCTCTACTGTGAGAGATTGGGGACAAAATCCACAGTTGTCATTCCATTTAAAAATGCTTTCAAAATTTCAGTTTAAGTTAATATGAGGCTTCAGCAGTAAATAAAGTGGGTGTCATAACTGGAGTCATACTCAGGTTGTATGAATTTGTGAATTTTTGCCTCTCATGAGATTGACTACTGAAGTGTTTTTTTGTGGTTTGTGTTAATTTGACACTGACACTATACCAACTGTACAGAAGGTAGGTATAAACCCACCTAGTAATGTTCACTGATCTCACACACGTGTTCACACGTCTGTCTGTATTTTAGCCTCAAACTTATTTCAAAACTTTCTTAGAACTCCAATTCTTTCCCCTATTTTCCTTCAGACCCCTCTCATATTTTTGTTGATTTTGTTGTTTTTTGTTTTGTATGATCATGAACTGAACTCGTAAACACTGACGTTAAGTAGAGTTATGCTGTAGTACAAAATTGGCAACATTAGTGCCCCATGTTAGCTTTGGCTGACCTTCAGAATGCCTTTTTGCATGAAACAGTGACTGTGGATTTTGTCCCATATCTTTTACATGCGGTCACCTTAGGAAGCAATTACTTCTCAAACTCTGAAATCCAAACATATCCTTGTACACAACGACATGTAGAATTACCCCAGTGGTGGTATCATGTAATACACTGTTGCAGACTGAACCTACATTGAACCTTTTCTCTTTAATTGGATTTTCCAATTAAAAGGTCAATCTGTGGCATGTATTGTTGTGGAAGTGGAAGAAAACAACAGCACATGAAGGCAAAATACATACCTGCTCTACACACAAGAGGTCCTGTGAAGATTTGAACCTATGACCTTTTTGCAGTGCCTTACAACTGTCAGCCATGCTTGGATTTAATTGATTATAAATCAGATTGGAGGTGAATAATTGTTAATGGTACATCCCTAATGCTGATCTCTGGGTGTCTCTAATGTTGACCCAGGTACCATGTCGGAGCTGGTTCAGCAACTCTTCCCACCTTCTCAGTTTAAAGGTACAACCGCGCCTTCTTCTGTCCCCTTCACAACTTTTGACGCCCATCGTGTTGACTGAAGCCCATGCTGCTGCTGGCCCCATGTGCCCTGCTCTTGGCCTTTTTTCTTTATAGCATTTTTTTGCAGTGCTGTACCTCCTTTAGTTAAGGCTTGCCTCAGCATATATGTTTTTATTAGAGACTGTATTCATTATTGAGTTGCCTGTAGATTTGGCATGGACCTCCAAGGTGCACGAAATGTGGTGTTTCTGGTGTTTGAGCCACTGTTTCCTTGCTGTTATTGTAATTCTTTTTTTTTGCTGCATTGACTGCTGCTTCAAATATCCCGACACAACCACAATATATATTTTAAATACACTGAAGATAGAATTCCCTCCTGTAAATATTTCAGTATCAACCATGCGGAAACATTTTGAGCCAACTATACTTATTCTCTTTGGACATTTAGGGCTCTATCTTCATGGTGCTGCTGAACACAAGCAGCACTCCAACCATTTGATGTCTTTCTGACCTTGAAACTCTCTTTGCCCGTCTGTGTGGTATTTTGGTGCCCAGCACAGAGTGCTTGGCGCACAGGTGGGAGGTTCATTCAAATGAAGCAGAGCGCTTTTGGCGGATATGGGGTCTTAGACATTGCAGCGAGAACATATGTTGCAGAACCACGTCTGTTTCTGGTGCAAAGTCACTCAGCTGCCACAAACAAAATACTAAGAGCAAAAAATGAATTATTCTTAGAATACAAATAATCCATTTTAATCAAACACCTTCCAGCCAGCAGATGTGTTTAAATCATGTAAAATGAATGTTCTTAAAGCAGGAATGGCAATGAATCAGTCTGAATTTATCTCTAAAAGAATGAGTGATTCATACAGGATCTGTTTTCCTCAGCTGCTTCATACTGTATAAAAAACTCATCTTCAGTTCGTTTAATGGCTGCATGTTGATAAATCTGCAACATGATTGGAGAAGTGCCGTGCCACTGCTCAGTGCCATTACACATGGCTGTCCACTGTGTTTACCTTCATTAAATCACATGCAAACGACAGCAAGCTGCTACAGAGTAATCCCATACAACTGTACACATATGAGACAGGTTGGTTATAATTTAGTATTCTGCCTATTTATGCAGTAGATATCATGCTCATTAATCCAGAGCGTCACTGCTTTCTTTCTTTGCAGTTTTTCAGCATTTCATATTTTATTCTTTAAAAAAAACCAACACCATCTGCCTCTGTCTCTTAATTTATTGAGCTGTTGTCGTCATGCTTCCCCGTGATTGGCTCAGATGTTTCACCGCAATGACACCAGTGATGTGACTGAGTATATTTATTAATCACTACGCCCTCTGATCTTTGAGGATCATTCAGATTCATAAACAGTATACATTATAAACACAAGCAGTTATGAAGAAATATTTAAGATTCTGCACTATTTGACCAAGCTAATTCTTTTGGTCATATAGAATGGAGTGGAGTATCCCTTCACATTGAAGCATGCGTTCAGGTGACGCTCAGATGGATTTGATCTACTCATCGTTATATGTTATAAATATGGCTGTGTCTTAAGTTTCCAGCAGATCTTTGCTTACTATGTCGCACTGTGATAGTGGAAAACATCAAAACTAAGTGAAAGTGTCAAATTGTTATTCTCACTTTGCAGAAACTGGATCAGTATCTAAAGCATGATATGATAAGATAAGATATACCTTTATTCGTCCCACAGTGGGGAAATTCACAGAAATTTACACATGATCAGGCAGACCACAAGTGACCACTCCATCAGAAGATCACTCCGTCAAGATTAGCTCCCTGAGAGAAAAGCAACTTCATTATAGATACACCAAAAGTACTGTTAAAAGAACGGTGTTTTGTAGTGGTCTCTGGTGGACAAGCATCAGTTTCTAAACCTCTTCTCAGGGGAGGAAACAAGGCCAAACACCAAACCTTTTTACTGATGAATCCAGTTTTGAGATTCATGGCAGTAACAGAAGGGTGAACCAAGGAGACAAACAGGACAGAGAACGATACTGCAGTGTATCAAACTGACAGGGAAACATGGAGGTGAGAATATACAAGTCTGGGGGTGTTTTGCCTACTCTCGAGTTGCACCCCTGCACCAAACCAACTACACCCTCACTAAGGAGAAGTACCACTCTATTCTTCAGAGATATGCTATATCCTCTGGATGTATCTTTGTGGAGAAGGATTCAGGCTGCAGCAGATAATGACCCCAAACACATCTCAAAGCGTTGCAAAAACTATTAGGAGACTGAAGTAGACCAAGGAGTCCTGACCGTCATGGAGTTTTCTCCACAGTCACCTAACCTCAAACCCACTGAATATTTTTGGGGGCACTTAAACACTGAGAAAGTCAACCATTCTGTGACATCACAAGATGTTCTTTGGAACATTGCCAAATCCTGCTGGCATAACATGAGTCACCAGGTTTTGCACCAACTTGTGGAATCCATGCCAGCTCTCGTGCAGGCTGTCATTAAAGCAAAGGGGAACATACCAAATACTAAGTTTTTCTGAATTTCATGTACATTTTTAAAGGGTCACCTTTTCACTCAAATTGTTCAACTGATGAAAAAATAGTATTTTGTTCAAAACAAATGCAAAATACAAGTGTCTTGACTAATGGTCTCTGACTTTTGTACCCACTGTATATTCCACTTAACTCAGCCCTTTTGCACTTGCACAATTGGAATAGGGCTTGTTGAATACCCCTAATGCAGGTTTAAATACATTACTATTGGATGTAAAATAAAGAAGACCCAAATAATTGCCTCTCCATTTAGATTCTTTTTGTGTTGGGTAAGGCAGCAGTTTATGATTTCTAAAAATGTAGTCTTTTGGAATTATCAACCTATATGTGTTCATATACTGTATAGGAATGGCCAGGATAGCCTCAGAGTCATAGAGTAACGCTCTCTGTGCTGGAAGAGGTTCACCTTGAGTCACATGTTGAGCTTCACGATTTTTATTCAGCCCATTTGTGTTGTAGCAATCGTCAGCCTCATCTCCCAGATTGGCACGGTCAGCTATCATGAGCAACCAATCACAAAGGCCGGATGGGATGGATGGAGTGTGCTCAGCTCTATCCTCACTAAACTAAAATTGTCAAAAGTATTCGTCCTCTGTTTGAATTGGAAAAAACCCCCACAAAATTGTCCATTTTAAAATGCAGATTCTCTTTGATACTGTGTTGTTGCTTGAACTCAGCTTGAGCTGTTTATACAAATAATGTTGTGGCACTAACAAGTTCCTTAACAGAGGTCAGGACATTTTGCCTCGTTCCTCACCACTTGAAAGTGCAAAACCGCGAGCTTCTATTGTAAGGGCTCACTGTGATCAGGGGGTTTGCTTATGGACCTTCTGTGTTCTGAATTAATGCAACCTCTGTCCCTGCCTTTTGTTTCTGGTCTGTATTTTAATAGTTTCAGCTGTCATTGGATGTAATTAATGGCCACGCTTTTATCCACAGCCACACTGAACACAAGTGCATTTGTCAGTGCAACAGCTTGCTGGGTATGTACAGTTTACACCATTTCAGCAATGCTCCGTTCAACCGTTCTTGCCGACAGGGGCAAGCCTTTAAGCCTAGATATGATGGTTTCTTTATTTGGCAGTCCATCAAACTAAACCTCTGAGGAAAGACTCCCTTTTGTCTTCTCCGTTTATGAATGGTTTCCCATGTTTCACAGTACACTAGCTACACACACAGCTATGCTCTGTGGCCCAATGTTTCGAAGTACACTGTGTTTTTTTCAATTTTGAATGTACTTTTGGGTTTATTTTTGTTAAGTTTCTGAACAATCAATTCAGTTCCTTTACATGGCAATCTTGGGAAATTTCTATGTCAAATGCATTTGTTCAAAAGCTTCCTTTGGTGGCAAGTATAATAGGACCCCCCCCCCCATGCATCCCATGTATGGTGTTGCTTACTTATTGATCACAGTAATAGCCAGTGTCAAAGCTAACACATCCAGCAATACTGTCTTACACAAGCAATGTTATGTGGCCGCTATATTATATGGTGAAGCATGTGCACAGCTGTAATGTGACAAGGAACTGAAGTATCAAAGGATCACAAGTGGATATTAAGACTCTCCTTTCCTGTTAGGTTATACATATTTTACATCTATGATACTGTGACAAAACAGAAGGATAGGATAACAGACATAAAAACAAAATATCATATTCCAAATGGATATTTGCCTAATAACCCCAAGGCTATATATATGCTTCTCTGTCAAGGATGCTTGTATGATTGTGAAAGAAATATAATAATATATAATAATTAAAATTGGAAGTTGTAGAAATGAAAAATCTGATGAGCTGACTTGTTGGTCATTTTTACATAGTCCCCTATTTTTCCAGGTATTGCCTGCATCGCCCTCTCATTTGTGGACAGCCATGGTCGTCCCCTTCAGGTTCCAGCTCAGGACTATGCCAGACTGCAGAGATCAGAGAACTGCACCATCCCCCTTCATCCAGACCATTTTGATGAGCTGACCACCGTGGGTAAAGTGTACTCCATCAGCGTCAGCTCGAGTACAGGTAAACACAACACTGAGCAGTAGTAGCCAAACTTCATTTGGCCTGCAGGTAGAGAAATTAAAGTGTCACAGAAGCAGAACAGTACAAAAACAGCTGAATAGTGGAGTTTAGAAAAATACCATATACAGTGCAAAGCAGTACTTAAAACATAATATAAAAAATATAGCATTGCATTTAAGGAAGACTGGAATGGGAATATTTCTTAAAGAAAGGATGCAGAATCTATAAAGACGTCATAGGTGACTTAAAATGACCACTGCAGTGTTTGATCAGAGTAATCCTTCCGCTGTGAAGTGGATGTATTTGAGCGGTTGTTGCACCACAGAATGGTGCAGTTTTTAATCAAAATGTAGCAGTGTTTAATCTGAAATCACAGAAATTGCTTGCACAAGCAACCAGCAGTCCAAACAATGCAGACTTAGGGGCACAGAGGTAAAAGTCAGCTGTTACTATGGAGAGTAAAGATATGAAGAATGTTTGAGGGCTTGCTGTGGAAATCAATTGGTTTGCCCTTAAGGAGGCCTTAAATGTGCATGGAGCTCCAAATGGACCACAGGAGAAAAAAATCCCCAGGGAAGATGAAAGAAATCTATAGGGGTATTGAAATGAAAAAAGTTCAATTACCGCGCTCCTTTTTCTCTGTTGCATCTAAAGTATTTGTAAAGCAACTTCCAGCAATTTAGTATTGCATGGTTGTGAAGTTGGTCCACTCATAAGATGCAGTTTTGAAAAATGTTGTCTCACTTCTATATCTTGACTTTTAGTCCTTAATGTCCTTAATGTGGGATAAATGTTCAAAATGTTCACTTCTGATAATGCAGTTTTTTATTGTACATTTTCTTTAGACGCTTTTTAGTTGCTGCTGTCCCAACTTGTTTGAAAGGTGTTGCTGCCATCAAATTCAGAATAAGCAGATATTTACAAAAATCAATGAAGTTGATGATAAATATATGTTCTTCGTACTGTTTTCAGTCAATTATATTGTATGTCAAGAGGGATTAGCAAATTATTTATGTTAAGCATTCCAGCTTTTTGGAATTGGGGTTGTACAGCTGTTTTCATCGTCTAAGTAGTATTAACCAGGACAACTGATTGATTTGATTTGTGAATTCAGTGCAGTTCCCCTTTAGAATTACAAACTCATTTTGCAACAGAGAATTAGATCTATTCATTGTTTTTCACATTGTTCTCTATCTATCTTGATAATCACATCAACATTGTATTTGATTGTGTTACAAGGTTACAGCAAGTGCCAGGAGTCCTTTTATTGTATAAACTGCACTAATTGGATGGATTACTAAATGGATTAATTACAGTCATAAACGTCAAGCTGTGTCACGGGTAACAGTCTGGCTGTTAAATTTAAAGTCTAAACATTAAATGCACCTAAAATTGAATTGATTAATGACTAGAGCTGTGTAATATGAAGAGATTTTAGTTCCTGGAGGCAGAATTTGTCAATGTGACACAGCATCACTGTGTGATAAATCAAAATTAAATCTTACTTTTGGGGTCCTATTTATCTATTTGTATTAATAAAGTGTTGGTCATACTCTGTCTGTACAGAAAAAAAAGATGAATAAGACTCAAGGTGTTTGGTTTTGGGCATTAAAATAGAGCCATCCTTAAATGTTGGGTTTAATTGTGGGTTTAATTCATTAAAACTTTACTGCTCCGTGACAATGATAATACATCTTAATTTCCTGTTTGTGGACTGGCTGAGCCAGTAAGGCAGAGCCTGACAGAGAGGGAAATATGGATTATCATGCCTTGTACTGTCTATGTGGTATGTCATTTTGTACAGTTTATAGAACATGTGTTCTGTGTGTTCAAACATCAGTATATCATACTCAGGAATAATCATGATCCTTCTGAAACGATGGTGGAGGTGATTAATGGCCTCTATCTCTAATCAGGGGTATTGTTAGTACTGCTGACCCAATATTAAGACCACATTTCCCATAAACCCTGCTGCTTCCTTGTGTAAACTGAATGTTGGTTCTTGTCTCTCTTCCCCACAATACTAAACCTAACCCTAACCTACTGTATGTACTTATCTGTCTTATCTATTTTAAAAGTATCATTAATTAAAGGAATAAAACAATGTTATTATGTGTCAACAGGATTTTCCTCTTTAATATTTTTACTGATGTTTTTGTATTAATTTGCTTTCATTTTAATGTCTGGGAGTACTATGTCAAAGACAAAGTGTTAAAACATACCAGTCACAGTTGTCTCTGCTTGTCTTCTAGCAGAGCCACAGCTGTATGTGCGCTTTGACATCTGGGAACAAGGCAACGTCAGCCCCTTACAGCTGAGTGACAAACTACAGGGGG
Source organism: Holacanthus passer (assembly GCA_025331565.1). Lineage (NCBI taxonomy): Eukaryota > Metazoa > Chordata > Actinopteri > Pomacanthidae > Holacanthus > Holacanthus passer. The sequence goes on from JAFREQ010000059.1 coordinate 650,079, forward strand.
CGCTGCGCCATGCACTGTGTGATGTTGTCATGGAGCTGAGAGTCTTGCCAAATCCTCTTTGTCTGGGAGTGCACTGCCCAGCGACCAAAGCTCAGAGAGAAGAGGCTAAAGGTGAGCTCATCATTTGTTTAACCTCAGAGGAAGGACACTATACACCAGTATACCACCACACATACAAATCAACTTCTCTCTGACACATTGCTAACAAAAAGGTATAAGCTAAACCAAGATATTTTTGATATTGTGATGTTATTACTATTTATGCTATGATGTCATTTTTTGAAGCAAAGTAGTTTTGAACTTTTGAATGTTTATTAAAAGGAACTAAAAGTTGTCTATTTGCTAAATTTTGAATGTGACCATCATTTTGTTAGGGATCCTCACCTGAAACTCCCAATTTGTGTTCAGTTATTTGATATTTTTATCTATTAGTTTAGTTGTAGTGCTGTTGTAAATCTAGCTGAATATTTTATTTGTTAGAACACAACACCAACATTGGACTTTTGTGGTGTAGACATATTTTTGTGTCACTAGTGATTTCAGTTATGTGTGGAATGTGTTTGTGGCTAATCCACGTGAAGTGTTATTGGAGTATATTTGTTTATATCACTTGTCCATCTCATGGAGAAGATTAACTTCTATTTCAATAAATGTATTATTCCAAATTAGGGTTCTGTACGGGGTTACATGTTTGTGGCCATCTCTTTATAACACGTGTCTTCAGGACTATTGATTCCTTTACCTGAGACGAAAGAAGTGAAGGACAACCCCAGGCAGCGCAGCGGCTCCCGGGTCTTTAAAACGAACACCTCTCCCATCACCTTAACCCAAGCTGTTGGGAGCACCCCCGTGACAGGGACCAGCACACCCGAGTCCACCACCCCCACCAGCAAGAGCACCCGCCGGAGCTTCTGGGACATATTGGTGAGTTTCTCCAGAGGTGGAAGGCTTTCATCGTGGAACTCTGCTTTGTGTAACATCATCACTGGCTACATTAGCTTTTATTACAATACTCATGGGTATATTATTGTAAATGGGTTAAATTAGTAGTGCACTTATTCTAGTCTATAGTAACTAAACTGAAACCACCTACCTGCTGATATTATTCACAGTGTTTTCTGTACATTTCTAATGCCCTCTGTCTGTTAATTATTAATAATTTGTCAACGGACCAAAATGTCTTGAACAATTATAAGCCAACCTCTAAACTGAATGAAAATGTCAAACCAGTGTGCAACTTGTGTGAATATGGTCCAGACCTGCTCTGTATGAAAAGTGCCTTGAGATGACTTTGGTTATGATTTGGCACTATTCAAATAAAATTGAATTGAATTGAACTTAAAAATTACATGATGTTCAATCCACAGAGCAGCAGTTGATCAATGTGTTAACTCGTTTTCATTCAAAACCAGAAAAGTCTCTGATTGTTATAGAGACACACTCCAGACACCATACTAGAAACTAGTGGTCACGCCTAATCCAGGTCCTGGTAGACTCTTTTACTTTATATGAAGTCAGTGCACCAAACTGAAATCCTCAGTCTCATTGGTTGTTCCTATTATACACAGAGCTTATATTGGATATTTGTGACTTAAATGTGTCCCCTTCCATCCTTGCAGAGTAAGCCAGACTCATCAGAGCTTGGAAGCCCAAAGACAACTGACGACATAGTGCAAGAAAAAGGAGAGGAGGGCCGAGCAGCACGACGAAGACACAAGACGGAGAACGTGAAGCAGCAGTGGAGTCAGGAAAAAGCTATGGCTGTGGAGCTGGAGCAGGCCCAGAGGTGGGGTATAACTGAAACAATGGAAGCAACATCACTGCATTGAATTATTACCAATGAATACTACAGCAAAGATTTTACGAAAATCACAAAAAGGTCATCAGTGCTGGAAGGGAAAAAAGGTCCTTGGGGATACATCAGAAATGTTTCTTTAATCTCCAAGCCTCTGAGTGGGCGGGACAGTGTACATGTTTGATTGACAGCTGACTCAGTAGGAACAAAGATGCGCAATGTAAACCAACCTTACAAGCCAATGACAGACACTTTTGGTAGCAGTGGTGTGGACAAAGGACAACACCAGTCTGCATCCAAAACTAATGCTGAAAATAAAATGTTGAAAATTAAAGGTATGTTTTCAAAGCCATACCAATCAATACATTTTAATATGAACAGGGCAGATGACTGTGTTCAATGTGAAACGGGTCGCTCAGTGAGATGAACACAGAGGGTCATCACTCGACTCTGCAGCTTCCCTCAGCACTATGGGACGTTTCAGTGACAGCTCATTGTTTGGGTCTTATAGTCTGCAACTTCACTGTTTTAGTTCTTGTTTTCAGCAACAGCAGACGGCTGTTTTCAGCAATAAGCTCGAAAAACTCACACTCTACTGTGTGCATATTTATTATGGTCTATATACAAAGTTTATAAAATGTGTTGTTTTATTCTACATCCTTTTAACGTCTGGCCAGGGACAACACATAAATGTTTGCCTTCTGGGTTAACTGCGGCTCATACAGTTATTTTTTCCTGGTGATCAATCAGCAAGGTGTGTAAAAATGCCTAACGCAGTGTGGGGGCTTTGTAGGAGGCAGGTGTCTCAGTTGGAGGAGGGAGACGTGGGCACTCTGCACCCCATCTACCAGGTTACCTGCCAGCCATTGATTCATTTCATGGCTACTCTTGGTAAGAGTTATTTAATTCTCCCATATTTTCTGCAAGAATGTGAAAAATTGGATCAAAAAAGCTGCATCTTCTGACAATGAGAGGTTTTCTATTCTCTCTCACTCTCTGTATCTCTGTTTTTCCTTCTGACCCGGCTGCTGGTGAACAGGTTGCCCCTCCATTCAGCAGTGCACAGCTGAAATTGCTTCGCACTTCCTTCTGCCCTCCATCTTGGCAGAGATTGTCAGTTTGGTCAGTTCTCTGGCCAGTGATACCGCAGTGAAGGCATTTGAAAAGAGAAGGTGAGTTGTGAGATCACTTTTTCATTTTGATCACTTTTCAAAACTGTGATGATTACACTTTGAATTCTGAATAGCAAGATTTCTCCTTCCTTTGATGAGAATCAAAAGTGACTCATACTGATGTGATTTATTTATTTTTGTTTTGTTGTTGTTGCATAGTGCCAAGATTTGAATGATCTTGCTTAGTTATAAATAAACTGACTATAACTGATTTTTTAACTGCTGTCACTCCATACTAACATTCCAGCTATTCACAGTGCACAGACTTCAACTATATTATATCTAACTAAACAACTATCTTCAGATGAAATTTTAATTGCTTTTAATTGCATCCGACTCCAATGACATTTCATCGGCTTTCATCCGCTGCACATCTGAAACTTCAAATAATTTTTACTCTTTAGCTGAAATTTGAATGGGTTTGCATTTTAGTTGCTTTCATCTCTTACTCTTCAACTGACACTTCAGCTGTGTTTGTGTCTTATGTTGAAGATCCACTGGCAGCAAACAAGCCACTCAGCACCGCCTTCACACTTGTCACTGTGGGCGTGTCAGTGCTTGCAGGCTATCAAGTAGCTTTCTCATTAGGGAACACTGTGTAAATGATTAACCTGCAGTGTCTCCAACAATTGGCATTGTGCCAAGCAGCACTTCATCTTTGTTTGTATCTGTAGTTGTGGAGCCTAGGAACATAGAAAAGAGGCTTCCCAGAAATTATAGAGAAAGATCTTCTCCTCCACAGACATTCGTCAACTGCATGTAATCACTAAACGCACTGACCCACTGCTGCACTGCTTTTTCCATCAGATATTCAGCAACACACTGTGAAGCTGGCAAGCAAAATTCAGTCCCAGAAAATCTGAATTTTTCAACCTTCGACCCCTTGAAATTTACGCATTGCCAGCCAGTCTTATGTTGCCAGGAATCCCACAATGCCTTGCAAAACAATTTGCTTGCGTCCCATAGAAAGTGAACGGGGGCAAACTTCAGCTGAAGTGTAACAGTGGGTCTTCACCCTTACACTTCAGCTGAAAGTTAAACTGCATTTGATGCTTATTTGTCAAATGATATTTCAATTGGTTTTATCGCTTAGACCAGCATTCGGCTGCTTTCACCTCTTAATAACCAGCGGACAGTTTACCTGCTTTTAATCTTTAACTAGTTTCACTACTTTGAGCATTTAAATGCAAACCATTCAACCGCATACAGGGCTGAAGCTTGATGTTTTTTGCCATTTCAGAAAGGTTTCTAGTTACTTTTTGTGACAGTGGTGTTTAGTTGCATAAAATGCAAATGCAAGAAAATGTCTTGAGTGTTTGTCTTACATTAAATAAGCCGAGGAAATTGAAGTAATGTCATGTAATGTAGAAACTATCTTTAAGAGATGCATTTAAGTAAGTTAAATGCCTCAAGGTTTAATTCTTTGTGATATATTTCACAGTAACGGTTTTCTGCGTTTCTTAAACCTTTTTAGCTGTCCCCCATCAGGAGATGTATTTGTGCCGTTCCCTCTTGTCCAGAACCTCAGCCAGCCTCCGGGCACTACAAGGAGCTTCATTCTCATCGGCCGCAACTTCCATCAGTGGCATTGTAGCACAGAGCAAGGTAACTGCTAAAACCAGTGTCTCTAAACATTCGCAGCTGTCACCTACTGCCTCAATGCTCGTCCTTTGCACCTGCAAGTCCCAAGAAGTAACTAGAAGCACTCATTCAAAGGCAACGTGCAACATCAAATGAATTTGATCTTTTAGATATCCACGACCTGGGTGACTGAGAAGCTTGCTAGAAGTTTGTCCTCACAATGTTCAAATTTGTGAACAGAGTTTGTGGACTTTCCAGGAATAAACTGAACCAACAAAATAGAGCAGTGAAGCTGGCAAACGAACAGGTCCCAAAAATGTAATGTTCCTGTAAATGGCTATTTGAAAGTTTAAACTCCAACAATAGCATTTTTCTCAACACAGAAACGCAAGAGTTTCCTGAACAGTGTTATAGTTCCAAAAGATTATGTTTCGGTTGTAGTTACAGCCATTTACATTTGGAAATAACTCATTCTCCTTCTGGTTTTCATAATAAAACGATTACACCTGTGACAAATTTCCACAGTTGCAAAATCCTTTTTCACAGTATTATAAACCACTGTGTGGTATTCTATCGTCTGATTAACTTTCAAACTCACAGATCTGTTCCTGTATCTGGATATTCCATACCGTATATTTCATTGTCTCACAGACGTCTCATGTCATTTGAAGCCAAAAGTCCCCATCAATGCATCCCCTTGCATTTTTTTTATGCGGTGCTATTTGTCTGGTTTCAACACAAAGTAACATATTCAAAAGCCTTCGTTGTTGAAGTCAGAAAAAAAACAACTCAACTACTGTTCAAAAGCAGCTAAAATCCAAAAAGCAAAATAATTGCAATTGCCAAATTTATCAGATGAGTTCTACACATGTCAGCCCCTATACTTTATTCACAATTAGCAGCACAGTGACAGAATTAAAAGCTCAGTAATTAGATGTTTGTTTTTCTACAATGCTTTGGGGACCCGTGGTTCACCATTGACTTCTCAAAAAATCTTTTTGTTTTGTTTTCCTTCATGACTATAAAGGGAATGGGGAAAAAAGACTTCAGTATTCTAAGTGATAATTGAAATGGAAGACAAAAGATCACAGAATGTGATGGTGACCAGAGGATTACTGTTTATGGAGGCCTATATTAGAGAATGCCAGTGTGTAAAGACTTGAATAAACTTCTGTCAGCAGCATGTTCCTAACACCTTTGTTAACCTTTTGTGTAGTGTAGAGGAAGAAGTCCAAGCATGAGTGTTTTGTGTGGAAGCTTTCAACATGCTCTCCTTGCTGCTCCTCTTTGATTCTGTGTTTCTCTGTCCATGCTAGCAGCTGTCTAACATAACTGTGTTATTTTGCAAGTCTCTGCTTACATCAGTTTGTGTTGAGCTGTGTGTTTCACTGTCCATGCCGCCTTGCTGTTTGTACCATCTCTGTTTGCCTACAGAAGACAGTTCAGATGAGGAAAACACCCCAGTGCTAAATAGGTTCACACGTAAGTTGGCCTCTCAGCTTAACACATTGATGCTGATGGGATGTTTTAAATGTTTTTTTTAATAGAAACGTAGTGCTTAATACAGATTTTCTTTTTCTTTATAAAATGTACGTATAAGTTAAACAACACGGCTTGAAAGTGGTCAAAAAGCCAAGTATCTTTCAAACACTAAGACAATTCAAATTGCTTTACATCCTTACAAAAGCCATAAAACAAATACAGTGGGCCCTAGTTTTGTGACTCAAGATGCACGGCATAAAGCACAGCCAAGAAAATAAAAGGAGTTTATGTGATTTTGGAGAGGTTTATTAAAGAAAATATTGTTGACAGTCAACCAGATTTTTTCATCTTTAGCAGGTGCTGTCACTTTTGTGAGGTAAAATGACCAACTTCACCAGTGACAGATTATATCAGCTGTTTTTAGCCAATGTTAATTTTGCCAGTAACTTGATGTCAGGCCACAATGATCATTTGGCTTTTTTAAGGTTTACCTGCTGTCTGCGAGTTAGTGTCTACACTTAGCCAAAGATCATTTGTGAGGCAAGGATCTCACCACCGTACAATCAGAGTTGACTGTGGTTTTTTTTGCCGTTCCAACAGAGTAGTGATTCTTGTGTGTTAAAGGATCAGCTGATCGTGTCACGCCGAGTCAGTATCCCAGTTAAACTTTCATTCATATTGTAGCTGTCATTTAACTTAATCAACTAAGATTTGAAGGATCTCCAAATTTGGATCAAACATTTTGGATCAAAAACAAGAGTCAGTGCCGGAGTGCCAGAGTCAGTAGACTGCAGTTTTTATGTCAGTGTGTCACATTTAATCAACATTTCACAAGGTGATATGTATTTATTTGTTTTACTATGTCTTCTGGGTATCTTCAGAATAAATATTTCCTCAAGGACAAGCAAAGTTCTTTCTTACCTAATACACAGGTTATAGCTGCAGTTTGTGAACTGAGATTTTAGCTAAATCTTTTTTTTTTATTTAGTTGCTTAAAACTTCAGTAACATACAGACATAAGAAAGTAAGCCCTTAACAATAATTGAGCTTGGACTCCTACCAATACATTAAACCCAGCACAGGCAGACCTCAGTGCATCTGAGTGACATGATCATAAATAACAAAGGCATATAATTCCATAGTTCCAATGCAGTAATAAATAGCCCCAAAGCTGCTGGAAAAAATAGCTTTTTTCGCCTTTAGTTTTAAAAAGTTAAGAGTTTAAGCAGACATTCAATCTCCTGGAAGTTGAAATACTATTTGACCTATCTGGTAATGACATTACCTCGTCATTTTCTGTTTCTTTCCTGCTAAGTATATAATCTCCACAACATGTAGATAGAATCTGAAAAATATCCTAACATGTTATTATGGAATGCACAAAGAATAAACACTCTCCATGCTTATCTCTCCCACTGAATAATGTTCAGAACAGGTTTCTCCATGAAATGGCTGGAATTACCAGACCAGCATTACTCTTTCTTCTAGTAGTTAAAACTTTCATCCATTTTCCAGCCAGACCTCTCCTTCTGTGTAATTCAGTGCATTTGTCCTCAGGGCCTATGGAGACCCAGTGAATAGTTCCTCAGTAAACGTACAAATAAAAATTATTTACGTGTATAAAGTTGATCTGGAAGCCATGGTACGGTGCTGTCCATTGACTGTAATCCTATAGTTAGGTAAGGAATAGATGAAAGAATGTGCTGACAATCAGAAGGGAGCTCATGCTAAAGGAGTTGCCTCTGCAAGCTGCCTGGCTTTGATTCGTATTGCTTTTCCGTTTCACTGAGTTTCTCTCTCTTCTGCCCAGCTCATAAGGGCTTCCAGCGCTTCGAGGCTCTGGAGCAGAGTGATTGGTTCAGACCCAGCCAGGCCGGGGCGGGACTGGCACCCCGCCAGAGGTTCCTCTTCATCAGTATCCTGGACAAAAAGGTGACTTGGCAACTGTATTGTGAATATCCCTCAGGCCAAGCGGAGAACAAGACAAGAGTGCTTATAAATTGAAAAGGTCGTGTTTGTTTCACCTGTGAACACAACCTGCATCTCTGACCACTGAATTACAGTTGTATTAAATGCAGAAGTGCATTTCTCCTCGCTGGTCCTCTGGTCCATTTAACGGTCACATCAGCCACAAAAAGTCTCACTTACATTTAGTAGTATTTGTGCATGCAGATGTGTATTTTTCCATGTTTTGACATATCTGTTAATGAGATTTCTTACTTTGACCCCAATTTAGAACTGTATTGCAGGGCAGAGGCAAAGCGCCAGGTAGATAAACAGTACTGATAGTATTGACTAGTATTTGGGGGGACAGTTACCACCCTAGAGGTGAGGTGGTACGTGAGGAAAGTAAAATTATGGAAATACATGACAATGACAACTATAAAGCCCTCGTGTTTACACGCCTCAACTTTGGCCACAGGTGGATATAAATATATGTGTAATAACTGTAACTCTTTGATATAGTAAATGTTATCAGAAAAAATGTATATGTATAAATCTGTTGCAGGCCTCATAAGAGCATAAAATGACTTAAATGGCAAAGACAGCAATCAAACAAGATCACTGTGTGAAATAGTATGAACTGAAGGTGCATTAGGACATTCACAACATTCACAAGTAGCCTACATTTCCAAATATTGCATGACACCTTCTTTAAAATATAATTGAAATTTGTCAAACTGAGTTAAAACACATTTCAAAATATAACATAAAATATAACCTTAACTGTAAGGACATGGTGGGATGTAATGACCACTGCAAAGCCTCGTGAACTCTGCAGGCAGGTTTAACCATGACATTTGTCCCATCTTCTTCTGTAGTTTTTATTTAAACATATCCATACATTTTGGTGATGTGTATTTCAAAGAATATGATAGGATGTAACTGTGTGTTCTCCTTCAATTCATGCAGTTTTTTTACAGAGTTTGTGTCAGGTAGAGTGGAAATTTTCATTGATAATTCAAGACAGTCTAAGATTTTAAAACTAAACTAGCTCCCTTCACAGTCAGATTTATTGCATTTACATGATAGCAGGACCAGCACGTGTTTTCTGCCAACCAGTATGGCATCTGTTAGAGACTGTCTCATCAACTGCAGGACTCCAGTGCAATGGAGGTGGATTGAATTTGGTTTGTTTCTTAGCTTGTTTTTGTTTTGTAACCTGCGTGAATCATCCCTTTAAAAATGTGACCAGCTCCTAACAAAAATAGAAGATTTGAAGATAAAAGCCCTTATTGTGAATATGTATTTTATGTGAATATTTAAATATGTCTATATATATTGTGGCGGTCTCACAGTAAATGCTTGCACCTGATATTGTTACATGTTATTTAATGGATTATATCAGTAACACATTACATGCCTGATATCTTTATAGAGTTATCACTGTAAGTATTTATATCGTAAATGCTCTTCAAATTTAGAATTGTGCACAGAAGAAATGATAATGTAGTTGTAATGTCTCAGGTCCTTCTTTACACAACATATAATCAGGTTTTAAAGTGCACTTACATTGAGCATTGTTTCATTGCATCACCATCAGAATGGATTAAAATATTCTACATTGTAAGTGCAAGCATCTTTTGGGCATTTTTGACTTGTCATATATCACATTGTATCCATCATTGCTTTAGGTGACTCTGTACAGCTATAACTGGTCTGTGGACCTGGGCGCATCTCTGAATCGTGAGCTGGTCCGCCTTGTTAAGTGGCAGAACGCGAGGGCTCATGTTGTCCACTGCCTGCTCAACCAGAAGATGGGCCTCTTCCATCACCACTGTTTCTCTGATGCACCCATCCACGAAATGGACTCCAAGCAGGTAAAGATATTGACACGTCTAAACCAATTCAGTGGTAATTGTTTGTTTCTTTGCTCCGTGGAGGGTTAGTGGTCTCGTCTGCTTAATCCTGCAGCCTTGTACCTGCTCAGTGGCTTTGTATATACAACCCTGATTCCAAAAAATGTTGGGACTGACTTTTTCTTTTAATTGAAAACTAAAATTAGCCAGCCAAAAATAAAGATTTCCTCCATTCACATTTGCTCCGTCACAGATGTTAGAATACTTTTACAGGCATGCTGACACCCTTCAAATTGGTCACTAAAAAGCAGCCACAATGCTTGGTGTTTCTGACTGCCAGTCAGTAAACCTACATACAGTGGGGATTAGGAGCTGCTAGTTCAGATGGAATCAGCCTGTCAGGGCAGCATCTGGATTTACACCGTCACAGAAGGCAGCAGGTCCAGGGGCAGACTTCATGCAGCTGTTGTATCCTGGGGAGGAATTCTGGTGACTTCCACAGAAGTAATGATGTCATTACCTGTTACACTAACAGACTGTTTCACATGTGGCACTCATGGTATTTATTTACTTCGGTGATGTATCTACACTCAGTAATGGAGGAAGAATTATTTACCTGCCCTTACGTCATGTCTACTTTGGCGACATTGCTACCTAGGATGATGATGTTTACATTTAGCAATGACATTTCTATATCTGAGACATTTTCACTTTCTGGGTGCATGCTGTAAATCTTTGTTTTGTATTCATTTTACTTGCTGTGATACAGAACATTACACTGGCTGTTCTGCTTGCAAGTGCCAAAAGCATGTCAGTGAATCACAGTGACCATAATTCCTTGCATTAAGACCTTACTTCTGCAAGTCCAATCTCTCAGTGAGAGTTTATTTCATCACTACTACAGTGTATCTCATCATATCCTTTTAGCTTTGATATTGTTCTCCACCAACTCCTGAGAAAAATGTCTGGCTCTTTAGCTGCTAAATGCTCCACTATGTTCACCAGCTTGTTTGTAATTGTGTCTGCTGTTTGGTTATGAGCAGATACAGAGGTTTTTCACTGGGAACTGCCAGCTGCCTGCTGGTGCAGTGGTGAAACCAAAACATTAAAGATGGAGGTCTTAAATTCAGAACTGCAGCTGAAAGATGCTAAAATGCTCTTTAGAGCTGTGCAGAGCTGCAGAGTGGAGTGATCACTCTGTGGGTTCATTGCTATGACTGACCTCTGTTCCTGTTGGTTAGTGCAGCTTTAACAACTTCCCATCGCTTTCTACACAAATCTAATGAAGTGAACAGGGTGACATACTGATCAGGTTATCTTTTGAAAATTTGACCTAATACAAATGTTAATGTGATTTTTGAATTTGGTTTTCTAACTTTTGGAAAATGTCAAAATGTGATTTGTCTGTGGTAGCACAAATTTAACTGACAGCAAGTGTAAAACCTTGTTTTTTAGATGGATGAACTGTATGTTTGTTGACTGATATTGAAACTATTAACTCCCACTGGATGGTGAGCTATTAGTAATCCCTCCCACTGTAACTGCCTATATGCCTGAGTATTCAGACAAACTTTGGGAACACTGCACTACACAGAATGCATTTCCTCATAAGAGAGACTGAAAACTGAATCAATTCCATGTGAAAAAAGTTGACATTCAGTATAAATGCTGGCAGGCAGAGATGGTCACTAAATTCCCTCCCATATTTCTGTCACCTGAAGCACCATCAGAGCTTGTTGCTGCTTTATTCTGGCTTGTTTTCTGTTTTGAGTATCTCAGCAAAACTGCTGGATCTCCTGTATTAGATATGGAGCTGCAGAGCAATATGCGACTCATGGTCTCAAACAAACAAGAGCATTTTTATTCTTTTTGATTCATACTCCTCTGTATTTTCTGCCTTCCTGTGTTGTCCTAATCATATCCTGGAAGTACAACCCTGGCCTTGTTTTTTAAAATGAAACGCTTAACTACCTCAATGCAATTTAATCCTAGTCCGTTTCCATTTGTCCTCCTGGATTATTTATGATCAGCTGAGAGAGTTCTGCATAGTATTTTTTTACAGAACTATTTGCTAACAGCCGGTCTTCCTTCACACTCCTACCCCTGCTCTCCTCCACCCCCACATCATGAATCAGCTGTAATATCAACCTCACTGTTCCCGCTGGTGAGTAAGAGGACAGTAGCACAGAAAGACTCCAGTGATTTTCATTTCCTCAGCCAGTAAGAGAGCATGGAAGCACTCACATATACATCAGATTTTGAATATGGGCATAGGGACAATAGGCTTGAGATTGACAATTGGGCTAAATGGTTGCTTTGTTTTGGAACTGGTTGGGACAATGCAGGTCGAGAGAGCACATAATTAATTCCCTCCCTCAGCAACTGCTGTTGAGTTTAAAAAAAAAAAAAAAAGTTTTTTTTACTATCACTATTAACTTTCTGGTCAAGTATAAGGTGCAGGTTTTCCTTATTTCAGGAAGTAGTAGTGGTAATCTCAGAAAGGCCCCCACTGTTTCCTAAAAAATCCATTAAAATCCAGAGAATTACTCCTGCTTTATACCAGATAATAAATCATTTTAAATAACACCTCAATTAAGTTATGTGGTTAATATGCAAACCCTGAAAGAGTAGAATCGAGTGTTGTATTTGTGCTTTGTGGTTTATTATTATTATTCACACTATACAATACTATTCATTCCAACTGACTTGAAATTGGACACACCAGTTTAATGTGCTCTACAGAAATGTCTGTTGGACCATCAAGGCCTGCCACGATTGCCACGATATTAATTGAAAAGCAGTAAAAATACCTTGCTACTTTTTGGATTTTGACTATATCAAGATCAAACTGGGTATGCAGCCTTAGGGGACAACTTTCTATTATACATGAGCAAAATTGGTCAAAAAACATGGCTGCAGTCAACCAAAAAAAAATATTACAAAGGACGGGGCTTGACATGAAATTGGCCAACTAACCACTGACCAATATTCCGGTCAACATAAATCTTGGCAGATATCTTCAGGGCAGTTTGTGAATCGGTCTACTGAAATATTTTGACCCTGATCCATAGAGGGGGTGAAACACATGTCTCAAAACCCATTGGCCAGAATGTCACCATTTTTCGTGTGTGTTCTGAAGTGCCATATTGATTGGTGTAAGTGGACATGGTCTGTTACGTGTTTGACTAAGATGCCTTTGCGTGATCTTGATTGAACTCACTAGAGACATCCTGTGCTGTCTCTTGAACATACACACTGAGTTTTGTCCTAATTTGATGAAGGTAGAATAAATGGTCGAACTCTGAGTGTGCGATTATTGAAATGCTGCAGGCTTTGCGATGATGAAAGAAGTGTATTATTGGTCTCACTCCTTATTTAAGCCAAATTAAAATGGCTGAAGTGACTTTGCTCACCTCTGTGAAGCCTGAAACCTGCTTGCTGCGGCTTCCTTCTGTTGAGCACAAAAGGGTTTGAACCCGAAATACTTGATGCTATACTCCGTATATGATTTTAAACTGTCACAATCATTGCAGTTGTTCTGCTGTTCTGTCAAAAAGAGGCAATGAGCAATAGTGAAAAAAACTGAACTTATCCCCAATAAATGCAGCGATTAGATCAATAACACTGTAATTAGGGAAGCAGGGACTGAACCCCAAAGGTGTTGCAAGAGCACTGCTATGATCTTCCTCTAGTACAACAACAGCCCACATGTCATGGTGAGTGTGGGGAAATTGAATCTGAAGATTCTTAAACAAGGAGGAATTCCCAGCCGGGCTAAGCGGGCCAGGAAAGCCCTAGGTACAATGTGTGTCCAAAAGACATTTCTTAATGTGCATCTCTAAAAGCTCAGTATCAACTGATATGATAAGAGCCAAGTGCTCGGTCGTGGGCACAAGGACTGATCAGTCCGTGTTGTCTCCAATTGCACCTGTAGTACAATAGTACTACTGCGGTAGTACAAAATGCAAAAGGGTGCTTACATGATGCTTACTCCTAAATCAATATGTGTTTGATCAAATTGCCACACAGAAGACCTTTGGCCAGCTAGTTTTACAGCATAGGAATAACATTCAGAATGCACAGAGAGGGAGGAAGGAAGTGGTGATAGATGGGTTAAGAAAGGTCCAGCAGCCCATTTTGCTCAAGGCCCCCCCCTCAGCAGGTCAATCTGTTCATGGTGACATTGACATTAAGCATGCAATGCAGTTGAGTTTAAATTAAAATGTGTTGGAAAAACACAGAAAAAATGTCACGCACAGTGTTGTCCCTACATTGTTGTGTAGAATAGGCTGCAGTTGAGATTTATTAGAGCAGCATTTTACAGCAAAGAAAGACACCAAATGCCCTTTTAGCCTTCCCCCTACGGCCAATTACAAAACAAGCTCAAAGAATAGAAAGAACCAAACTTTTCCTTTCCCTTCGATGGCCTCACTGTTCATCACTGCATTACTAATGAGTCCGGACAGAAGGCAGAGTCAGAGCGGCAGAAAATTTGCCTGAATAGAGCTTCATCTGTCATGGTCCTGATGAGAAGCAGAGGGAGCACCAGTGCACAGTTTGACCCTCCAGCCTGTGGGCATAGTGCAGCCAGCTCTGCCACACTTGGGCATCTGGGCCCTGAGCTGCTCCGCTGAACAAACTCGCCCAAAAGTTCCTCTCAACAGCCACCAGGCCACATGAACTAGCTCTGGAAATGGAAGCATCTAATAATAATAATACCCATCAACACTAATATCAACACTAATATACAATGCAGTGAAGATGCCATACACAGTGTGATCAGAAGAAATGTAAGCCCTCTTCACTACCATAGACAGTGACTCAGGGTAGGACCTGTAGTATCTGAGTGTTAAAGGTGACCATGCAGACAGTAATGCTTTAACCGCCCTTAGTTGAATACAGCATTTGAACTCATCCCTCAAGTTTTCAGTGGGATGAGGGCAGCCAAGTCATTGATATCATTTCACCCGAATATTACTCAAAAACATCTTGGATCGTCCTTTCACTCTAACAGAGAGCTTGACTATTTAAAGGTACCTCTCTGCTCCTCATGATTCATGATCCATATGGGCATTCTTTTGTCTGTCTTTGCTGGCTTGTTTAGCATTTGTTTTCAAACCATTCAATTGATGTCCTTTGTCATTTTTCAATGCTTTTTTATCTTACACTGCATCTGCCTTCTCCAGGATCCCAATCCATTCCTAAGCCCCTCCATTGAGCCCGATGCGTTGCTGCGTAGCGCAGTTCCTCCTTTGCCCAGTAAAGAGCAGGGCAGGTTGGGTACCTCTGTTCGAAGTCTTGCTCCGCTTCACTTCCCCTCTGAGCTGCTTCCCTTTGACGAGGCTCTGAGGGACGTCTGCACAATCCGACCCTTGATGGAGGGGGATGTGGTGGCCCGACATGGCGGCCAGCTCTTGGACATCAAAGCTGCTGAGCGGAGAGGTTATTACTGCTACTACTACTACTAATGATGATAATAATATAATTTTTGTCCAATTATCCCATCAGACTCCAGAAAGGAGGGGTAACGACTTTGTCTTTGTGCTGACAGAACTGGAAAAACAGATGAAGATAGAGAACCTGTTTGTGACTTGGCAGCAGCGGTCAGCACAGTCCAACATGCCCATTTCAGTAAGTACCCCAAGTCATCGTTCTGAGAACCACATGTAGACACATCTAAAGTATTTGTAACTTAAAATACAGTAATGTAATAGTTGAAGGATATGATCATACTGCAGGGAAGCCTGATCTCATATACAGAGTAAATGTTTTTTTTAATGGCGAACAGATCAGATTACATTAATATATTATTTTTTGTTTTGATTTGTGGTTCTAACTCTGATAACTGATACAAGTCTAATTTGATAGAAGTAACCTCAGTTTGAGCAGTTGTTTTACTTTATGAGGAAAGATGGAGACAGCTGCTCTGGATGTGTTCAGCAGAGGGACAGTGAAGACTTGGCTAAATTATTTGGAATGGTTCTCCATTGTGAAAAAAACAGCTGTGACACAGAAAGGTGTTGCTGCACTACCTGTACAGCTAAGCTTGAGTCTTAACTTTTTAACTTTTTCATTGCAATAATGAAACATGGTCTCTTCTTCTCTTCACAGTTCATTATCAGAACGTCAGATTTTGTGCAATGGTTTACAATGGTTCAAAAAGGTGACAAGCTCAAAATGGAATTAGATATTGGGCACATTAAGAATATAATGTGAACAATCTAACAGCAAATTGGATCTGACCAGCAAGTCAGAATTGAGTATTAAATTCTTATACTGTGAGTAGTAGTCTAATATGAAATCTAGCTAATTGGACTTGACAAACCCTGGGGGAATGGTGCCTTTCACTACTTTATAACTTCGAGGAGCTACAATTACAGTTAAGTCCTTGGGGAAATCATTTTGTATTGCCTTGTTTCAAAGAGGAGTATGTCCGAGCTAATTAAAAAGGTTTCTGTCTGCCACAGTGACATCTCAAGAGAGGTTACGCGGTGGCATCAAATTTACAAATCTGATATTTCAACAGATGCCCACAGAGAACTCTTAACTCAAGAACATGCAAGAAGAGGTCTGCAGTCCGACTTGGGTCCATCAGGGCTCAAGGCCATTTTCACTGACATCTGGTTTTTGGCAGGTTTCATGCCACTGTAATTAACTAAACTAAATGAACAATTCGATGTGATCTGACTACACCTTAGTCAGATATGGAACTGAATATCAAGCTCCTGTACTTACTACTCAAAGTTTAATGTTCATCTGCCAAATCTTTGATGTCGCAGCTGCCCGTGCTGCTGAGCCTGACTACAATGAGCTTTGTAGTGAGTCCTGTAGACTTTATTATTGAATGCTAAGTTGTTATGCTCAATGTATGTCGGTCATGTATCACAATTGACTGACCTTTCTTAAAGTTTCCCCCCTGCAGTGTCAGCACCTTACTCTGATGTGATAATAACCATGGATGTCTCAACAGGGGACAGATTTGGAGACCCTTAAGCAGTCGTCCAGGCTTGTCCACTACTGTGCCACCCCACTCCTCTTTGACCCCATCTTCCGCAAGCAGATCCAAGAGGAGCAGGTCATTCAGCCTCCAGTGAAGGTATGTGTGCTGTCTGACCGAAAGGAAAGGTACAGAAAGAGGAGGTTTTGTGTCTATAGAAAGTGATTTTATGTTTCAATATGTTTATGTATTCAATACTCACTCAAAAGCATACATTAACATACTCTGTACATACCACTATTCACCAGCAACACAAACTACCACATAGTATATTAAAAGGTGAGACAGCTGTTCATTTAGCCTCTTCTCTGTTGCAACAATTTTTGAATCGTTGCTCAGCTGGATTCACCTCTCCAGTGACAGTATGATACTCTAATAACAGAACTTGTTCTTTGGCCTTATTTTATAAGAACAGGAACATCCATTCCTGTCTGCCAATTCATAGGAACTGCCACCTGCCTAGGGATTTTTTTGGGGGGCTTGGGTCAGTCTGCTCAAACATCTGTGTTCAACTGTCACTACTTTTGTTGCATCTCACTGGATCTCTGTGGTGTTTACTGTCATTCCTGTGTTCCTGTCCATACACAAATCAGACCTACTTTACTGCTTACTGATACTTCAGTCATATTGGAGCTGTGCTCAGTTACTGCTGATGCAAACCGAAGATTTCTTGTTGCTGCTGTTCACATTAAAAGATTTTACCATGGCTTTTACTGTGAACAAGGGTTCATGGGGTTGTTCTTAGTCAGGGCTCATCTTTGGCCAGTTTACTCTGAGACATTTCCATGGACTGCTCCCCAGCAGCAGAACACCCGGGGTTATGGGGACATCCTATAAATTCATGAATCACAGAGAGAACACTAATGTATTTCAAACAAAGATCTAGTCACTTTCAGCCATAGTTTAAGGTGATGTTTGCTTATTATAAAAGTGGTACACAAAATCTTAGTCTTGAGTCTAATTTTTGTGTCTTAATGGTGTGCACTGTTGATAAGGAAAGGTTTGAAATTATGATATATGTGCACCAGAAACGGCATCGCTCCAGTGACTCCATAGCATCAGGTCGGGACCGAAGCTACAGCACCGACTCAGCTGACATGCTGCCCAGTCGACTGAAGGAAGAACCCTGGCTGCTCGAGATTTCCAGCACCTTCCTCCAGCAGTACGTTCAGTACCTGCAGAGCATGGGCTTCATTCTGGTCCAGGTCCGGCCTCAGTCTCCTGCTCGCAGGTCTGTGACTGCAAGAGTGGTTTATGTATTATATTTTCCCTTTAATTGTTGTCTGCTAATGACCATTGCTTATCTCTGCCCGTGGCGTTTGTTCTGCTTGGCTTCCTCCTCAATCAAATTAGGCTCCAATGCATGTGAAACCTGCAATACCTGCAACACAGGACCCATTCTGCACATCAAATCCTTATGGCAGTTGACTAAGATGAAATTTAACTCATTTCAAAGTGTTACACTGTTTTCATCCTGTTGAGCCTTTTTTTAAACAACAGCCCAAGCTTTTTGTTTGCTGTTTGAAATAGACGAACTTTCTGACCATTCCATTAGTAAATGGATGGTATATGTTACACAGCATCACAAAGTGTTTTTCTGCATGATTCTGCTTATGTTTTGTGTGAAACTTAAAAATGTATCATTCCATTTCTGCCTCTCTACCGGTCAGTTATTCTCCTCTCTTCCTCCATCATGCGCAGCATTCATCCATTAGTCATCATATGTGTTTTGATCCTCATCTGACCTCTGACCTCCTAGTACTGCTGCCCCATGGCTGATATAACCAGAACAGATGCAGGGCAGATGCCTGTCCTGCCTGCCTGTCACTTTCTAGGCTCAGACTGTGTGACTCTCTCTGAATTATGTCTTACGGGTTGGCTGCACGCTCTTCGTGATCCATCAGCCCTTGGGCCCAGACCTCTTTGGTTTAAGGAGACCCTAACTGACCCCTGTCCTCCACTCCACCCCCCCATCCCTTACAGCATTGCCCGGGCTCGTGCTGCCATGCTGACCTCTATGTCATCAGAAGGGAGGATGTCTTTTTCTTATGTAAAGCAGAAGAGTGAGGACAGCCCTAAGGTTAGTATTAGCCTCAGAGATGCAGAAATCTTATTTTCCAAACATACACACTTGGGGATTGAGCCAGGCTGTGCTATAGTAACAATTCCATGTGTGTTCGTGTGAAACTTTTCCTTCCACAGAACCAAAAAAGACTCAAATGCAAAGATCACACAAAAACACTAAATGGAAGTCCAAAAATACCAAAGTTTACTTGATATCTTAAGGTCATACACAAACAAGCAGTCAGCGAGGCAAAAAAAGCAGACAAGGAGCAGGCCAAAAGGCTGAGCTCAAAAACAGTCCAAAAGTCAAAAACACCAAGCATGAGACTTAGGGAGGGAAAGGGCAAGAATTTAAATCCAGAACACAGGCAGTGGTCATACAAAACAATAATTACTGGAAAGCTAGTGTGCAAGGAGAATTAGGACAATCTTGCGAACAGGTAGTGTACACCTAGTTCAGCGAGTATAAGAGTGGGAGATAGAACAGGTAATGAAATTGGCAGGAAACTGAACAGTGGCAATGACAAGTAAAACAAAATTGAACACATAAAGGTAAGCAACTACACAATGAAACAGGAAATGAAGACAACTAGAGTCAAGCATCCAGATGACATGTCAGAGTAATCTTTTATTTCTAATTTTCATTCTTGACACCTCCACATGAATTCAGTTTCAGTTCCTCTTGCTCTGACTCAGGTGCTGCCACACGGATGTGGTTTTGAGTTGCTGTGACCATACAGACTGAAAGCAGTGCTGTGGCTCAAAGCCAACGGCTGGGCATCTCGTTATAGTTCTCCAAGCTTTGACCTCATGCATTTAGAAACTGGTGCAGTGCTGTTCACATTATATTATTAATATAGTATTTTACTTCTGAAGACAATATTGCTGATATAGTGTGTAAATTTCCCCACTGTGGAACGAATAAAGGTTTATCTTATCTTAATAATGAAAAAAGACTACAGTGCTCAATTCCCTGCAGGGTGTTCAAGAAACATGATGTATTTTTTTGACAGGTCATGGTAACCTTTTCATTGCTGATAACATCAGTGAGAGGTGGCTTGCATTAGAAGTTCTTTTCCTTAGTAGCAAACTGTGATTGTGAGATTGTTTTGTAAATGAACTTTACAGACGACAGCATCTGGCACTACCGCATATCACCTTCAGAGGGCGCTGCCCGGGGGGATCGTGCTGATGGAACTGGCTTTTCAGGTGAGATGAGGATCACTCAGAATCATTATGCTTGTCACTGTTGCAACATGTTTGCTAATAACACAATACTATGAATCTGTCCCTTTTAATGTTTTAGCACATTCACGAAAGTGTAAATTTAATGACAACATTTTTCTGGATCATATCTGTTCTTCCCATGGATGGCAAGACATTAATAATGTTTGTTTATTACACAAATAACCATATGTTCTCCACGTGTCTTTTCCTTCTGCCAGGGGTGTTACTTCTGTGTGAAGCAATATGCACTGGAGTGTTCCCGCATTCCCATGGGCCAGACAGTCAACTCCCAGGTAAATGCTTGGCAATAACCTGTGTGGACACACAACACTAAGCTGTCCCTTTTCTTCTGTGGGGTTTTGGTTAATAGTTTGTGATGTGGATTGTTGTCTGTTGATGAAGTTTGTGTAACTGGAGCTCTTTGCTTTGTCTTTATTGATCCATGGTAGTTTTGCTTGTAGAAACTACAGTTATCAAAAGATAATACTGGCTATGTTCTTGTGATTTTTAACAAATCCCATGAGAGGTGTAGTTTTTCAGCAACCATGACTCAAACAGGATTGCATTTGTTGGGGACTATTTAGGACCATTTAGAGCGGCAGATGATTTCTTAACTAACATTCTGGTTACAATAATCAGGGTAGAGATTTCTAATCAGCTTTTTACTCGTGTGCATGTGGAAGACAAAGACTTTAGACAGGGAAAGAAAACAGCAAAGCAGGGGATTCAAAATAATTCCATCCAATTTTTTTTTTCACAATTTAAAGTTTTTTGTGCCACAATTTTCTGTGGTCAGTTATGTTTAGCAGCTCCTCTAATCTTTTAGCTGAGGCATTAGGATACTTAAGTAGGAAACCAATATGTTTATCCTTCACAGAATAATCTATTCACAAGCAATTCAAAAGGAAACTTGTTTTTGGAGGATTGATGAGCTCCAGTGATCTGACATCTCCAACATAAAAGGCTGTAGCCAACCAGTCTGGTGTGGTTCATCTGTAGCAGTCTGGTGTCATTTTCACTTGAGTGCTGTGCATATTGACACTGCCTGGCTGCTGTCTGGCAGCACTTCTCCAATCAAATGCTGCAGATTTATCAGCATGTGTCCTGCTGCCCTCAGATGGCTGCAGGGATTTAATAAACTGAAGAAGTTTTTCATACAGTATAAAACGGCTGTGGACAACAAATACTCTCAGAATCACAATTGTCATAGTTCGTCAAAACTATGTCAAGATGACGCTCCCCTGTGTGTGATGCTCTCCAAGTCAAGCTTTACCTGGTTTTCTATCTATTGCTGTCTCTCCTTTCTTTCCATGTTTGGTACGTAAGGGCTCCTGTTAAGTACGACTGGTGACTTTAAAACAACTAGGTGAACTAGGTCACAGAGGATACTTTGACCTTAGTGTGCTTGACTCCTTCCTCGAGCTATATTAGCATGCTGGAGTGACGCTGCGCCGGGCCACAGCAGGGGGCTTTCCCAGCAACCTGAGGTTGCCATGAAAGTGTGGCAGGTGGACAGGCAAAGACTCCGGTGCATGGTTAGCAGTGGAAGGCTAACCCTCTCGGTTATAATATTTTCCAATGCCCAGTCTCTGAATCATAAATTGAGCAACCTCCTGAGTGAGATGGCTACACAGAAGAATATTTAGGACTACTCTGTGCTGTGTTTTTTTCAAACATTGCTCGGACATAGAACTCAAAGCGAGTCTATAACACCAACAGGCTACGTGGTCTTCATGGCCAACCGTGATACTGCAAAGGGTGGCAAAAAGAGAAGTCCTTGAGGAGACTGCACTCCAGGTGACGCACAGGTTCTTAGGGCTCTGAAGCAGGCCTGTGCTCAACAGCTAACAGGTGTGGACAAGTCCATCCCATTGGTCCCTAAAAAACACCAAACGCATCCACATCCACAATTGAATTATTTGCATGAAGTACCTACAAAGGTTGGTTCTCCAGTCCATAAACTCTGTGGTTCCAGATATGGTGGATCCTCTACAGTTTGCCTACTGCCTGAATAGATCAGTGGAAGGCACATTGGCCCTAGTGCTTCACTCTGCACTGGAACGTATGCTCTTTTTGGATTACAGCTCTGCTTTCAAAACTGTCTGGCCAGTAAAGCTGAGACCTGGCAGACCCCACAGGGCTGCTGCCTCAGCCACAAACCCTATGCCCTGTACACTTTTGAGTGTGTTTCTACACAGGACAATATCATAATCAAATATGCAGATGACATGATCATTCTTGTTGTCATCCAAGGTTGCTACGAGTCCTCATAAAGGGAACTGGTGAACAAAATCACTGTCTGTGGAGAGAACAGACTCATTGAGGTCATTCTCACCAGCAGGATCACCACCCAGGCTGAGAGGAAACATCCTCAACGAGTCATCAAGCCTGCAGAGAGAGTCATTAGCTCCGATCTTCCCTCCGCAGCACAACACTGAAGGAGGAAAACACAGAGCATCCTCAGTGACCGGCACTGTCCGGCTCATTCTCTGTTCAGGTGGAAGAACTTAAAGTAAATCTTGAGACACCACAGGCCAGATAGCATCACCACTCACAAGGCACGTTTCCACAACAGCTTTTTTCCAACCACTGCAGACTGATTGCAAAGGACATTAAGTCTGGAAGGAAATACCACATTTGTCACTTGACAACACTCGTACACTACCCTTTTCTCTGTCATACAGATTCTTTTCCCAGTCCATTGTTTTGTGCAATAATTTGTAGTGTGTATTTGTATGTAATTACTCAATCTCTACTTTGAGAGATACACACAAGAATTCCAATGGACCTGTATTGTCCTGTACCTATACGAATGGCATTAATCTAATCTAATCTAGATTAATGTAGACTGCTTAAGTGGTGTTACTGCTTTAACCACATTAGACGGAAAACACTATCTGAGCACTGCTTGTGCTTGATGAAAACTTGGTGCTCTAGTGAGTATTTGGGGAACTAGGATGGTGTATTTGGGATTTGGTCAAAGTGAGCTCCAGTGTGTGTGTTCATATAAATGAAGGAACATGTCACTCAGTGCAAACATGTGACTCAATGATGTGTTTTTAGTAGTTTTCAGACATTGGACATTTTGATCTTTGCCAGGATAAATCTGTTTACTGAACAGTTCTTGTCAATGATAAGCACACTATGAAGCTGTGATGGCAGCCGTTCCACACATATTTCCCAGAGCTTGTTTGTCAAGTCCCCAGGGTTCAGCTGATTGACTTGTCTTTCTCTGTCTCTCGCTCTCTCATTCTTTCACTCCTCTTCTGAACCCTCAGCTGAACTGAGGCCAGGTTGGCTGGGGATGTGAAGTGTCAATATTTGTAGTTACTCCTTTGTGTGTCTTTCAGTGTCTAGATGTTTCTCACTGAGGTATTTTGTGTAGTTTTTCTTCTGCGATTTCTTCAACAGCTCAGGTGCAATATTAGCAAATCATTTAAAGGTAGGAACACAGAAGCCATGCTATGGAGCATTTCCTTTGGGATTAATAAAGTTCTTATCTTATGGTATGTACCTCAGTTTTGGGGATAGTGTTCCAAATGTTAACAGTAGAAGCGCAGAGGTTAACATTTTTGTTTGTTTGTTTGTTTGTAAGCAAAACATATCTCATTGGCCATAATTCTTACTTAGAAGTAAAATTGAAAAAAAAACAACAAATATCTTTATGTCAGTATTTGTTACCACAAACCTTCAACATGCATTTTTCTAAAATGTAAAATAAAAATTGCCAGATAAGGTTCACAAGGCAAGACTCCTGTAGTGAATTTGTAGTGACTTTTTGGGCAGACCCAAAGTTCTCACGCATGAAGAATATTTGTTGAAGCACTTTCAGCCATTTACCCCAAGCAAATTTCTGAATAAGACACTTAAGAATAACGATGTCCCAGTCAAGTTTCTTTCAATCAGGACAGATCCCGATCAGAGTAATTTAGAAAAGAGAGAAGATGTATCACTCTGTTGGAGTTGTTGGGACTGCAGAAAGTCCGTCCAGTTGTGGTTGTGCAGTGGTGTGACAGAATGATGCTCCTTTTACCATTTCATAAACAGTCTGTGGCAGATTACAGACACTGGCCTGCGGAGAGCAAACAACAGAGTAGATCACAATAACAGCTACGTTTTTTACTCATGGAATTAATGTTAATTAACGACAGCTGATATTCTACAAACTAATATTATGTAATATAATATTTTGTCATAGTGCTCACATATGGTTCAGCAAGTATACCTCCTGGACATATAATAACCAATCTGCATTCTTACCTTAACTTTAATATTTATATTAGCAATGTTGTTTTCTCTGTAAATACTTATGTACTTATGCTCCATCTTGCAGATCCTGCAGATGACACTGTTTTATACGGTACTGATTCTACATAGAGAAGTAGCTTTGGAGAATCAGCAGCTCTCAATATAGTTAGTGATCTTAAGCTTGTATTAAAAGCTGATGAAACCAAATATGTTATCCAGAAGCCAAAACATTGTTTTAAACTTGATTCCATATCAGTACATCAAATGACACAGTAATCAAATGGCAGAAAACATCACTATAACTACCTAGGCATCCAGATTGATGACAGATTTACATACAACACCGGTGACACCGTATTCTGTCTGACAGGGTATTTGCTGATTTGCCTCTCACAGCACAAGGTGACATTGTTTTAATAGAAGTAGGACACTTCTTCAAGAGACAACAAGTACATGAAAGAACACTCCTAATCTTTGTGGGCTTAATTCTAACAGTACTGTACAGTTACAGTACTGCAGTGAAATGAAAGGCTACCAACTGCAACTACCATGTCAACAGTTTCGATCCATTCTTGGCACAGGAGGTGGGGTTTTTTTTTTTTTTTTTTTTTTTGTCGTTGGTTCAGACCCGTTCAAAATGTAACTGCCTGTGAAGATGAAATCCTGATGCTTTCTGAGAGTGATTCTTCATGTGGAAAGAAAATAACTTTGCTTTAGTACTTTCACTATCCAGGGTGTTATTCACACTATGTCACTTTTCAGACTTCATTGGGTTCTCCAATCCGTACTGTTTCATGCATTCCCAGAGATGAATCACTGAAAGACAGAAATAAGTATTCTACAACAGACAACCATGCAAAGCTGCCTGCTCTCTGAGAAGGTGGAATGAAGTATATTAAAGGTAAAGGTACTCAAAAGTTGTGCATTTGTAACCAAATAGATGTTGAATAGGTGTTAATTTTCTTGGTGGTCTCGCCATCAGCTCTTAGAAATGCCACCAATTTCTATTACTTTGCTCCTCTATTATTTCTTTATTTAAATTGTATTATGTTTAATTCTTGTTTTGAATGCTGAGTTTTGAGACAACTGAGCAGCGTTTAGTCACAGAGAAGAAAACACCACTCACCTGGGTGTCTCCTCTGATGCATGAGTGAGTCATTAGGCACAGCTGGCTACTAAAGTCCATGATGGTTGGAGCATCATTATCAAAGAGGCTGAAGAGCATAAGGAAGGAGAAAATCAGTGACAAAAACAATTCAGCATGAATTGCAGCAGTCAGTGTATGCACTTGCAGACGTGAAGCAAATCTACACAAATC
Source organism: Holacanthus passer (assembly GCA_025331565.1). NCBI lineage: Eukaryota > Metazoa > Chordata > Actinopteri > Pomacanthidae > Holacanthus > Holacanthus passer. The sequence continues at coordinate 675,763 of JAFREQ010000059.1, forward strand.
TTTAACATCCAATTCAACACTGGTGAACTTCTCGGAATTCATACCATTAGCCTGTAGCAAGTTGTCTTGACAGATCTGACCTTTGACGGGATGAGAGCTGGAGACTCCAAAACAGAATAAGTTATTTTAGCATATTAGCTTAGTTGTACCTTTCAATTTCATTTACTCTCCTGTGTGAATAGTCACTACAAGCTTCTAGAACCATCTATTTTGTGAAGATGCACAGAATAAATTCACTGTCCTGCTTTTTGGTCTGTCTGGGCCTGTAAACTTCCAAGGAACTCAGTCCAAGTGAGGGCTTTGAGCCAGAAGTGAATACAAAACAAGAGAAAAGTTAGAATAATCTCTGGTGGTTTTTAGCTCTTATTTGATATTTGTATTGTATTTTTACTTATGTATAAACTAGATGTGGAAGAAACTATTTTCTTCCCACCCTTTTCCACAAAGACTCATCCCTATTCTGCTGCACAAACTCTAGCCAATCAGAGGCAGAGTCAGGCGGGTCTTTATGGTGGGGAAAACAAATCAAACAGAAGGAACATGATTTTGAATCAAGTTTCCTGTCCTTTTTAAGTGTATAATAGACGTTTAAAGATGTCTCACAGGAAGTACAATTCCACTGTGTGTTCTGTGCATAAAACTGAGGTTTGTAGTCTATAAATAATCAGAGGTTGCAATTTCTCACATCTGCGATTATGCATTTTTGAAGGATTTCATGCTTTCAGACATATCTCTAATCCCATCTGCCAACACCCCACAGGTTAATTTCTTGTCTTCTGCTCTGGTTCTGTATTAGGTGAACATCATTCACTCTTTCCATTCTCTCCCACTTGGGACTGATCCATTTTCAGATTTGAGGATCAGTGCACTTTGATGTCATGGCACTTGTTTTCGAAGTGTCTACAAAGTGATGTAAGAGGTTGTCTGTTCATGAAGAGATGGTGGCTTTATGCACAGTGTGGTGGCAAAAGGCAAAATTGATTGGGCCTAAATAAACAATATATTCAATTAATTGTCTTATTTATAAATTGAATTTCTTTCTGCAAACACAGAGATACATTAGTGAGAGTAGGAATTGCAGTTAGTGTTGTCCACATGTCCAAGTGAGAGTTGAAGTGGGTGTTCTAATGTGATATTGTGTCAGTAATATTTAGTCGCGTTAATATAGACATTGTCACACTGTCAATTCATTATAGATATATAAAAACAGTTTAGAATATGATTTACATTAAAATGACAGCACAAATAAAATTGTCACTAAAACAGTATGCTATAAAGACATTGGAGTGGTCTTTTTCAGAGCACACATTTTAACATGACACAGTAGGAGAAGCAGGTGTGAATAATACAGTTATTGATGGCTGAGTTCCATTTAGCTGCTTCAGTTTCAGGTCCTGGTATTGTGTATGCTGGCTCATTGTCACAATGGCTTACTGGGACACTTGAATAGAACAGAGCCAATGTTTGGATGTGTAACATGTGCTTTTCCTACTGTCAGAGTCACAATGTCTGCTGGAAAAGACTCTATTATGGGATAATGGTAAATACTGAAACCAAGTAGCACGAGTATGGAAGAGTCATGAAGTCAGTGAGCTCACACAGTAATAAAAGATCTGTTTTGCTAAGATTAGCTCATTTTAACCAGAGTAAGTTAGTGGTCATAGCAAATACCAAGAGAGGCAGAAAGCTTTGTTTTATTGCTCATGAAATCCTATTTTCATTTGTCAGAGGGAGATTGTATTGTGTCTTCTTATATACATAGCCTCACTTAAATTCTTTCAGAATTTATTTCACTTATTGCTTTAAACACACCCAATCATGATTCTGTGCTCACCATTATCTCCCCACATAGTAGAGGTCTTTATCTTCTTATGCGTGCATGCAATTTTTCAAACAGTATTTCCTACAAGAGCTGTTGAAAAATGTCTAAATCTTATTTTAAGATCAGATTTAGTTAGTAATGAGTTACCTTGATAGCACTGTCAAAATATACTGTGGTTATTTCACAATAAAAGCAACTGCCTTGACAGTAAAATGAATTTATTATAATAATATCACATACAGGTAGTAGGAAGTGCTGTGTTCGTATCAGTAGTAGCTCTATAGTGTACAATAGCAGTAGTCAACTTCTCTATCTTTGAAATAGTTCAGCCTCTTCCACACATAGTGAACTGTGAATACAACAGATATGATTGTCCTATATTGGCCTTTGGTCACCAGACCGGGTCCACAGCTCTAATGTGTGTATGTAATGTGTGTCTCATTGCATTTTTGTAGTATGAAAAAGGTTTGAGAATACATGTTCTTATTTATTCTAGTAGTATCTCTTCAGTCTTCCTTTCCATCCATCTGTCTGTGTGTCTGCCGAGTCCCACCTCATGTCATCTCTCCATCAGGGCAGCCTCCTCACCAAACCTCGTTGCAAGCCGTTCCCAGATGCCACCCCAGTATCTGACTGTGCGGTATGTCCCAGCCATTGTCCAGGGAGGGGTGTCTCACTACAATCAGGCTTCACCCCTCCCCGCCGCTCTGCTTGCTGCCATCAGTCCTGGTCTCTTCTTTTCCAAATCTACATGTCTGTGTTATTGTCTCCTCGGGAATGAATGGGTTTCAGTGTTTAATGAAGTGTGCTTTCATATCTGTGGGAGCTACAGGTTCTACAACATATGCTTTGACTATGAAGCAAGTACCAGGGTTAGCTGAATGCAGTACCTCAAAGGTACTGGTTGGTTTTACTTGGGAAAAGGTACGGTATTAAAATATCTTCTTTATTTGAGGATCAGGCCCAAGTCAAGCTCCCCTGTGATTACTTTTTCCTCCTTGACTTTCATCAGCCTATCCATCTATGTGCTTGCTGGTTTGGGTGTCATGGGTGTCTCAGCTTGTGATTTTCTAAGTGTCTGTGCAACCACTGTTGTGCCCTTTGGCCTTTCTTTGATAATCTTACTATATTTCCTCTTGCATCTTTGGTAGCCTTGGGGTTGACTGGAGCTAGGACTTTCTTCCAGGCCTACTTCCACTATCAGTTTCAGTATCTCTTTGGGTTTAAAGGGTCAGTCATTGAATAACACAGGGCTGAAAACTGCTGCTGATCTGCTTGCAATGGATAATCACGTAGACAGATTGTAAAATTGTTTTGGATTTCCTGGCACTCAATTGGCAGAAATCCTATATAAATGACAGAGATTACTTTGTATCAATAACGACATATCTGAACAAACAAAAATTAGAAGGAGTTCCCAAGGGTTCAATTCTAGGGCTTCTTCTGTTCAAACTCTACATGCTCTGACTAGCTCAAATTAGGCAAAATTACTGAGTGCAAGTCAGTGATTGGATGTGCTAAGAAGATGATGGCATTTAAGCACTACAGCAGTTTGAGGGGAGCGCCATTGTATAATTAAACATGTGGGGCATATGGGGGGTAGTTTATGGGTTGATTCCAATACTTCTTGAATAGAATATTGTATACATAAAATTAATCATTTCACAATCTATGTAAAACATTTTATATTCTAATTACATATCAAACACCATTACACATGAAAAAAATCCGCATTAGCACATTTACATGTCAGTTTTCACATGTGAAGAATTCACTCATAGTGGACAATTGTTGTCCCTGGTCTTTTCTCAGTCCACCATCTGTTCACCAAGATGAAAAAGGGCATCTAATGTCAGACCTAATAATTGAAATTAGGTACAAAAAAACACAAAATGCATATAATAAACACAAATGTGTTTTTCAGACATTTCAAATGTGAAATGTAATATTCACATCATTTGTAATATTTCACTACTTGGACTCATGACCTCTGTAATAATCCTGGCCACGGTCCTCACCGCATGAATCCAATCAACTTACTACCACATTAAGAAGAGATATAGTGAAAATTTAATTTTTATATTTTTAAAGGCCAAAAAAACCTTTGTCCACACATTACTTTCAGCCTCATAGAATACAGTATTAGTGTGTTTACAGTCAGATAGTTGCAGCTCACTTCTGCTGCCAGAGTTCCAACAACATATTACCCAGGGTCCTAGATCACTGTACTAGCTACCTGTGTGTAAAATACATAGTGTTTGCATGTGTATGAAGTACATGTTTAAATATTTCTGTTTTTCCAGGACAGAAAATGCAGGTGTACAACCTCAAAGTGAAATATCAGTGGATTTTGAAGCTTTCTTCTAATGACCGTTCTTGTCTTCTTTTCAATCAACTTGCTTTGTGTATTCTCTTCTTCTTGTGTGATCCAAATGATTACAGATTCTCCCATCAACGTAGCCACTATCATCAGCTTCACGTCCACTGAGTGAGGCTGACAGGAGACAAGTTTCAACCCTGCAACTCACCCTAACAATTTGTTCTTGTCAAAGATACACGGGGTGTTTAATTAGCTAGAACACTGACCGTTTGGGATTACAGGTTAGGAAATAATAAATGTTTGGGCATGATAGTGAAGAGAACACACACAGGAAATGTACTACCTCCGAGCTAAAGAGATGTGTGTATTCCCAGTGGCTTCCTGGCTCCACAGACAGCAGGCTAAGAGGTCACACTTAATTTGTCTGCCAGACAGCGGGAACTCCACCTGGGAGAGAAAAATTAATATTCATCTTTTCATTCCACGGTGCCAAAAGTTGTTTTTTTTTGTTTTTTTTATCTCAGCAATGTGAGTAGTCATGAAGGTGAAGGTCTCCTGCCCTTTTGCTAGTTTCTGAACAAATGTTGAAGCAGGAATAGGTGTTGAAAGGTTCCAGTCACTGACACAGAGATACAGAAGACACTGACGTTTTCTCCAGCTAAAGAGGGCTGTGCATTTTTCAAGCCTCTTTGATAAATCCTATTTGTATATGTTCCAGGCAAATGGTCCAGATGAAAGTAAAGGCACAAGTAGCATTTAACTCTCCCTGTAAACTTGTATTGTGCTATAATTAACTGCACACTGAAGCCTCTCATTGCATCCATTTGCATTTGCAATTAAAGCTTTTGTCAGCCCCCTTTTGATGTTGAATTTAATTAAATAAGATGATATTATGAACCCGATTGTTATCAAAGTTGCTTACAAAAGGCTGTCACCAAGCAGCAATGGAATTCACACAGCAGCAGGGCCTTAAGGTGCACTGCACAAAGCAGCTGGGAGCAGCTAGAACAGCAGGGTATTCCCCTTCAGATGCAAAGCAGGTTCACAAGTGGATGATTACACAGATAACCATTCAGAGAAAGCTGTGTCTGCCAGATTCTTTTCATTTTCCAGAGTGATCTGTGCAATTAAAATGGCCAGACTTGAGTTTGGAGTTAGAGTACATTCTGGAGTTGCAAAAATACTTGTTTGCTGTGATTTCTTTGCCTCTGTGACTGTCCACTAGTGCTTCTGTGCTGGTGATGACTGTGTCCGCCCCTCTGTTTTAGCTCTCTATGCTCTTCACTGAGGAGTGTGACAAGGTGCGGGACCTGATGCACGTTCACTCCTTCAGCTACGACTTCCACCTGCGAGTGGTTCACCAGTACTTGGTTGGCTGCCACATGACACTACGCCAGGGCTACCAGCTCACTGACTTCCTGGACGACTTCATCTCCCATCACCCAGACATACCCAAGTTTGGCCGCAACCACGTCTTCCAAGGTGACTTTGATTTAAACTAACATTTCATGTCACCTTGCAATGCCAGTTACTCTGGATGTTTAGAATAACAGGCAATAGGTAGATTCACTAGTGAAAGAAAAAGAGGAAGATAGGTATTGATGTTATAATTACAGTTAAATAAATAACTCTGTTTTTATATCATGAACTATCTCATCAGGTTATACATAAACAAGCCTAAGAATCTCAATAAGCATTATGTGCTACCTTTAAATGCTCTACACTTTTTGGAGCAGCCACTTTTTAGTTCGTACCCATTAAGTATTTACGTATTACATCTAGTGGCTGCTACATGCTCTGTCCCCACCCTCTGCAGAACAGCACTTTACAGTGTGGTGCAACAAGGGTTCTCAAAGTTCGGTTCGTCAACCATTGACAGTCCTCAGAAATATTTTATGCGGTCCCCAGTTGTGGCATGAAATTTTTGCATTATATTTTAATCATTCTATTTCAATACTTTCACTTCAACAGCCTACATTTAATAAACTACTTGGCTATTGCGTCAAAATGCCCTAACAAGTGTCTGTGGGGTTGGGAATGACAACTTGTAGAAGGCCACTGACTGGTGGATTACTCAGCAGTTTAATGTGAAAGTGAGATGGAAAAACCTCACTGCATGGCTGAGGAGAAAGGGAGGTTTCAGGAAAAATGGATCAACTCTTACTTTGCGAGCGGTGGGCACATGCAGTGATCTGCCTCATCTGCAAGTAAGTGAATACAATGCTGAAGGAATTTTCAGTGTTATTAAATGCCATTATGAAGCGTGAGAAGTTCATGGATTTTCCTGCACGGCCCTCAGTCATGTGCTGTCTCCCTAAATTGTCGCTTAGTCATCAAAACTTTGAGAACCTCTGTTGTACAACATTACACCACCGATGGATGTGGTCAGCGGTTTCACAGACCTTTCAACCCATGGAGGTCAGTACAGCAGCGCTTTTCCTCTATATATGATTTGGTGCAAAGTTTCTCTTTAACTAAGCACATACATGGTAATTCCACTTTCAACATGGGGTACACCACAAACAAGACTTTAAATCCTCCTGCCAGTTTGGTTGTTGATGGTGGATGAATTCCACTTCTATATTTTACTTTCAGACTTTTATACACTTTTGTATTTCCCATCTGTTTTGCTCTTAGCATTATGTATTTATGTATCAGCCCTGCTTCAGCCTCACCAGGAGGTATTTCGGAGTGACTGGTGAAATAAATGACTGATTTTTGCATCATGTTTTTACATGGAGGTTTTTAAATAAAAAAAATATCTTTGTGAGAGTCTCCGATCCATGTTTTCATCAGGGAGCTTCTCCATCTCCACGGGAATGATAACGGCTCACCAGCTGTACAACTACATCACTGACCACGCCAGCACCTATGGCATGAAGCCACTTCGCATGTCCAAGGCTACAGTCACCACTGACAACAAGAAAGGGACGCCTGACCTGCACGAGTATGCATTAGTAGCTCTGTGGAACAGGTGAGATACTTCAGAATTACAGAATAAACATATGTTCTCCTTACATTAGGAGCTTTATTTCAACCTTCTCTTTCTGTTCTTTATTGCTTCAGTTCGGGCTCTTACAAGGATCTGGAGGGCCTGCACCACCATGATGACTTTGATGTGTCACTGGTTGTGTGCCATAATGCCGCTCCATTTGAGGAGCAGTCAGACGGGGAAAGACATTTGCTGAGGTAAAGAGAAATGAAAAGACAGATCAGACTAAAGAAGACATGAAGATTAAGATACTTAGACATAAGAATAGAATAATACTCATGGTGAGAGCAGAGCACAGCACTACTGTAACACTGTGACTCTCACCACATGCTGTGGAGAATCTGGGAAGAGGCTATTTTACCCTGCTTGCATCATAATTCATCACACTTCAGTGGTGTGTTGCATGTGTTTCTCACTTTTATACCATTTTAGTTGTGTTCTTAATTGCTTAAATCATTAGTCAAGTAATCTGTTTTCTAATAGACAGAAGAATGAGAGACAGCATTTGTACCATGTCAAACAGTTGTTAGATTCAGTTTCTCAGATGTGAGGATTTGCTACTTACTCTGTTCTGGATCATTGGAAGTGGAATATCTTTGGGTTTTGGACTGTTAAACCAAAAAAGCAATTTGAAGATATCACTTTAGTTTGTTTTGTTTTTTCCTCAAATTTTACTGATTCAACAATTAATTCAGTGAAATCAGACTTGATTTGACTTTGAAAATGAATGTGAATTGTGGGGTTTTGTTTTGTTTTTTTCATTTTACATGTTATAACTTCTTTTGTTTTTAAATATTTCTAAATCCTCAAACTTTCAGATTAATGTAGGTTTATGTGAAAATTTTTAATGTGGTTATTTTGGACCCCACCCCATTCATTTTACACAAACACATGATACATTTTATTTTTGATAAAGATCCCTTAGAATTGCACTGAGTAGGACATTTTGCACTTGAAAAATATACGTGTCAAAAGCATTAAACGTAAGGTCTATTGACATCATCATTAAAAAGAGCGCACCTCATTATTGTGTACATGTTGACCTCTGACCTCTGTTTTTCCACTGTAATGTGAATTTGCCTTCACAGCAAATCTAATAGTATATTTTAGCCTAAAGAAGTACAATTTATGTTACTCCAGAGAGCAATGAGAAGTTTAGTCTTACAGTGTTACCATCTATTTTGGAAAAACAGATCCTTATCAAAATGCTTTGCTTATGTTAGGTGTAAATATACAAAATTTAATATTGTCGTATATATATATATATATATATCATCAGATTTTTGAATTCTCAAATGTAGGTATCAGCCTCAAATATCCAGTATCAGGCAATAATAAAGACTAAATGATGTGCTTTGGTGTGGGTAGCATGCATTATGAATTTATGGGACTGGGATGTCACTTTTGAAAGAAAAGAAATAACACGTTCTGCCTCACAAATGAAAACTCTTAAAAACGACTGACTCAAACAAATCTTGAGAAATTAAAGGAAATTCAGTACCAATATCATATAACTACTATATATATATATATATACTACTACTACTACTACTACTACTGTTCAGCAAAAGTTACATAGTCTTATACAGCCAACATATACAGTGATATTTTTGTGATATGTCAAAATCGGCTGATGCATCATATACCTTTATTTGTAGGTTGCGGTTCTATGTGATCATGACCAGTCAGAGAGAGCTTTTCCCCCGCCTCACTGCTGACATGCGCCGTTTCAAGAAGCTTCCGCAGATCCACCGCGATCCTGGCGAGCTAGGAGGCCGAGCAGAGGCCAGTGGGTCACGTGGTGCTGAGCAGGACCTCTGGGTGGAAACGCCACCTGAAGCTGCAGCCACCTTGGCCCCTAGTGATGGCAATGAGTTTTACCCTCTGGCAGGAGGTGCACCAGAGGCTCAGGGCCTGCTTTACCCCTCTACTCTGTTCCCTCTGCTGAACAACGAGGTGGCATCAGCCCGCAGACAGATACAGGCCAGTGTGGAGCAGGCGATGGGCCACTGCCGTAGGGATAACCTGTGGAGGAGGCTGTTCCACGGAGAGCACCTGGCCCTGGACAAACTGAAGCTGACCAAGCTTTCATTCAGCGAGCTGGAGGAGCTGCTGGAGGCTGTGCAGAGCCGCTCGGTGGGGGAGATCGACCCGCAACTGGTAAGACTCCCACTGAAGCCTTTGATTTTAGATTCATCCACCATCCTCTGAGTCAGCAATCAAAACTAACCGTTGGGTGCACATATCAAGGCCTGGTGAATAATAATATAAGGATCATTTTGGTTTATTACAACGTGTTTACATAGGTTTGACTGTCATTACTATTGGTTATAAAAACACTGTGGAGGTTTATTGCTGAGATCTGGGAACATGAGGACGTCTCCATAAAAAAGCCTGTTGGGGCAAGAACCTTGGTTCTTGTCTTCTAAATCTTCAGGTTAGCTACACTTACTTGACTAACCTGGGCAGTAAAATGTAGCCAAACTGCCTATAGGAAATGTCTGTAACATCAACTGTGACCTGGCTTCAGAGGTGGGATACAATCACTCTTTTACTAGTCACCTGTCCTGAGTCACTTTCCAAGTCAAGAGCAACAAGTGTGATGTGTCACTGCAGGACTGCTTCCTGACCATGAGTCCAACCTGGTACCAGAGTCTGATAAAAGTCCTTCTGAACCGCTTCCCTCAGAGTTGCAGACACTTTGATGACAACGGCATTCAATACCTGGTGAGAAGATGCTCTTTATTTCACTTCTCTTTTCATATGAGAGCAAATGAAGCATACATTTTCTGTTTTTTTGGATCCTTGCAAAGTGTCACACCACCTTGTCAGCCTCAGCATTTCTCAGACTTCTGCATGATGTTAAATGTGTGGACAGTCATTTTACTGAAAGGACCGAGTCAGTTTAAAACTGTGAGCGCTCGGTGTTTAAATGGAAAAAACAGGGGAAAAAACTTAGCTATATTAATAATATATATATTATTATTTATTGTTTTATTACTTATTTTATATATTATTTTATTACTTATTTATTATTATCTTGGAGGGGATCCTAATTAAGAGATCCTTCAGAGTTTATGAGACTACTCATTCTATTTGTAAATGAGAAATCTGGAGATCAAAAGAATAATTTCAAGAGACTGACAAACTATGACTACAGTCTGACCTCTCACTAAATTCCTTTCCCTGTTATCCGTTTTATGAGCTGCATCCGTTTTTGTCAAGTTTATTTAATTTTTTCACAAACATTTTATGACTGGTTCAAAGGCATGTGCGCATTGATCTTTTTGGATCAGTTAACAACAGTGTGGTGACTATTCGACGACTAGAACAAAGTCTCTTGGAGTCTCTCCATAGCAACTAAGAGTGAGACTGGGCTGGTATTTGGTATTTTGTCCGAAGCAAATCATATACTTAACATCAATACATTATTGTGCTTTAGAAATAGAACAGATATGACTGTACTTTTCTGAGCAGAAGTTGTGTAAGCCATCACATTGAACATCACATCTGCATTTGTTTTACTCAGTTACATTATTGTATAATTGTCAAGGTAAAACGTGCAAACCAATTGCTATGATCCTTTTAGGGTAAGACTGGCTTTTTTAGTATTCTTATTTATACTATCTAAATCTCATGAATTGACTAAAATCAGTTAGCCCATCTCTGAATACTTTCTGACTGCTCTTTCGTGTCAGTGGCTCTCAGCTCCAAGCCCATGAGTTCCTACTGAAGATGTAAAACTTTAAAAACACCTCACAAATATAGTTTTGTTTTTTTAAAAAGCCTCAAGAATTTTCTACAACAGCTGATCTCCCTAGTTTTTCTTTACTAACGATAGTGAAACAGGAGGAAATAGTGCTGCTTTTGGGGACTATTTTCTGCAGCACATGAATCCACATTTGGTACTGAAGTGAGTATTTAGAGCAGCAGGGCGGTGTATGTGGGATTGAGTCAAAACAAAGTACTGTGTGTTCATGGTGATGAAGGAACATGTCACCCAGTGCAACAGTGTTGTTAATAGACTTTGAACAATAATGGAGCTCTGTGGCATTTGTTTGTAAGACATGTTCATTGTTGGTTTGGACTTTTGGCAATCTGGTAATCTATATCTATGCTGTCATCTTATTTCAGGCTGTTCTGAACCAGAAGTTCACTGACTGCTTTGTTTTGGTCTTTCTGGACACCCAAGCTGGAAAAACAGTGAGTTATTATATTGACATTATTATTTAGAAGATACTACAGTTGTGCAAACATCTAAGCAATGTTTCTTTTCTGTTTTCTTCCTCCTGTAGAGTCTAAAGGTTGTGTTTCGGGAACCGCTCCCATCACAGCCGCAGGCCAGCAGCAGCCCTCCTCCTCAGCTGGTGTCCATGTATCACCACCTGGAGTCGGTCATCAACACTGCCTGCTATAACCTCTGGACAGGACTGTTATAGAGTTGATCAGTGCTGGACTTACCTCAACTCATGTCCATGTAACCACGATCAACACATGACAGCAGGAATCAACAGTAGAGGAAAACAGAAGACAAGACATTTTTTCAAGGAGTTCATTTGGGGAAAATCTTCTTGCCAGTATGCTCTCCCAGCAGCTTCATCACACACAGTGGCATTAAGAAAAGCTACCAGACAGTGATTGCTATATTTATGCAAAGCCCTGCAGCACACAGGATGCAACCCTAACCCTACAAGACGTTTTTATAGGTCACAGAAATGATACCTGACAGAAAAGAGATTCAAACAACAAACTGAATGTTCTATCTGCTTGTGCTTTTCTTAATATGGTGTAAAGTTCTCACATCAGTTATTCCACCCCCAAACAAGTCAGAAAAAAATCTGATTAAAAACTAAATGACTCCTAACGGGTGTGTAGGAAAACTCCATTAACTGGTTAAGTAGTCCTTAATCCTCTGATATACTTGCTTTTAACTAGGTATTCATGAGTGTCTTATAACCACCCCATATACCCTGTGTCATTTCAGAGCCTTGGTTTTGCACAAGAATTAAGGCTACACATCCACAAGATTGAAAACCCATAAAGGATGGCAGCAGTATATGTGTATCACCATGTAAAGTTATGTTAATATGTAAAAATATTCCAGTGTTGGCCAGTGATGATCCCACCCTGATCTGCCTCAGTGGATAACTTTTTAAACCTACAGGTACACACAGTATGCAGCTGCAGCATGAACACTACTACTCATATTGCAGCCGCATGTCTATGTGTACGTTTTATTAAAAAGCAAGTATATCACAAGTACAGTTTTAAGTCTGATCTAAATCGTTATCTCCTGCGGGCTTCCGTACACGACCATGATGGCAGTTTAATGTTTTTCTCCATACTGCATTAAATTTGTATAAAACTGCCTACAGTGAAGCTCACTGAGCCAGGCTAACTTGTGCTACATAAAGCTGGCCAGAAACTGTCTGTGCATTAGCTTTCACTACACATTATGATCAGCCTTACGGCACTTTGACCGGACATGATGTGAACATTAGCACAGAACCCCCAGTTGGTTTTGTCCATTGACACTTCCAGTTCACAAGTTGACAAAAGAGAGACAGTCAACATTACTACGTGCAAATCTACCAGTGGAAAGTAAAAGAAAAATATGAAGCTGGAGCTGGACGCTGCAGACAATATTTTGTCTGTTCTTTTAGCCATAACATGTAACATACCTCTCCAGTAATATTTAAACAAGCTCACTACAGGTTATAGGGGGTCTTTGATAGTAGCCTGCTGGAAAATCAGACTGCCACTGTTGTGGAACTGCTCAAACTGCAGACAGCCAATGAAAATTTTTGACCCTCCAGAAAAACAAGCAATCATCCAAGAACCAAATTGTTAACAGTTTAGGCAATGTATCAGGTGTTGTGACCTCAAACCAAATGACAACTGATTTGGCAGCCCAAATTCAAATTGGGCTTAATCCACAAGGTGTCTCTCTAGCTTTAGACAGCAATCTGTTCTCAATGGATGATTAAAGATGCAGCTTGTGTTACAAACCAAAATTAAACATTTGCACAGTCCATAGACTTGTAAAAGTTTGGTTTAGACCGGACACCCTGTTCAGTCGGGTCCTCTTGGGTTTTCAGGGATCAGGTCTGTCTGAAGACCTTTAGCACAGAGCCTTTTAATAATCGACTTTGACCTTTCTGAGCCAGTAAAGTAAAAGAAAGTAGATGAGCTTCGTCCATCTCTCTGATGTCGCACCATGAGCAAAATACTTCCAGGCTGGTGGATCAGGCCTGAAGAAGGTCCTGTACTGTGCTCTGTAACATATTCTGATGACCTGGTGGTTAAGGAAACATTTTTACCAGAGGAGAAGAGAGGGCTGTATTTCTTTCTCATCACTCTACACATATACTCTATCATCAGTTTGGATTGACTGAATCTGATGTGTCATGTTAAAAAAAAGAAGTCAGTCATAAGCAACCAACAATGAACACTTCTGGCTATATAACTGCACAAGTTTCATACTTCACAGCTTCATTAATAGGTCTGAGTGATCTTGGATCTTGTGCCTTCTTGTAGCGTTTTGCTAGCTCTTCATACCACATCAGTGTTTTGTGAGTGAGTGTCAGCTGGGCTGCCAGTGGTTGGAGTGGGAAGGCTTTTATGTTTGATTTTCAAAAGTGTCAAACCTCTTTCTCACTTGAACCCCACTGCCGTATCTGCCCTGAAGTGCCTTTCTGTTTATTTTTTTTTCTCTTTTTTTTTTTTTTTTTAAATTCCCAAACCTATGAAGTGATACTGGTGTCATTCCATCAGCTCTGCACAGAAGATCTTTGGAAACACACACTCCTGATGTTATGCAGTGAAAGTGCCTGAATCGGTTTGGGAAATTTGACAGAAATTGCCTTTTATAAGAAAGAAAATGGGTCATATTAACTTTGATGTTTTGCATAATAGCATGTCACATGTCATCAGCTCAGAGTGTTTCCAAAGCATGTTCAGGGGGATGAGTTTGACTTGTGTTGTGTATTCTGAAACATTGTTGCTGGTAATCATACCTCAATTTACAAGAGGGCAAAAGCCAGCCTGATACAAGAGTGTGACATCACGACAAACATGAAGGCTTGATATTCATTGCAGTACCTTCATTAACGACATACTCAGCAGCCTTAGATTTCAACACATTGTCACTAGAAGGAAACCAAATACACGTTTGAGCTTCTTTGTGGATGTAAAATGAAATGTTAAGCAAAGCAGCATTCTCACTGCTCAGAAAATTCTGTCTGAATGTTAAACACTGGATATTCATCATGCAAAATGTGAACTGTAACAAATTATCCTTTAGCATTTTGACTCTGTAATATAAACACTGCACTGTCTAACTGTATAATGTATATTATGTATATACAGAACACTTTATACAGTATGTGAAATGCTAAATAAAGCAGTAGGATGAATGACAATGTATTAAATCTTTTTTTTTTTACATTGACACAGGTACAAATAATAAGTTTGATATGTCATAAAATGAGATGGATTAAAAAACTTATAATTAAAGGGAAATTACAATAAAAACTACAATACAATAAAGAGCTATCACAATTGATGGCATGGTTTGTCATACACGGATAACCAACTTAGCTGCATTTGATTGATAATTTGACACAAGCCTGGATTTTGCAGGTCTTAAAATATGATTATAAATCACTTGACCTGTGTTCTCTTTTGAGAAAACAAAAGAGCAAAAGAAACCAAGCCAGTTACAACATTAAAAATTCCTAAAAAAGAAATGACTCCTTCCATTATAGGCAAAAATAAAGAAATGCTAATTTAATTATGATTGCTGAACTAACAGTAATAAGAAAAAGAAATTATCAAGATCTTTTGGTATAATTATTACGATTTATTTTTCACAGTAAAAAGTTAATATTTACACATTGTAAAAAAAATGTTAGAAATACAATTATACTATTAGCAAAAGAAATAAAAGTGTCTGTTATCAATTAACAAAGACTAAGAGAACCCCTGGTTATTTAAACATGACATTTAGAAGGGACTCCAGACAAAGCTGTGTGAAGTCTGATAAACGTCCTCATGTGATGTCACTTGAGTCGGCAGCAGTTGGATCTGAAGACTACAGGTTTAAAAATGCAAAAACCTGAGGGTGTGGAGAAAAAGGGGAGCTTCCCAGACCTCTGTAGGACTCATCTCTGGTTGCAGCTGGCAACTCAAGGCTGCATCAGCCTGAATCTCTGACTGAACTGTCCCCAGTCGAGTTGCATTGTGGGTACTGGAGCTATCAGGTTTTGAAAAGCAAAAGGATCCATGGAGCAGAAAAGACCATATCTCAGGGTCTGCTGCATCGATCGTAATCTTTTTTTTTAAACTCTCCATCATGACTCTAAGAATAAGACGAAAGAAAGAGATGGCTCTGGTGTCCAAAGAATTAATGCTTTGCTGCACTGCCTTCCTGCAATAGATCTGCATGCTTTGAAGCCTGCTCTAATGTTACACCAACATTACATGTTGAGCAGCACTTGAGACAGAAATACAGAAAAAATGCATAATGTTATGGTCAAGCTAAACTATGGAATCATACAGGAGTTTGACAGTCTGTTTTTTTTCATCAGTAAAGACTTTATCATGAATAGTCTGAGCCTTCAGACTATTCAGACTGGGAGAAAATCATGATCTCAATTCTGAGAGGACAAAATGTGCAGCCATAACTCATGTTGGCTTTATTTCAAAATAAGAGCACACTGTTATTCAAGATCATGTATCCATCAAAGATTAACAAATGAAACCTTCAAATGCAGCACAGAGTCAGGTGGATGAGAATTAACAGGACCATTTTACCAGGCTAAGATCATGTGAGCCTGAATGAAGTATAATTAATTTGAAAAACAGGCCCCAGGTTGAAAATAAATGTAATTCTCTTTAAACATGAAACTGATATATTCAAAGGGGGAGGGGAGGCTACACATACACTCTTCCTGCCTGTTAACACTTTAATCAGCCAATCACATGGCAGTACAGGGCTGGCCTGAGTATTTCAGAAACTGCTGATCTACTGGGAGTTTCTTCAATCTGGTCAGAGAAGGAGAAAAATGGCCAGACTGGTTCAAGATGATAGAAAGGCAACAGTAACTCAAATAACCACTTGTTACAACCAAGGTATGCAGAAGGCCAATGCACAACACGTGGAACCTTGACGCAGATGGGCTACAACAGCAGAAGACCACACAGAGTGCCACTCCTGTCAGCTAAGAACAGCAAACTGAGGCTACAATTGGCACAGGCACACCAAAATTGGGCAATGGAAGATTGGAAAAACGTTGCCTGGTCCGATGAGTCTCAATTTCTGTTGCATTCAGATGGTAGGGTCAGAATTTGGTGTAAACAACATGAAAGCATGGATCCATCCTGTCTTGTATCAACGGTTCAGGCTGCTGGTGGTGGTGTAATGGTGTGGGGATATTTTCATGGCACACTTTGGGCCTCTTGAGCAAAGCTCAAATTGAGGCCAATGGCCTCCACAGTCACCACATCTCAATCCAACAGAGCACCTTTGGGATGTGGTGGAACAGGAGATTCTCATCATGGATGTGAAAGTGCAAATCTGCAGCAACTGCATGATGCTATCATGTCAATACAGATCAAGATCTCTGAGGAATGTTTCCAGCACCTTGTTGAATCTATGCCGTGAAGAAGAATGAAGGCAAAATGAGGCCCAACCCAGTACTAGCAAGGTGTACCTAATGAAGTGGCCAGTGAGCGTACAGTATATAGTACACAGAGTATGGAATTAGTTCAAAGTAAGAGAACAAAAAGTGTAACTCCAGGTAGAATGTAACAAATATAATAAGTCTGCCAAGCAACATGTTCACAGCTTTGTGATTGGACACCTGTGCTCATCACTTGCTGTGTGCGCCGTAATCTTTAAGCCAACCCAGACCTTCCTTTGTGGAGCCTAAAGTGGACAGAGATAATTATTAACTAATTAATGAATCGTTTTTTTTCCCAAAGGGTTACATAATTAATCAGATAAAAAGAACACTCACCTAGCGGCTTGTATTCACAGCCTATGTATCCCTGGTAGCCATGGCTTTCCAGTGTGTTGAACAGGTAGCTGTAGTTGAGCTCTCCAGCACTGTTGGGTTCATTCCTGCCTGGAACCTGAGCAATCTGAACATGACCTGAAAAAGAAAGCAAGACTTCTTCTTAGACTGTTGTTGTGTTTTTCATCTTATCACCTCCAAAGGCATGACGGAACACTTTGCTTCACATCATTATAGTTGCACATTTATTCTTAGTAGCTGAGGACACACAATCTGGTGCAACTACAGCTCCCCACTAAGACTGAATTTAAGTGCGAGATATTTGCACAAAATCAAGCAGGTAGTTTAATTCTTGTGCCTCTAATGATTGGTACAAATCCAAATTTTGCAATGAAAAAATTTTTAAAATGTGGCTTCTTTCAGAACTATATTGACATGAATCAAAGTTTGACCAATAAAACACCTGTGTGTTTAATGACTTTATCAGATGGAGGGTGAGGCAACAGCATGAGTTTGCCACGTCACTTATCCTACCTCATCCATATCTTATTTACTGAATTGTCTAAGTCATCAATACAAGTCTCACCAAAAGAAAAGCACAAAGAAAAAGGGGAATGATGTGTGCGAACTAAGGTGAATAACGAGTGAATAAGAGAAAACAAAACTTTCTCTTAATCTGAATCTGAGATTACGATCTAATTCAGAGGACACCTGGACAAATAGCACATTAAAGTAGCAGTAGTTCCTAGTTGTCATGTCTATGGGTGGTGTGTCTGGAGGTACAGGTCTGGTGGTCAACCTGCTTCATGTTGATCACCTCACCCAACAACCTGGAAGGCTGCATCACCTTGAAGAGGGGGCTGTATAGAGTGAAGATCAAGATTTTTTTTATCTTAGACTTGAACTGATGAACTTGATGAACCCCAGCCTGGTTGTTTACAGGACCCCCCTCAGGGTCATGCAACAGGCCCTGCAAAGACTCTACACACCAAAAAAACTGTCAATATCCCCACATTGCCAGATTTGTCCGGGAGTTCACAGCATACCATGAACGTAGAAATGGAAAAACTGTTATGATATGCTTTGTTGGAACTAAGAGAAAAACATAAAATTGTTATTGAACAGGTTACTCATATCCATTCATCCAGAAAGAAGATGGAAGTTGAAATGCCACTCTGTCTGACACAATGATCCTCAGAGTGCTGATGTGCTGTGTGTGCATTCCTTCCCCCTCAAAGAGGAGACAGACAAGGCATCCACAATTCTTTGACAAAGCCAGGGACAAGCATGTGTTGATTTTAATCACTGGAAACATGGAACCATTAAACAAGTAACACACTTCATTAATTCTTTAGAAAGAAATTAGGGCAAGCAAAAATCTAAGGCAGGAGAGGTACAGAAGGGGAGGAATGAAATGTCACACTGATGACATCAGACACCGCTATCCTCTTTTACAGACGACTAGAAAACTGGACGAAACCCAGAGAGACATGGAGATGACTCCAGCCTTGCCACCGTGTGGCAGTGAACACGGCCAAGGATTTCCAGAACAACTTTCCCCCAAACCGCTGAACCACCAGCTGAACTTTATTTTTCCTGTGATGGATCCAGAATGGGATCGGAATAGGAAAAGATTCCCACCAATGTAGTTACTGTATCTAATTAGTACAGATATTGCACTTTGGCTCCCGACACCTCTCAGCTGCTCAACAGCACCTTTCAGATTGAATGTTTAAGTTTTGCCCCGCTTAGCAGTCTCATGTGTTTCCTTACACATCTTACCATCATTCATCGCTTTATCTGGTATACACTTGTCCTCATTCAGTCATTGATCATTGATTGTGATCGCTGTATTTGTATGTGTAGTCAGTTTCAATCTTTGTCAGTAGTGGTAGTAATTAATCCACAAAGCCGTTGCTCTTGTTTTCTGTGACTTACTTTATGTACTTGATTCCTTTTTCTTCTCTCTACTTGAGCTTAAGTTAATTCCTTCCCAAAGTTAATTTGTGTGTTACACACTTTTGACTGATCACTGAGAGAAACAGTTTATGAGTTTATTATGCTGACTGAAATTAGATTGCTGGATGAAGAATTACAGTGGTCCTGTGTAATAATTCTAATTAATTCTATGTTTCCCCAAACTCATATCCCCCCCCAAAAAATCTTTCTACAAGGCTATGTGAGGGCTATTGGACCAAGAAGGGGTAATGGAGTGCTGCATTAAATGACATGATCTTCACAATCACCCCACATAAGCCCAATTGAGATGATTTGGGATGAGTTAGATGGCAGAGAGAAGGAAAAGTGCTCAGCATAAATGGGAACTATTTCAAGACTGTTGGAAAACCATTCCAGGTGATGAACTCATGAAGCTGGCTGAGAGAATGCAAAGAGAGTGCAGTCGTCAAAGCAAAAGATGGCTACTATGAAAAACCTACAATATTTTGCTTTGTTTACTTTTTTCTTACTATGTAATTCCATGTCTTCTTTCATAGTTTTAATGTCTTCAGTACCGATCATCAATACAGAAAATAATCCAAATAAAGAAAAACCATTGATGAGATCCAAACATTTGACTAGCATTGTATACAGTATGTTGTGCCCTCCCAGACCCCTTTCCCCCCTCTTATTATTTAATGTACATGGCGTGCTGTATCATCATGAGACTGCCATTCTGTATTCATTTGTATGAATATCTGTATTTGTAGGATGTCTTAATTGTAATTCCAAAGTCTGATTTATAACTGTTTTATCTCACATCTTACTCACCAATTATGGGGAAATACTTCTGTATGTTTTGCGTCAGGTTTCCATCCATTATTTGCCAGTGAAAGACGTCCTGAAACAGTTCAGACATTTGTTAAGAGCTTCATCATATTTTTTCTTTTATTTTCAAGTCAAAATAAAATTCAAAAACACCCACCATTTGCAGCTTGATATTTGGCTTTCCAACCTTCTCCAGTATTGCAGCCGCTACAGACACAAAAATGTAGATCAGCTCAGAGTTAACTTATGGCAAGCACCCCGACAATATGTATGTCAGAGAAGAAATAAGAATACACCTTTATCAAACACTGATGTACTCATAGTCTACATCATCAAATCTACTGGGCACACTATTACAACACGACACACCTCACTCTGTCTGAATCCATTACATTTTGACTTGGAGTAATAAAAGGAGTGTGTCATGCATTAAGCTTGAAGTTAATTCATGCAAGATTAGAGTCTTGAGAGTTGTCCAAGCTGGTTAGTGCCTGTGTTGTGTCCATTAGATACAGTGTCTTACCATGATGAGGAGAGTCCAGAAAATACCTGGGATCTGTAATCCTTGTGTTGATTGGTTCAATCAAACCAGTGATTCCGTCCTGGAAGGAACAGTGACATTTCACAATGTTTGAATGGGCACTGAGAGCATCATAAGGTGATAGTTGTGTTCCACTGAGAAAAGCACAATTATATTGGGAACCATTTAGTCAGGGTGGTGTGATATTAAACTGTCTAATCTACACACCTCTTTTATTCCAAGGTTCGTAACTCTTACTCACAAACAGACTATTTCAAGTCAAAATAGTCAAAAAATAGTATGGGAAGCTTCAAAAGCCATACACAGAGGTTAGATAATTAGTTACTCTGCAATGTATGTAATGATAGTTACATAGATCCAGTGATAAATGATTGTAATGGGTCTGTGACATGTGAACAAAAACAAATTATTCTAGCCTTTCAAGAGATTTACTCAAATTTGTATAAATCTGAATGCTAGACAATAATGAAGGCATGGATACCTTCTATAATGACATATCTCTACCCACCCTAAAGATAAATCAAATGGAGACACTGGAGACATGGGTTGTGGAAACACAAGTGATTAAAGTTGTCTCAACTGGGAAAACACCAGGTGATGATGGGAACATTATAGAGTATTATAAAAGCTTCCAGGACACGTTGGCTCCACTTGTAACTATGTTTCACAGCAACATTATCTCAAAACAGTCAGTGCCAATGACCATGCAATCTGCGTTCATTAATTCCAAAACCAGGTAAGGATCACATGCAGATCAGCAATTTTTGATGATTAAGTCTTTTAAATAAAATTATCATAATTTATAAATTGTTTGCCAAGATCCTTGGGATGAGCCTGGAGAAGGTAATCACTTCTCTAGTACATCTGGACCAGCTGGGCTTCATACAAGGCTACCTTGCCTCTAATAATATGAGGAGACTCCTTCATGTGATGTCAAGAGCCTCTACTTTTCAGCATATAGCATTTGCAATATAAACTTTTGATAGAAGTAGCCTTTAGTGGCTCTATTTATTTCACGTACTGTCCAAATGTGATTATGGGCCAACATGTATGCAACAGATTAAGGTAACCAACTGCTCGTGTTCAAACAAAGTGCTACAGTGTCTCATTCCCTCTAACTTTTTAGATCCACACCAGCAGGGCTGCCCAGTCTCAGCATGTGGATATACTTCAGATTTTGTCATCTAACAACCACGTTGTCATCTAAAACATGTTTTATATAATACAATACTGTTTAATATTGTGTTCTGTGCACAAGGCCTTTATTCAAAAGCACAAATTCATTATTGGTACTTTTACCCTGGGACTTATACTTCTCATTCTCCTGTAAATGTCAGTTAAATCACATTTAAATATCTTCCATTTGTTCCAATCTTACATATAACCTACATTTTTGTTGCAATATCACTATTTCTGCAGAAATCCAATTTCACTACATTCACAGTGAGAGTTGTAGTTAGGTTGGACAGAAAAGGTCACCCACCTTTGACAGGATATCAGCAGCATAGGTTAAATTCTGCACAAAGATGTCTTCCATCTCCCTGGCAACTGCAGTTCTTTGTGAGCCCACAGGAACCCTTCCTGCCATCAGGTGGATCCTGATAAATTCATGGAAAATACTTTATCCAGAAATGCAAATTTGTAAAGTTGAAAACCTGCTTTATATCCTTTCATAACTATAAGGACTCTTACATAAAGACTGTTCTTCTTTCACAAAACACAAAATCTCTGATAACATGTGAACCATCTCGGCATAATTCTACTGTATTTATTTTCCATGTACACACACAAATTTAACAAGTTACTTAACAAGCCTCTGACGAGCAGATCAGTTCCAACTAAGTGTCATCTGAATGCATTGCTGACCTAGAAATAGTGCGGAATCTTAAATATTCTTCATTTTAAATGTCATAACCTTGTAGACCGTCCTCAAACTTTCTGATTATTTCCAGGTTTCCATGGATGTATTATAGATTTTAAATGTGGTCTCAGACTTTTGAGTGTGTGTATGTATGTATCTAAATACATTGATGTGTCCACAGTCACTAGTGGAAACTGTGAAGGTAACTGTTATAAACCCAATTCCAAAAAAGTTGAGACACTGTGTAAAACATAAATTAAGCAGAATATGATGATTTGCTAATCCTTTTCAACTAAATTGAAAACAGTGCAAAAGGAATATATGTATTAGTAGTGTTACCTCAATTTCATTAATAAATATATGTATACTTTGAATTTGATGGCAGCAACATATTTCAAACAAGTTGGGACAGGAGCAACAAAAGACTGTGAAAGTTGTGGACTGATCCAGAAACACCTGTTTGGATCATTCCACAGGTAAGCAGCTTCATTGGTAACAGGTGATAGTATCATGATTGGGTATGAAGGGTTCATCCTGGAAAGGCTCAGTTGTTCACAAGCGAGGATGGAGAGAGGTTCAACACTTTGTGAACACATGATTGTATAAAGGAGATTAATACATGGGCTCAGTTAAACTTAGTAAAACCACTGTTTCACACAGAGTCCCAAGTCTTTTGGAATCAGTGTTGCCCATACCTTTCAGAACCAACAATCTCAACCAATGGCTGAACTCTTTGATCTGCACTTCAAACCATGCACCCAAAATTGTATATTGTGTTTGACTGGCAATGAGTCTGTTTGCACTATTAAATGCACCAAATTGATCTGCGATGGCGCCAAACTGAGAAGCACCTGCACAGAGAATCCCTTCACGTCTACGTTTACATGTATGTCCGCAGAAGCATAATGTCACCTTAACTCTGAGTTTGCCACTACAAGTCATTTCATTCATTAATTATATAAATGACATGATTATATATCAATATATGATTATGGCATATTTCAGATAAGTACAAAACCAGCCTGCTATCCCATTTCAAATAAAGCATGAATTAAAGGATATTTCAGCAAGTCCCAGCCGATTTACATTGAGACTCATTTTTTCTTTCTGTTTGTAATTTATCAAATTAAATGTGGGGACATTCATTCTTATCTTTGACAGATCTGTAATTATTGTTTTCTACTTCTTCTTCCATTTTATGTCCTATTTTAGTTTTTAGATCCTCATCCTCATCATTTTTATGTTTCCTTTTATATTGTTTTGTGTATCTTTTATAACTTTATTGCTGTCTTTGTAACATCTCATGTAAAGCAAACTGAACTGCCTGAATCCCCTTGTTGAAAGGTGCTGTACAAATAAAGTTGCTCTGCCTTGCCTTTGGTATTTGCAAACTATTTTCTTATACCTTTATTCTTATACTGCACAGTTATATTTTCAGGGTGAAGGTCTGGGAAAGCAAAAGTTATGCACTTTTTCTTCGGCCAGTTCTTTTACCTTTTGCAGTCCAAAGCTCTTGCATATTTCAAAGCCAAATCCAGCCCCTGTCTGAACTCTGCTTCTCTTCCAGGAACCGCTCCAAGACCAAGATCACCTGCCTTTACATCTCCTGCAACAAGAAAACACATCTTACCATCCTCTAATTATTACTCCCACTTCAGTAGCAGTCCTATCTGGTTGAAAGAAACCTGACAGGCCTGTGTTTACCCGGCGGGGTGTTGATGAGGACCACTTCCACCCCTGTAGCCTCTCTGGACCTCTGGAGCTCCTGCAGGTCGGAGTCATAGAGCCAGGCCGCCTCCACAGCCTGAAAGCCGGCCGAGGCAGCCGCGTAGACCCGCTGACTGAAGTCTGGAAGCTCCGTGAACAGCCAGGAGATATTGGCACAGAACTTGAGCGGAGCCATGGTGATTTACCTGGAGAAGTCGACAACCCTGCGTCCAGTGTCCGTGCTGTACTTTGACCCCGCTAACAGGCGCGTTAAGCTAGTTGCAGTTAGCCGATGTCAGAGCGGAACACGACGGACATTTCCAAAACAAAACTACAGAGAGATGAACAGCAGTTCTGTCAGTGTTATGGCAAGATACAAAGCATGAAATATAATCATATCAATGCATAACATTTATATTAAAATACTTTAGGAAAAGTATAAATGAGGTAGCTATAGACCGAAACCCAGCAAAAAATAGTTGAAAGTTAGCTTAGCTATGCTAGGGAAAGGATGTTACACTCTTCTTCTAGATTTATTCATTTTTATCATTGTGCTTTGCAGATGGTTTAATTTTGAAAAAATCAACAGAAGTAGCAGTGTTTTACAGCGTCCAGCCTGACCGCCATGAGTTTTGTTATTGTCACATGACTGATAACATGCTTCCTGAACCATGTACTGCGCAGGCGCAGTAAATTCCTTCACTTGTCACGGCAGCGATGGTGAAGTGTTGTATTCAAGTTATAGTGTGTTGAAGATTTGACATTGAATTTATAGGACTACTGCAATAGTAGCATTGAAAAGACTAAAACTACGATACTGACGTCTCTAATTCCGAAAAGGGAAACACCTTGTCATTTATTTCTACACACACATATACAATTCTATTAATAAGCAAATAGTTCTTAATATGCAGAGTGATGTATTTGATGTGGTTTCACTCCTTTTCATGCAAAATTATTAGTACTACATATTGTTTTCTGTGATTAAGTATTGCAGTATTTTATTACAGCTCTTATTTCAAGACTTTGACAAGATATGTGCAAATGAATAATTTTTAGACGGTTTAGTGATTCTCTAATCTATTGTATCGTAACTGCTCTGTTATAAAGAATGAGTGAGAAGAAATGTGCAATAGGAATTTATTTGATAAAATCTTTAATAAAATGCATGACAATCAGTAAGACAAAAAGGTCCCAATAGAAAATCAGACAAATAGTAGATTTTATCAAATATTAATGTACAATGTATTTATAATAGGTTTGGTTTGGGACAGCCTCCATGCAATTCAGTCCAGTTCATTAGAGCAACCACTACTGCATTATGATCAAAGGCTGTTTTGGACACCCAAAGTTCATCATCTCTCTTATAAAGCAAGTGTCCTTCTGTTTGCTTCTTTGACTCAAATTTCTTGTAAACATTTTAAAGGGAAAATCTACTAGAGAACAGTTTAGTAGCGTATCATTATCTTTGGCAGTTTAGCCAGCATCAGCAAACCTTAAGCTCAAACAGTTTGACTCCATCTGGTCTGTTTCATTTCTGTAGCTGCCATGTGCTATTGAAATACTAATATATTGCATTTAGTGTTGCTACAGCTTTTTAACATCTATAATTAATTTCCATAAATTCATTTTGACATGGAGCCATAAAATACTGCAAACAGTAAATAAAATTGCCATCCCCACTAGCATCTACACATCATTTTTCAAATTCAAAGCTGCTGTCAGATTTAGCAGAAATCTGAAGATATTTTGCTACACATTGTGTTTACGCATTTCCAAATGTTATCAAGGTTGACTATTTTTCATCTTGCTCTTTAGAAAAAAATGCAAAGGAACATCATGGAGAGGCACTTAGAGCCAAGTCCCTTTGTTCCTTCTGTAGGTGTGAAACAGCTCATAACACAACAGAGTTTCATTTTCATTCATTTTCATTTGACTCTCCTGTGACCTTGAATGTGACTGGTCATGGAATTGTCTCAGATCCAAAAAATCAATTGTAACACAGTGTAAGAGTCTAAAAGCCATGCTGGCACCACGAGAAGCCCTGCTGCTTCTTACATCCTCCTGGGTGCCTCCTCCTGCAGTAACCAACTGATTGACCAAGTCTGGTTGTGCCATCTTCAGCACTCCATGTACTAATGAGCTAATCCTTATATGTTACCTACATCAGGGAGCATTTACATCCTTAATTTCACAGTAACGGGGTGGTATCCAACACTGACTACATGCCTCATCAGCATCTCCCTTAGGTGTGGACACATGTATGCTCAGACATCCACCTGCTGTTAATGAGGCCACAAGCAGACCAGACGGCAGTGTTTCCATGGGAGGGCAGGAAATTGAAAGGCAGACCACCAGTGCTCATATGTCTGTACACTAACAAGCCCACGAAAGCTTGACAGACCCAGACAGGACATATATTGATTTCTTTTTTACTGGCTGATGTTTTTACTGACAGCTACCAAATGCTGATGGATGTCTCAGCTGCTGCAGGAGAAAAGGAGGAAAGTGTGGGTCACATGAGGGGAGACACTATTCTGTGTGTCAGGTGAGCTTTTGTTCTTCGTGGTACTATTGTAGTTTATTCTATATTCATTTACTTAAACACGTTTTACAGTTTCCATAAAACAAGATGCCCTTAAATACCCTTAATTATTCCTTAATTGAACTGAATTGAAAGCTTAACTCCCTTCAACTTGAGGGATATGTGACCCATTCATTTACACAGTAATTTGAAACATTTGACTAAATTTAGATTTAGAATTGTTTTTAGGGTCTATAATAGCTTCACAAAATGTCAAATGAAACCACTTCAATCCTTTACATTTCAAAGCTTTTAATTGACAAATTGAGCAGATTTGAAGTTCTCAACTTCCTCCTTATATTAACAATTAAACACATTAAGGTCCTAAAAAGACCAAAAACTTAAGGTATTCAGGAAATTGATTTGGTAAATTGTAACAGTTTATTGTGGACTGGTAGGAGCAGGTTTGGTTATTAGCAATATTCATAATATTCATAAAGCTATTAATTGGAATGAATAATTCTGGGGCACTAGTCAGGGGCCAATAACTAAACTGTCAATGCAGTGTCAAATATCTGGGAAATATTAACATTAATGAAGTCAACAGTGAACAGTAAGTACTGACTGTTACAATCCAGCTGTTATCACAATAATCGCAAACAATAACAACAGTTTATTAACAATTTAACAATTTATTAACAGCAGCAATATTAATTAATGATCAACATTACCCTTAATTAACAATATGTCCAACTACAGCTAAAACAACAAGCAACCATGAGCATGAGCGCCTATACCACCAAACAAGCAAAGGCCCACTAGAGAGGGAGGGAGGAAAGAGAGAGGGAGAGGGATAGATGGTGGACAAGATCATGTTAGTAAAGATGTCTCACGCACAACTGCAGAAACCTTCAGAAACGTTGAGTCAGTCAACTGTTTCCCACCAGTGTCCAGTCTTGGTGGGGAAAATGATGACAAACATAATGAAATATATATTTTGTTTGTATGTTATAAGTTTGATTGAAAAAATAACAAGACACCACACCTGCAGCTGAATCAGCATGTGACTGAAACAGAAACTAAGGAGGCATTCGAGTTCTGGCAGAAACACCCAGACAGAGGCCTGGCCTGGACTGCAAAAAACTCACCAATGCTAGGTATAAATATGTGCTTCATTATGTGTGCAAACTCAAGCTAGTTATGAGAGAGAAGTCTGTGGCTGAAAAGCTGCTCTGCAACAATGTGATGAACTATAGGAGATGAGAGCTGTGTACAGGGGCGACGCATTGCTACCATGACCTATAGAGGGGCTTTCTGGAGACAATAATATCGCTCAGTTATGGAGGCAACATTACTCTGTTTTATTTAACTATGTTAAAAGTGACCCATACAAGTGGGGAATGTAGCCAACAGTGATACATTGGGAATCACACCCAATGAGGTCTATCAAGCAATAGCACATCTATCTGACATTAAAGTGGTTCAGATCAAATCACTGCAGAGCACCTTAAGTCTGCAAGCTCAAAGACTGCAGCTCTTCTTGTCATTTGTTTTACTGGCTTTACGACACATGGACTGTTGCCAGACTCTATGTTGTCTGTTACTCTTGTGCCTGTCATCAAGGACAAAGCTGGCAAGGTTGGGAGCCTGGAGAATTATAGGCCAATTGCACTAGTCAGTGTGGTATCTAAAGTCCTGGGAAGGATTCTGTTGGATTATTTATGTAAATATACTACAGACAACCAGTTTGGCTTCAAGGCTAATCATGGTACTGAGAAGCTGAAATGTAAAGAAGGCGAAATTCCTCTGTTGTAATTGGCTTTATTGATGCCTCTTTGGCTTTGGACCAAGTTCAACATGGGACATGCCTGACAACATGATAAGAATCTGGACATACTGATATGCCAAACAGAGTACGCAAGTCAAATGGGGCAGTAGAGTCTCCACTCCTTTGGCATAGGTAATGGAGTACGACAGGGGTGACTTTCACCAGCCCTCTTTAACATGAACATGAATGATTTATCTGACCAACTAAGAGACTGTAACAGAATAAATGTCCACTGGCTAAACTGTCCAATGCTAAGTAATGGTCAACTCATAAAAGGTGAGTAAACCCCATGTTGCCTTTGAATAAAGTGGACAAACTGTGTTTATGTGTTTTTACCCTCCCCTGCATCCCAAATAAAATCCCCAATAAAAAAACACAGCTAATTCAAAATAATAATCACACTTACACTTAAAAGAACCATCTCTTTGATTTGGCTCCTTCACAAATGCTCCATTTCCACAGTTGAATCCTGTCCAATCAGCGAGCTACCGGTAGGTGGGTGGGCTGGCAGGGTTATCTAATGTTGACTCACAAATCAGTTCGGCGTCTCAGCATCAGTACAATCCTACTTTCAGCTCATTTATATTTTCCTGTATTCTATTTTAAGTCCATGATTGCAGTTAAGCCAAATGTCATGTTTCTTACCTTTATAAACAGTCAGACTGTGGATTGACAGATTGTGACTTTAGCAACAACAGTTGCTGAGAAAAGGAAAATAATGGGGATGCATTTGTTCCAATTTCTCCATTGCTCAGATGCCTATGTACAGCAGTGCAAAGGGGCTGTGAGGAGTGGAACACAGATCAGAGGCTAAGGTGATTAATAAATACACTCTCAGGCAGTCACATAACTGGTCTTGTAGCTCTGAAAAAGCTGAGCCAATCACAGTGATGCATGACAACAATCCAACAAATGGTTGAGTGTTGAGATTCTTCAGGAAATCATATTGTTGCCTGGATGGTGCAGAGCAGCACACTGGAACACACAGCACCACAAATCTGTCACCAGAGGCAGATGGTGTGGATTTCTTTTTTACAGTTACTACAAGGACGATATGAATAAATGATATAAATGTTGATATATGATGGCATCAATTCAATGCCATTTCAGTTTTAATTCTACTGTATCTCATATCATAATTGGCCATATCATATGACAGCAGCATCTGCATCGTGATGAATTTCAAAAATAAAACATGAAATATCATTTATGCTAAAAAGAAAAAGCCAGCGTTGTACAGGACTAATCAACCTTCCGATATCTCCTGTATAATCTGAATTCTGAAATGAGTTTTAATGGACTAGTCTCTGTGTAGAGATGCGT
This sequence comes from Holacanthus passer, assembly GCA_025331565.1. Classification (NCBI taxonomy): domain Eukaryota; kingdom Metazoa; phylum Chordata; class Actinopteri; family Pomacanthidae; genus Holacanthus; species Holacanthus passer. The sequence goes on from JAFREQ010000059.1 coordinate 705,463, forward strand.
GTTGTTATTTTCTTATTTTGATTTAAATGTATCTTGTGGTTGGAAATTTAATTGACATAGTTCATTTACATTGTAAGCATTATTCCATCATTGTTGCACGTTTGTACAGCATTTCATTTGCTTTGGTCCCTTCAAAAGGTGGAGAGCACATTTAAAACATGTTGTAATTCCTACACCGTTCACCTGATTTGGATGTAAATACCCTCAAATTAAAGCTGAAAGTCTGCACTGAAAGCACATCTTGATTGCTTCATTTCAAATCCATTGTGGTACAGAGTGGTACAAATTGAGTCAATACTCAAATATTTATGGACCTGACTATCTGACTTTCATGTGGAAAACTGGAGTTTGTATTCTGTCACAAACAACAGTTAATGTTCACCGTTGTTTTTCAGCTGTAACCAGGATTTTTCCACAATCTTAATGGTTTTCATTGCCCGAAATTAATCTTAAAATGTAGTACCACAAATGACCACTAGATGTTAACTCAGAATAAATCTCTTGAAGCCTACTCACAAAGTCCAAACTGTCTCTAAAAACAAAAAGTACCTCATTCTTTTGCACAAGAACACTGGATCTCTTTCACATTTTGAATATCAGTGTTCAAATAAGAAGACATTAAATCCACAATATGTGATATTTGAAAAAAAATCCAACTCTGGTGCCCTCAAGTGATAATATAAAAAAGACATGAGATAAATTAACTGAAGCCAGCACACACACTGCACAATAGTGGAATAGTTTAAAAGATGCTATAATGGCCACTGCTGCTGGAAACAAGACAGCACTGAACAAAAACAGTGAAGTTGAGAGCTAGGACACTGAAACATCTGTTCTCAGGGGAAGTACAGAGTTGGTGATAACTTTCAGCGAGTTTCTGTCACAATAGACAAGACAAAATTAATGTTGTCACAGAACAACATCTACTTGCACCATGAGGCTATCCCTCCTACAGCATCAGTCATTTCAGCAAATGTCCCAGAACAACATATGTTTACTTATAAGTGACAGGGCCCTCTAGTGGATGTAGGAATTATGATGAGACCAAAGGAGGACCTCAGTGACATCAGTGATGTGTCAGAATCCACATACAGAGAAGGTCAGGGTGCATGGAGACCACCATTGTTCCCTAACCATAATGATGTGTTTATTATGTAAGCATGATGACAAAGATCCCCTAACCTTAACAAAGTAATCATTTCAGCCCAAACCGTGATGTTAGTGTAACCTAACCAAGCCATGTTTGTGCCTAAACTCATTTCACTTTTAAGGCGAATACAAATGATCTGTGCTGCAGATAGGGATCAGAAAACGCTGACATGCGTCATTCTAGAGGGCATGGTCAATCAATGTATTTTGTTGTTTAATTTAGAGGACTTGTTATCCACGACCCAGTTCTGGATCTGAGATATTCACTGTATGTCTGTGGTAGCGTATGTACAACACACACATAGGGATTTTGCACTTAGAGCTAATATTGCTTGTAAATTTTCAATGTGGCACTATTTGGCCTCCAGTTGAAACTATCATCGGAGGCAGATTTCCATTTGAAATGTGGTGCTGAACTGTCAGAAAGGTGAGCTGTTTTAGGTTGCCACTTAGAGGTGTCCAGAGTCACTGCTGGCTTCATTATCTCTGGGCAAACAGCCCTGCTGACTTAGTCTAATGTATGCAAATGCTAACATGGTTGCACCTCTGACAACAGCTGATAATGATGGTTTAGCTGCTGTCGTGTCATTTACACTGGCATCCTCTGGCTCCGACAGAGCCCTGCAAATTCATTCCAAGGCAGAAATACTACTGCAAAAAACAAAAATAACTTGTTGCACACCGAGAGGCTTATGTCCTCTTCATAAACGTATTTATTCACAAGTGCACACACATTAACAGGCTCACCTTACAATAATCTTACAAACAAAGATCAATAAATAGTCTCAGTCGAACATCCACCCCACATCAATCAATTACAAGTGCGTACAGTGAGAGGGTGGGTGAAAAAAATGCTGCAACTATTTCTCCAATCATTGGGTGGTGCTTAGAACAAGACATCTATACAAACATATTACCCAAAATATTACTGTATCAAAGAATCCACTGTGCTGTATGTCCCACAAACTATCTACAAGTAAAACAAAGTAATAAGCGGTAATTCCACTGTCACCTGTTTCAGAAAGCCTCAACTATAAATGATTCCACTGTGAGGTAGAGAAGTGTGCTTCAACAATGGACTGCTTTTATTCAACCAGCCAGTCCAACCAGCTTTGTGTATATGTCTCTGTCTGTGTCACTTGTTTTTTTGTTTTTTTTTTTGCCTTCAAAAACACTGAAATCATATGAAATAATAAAGAGACTTGCTAAAAGAACTAATTTGAGTGTACACTTATTTAATTATGCCTGATAATGAAAATGAAGGTACAGTGTACTGGAACAATGCTTGTATTTTATGCCAAAAGTCAAAATGAACATAAAGGTTTATAGCAGTAGTCAGTCTTGATGAAGAAAATGTGACCTTGAAATATCGTTTTGTTTTAACCTCATCTCATATATCTTTGTCTTTTTGTTAGTTTAGTCCACACCCAACCTCCACCTATCCATTATGGACCAGGAAATCTCTGGAAAACATTGGTAAGAGGAAGTTAACTACCCATATTAAATAAAGCCAAAGTGAAATATAAATATCCTGACAGAAGCAGGTTACGCTGTAAAGTGAAGCAGTAAGCGCCTCTGGGGGCTCAGCACCGCACGACCCAGGAGGATTAGTATTCTGCCAACACACCACAAACTCTGTCAAACACTGAGTTTAGCAAGAGAGAGGAATCACATTTCATTTCACAGTCAGCACAGAAATGCCTGTATGAGAAACAGCTTGCCTTTGACCCTCGACAAATCTGATTTGATTCTGACAAGAATGTGAAAGCTGACTTGTTTGTACTGTTATAGTGTTGTATAAAGGTCTGAGACCACACTGAAAATCTCGTATCTCACAATATGTTCACCTGAACCTGGAAATAATCAGAAAGTTTGAGGATTCAGGAGCATTTAAAAACACAAGGAGTTATGACGAGTAAAATGAAGAAGAAATGTTTAGGAAGCGGCACTATTTCCATGTCAGCAATCAAATGTAAGCATTTGTGACATCTACCAACTCAACCCCTTTGTACAAAAGGTCAGATTTCCATGAGTTGAGTCCCTTCCATTGAAGTGTGCGTCATATTTAGATCACACTCACGTTTGATCTACTCATCAGAGGCTCATCCAAGTAACTTGTGGCCAGTGTTCACCTGTTGTAAATGTGTCTGTGTCTCAAGTTTCCAGCAGATCATTGCTTATGAAGTAGCATTTTGAAAGTCAGTGAAAGTGTCAGAGGTCAGATTGTTGTTCTAAGCAAAGGGGGCTTTCTCTGTGTCAAGTCCTGGCTCAACTAAAGGTTTCTAAAAGGGAAGTGCCTGGAACTATAAAATACTTTGAGGTACACAGAGGAGGTGAAACAAGACCAAATGCTTGGGATGGGCAAGGAAATACCAGTATTTCACAGTGGCTGACTGGATAAAAAAGCCCTTTTTACTGATGAATCCAAGTTGGAGATCTCTGGAAGAATTCGACACTATATCAATGGAAGGACTTTTTCCTGCAGTTAAATATCATCTGGATGTATATGAATAACAACTGTGAACAAATGACTGAATTAGGGACATTGGGCATGAATCAGATCCAGAATCAGATTCATTTCACCATATTGTGTCTCTATTATGTAAGTGCTGTGCTTTATTCTTTCCCATTCCTTTCTAGACCAGTCCAAGCTTGACTGACAGGATTTGAAATGAGCCTCTGAACAGCTGATGATGATGATAGGACAATTTCCAAAGGCCTTTACCAGGCAATAAACCACATACTTACCATTATAGAGACATCTTGAAAATAAAACCCCACTGACAAGAATGCAGAGTTCTCACTGTGCATGCCCAGCAGTGTTCCTCATTTATGGGCACAAATGATGTCTTATGATCCAAACAGGCTTCTCTTTGTGCTGCAGAGTAAGACTATCATTCTAGTAAAGTTGTGCCCAGTGCTTTTAAATGACTCCTCTGCTGCAGTCCTGTAATCTTTAAAGAAAAGGGCGGGCCTGCACAGGCTGGCTTTTGCTCTTTCTACTTTCTTTTGCTAAGTTATGGTACAGCTGTAGTTATAGCACAGTTATGGCAATCCAATACATCCAATAAAATATGTTTAAAAAGATATCTAAGAAAAACACCAAGGACCAGGGTCAGATCTCCTTTAGTTGTAATCCTTTCCATTGAAGTATGCGTCAGATGACACAGGTGAGTTTGATCTACTCACCAAAGAGGGGCTGTCTCAGCATCAAATCATGGCTCAACTAAAGGTTTCTAAGGGGGCAGTGCATGGAACTTTAAAATGCTTTGCAGAAACTGGATAAGTTTTATCCAAAGCACACTCGGGCAGACCAAAAGTACCGTAAGAAGATCAATACATCAAGATTAGTTTTCTGAGAGACTGAATACTTCATCTCAAACTGATCACAGATACAGAATTTGCTAAATAAAGAATGCCAGACTCCAATCAGCAAAAGTACTGTTAAAAGAAGGCTGTCTCGTAGTAGTCTCAGAGGACAAGTAACAGTTTCTAAACCAACTCTCAGGGCAAGGCCAAATGCTTGGGATGGGCTGAGAAATACCAACATTTCACAGTGGATGACTGGAAAAAAGTCCTCTTTACTGATGAATCCTAGTTTGAGATTTATGGCAGTAACTGAGGGATGTCAAACAGGAGAGAGAGTGACTCTGCAGTGTATTAAACCAACAGTGAAGTGAAGTGTGGTGGTGCTTTGCCTCCTCTAGAGTTGGACACCTGAACCAAATTGACTACACCCTGACTAAGGAGAAGTACCACTCCATTCTTCAAACCCTCTGTTTTTTATCTTTGTCAAGATGGATTCATACTGCAGCAGGATAATGACCTCAAAGCATTGCAAGAAATACTTGAAGACCAAGGAGTCCTGACTGTCATGGACCTTCCTCAACAGTCACTTGACCTCAACCCCATTGAACATTTATGGGGGTACAGAGAAAGCAAAGCAAGTTGAGTTACTTATTTGAGTATTTGCCTTCTGCTATTCTCATCCTGCATATCTGAAATAAAGAACTGAGAATGGGCATTCCCTGGCAGCCATGCTAAGAGGCAGTTTGTTTTGTTGGCCAGTTCAAATACTTTTTGTTTATCAAATGTAATATCATTTTCGGTTTTGCTATGCAGTGCTGTTCTAGTTGATTTAAGTTCAATTTTCTTTTCAATGTTAAGTTCCTTTGCTACTCGCTCTTTTTTCATTTGGCTCCATTACGAGATAATCATACCCCTCATGTAGCCTAAGTATCCCACACAATTCTTTCAGCAGTTCCATCCCTGTCATTGCATTCCAAAGATAAGTCAGTTTGATCTTTCAGAAATATAGTAAATGTTTCATCCATAAACAGCATTGTATTCATTCTCCAAGTTACTGTGCTTCAGAGGTTGAATGGTGCATGAAGGCCTATATCTATATTTTCATCTAAACAATTAAGACATCTAGAAACAAAAGCATAATCAATGCATAATGCTGACAGATGAGTCTGAGACTTTAATGTTTATTGCTTTGAAAGTGGTTTATTATAATGACTTCATATGTCCAAAAGATCACAGTCCATATCAATATTTAAGACAACCTTGCCATTTTTGGATTGACTTGTCAGAGAGGGAAGTCTCTCCTTCACTGGGCGTAATGTACAGTAATGTAATGTAAAGGCTCTGTCTTGGACATTAGGGCACAGACATTTACAAAATATTTTCACTGTGTAACAGCCCTTTAACCACGAAGTATCTTCCCTCTGTGTCTTCACTCCCCTCTTATTTGCAGAATAGGATGAGACCAAAATCTGACCAACACATTCCCTACAACACTTTTTGTTGTGCTCTTCATCATTGAGCTTTTATGAGTTCAGGACAGATCTACTCTTTAGCACATTATTAGAGCCCCTAATATTCTGTGTACTATATATATATATACTATGCATACTATTGCATGTTGTGTGTAACTTTAGCCATTAGACATAAGGTGGACAAGTGTGCAATTTGAAGTGTAGAGTTGAGTAGAGTTGCTGTTCTACGCAGGAACAGCACAAATGCTTGGAATCACTAAGAACTTAAACATGAAGAAAAAGCGCATTAAAGAAAAACCTAAAAGAAAAGAAAATCTAACCTAGTTGTACCTTTACCTTAAAAAAAAGTACAGCTATAGGGGATCAAAAACAACCAAGTAGTTATATTCACCTTGATCTTTCCCTTATCAAGTTCTTTTTGTACCTTAACCACAGCTGTGTACGATCAGAGAACAGCTGATTTTTGCAGGTCTGTCCTTCTGAGGAGCAAATGCAGAGGATACATGTTGTTGTTTAACTTGGAGGACTTACTGCTCAGTTCAGTACAAGTTCAATTTCCATTAAGCCACGGCAGTGTGACAGTGGGCCAGTAGGCATAATACCAGATTCCTGAAACTGAAGTAGTGGAGACATCTTTTTTTTCCCATTCGTGCCTGAATGAAACAAAATGCTGCTCACTTTCAACAAGGCAATCAGATTTGTAATCCTGAGTGTAGAATGATTTTTCAGTCCATCTTAAAGTTGCCATCCTCAGAACAACACTTTTTTGGGGACTAACACTTTGAGCCTTCTTCTTAATGTTTAATTAAATTATACATACTTATTGAGTTCTCATAGGAATGAGATGTTGCTGATCCAGTGTTCTTACAGCAAGAATTATTGTGCTTGATGACATACTGAGTATTTGCCGTATTTTAAGCAAAGAAATGAGACTCTCCTTTTTCCAGTTTAAAGCTCCATGATTCAGAGGAATGACTTGCAACACTGGGCTTCTCTTTGAGACTCAGTTTCTTTTAAGGATTGAAGAGCTTTTGATCCGTGAACAGCAGATAGGCTTTAAGTACTCTCACACAGAGACACTACTGCTTTAAAAGAGGAATGATAAAAGAAGAGGGATTTCAGAGGGAGGGCACCGTGTGTGCAAGGACTAAACTTTGAAGCTATACTCTAGTACATGGAGCCACTGGACAGTACATTTAGAGTTAAGGTCAACGGCTGGTTGAATATACAATATTCTCCATGCTACTAGGAATGCATGAGGAAGACTAGCAAAGGCTTATAATGGATGTAATCAATGATTATTATAATGTTCTAAGTAGCCTTCTGAATACTGTATTATGCTCACTCACAAAAGTTGAGTGAAAAGGTTTAAGAAGACTCACAAGTAAAGTAGACTAAAGAAAATAAAATACTCTCTTTATATTTGGTGATGATTGCAGATGATGTGTTGTAAAAGCTAATAGTAGTGCCATCCACATTTTATGTAGGAATAATGTTATAACATCCAGGGAGGAAATGTGAGTACAGAGTACAGAGTGCAGAAAGTAGTAGGAGTAAGAAAGACACATTGGTCTGTTGAATATCATCTAAACTGGTTGATATTTTCTAATAGCAATGAATGTAACTGTAATCATCATCATAATAATAATAAACTCTATTTGTATAGCACCTCTCAAAGAAATGTAGCTCAAAGTGCTTTACAAGAAATTACATGCACAGTGCTTAGAACAAAAAGACATGGAGTGAACATAAAAACAGGGAGAGAACGCCAAGATTATGCTGTAATCATATACAAAGCTGATCCAAATGAAGATGCTGAACTGTACTGAACCCAAGATGTTGAACTATTCCTTTAACCATTTCTTCTTTCAGCAGTTTACACTGACAATTCTCCATTCTGCAGCTCATGAAAGAAATGCATATCGCATAACGCAAGGACACTTGTGTGCAAACACTTCCAGTCCCAGTGATGTGCTCTGGTTGCACATGCTGCGTGGCTGAACTGTGTCCAAGTCTGATCCACTACAGCTGAGGACAGTTTCCATCCAGCATAAAGGGTTTCCCTTTCGATAAGAGGTCTGCACCTGCATTCATGCCAGCTGGGAGTGCAGACCTCCTTGATACAGGTTGATACAGGCCACTGTGGTCATAGTTGATATGGGCATGATGGGGATGTGTGCTCTAAACCCCATTCACTGCTCTGCCCGCGAAAATACTGGCCCTGCCTGACGTGACTTGACCTGATATTGTCCATGCTCACCTATTATAAGGAAAGACAGCCATGTTCAAGGGCAAAGCACAACCGTGCATGACACAGACACCATGACCCTGAGGGGTCTGTGGTACACGGGGTCCAGTCTGAGAGAAGCCACCCAATGCTGGGAAAGTATCACGTACAGCCTGGATGTCATGTCCAACTTCAATTCGATTCAATTATATTTGAATAGCACCAAATCACACCAAAAGTTATCTCAAGGCACTTTCCATACAGAGCAGGTCTAGACCATACTCTTTATAATATTACTTATAGAGACCCAACAGTTCCCATGATGAGCAAGCACTTGATGACAGCGGTGAGAAAAAACTTCCTTTTAATGGCAGAAACCTCGGACAGAACCAAGCTCAGTGATGGACAGACATCTGCCGGTTAGGTTGAGAGAGAGAGAGAGACAGACAGAGAGAGAGAGAGAGACAGAGAGAGAGATGGGGGAGTGGGGGCATGCAATACTACAATCAACTGGTTTGACGATAATGATAAGTTAGGTTATGTTAAAAATCATTGTCATTGAACATAATTTGGGGTTTTGCAGCGTCATCCAATGCCAACCTTCCTGACTGGTGAAAGGCTGTGACCTGGCAGGCAGACAGATTTATGCCACAGCAGTTGAACAGTATGTATCATGGGGATATACTAAAGAAAGTCTACAGGGTCCAGCCAATGCAAAATATATCTTTAATATTTCTGTTCTGTATGTCTCACTACAACATGTTCTCAACTGTTTATCACATATGAGGTGTAAGACCTCAAGTTCCAGACTGAGGAGAGGGCCACCAGCTTAAGGACAGAGTACTTACAGAAGCTTTTCTACTGGGTGCTCTGCACTGCTGTGTCTGTCTGCTGGCAGATTATGGGTGAAAGGGTCACTGATGGTCGCCATGACTGGAATACAGTGCGCTGCCTGAGTCACAGAAGTGTAATAGTTTTTAACGCTTTTCCAACAGTGAACTCCAATTCATTTCTGTCCTGATAAGATGTGAGGGAACCTGGTCATATCTGGTAATTGCTTCTTCACTTCAAACCCAGAGCTTTTCAGCAGGAAGCAATTGTTTTCTGGGGATGTGTTCTTTAGGTGCTCAAGTGTTCCTGTTCTGAAAAAGATCATGAAGTGCAGCACACTGCTGTTCTTTGGAATGGTTGGAAACAGCTGTGGTTTTCTGCTCAGCTCGGAGATATTGGACGCTGCTGCTTGTGGTACTGTTATATAGAATGGCATAAAGTGATAAAGTAAATAAAGTGCTTTATTTACTTTAAAATCAGATGGACCTTTGTAATACTTGTTTTATATGTAGCCGGGGAAATTTACACACAAAGCTTCATATCTTATTTGTGGGGTCTTCATCTGTTGCAATGCCGGGATTGTTTCTGCAGTTGTTTTCCCCAATGACTTTCTGCAATGGTTTAAGAAAACAAAATGTTGTATTGGGCTGTCTTAGATTGAAAGGCGCATATAATAATATTTGCTCCACTATATATGGTGTCTGTATGAGATGGACAAAATATTAGAAACATCACTGAATTAGCAACAAATAAATCAAACTTAATAGTAAATAAAAATGAACAGGTCACAAGTAACAAAAAAGAGAGCATGATAATTTGAAGTAATAAACAAGCTAATTTCAGTGATGCTGAAGTTAAATTTTGTCTGTATCTGTAGCTTTCATCATGACTGATCCTCTAGACAACTAAGAATGTAAAACACTAATTGTTATTACTTATTTTTCAAAGAGATATCATTTGCTATCTGTTGAAATAAAATGGTCATTTGCCATTTAAGTGGTTCCTTGATCAATTTTTACAATTATTACCCTTCATACAAGCAGAGAAAGACAGCTGTGGAGCGATGTGGGTATGTTTTTGAATATTGTTGGGCCTCGTTTCTTTCATGTTTCGTGCATTTTCACTTATGAGGACTTAATCTCCACATATACTCACCTCATCTTTTTGCAGGTGATTTTTTCAATCACTTATTTGTCTGCAGAAAGCCGACATTCAAAGATTCCTCTGAACTTCCTTCGAGCGCTTCCCTCAAGCCACTCTGTGCCTCCTCATGTCATCATTGTGACAGCGGCTCACAGTAATCTCTGCCTGCTCTGCTCACATGCGTAGTTGAATCTGCAGATCTTGAGCTCATTCTTAACAACAAGGCTGAGCTGCTCTTTATTCTCTATTGCAAGACCTCTCTGATAAGATCAAGGAGATTCTGCTCAGGCCACTAAGAGTCTTGAGGTGCTTCCTCCTTCCCTTTCTTAGCTTCTCATTTCTTTTGTGAGTGTCTTATTTTAGTGCTGCCATCCTGCCCTTTTACAAAACTAATTAAGCTCCTCCTAGGCCTCATCCTGGAAACCTTGTCCAAAGAATCAAGGAAGGATGTTTGATTTGAACCCTTGGAGTGGATGCTGTTTCTAGTATTGCTCTGCTGTTCTGACATTTATTAAGTCTCTTCATATAGTGTTTCCTGCTGTTTTTGTACGTGATGCCATTTACCACTAACCCCAAAGCTTGTTTTGTAGTTGACATAAACTACAGTGTCAGTGTGGATATCAAATCAAAAACTGTGCCACCTACAGTGTTGGAGTCCTTCCACAGCAACACTAGACGGATGTAGGGCCGCAACTAGCAATTTTTTAAGGATTAATAGATTATTATCAAAATAAGTGCTGATTAATTTTCTGTCAGTCGATTAAGCAATTAATCAAAGACACAGCTGCAGATGTGAGACAGTGTTTCTGCTGGTGTCTGGCTTCTTATTTCTCTGATGGTTTTGGTGATAAGTGACAATGACAGCTGGTGCTAATTGTGCACTCGTGTATTTTCTTGTATGGACTATTGTATATATTATGTGTTGCATTCTATCTGTTGATTATGACTGTCTTTAAGAGACGGTGGTAACAATATCCAATCAACATTAAGCCTTTTTCATCGCAGACATTTTTTACTTGTCATAGCAGGAAAAGCACAGGTGTTACTAACAACATCAATGGTGGCTCTGTTTCTATTAAGGTGTGCCAATAAGCCATGACAGTGAACCACAATATACAATAACAGGACTCTGAAACTGAAGCAGTCATCTTTTATTTTATCATTCACACCTGTGTTTCTTGCTGTAACAAGTGGAAATGCCAGCTGTGTTAAAGTTGTCTAAGTACAGTCCAAATGTCTGAGACTACATTGAAACTTAGAAATAATGAGAATGTTTGAGGATTGAAGACCTGAAGAATGAAGAATATTTAAGATTCTCTAGCTCAGCAATCAAATTTAAGCAAATTTGTGACGTTGGCCAACTTAATTGTACAAAAGATCAGATTTCCTTGAGTTGCATCCCTTCCATTGAAGTATGCACTCAGATAACACTGGTGGATTTCATCTAATCATCAGAGTGTTGTTTAAGTCAACTTGCTGCCAGTGTTTACCTGTTATAAATATGACATGGCTTCAGCATTGTGGTAGTGGGAAACATGGCATCAGAAGTAAGTGAGAGTGTCAGAAGTCAAATTGTTATTTGTAGCAAAGTGGGGCTTTCTCTGAGTCAAATCATCGCTTGACTAAAGCTTTCCGAGGGTGCAGGACGTGGATCCATCTGAGTGTCATCTGAACACATGCTTCAGTGTAAGGGAACAGCTTCAAAACATCAAAACTACCCTCAAAAGATTCCTGGAGTTCATGTCCCATCTCAGGCCTGCATTAATGCTTGCTTTCAAAACAGAAAACGTTACCATAATCTTTCTCTAATCTTAACCATAGTTTTAATCATAGTTGCCATGCACAAATGTTATGTTCCAGTCATATTCCAGAAAAAGCAACAGAGGAAGCTTCCTTGTTGCGTTCTAAATCTGTATTGTGATTGTACTTGTGTATATGTTATGGGTTGGAAGAAAAGCAGATGATATATAGCATACTGCCTTGTCAGTGGTTTCATTTTGCTCAGACTTTTCAGAGCTGGTAAATTAGCAGGGAGGGAGGATAACACAGCAGTTTGTGTGGAAGTACTGAAGCAACATTTCAGCTGTGACCCGTAAGGCTGCTCGAGGGCCAGGTTGACAGAATGATCTCAAGCCAGCGAGCTGTGTCAGGCATGTCATCTGTTGGCATTGCCACATCGCTCCTCTATCAAAAGTAAGTGCGTGTCCATTCTGAAGCCGCAGCGCCGCTCGGCTCGGACATTTCACGGTGCACTAATGTCCACGCATCACTGGAAGGCTGTTGTGTTAGTGTATTCATTAAACATTAAGCTGATTACTCTCACAACAGGCCTGCTTATGGGCAAGTGGAGGACATTCACTTTTAAACAGAACGCGTCCTCTTCTCTTTGCATGTGAAATGAGATTGGGCATCCAGCTGATGGCTTGACAGTCTGTTGGCTGTGAGCGGCGTTGCCCGGGGACAGCAGGGGGAGGCCTCCATGGTCACTGAAGCAAAATGAACACAGCCGCAGTTGTTCGCTGCTGTGCACAGCTTTAAATTACATGCGTCACTAAGTCCTCAAACAGAACAAGGTGTCGCTGTTCGTGGCTTTATGGTTCAGCTGCAGCTTCCAGCAGGTGGTCTGGCTCCCACCATCAGCTGACTACAACATACAGCAAGTGAGATTGTTAGATTTTTTTTTTTAATATAAAAAAACATGATAACTAAGCAGCCATAGTGACACCCATCAATGACTTTGGCTAATTTGCATTGCGATCCTCCAACATACAATGCTGTAACATTAAACAAGACAAAAAGCCTGCATGGTTATGGTCTCTATTATAAATTAGGCTGCAAATTGCTGAAAAAAATAACAAACATTTGTTGCCCTTCCCTTTGTAGAATAGCTGTGTATCTTTACTGTAATCAGTACAAACTAATCCCATAAATAAGTAAAACTCAAAGCAGTGTACTTAACTACAGCACAAACACAGTGAGAGAAAGGGTCTACAGCCGTGACTTCTAACAAGGTACGACTAGCAGGCCTCATTCAGACGACCTGATGGGCCTAGCAGAGTTATACAGTCTTAGTAGTTCACTAATAAAGTCTTTTAGATGAGAAGGAGGATCTTGAATTTAATTGGAAGCCACTAAGTGACCTCAGAACCAGGGTGATGTAAGAGCGATATGAGGTCTTAGTGAGGAGACTTACTGCAGACTTTTGGACTACCTGGCTCAGGCAGGAGCATTACACCAGTCGAAGCAGGAGGACACAAAAGCATGGATAACCATTTCCAACTGCTAGAAAGACAACAGTGGACATACTTAAGATGTTTGTTTGTCAAATTTCAGCAGTAGTCAAAAGTAATGCCTAGCTTTTAGTTAAAGATTTTTTATTAGTGACCAATGACCTGAGGTGAGGATGTTAGTAGAGACCTGGTCTGGGGCAAAAACCAGAACCTCAGTTTTACTGTGGATTCAGTGAAGAAAACTGTGTGCAGGGTAGTTAAATTTGAGAAGTCACGAATAATATTCTCATGCAGCAAGACAATTGTGTGGTTTTCCACCAACCTTCTGCTTGTTCACATTCTCTTCTCTCAGAGTGGATGCCATCATTTATCCAGGGAGAGGAATTGGTTTTATAAACTGATTTGGTCTTGTGAGGGACGGTGGCTTCTAGAGCAGATATATCATTAAGATGGTTTACCATGTCATTAATATGCGATGATAAAAATCCACCTTCAGCACAAAAAAAGAAAAAAGAAAATGTGGCTACAGACTGACTGTTGATGAGGGAAAAACTTTACTTTTATGGATTGGATGTAAAAAAGTATCAAACATAAATATAAAATATAGTATAAGTGTAATGCCCAAGGTAAAAACCAGGCCAAGGGTATGGCCATGGTTACACATGGGTGGAGGCCTTTGCATGCTGTAAATAATTACAGAGGGGATAAATACCATTGTACTTTTAGCTTTTACCTTTGGAGCAGACAGTCCTGTGACCACACTCCTACAGCGAACTTAAAGACGACACACACACTCAACTCTTCTCGCTGTTGCTTTCACTGGTTTCCCTCAGTTGACTCAGCTGTGGGTCATTACAGCCACTACTGGGTTATACTGGGTAAAAGTACAATGACTGGTTGTCTGACCCACCCACGAATACAACCTCACACCCCATCTTATTTTATTCATTTTATCCTAGAAATAATCAGAGCTAATTGTATCTAAATGCACATTTGTAAACGGTAAACAAGAACAAGAACAACATGACAAGACAAGACAAGACAATGTCTCACCATTCAAAAAATGTTGTGCATAATGAAAATTATAACAATTATTAAAAATTCTTATTTCTCACGAATCTTGGAAAATGTTACATGTTCTTGATTTAACAGGGAACAAATATTAATTTTGTATCTGATCAGTTGTCAAGGCTATCAAACAAGTGCTCAAGTGTCTTGGTTCTTAGGGGTGGATGGCTTAGATTAGGAAGGTTTTTGAGCAATCAAAATGTAGACATGAATTCAGACATTAATGCTGTAACTCTGGAGTGCTCTGCAACTTTGCATACGTGGTACAATGATGTGGTACAAGCACTTTGTTTCACAGCTGAATGGTCTCTTTCCACACTCCTTTAGTGGACCATGACTTCATGTGAGTTCAAAGTTTTAACAAGTCAAATGTTAGATGTGTTGGTTAGTGGTTTTGGAACTTTGTGTCCTATTACAGAAATGATGGTCCCTGCTTGGATTGTACAGAAGGACTCTTTGTTTTTCACAAAAAGACACTGGTCCCTGCTCAATGATATGGAGCGACGCTCACACTCCAGCGTGGACATGAGGTCAATAGGTTATACAGGACATTATCATTGTCAGTCATTATGTGACAGTGTTTGACAGAATTCACTTAGTGTTTGATCATTCTTTCTCTTTTGTAAGTAAGTAAGTTTCTTGCATGTTTTTTTCTGATGACTGCAATTTGTCAAGATGGAACATGTCAGATGACTAATTGACTATAAAAAGAACAAATGTTGTGCACTTTGTCATATACACATTATCACAGCCATTTTCATGCAGAGTATATGGAACATTAACCTAGTGTCCAACAGTATGTTTCACTTATAAAACCTATAGTTTATGTAATACATTAGATTAAATCTGTTTAATCTGTTCTGCATTTCAACAATGGAACTGATCATTTGCATAAAGTGGAAGGCACACTGCAAATGTTGCATTAACTTCTCAGTGATTAAAGAGAGGGCAAAAAAGCTCTCTGTAAAGGTCTTTAAAGACCCTTTTATGCTGAGATAAACTGCAGGTAACTCCATCATCACTGGGCAAATTTTTGCCTCACAATACTCGTGCAACTGAACTTGGTTCACAAATAAAAAAGACAAGAAAAACAAAAAAACTGAAAAAAGTGAGAAAAACAAAAATGAATAAAAATAGTTGCTAGATCACTTTGAATACACAAAACGAACTGACTACATACAAAGAACTGCGATTACATAGCTGGTAGGAGAGGCAATAGGGATAGGGAGTAACAGGTATTATAGGAAACCTAACAGGACTGCTATGTCCTTCAGTGGCTAATTCATTTTGTTATTTACACTTACTTGAATGAGCATTGGCAATAACGACAGCAGAGCGGCAGCTCACTGATTAAATTTGCCAGCTGGAATGTAAGAGGTCTGGGCAAACCCTCAAAGCTTGATCAGGTGCTTCTCCACCTTGATAATTGGGGGTTAGCATTGCTTTTATTCAGAAGACATTTAAAAGAATCACATCATTCAAAACTACACGGTAGCTGGGTGTCTCAATCGTACCAATTTTCTTGTAATTGCCAAGCATGGTGCGTAGTCATTCTTATTCATCAATCAGTTCCATTTAACTGTACAAATGTGTTGGCTGATCATAATAGTTATGATGTAATTCTAACTGAATTCATTCATAATAATATCCTTATTTTAACAAATGTTTTCACCCCTCATTATGATGATGATCGCTTTTTTGTTAAATTGCTTTCTTTGTTCAATACCAAGCATCCAGTCTCTGCTTGATTACCAGCAGAGATCTTAGATGTTGCATAAATGAAATGTTAGACAGATCAGCATCCAAACATATTAATGCCTCCAGGTCTTCGCATAGAATGAATACTTACGTTATGTCTCAGATATTTGGCGCTGGCTAACCCAAACACCCATGAGTAGTCCTTCTCTTCAGTTCATCACAATTTTGTCTCACGCAGATTACTTTTTGGTAGATACATAACAACTTAATACCATCAATTCAGAGCTGTTCAACCAGAGTTACACCAGATCATCCTCCTCTGATCATGGATATCCATTTAATTAATCAGTGTACAAGCCATTCACTGTGGAGATTAAATGTGCATCTGTTGTCTGACTCGACTAGGTTTTATACCTAATACCTAATAATTAAAATTAATGCCATACCTGAAATTAACCACTGCATGATTTGGCAAATTATCATGGTCTGTCTTAGAGAGCAGTAAATGTCTTATGAATTATGTGAAAGAAAAAGCATTTGTCTATTTTGATCATTAACCATATCTCATAATTAGTTAGATCATAGGCATTTTCTTCCTCTGCAAAATCATATAAAGAGATACTGAATTTGATAATCTCTCCACAGCTATGAAAGACATTCCTATAATGAGTATGGTGACAAGCCCAGTTGACTTTTGATTCATCATCTAAACCAGTCATCTGCATCTCAATTAATGTCAGCCATTAATGCCAGCAATGGACTCATTCATGAGCCTCAAGAAATAAATAATGTATTTAAGGCATTTTATGTATCCCTTCATTGCTCTGAAGAAAGCTTCAGCTCTGAAGAGCTCGCTCATTAAATTAGAGAAAATACATATTTCATGAATATTTTTTTTTAAATGATGGAATCTTTTCCTGGTTCACATTTGAGAGAAGATCCATCTGTCTAAATGGTTCTTTATGTCCTCTCACCTACTCTCTGTGACATATAGTGCTCTGCAGGACTTTTAAAATGATCTAAAAATAATAAAAACAAAACTGACTGATCTTTTTTTCAAATGAGATTTTTCTGATTTATTTTGAATAAAATAAAAATAAAGTAAATTTAAGATATTCAATTTATTTAATGAAAACAACGATTATTCACCAAATTGCCAAATAATGAGGGGAGCCATATTTACCTTTAGTTAGTAGCAGTCTCTCATAATTTAACTGCAAATGCCATCTTAATTCTCAATGAGGTTCTTCACAGTGCCAATGTCCTGGAGTGGGATGGATATCTAGAGATGATCAAATCCATTGCATTTTTGGGATCAGTGAAAAACAATTGGTTTTCCTGGGCAGAGTGACTTGAAATCCAAAACAGGCTCTCTTGCTCTCGTGGAGTAGCTTTCGGACATCCACAAAAAGCCACTTTCTTCGCGGCTTCACTGGCACTGACTCGTCCATCACATGTCAACTGACCAGCTCGACTACCTTGATGAAGGATAAACTCATCAGTGTGAAGGTGGCTGCAGGTAACAAAGGGTCTAGATGGCTGGTTTGGGTTTGGCTATGGCTGTAGCCCGTCTCAAAGAGGCTTTGCATCCAAGCATCCAAGCTGTACTGCTCCTGCAGTAAACTGGAGATGAACTCAGTCAGCACTGTGTCTTCAAGACTCTCTGCAATATCCACCAGTCTTAGATCATTTCTTGTTGACCTGCTCTCAAGGTCCTCACATTTATTTGGAGGTATTTGACTTCTTTCAAACAACATTAATGTTGACTCAGGGCTGTATCTAGTGTCGCAACTAACGAGGATAAGCCTTTGCTGATGACCGCGATGTCTGACTGTCCTCCACTAACCGCTGATCCTATTTAAGCATAGAGAGAAACAAGAAAGCCCAAAACTACGGGACAGGCAGGATATCAGGTTAGGAAGACGCATTTCACCAACAATATCACATCTGAGTGATCGTAACGGTTAGTGTTTGATGACATCGGTGCTTTGTCTGGGAAATAAAGGTTGTCGATGAAAATATTTAATCTTCTTGACAAGTATGAATGAATGAAACCATTTGGGACTGCCTTCCACACAATGGATGAGACAGTCCCTTTTAGAGAGAAGAGATGCTAAAATGCTTCGTAGAACTGAGGAGCACTGCAGATTTCATATGAAATATGGATTAGCACAGCTTCAAATATTACATTTCCCTCCAAAAAGCTGGATTCCAGCTACTGCAGGTTTGCAGCACTCCATACTGGATATTGTAATACCTGTAAAGATCTTCCTCGGGAAAAGTACAGCAGCATTGTCTGAGCTTTCAAGTAAATTAATTGCAGATGAGATTAGGCAGGAAGGTATTTCTCTCTTGAAACGGCCTCCTGCCATCTGTTTCCTTCTTTTAATTGCTCTGGAGACCCTCACACACCCAGGTTCACCTCCATCCTTCTACATTATGTTTGGAAGGGAAGTTTCACGCAACTTTATCCTCACAACTTTATTCACTGCAATTACTTGCTGAAACAATTATCTGGTTTATTAGTTATTCATCATTTATTATCATAATTAGTGAATCAATTTAGCTCAGCGGTTGGGATTTAGTTGCCATATATCCCATGTATGTACTATACTGTATATATCAGGATTTTTAGAAATAGAAAGCTCTGGATGAAAGCGTCCACAAACTGTCCCTGTGCCTTTGTGCAGTTGCTGCTCTCACTGCCTTTTTGCATTTTTCTTTCCTCCCTTCACTACCTTAGCATCTGCTGACCCTGACCCCTCACTCACCTCTCCCATCCATTTGATCTGCAGCGGGCTGTAACTGACACCAACAGACCCCTCTGTGACAGACCTCTGTAAGGCTTTTCCCTGCCTTCCATCTAATTTAGCACAAGCCTCTGACCTCCGGTGACCCTGAATAACACCTTGTTTACACAGGACACCAGAAGGGTCTGTAATAGAATTCCATATGTCACACCTGAGCTATTCCGACCAAAAGCTTATTTCTGTGTATTCAACTTTTCCACTTTTTAAAAAATTGTCATTTTTTCCTGAGGAAGGAAACGGTGAGAAATTACATTTGATATTGATTGCTGTGTTCCTCAAGAAAGCATTTTGGACCATGTTTTATATTATTTCCTTTGGGAAAAATTATTAGTCAGCATGATGTCAAATATCAGTGTTACTGTTCCAAATGGATTGACCCATATGACATGACAATAGAAAGACCTCTCTTTTTAAATGTCTGTTAATTTCTATCAAATCTAACTATGTCAACTCCAAAACTTTGCTACAATATAATTTTTTCCAGTTTGTTTTATTAGAATTGTTTTAAAAGTTTGATCATATTGTTACCAAATGTTTTATTTATTGTTATTGTTTTAGTTCATTTTTGCTTATGACCTAACATTGTATTTAATATACAAATAATAAGTAAAGTTATTCATCATCATCATTATTATTATTATGTGATAGCCAATTGGATTGCAGATGTTTTTTCACAAAAAATAACTAATAATAACAATAACAACAATAACAATAATTTCAAAATAATTATAATAATGCATGCCTATAATTTTTCAAAAACAACACAAACAAACAGAAAAACATCCAAACCCAGATTAATCAAATCGACTCTACTCAAATCAGCTCACTTAGACTGGCACCGGAAGAGCATTTGGCTTGCTGCTTGGTTTATGATCAAAAAAGATCGTGGCCACTGTTTAAAGAACAAATCAAAGATCAAACACACTTTGCACAACCAATGATCCAACCTGACTTCCTCCATCTTAGGGAGTCAAGACAATCACTTGAAGGGAGGGAACACCCAACAAACCACAGAAAGACCAACATCTGCAAGGCCACTTTTGGGGCTAAGTGGGTAAACTGGTGACAAACAACAACAGCAATGGCACTGGTTGGTTTATCATTGAATTCATGCAGTATGTGCCTGTTTGCCCTGTTTGTTTCCCCATCAGAATGGGGAAGAAAGGTGATTTAAGTGACTTTGTGACGAGGTTACTGATGCCAGACGGGCTGGTCTGAGTATTTCAGAAACTGCTGATCTACTGGGAGTTTCACGCACAACCATCTCCAGGGTTTACAGAGAGTGGTCTGAAAAAGAGAAAATATCCAGTGTGTGGCAGGTCTCTAGGTGAAAATCTCTGACCATGTCTGAATGCACAACACGTGGAACCTTGAAGCAAATGGGCTCCAGCAGCAGAAGACCACACCGAGTGCCACTCCTGTCAGCTAAGAACAGCAAACTGAGGCTACAATTCACATTGGACAATAGAAGATTGGAAAAACGTTCCCTGGTCTGATGAGTCTCAATTTTTGTTGCATTCAGATGGTAGGGTCAGAATTTGGCATAAACAACATGAAAGCATGGATCCATCCTGCCTTGGTTCAGGCTGCTGCTGGTGGAGTAATGGTGTGGGGGATTGTTGTGGTGAGTTTTTGGTTTGGACCAACTAAGGCAGAAACAGAAACAGATAGGAGATGTCTTTAATGAAAAAACGATACAGTCAAAAACTCAGGTGGTGGTGATTGGAGGCAGGCAGGCTGGTGGACAGTGAAGATGGTTGACTGGCGTGGGCTGTGGCTGGAACCCAGGAAGCTGGGAACACGGAGAGACTTGGAGGTTGGCTGGCAGTGAGATACACACACTGGGGAACTCACTAGGGAGAAAGATGAGGTGAGCAACAAAAGAAACACAAGGCACAAACTTTTTCAAAGAAAAAAAAATCGCAAGAGGAACCACAGGAAAATGTGAGGCACTAGACTCTACTGCATGAGACGGAGTAATCTGGCGCAGGAGTGGAGTCAGGGCCGGGCTTGTGTAGAAGGTGGGTTGATGACGATGGGAAACAGGTGGTCCTCCTCTGCCAGGACTCAGAGGGGGAAGTGAGAGTCACACCAGCCACGCCTCCAGCCACAGACACTGAAAAGGAAGAGGGAGAAAAAAAGAGAAAGAACAAAACACCAAACACAAAAACCCAGACCATAACTGGGGATATTTTCATGGCACACTTTGTGGCTCCTTAGTACCAATTGAGCATTGTTTAAATGCCACAGCCTACCTGAGTATTGTTGCTGACCATATCCATCCATTTGTGACCAGTGTACCCATCTTTTGCTGACTACTTCCAGCAGGATAACGCGCCATGTCACAAAGCTCAAATCATCTCAAACTGGTTTCTTGAACATGACAATGAGTTCACTGTACTCTAATGGCCTCCACAGTCACCAGATCTCAATCCAACAGAGCACCTTTGGGATGTGGAGGAATGGGAGATTCTCATCATGGATATGCAGCCAACAAATCTGCAGCAACTGCATGATGCTATCATGTCAATATGGACAAAGATCTGTGAGGAATGTTCCCAGCACCTTGTTGAATCTATGCCATGAAGAATGAAGGCAGTTCTGAAGGAAAAGGGGGTCTAACCCGGTATTAGCAAGGTGTACCTAATAAAGTGGCCAGTGAGTGTCTGTTGAGACCTCATCTATCCCTCATCTCTTCTGGTTCTACGCTTTTACATCAGTGACACATTTTTTCTTAGATTTATTTTACATTGATTTTAAGGTAGCACAACAGTCTGAACAGTCCTGAACAGTCTGATCCAGAGAAGAAAGACAGATGCTGCAAGAAACCAAACAGATAAAACAGAGTCAGTGGTCGGGTTGAAAGGCTTGGAACTATAATGTAGATTGTGGACTAGTGGGATAATCCAAACAAGCTGTAAAATTTCAAAACATCTTCCATCATTTGGTGACAAACAGACAAACTTCTCTGAAAAGTCTTTAATGCAACAAAACACTGAAGGCACAAACAGGTGGAGGTGACAGGGGGCGGGCTGGCTCGTGAGTGGACGCGATGGCTGGAAAAACCCAGACCACAACAGAGACAGGCTAGTGTTTCCCCTGTGCTTCCGGTCTTTTTAGCTAAACCAGGCTCATCAAATTCTGACTTCGTCTCTACAGTTAATACACAGACATGAAGTTGATCCAACTTTTTTTTAGTTTTGTATGTTTATTTTTCCTCCACCATATTTTATTATTTTTCTTGTTAATTACTCTAGAAAACAATATAAAATATTCCAAAAAATTATGTGCACAATTTTCTGTTTAAAAGGTGTTTAACATCCTTGAACTGGAAATCAACATGCTAGGTCTTTATTGATTCTCTGTTTCATTGCAGTTGCACCCATTTATTTGCAAATGGACCAATGAGTCATGATCATGACATAACTTTTAACTACTATTGTATGAATGCGGATAAACTTAAACTCTAAGATTATACTCTTATATGATTAGAATGTATTATGCATTGCAATATTTAACATTTACATTTATTTATTCAGCTAGTATCTGCAATCCAACACAAATTATAAAGAAGTTTCATTCAACCAATCACAAGGACAATCACACTTGAAAGAAAGTGGACCAGCAGTGTATTGTTGTTATGAGCAAGTTGCTGTTTACAGACTTCACCATTATTGCCTGAGGATCAGAAGGTTTTATTCATTTACAAATCTTAGTTCCCATGAAGGTGTGGCACAATTCAACACAGGCCTGTTTGGGATGTTGTGTTGCACCTGGGTATAATTAGCTGCTCAGTCAAAATACAAAAGGACATACGTTATTTCATGATGTGTAAGGCAGTGACATAATGTTACAAACTGTTCAAATACATTTTTAATGTAAAGTGATTAAAATTAGCCACTAAATAATGTTTGGTGGAATCTCTGGAATCTCACACTGACAACTGTGTAGGCAATAGCTTTGGGGTGAATACAAACAAAGGTGCTGAGCACATTTTAGAAACTCCCTTGAGAGACAGAAGAAAAGGCTCCATTGCTACAAAGACACCTCTCTGTACATGACAGCACCACTGCATCATATGTGCTTTCTGTAGGGACAGGCAGATTTTATTACAGAGAGAAAACTATAGTCAGAAATGCTTACAAAACAGCTTGGGTACAAAAAAAAAAAAAAACCCTGTCAGAAGTTTTAAATGCATGGTGCATGGTGGGCTATGGTAGAAAGGTTGGGTAGAAAGGTTATTACAGTTATAATGTTATGTATTTGTCCCAGCATTGACACATCAACTCTCCAGGAAAGCAATTTTCATCATGTTCACTTTCCATTTGGGCAGATCTTGATCATTGTACCTTGACGATTTCTTCTGTTGATATGACATAGTCATTGTGTGCTACTGGTGTCAATATGTGGTGTCAACAACTATCAGATAGATTGGCATGAAATTTTATAGAGACATTGGTCTCTTCAGAGAGGATGAAGCATTTTTGATTTATGACCAAAGCAGAAATAATCAGCTGTGCTTTGTGTTTAGTGCTAAACAGTAAAAATCACCTGCTAAATATCTGCATCTCAGCATTATCATTGTGCCTAAACTAATCATTGATTAAATTCATGTGCCTGTGAAAACTGGTCAGGGGAGTTTTTCTGTCTTGTCAAAATGATCTGATCTTAGATTTGTTTTTAGTGATTCATTCAAAATGAAAATAACTGTTGAATTTTTTTCTTTCTAACTTTATCCTGATTGTTTTTCTTCATTTCAGCCCTTCATTTAAATACAATGTGAAACCTGAAAGTGGTTAGAACATCCACTAGAGTTGAGCCTTTATATTTTGTTGCAAAAAGATAATAAAAAAATCTTTTGTAGGAGACTGGTTCCTTCAGGATGTAGCCTGTTAAATCCCCTCTGTAGTCTGAAAGCCTGTCTTTGGCTGCAAGCCATTCACACAATGATGGACGACCACATGTGTTGGTGAGTTAGTCAATGAATTCTCTTGAACTTTAATATTCACAAACCTGCGGTCAGATTAGGCCTCTTGGCTAAAACCTATGCACCAGAGGGTCTGAGACATGATTTTAGCCTGATTTAAAAGCATGCAATACAAAACAGTGGACCTCCAAAATGCCCCCTGTTGGCTCACTTGTCTGCGGATGGTGAATGTCTAAAAACAACCAGGTCCACTGTTGGATAGTTACTCAAGCAGACACACACACAGACATTGAGGCTGACAGATTTTAAGCACTTTATTGAAGTGCTTTTTGTGTGTGTGTGCATGTGCATGTGCATGTGTTTAGCTGCCCTGCTCACTCTCTTGTAAAGCTATTTCTAACATCCAAAGACTTCAGCAGCAATGAAGACACGCTTCCTCTTCCAGATTGCATCTATGCATTTATTACAAAACACAGTGCTCTAAATATAAAACATTTCTATTTTTCTATTTTGATCTTTTGTCAAGAATTCAGTACATAAATGTATAATCCCAGTGGTTTGATATAGTTTCACAAAATACACTAAGAGCTGTCAACATGACACACTTCACCTGTCCCTGTCCTCAGGATGTTTTATTTCAGCATCTTACTATCTACACATTATCACCTGCATCTTGACTTGTGGCCTATTTCTAAGCTTTTGACATAAGTTTTGACACAAGTTTGACATAAATACTCAAAATAGCATCAACATAATTGAATTAGCACTGTTTACAGTTCAATTTTATGGGGTATTTATTGGTAGTTTTCACCAAGTACTATCCTGAAAGATACAGGTAAAGTTCAAAAGCAACTCAGAAGACACCCAGGTGCAATAGCTATAGTGCCACATTCCAACTGCCTGCTACTTGGACCTGCTTTTTCTCTGGTGAAGGACAAAAGAATGTAATTGCCACTTTTATTGGTAGGATGACATTATTCCCAGGAGACCTCTAAACGTGTGTTTAAAAGATTCCACCAAAATAAACACAAAAGTAGTCACACATTTTGTAGACTACCACATTATCATAACTGATAGCTGCCACCACAGTTACAACCCATTTTTTTGTTTCTTTGTTCCAAACAAACCAAAAACCTACAAAACTCTGCAGGAGAGTCTACATGGCTGTAGGCTGAATCAGGTTGGATTTCTTTGTTTGAACATATTGCATATTACAGTGTTGCAGTTTGACCTTGTCATCAACATCTGCTGAGGAGACAATACCAAGAGGATGCATTTGTGAGATAAAGTGAGGATCAGAATGTGTACACTATGAAGGACAAATGGTGAAAAAGAGGAATAAAAAGATGACTATCAGTGTCCCCTGTCGCCAGTTGCATATCCTTTCCTCCGCAGTGCAGGAAACAGAGGATAGAAACATCAGATGGGGGTGAAGTGGGGCTAATGTGTAATTCAAATCTGGGCTAACAGATTTATATTTCAGAGCCATGAAAACCACTATTCCTGGAGGAGCCGACCAGCAGACATACTGGGTTAAAACTGCATCACCACACACACACACACTCAGCCCCAGTGCACTGCTGTCACAGGCACACACACACACACACACACACACACACACAATCAATCCTGTACTTCTATTCTTGTGTGGACACTCCATTGACATAACACAATCCCTTGCTTCTTATCCTAACCCTAACCTTTACCCTAACCTTTTTGTAATTGTAACCCTAACCCTAAAACCAAGTCTTCCTAGCATAGTCCTTGTGTGGACTATGGCAAGGCAAATGTCCTCACAAGACAAAATGTCCTGACAAGAAAGGTTGTTTGTCAGGGGTTGGTCCACAAAAGGATAGAAAGACATGTACACACACACACACACACACATACACAGTCACGTTTGCATCACTTCAGAGAACATTACATTGACTTACATTCATTTCCTGGAGACTTACCCTAACCCTAACCTTAGCCTTTGAATTTTATGATTTATGTTATGAGGATGTTTTGTCCGTAGAAGAAAGGCAAGTCCCCACAGTGTGACTGCATAGACAGATTTATTTCCCTACAACATGAACAACACATACACACACACACACACATACACTCAGGAGCAGATGAATATACATTCATTTCTGTCCATGTTCAAGACATTTCTACAGCCTTTTAATTCAATAATGAAGCAACCATGTTTTTTGGTGTCAATAAAAAAAATGGATATTTTATTTGTATAACACTTTTCAAAAGAGTAACAAAGTGCTTTACGTTAAAAACAATAATTAACGACAAATAAATACAGAGCATAAAAAAATAGTAATATATATATATATATAAACATCCATCCATCCATCCATTATCTGTACATCTGTACATCTGTATGCCGCTTAATCCTCTGCAGGGTCGCGGGGGGGCTGGAGCCTATCCCAGCCGACTTAGGGCGAAGGCAGGGGACACCCTGGACAGGTCGCCAGTCCAATATATAAACATATAAGATAAAATAAATAAATACATACATGAATAAATATGACAAATACGGATAAAAAAAATAGAGACAACAGAACATCAGCTAAGAAAAGCCATATAACAGAAATGAGTTTTAAGATGCGATTTAAAAGAAGACACCGAGTTTGCTTGTCTAAGTGCCTCAGGCAGGGAGTTCCATAGCTGGGGGGCCCGGACAGCAAAGGCCCTGTCGCCTTTGGTGACAAGTCTTGATTTTGGAACCATTAGTCGGCCCCTGTCAGAGGATCTCAAGCATTTGTCTGGCTTATAGGGAGTCAACAAATCACAGATATAGGCAGGAGCCAGGCCGTTCAAGGCTTTCAAAACAAGTAGCTAAATCTTAAAATCAATTCTAAAACTCACAGGCAACCAGTGAAGGGCAGAAAGGATAGGTGTAATGTGGCCACTCCTCTTGGTGCGTGTTAAAAACCTGGCAGCAGCATTTTGTACGAGCTGCAGTCTTTGAATGTTGCGCCTGCTGATGCCAGAGTACAGTGCATTGCAATAGTCAAGTCTGGAGAAAATGAAAGCATATATGACCTTTTCTAAGTCTGCTGGGGAGAGGAATGACCTAATCTTGGTTAGCTGTCTCAGCTGAGCAAAGCAGGACTGTACACCTGAGAATCAAAGGACAGGTCAGAGTCAAAGATAACACCTAAGTTCTTTACAAACATTGTTAGATAAGGCACCCAGACTAGAGGAGAGGTTATTAATATTGCTAGAACTGGGCCCAAGGGGGGTAATCAAGATGATGTCCGATTTTGAATCATTGAATTGCAGGAAGTTTTTAGACATCCAGTTTCTGACTTCGGCAAGGAAGGACAAAATGCAGGAAATGTCTGTGGAGCCAGGCTTTATAGGAAAATATAACCGTGTGTCGTCTGCATAAAAGTGGAAATCAATATTGTTGACGCAACATTTCCCCCAGGGGTAGCGTGTAAATAGTGAACAAAAGAGGGCCCAAAATACACCCCTGCAGGACCCCACAAAATAGAGCAACACCAGAGGAGGAGGCATCTCCAAGACTGACAGAGAAGGATCCATTTGTCAAGTATGAGATAAACCATTTAAGAGCCACATCACTGATGCACACAATGCAACCATAACAGAGCAATAATGGAGCAGACTTTTCTTTTTTACAATTTTTCAGTTTTTCAAAGCTATTCACACAATTAAACAGTTAATCAAACATCCAAAATGCACTAATGCAACAAAATATCAGGATCAGTTGTTCTACCAGAACACTGACAACATTTGCTTGCTAACAGCAACATTTTGTCCCTAATTAAAAAATACCCTAAAAATCACTAACAACAGGGAACATAACAAGATGCATGACCAATGACTTTGAAGTACATTTTATTTATTTTTTCAAGATAACCAAATATTGGTTGGTTATGATAACCAATGGATTGTGCTTGATTGATAGATTGACAAATCTTCTGCACATACTGTATGTGCAGATATTCAGTGTTAAGTCCAGGAGGGACACCTGATCATGTGGCTGGTGGTTATAACCTTTCCACCTCCAGGAGGAGAATTCCTCTGTGGGCTTGAGGGATAGAGAGTAAGGTAGAGGGAAAAACGATACCATCCTGGCATGGACTGTAAACCACTCTGTGACTGGAAGAAACAGCGAAACGCCACATTGTGCAATGCAATTCCAAAATGCTCTGGATTCCATCTCCCTTGCCCCCTTCCCTCACCTGGTACAAGTCTTTCATAGAGGTCATCAAGAAGTAATCATCAGAGAACAATTGCTGCACATATTGTGATGTTTTCATCCCTTGGCCCAGGACATTAACTGTTGATCTGTTTTTCAAACACATTTCTTTCTTGTCCTTTGTATTTTGGGAAAGTTGAAACCAGCCTCACCGTAGAAGATGAATTTGTGTTGGGTTGCCTTCAAGGACCAGGACTCACTTAAATGAATCCACAAGCAAACATAGGAATTACACCATTACAGTAGTTTACATTAAAAATATGGCCACGTGTGCTCAGAACCAGTACAGCACTGTGCTATCTTACCTGGACGTACCTGAGCTCCTCCACATAATCAGAGATCCTTTAAAAGGGGACAGTGTACAATTGCTTCAGCCTGACTTGATTGTTTTTCAGTGCTCTATGAATAGATGCTAAGACTTAGACTAGCTGCTTAGAGTATTTACAAATGTTTTGTCATCTCTGTCTCTGTCCAGTTTTACAGTGTTTTTTATTGTGACCATATCAACAGACAAAATTTACAGAACTACTGAAATATACTGGTCAGTCAGATGCTCTTGTTGTATGCACATCTTACCTATTTTAATTTTATTTATTAATTTATTTATTTTATAATTTTAGGACAATCGATTATACTGTCTGATGTTGCAGATTTGGCTGCGGCCTCAGACCGGCCTCTCTCATTGATAAACCATGGTTTATGACATGATCAGGTATAGGCGCTCTAATCTCATGTGTGACTACAGATCTGGGACTTCCTCCTCTCAGCAGTCTTGCAACACACAAATTGTATGTACTTAATTCCTTCTCCTGGCCATGCTTTCTTCTCTGTCAGCCATTTCTGTGCCTGGCTGGGTCCATGTTTACTGAGAAAAACTACATTCAAAGTTTGGATCCTTTACATACATACATGGCATGAAACTGAAAAGCATAATCACTTGGATAGATGCTCATCTGAAAGAGGAATCAGTTGTGGTTGGTCTTGGTTTCTGGATGGACTGCAGCAAAGTGACGCCAGGCCTACAAATGTAAAAGTCTGACTGACTGACTGACTGAAAAAGTTACACCATCGGTTGGTCGTGGAGTTACAGTGCGCAATTAACATTCTATTACATGTACACTAGTGTGATAGGGCCGAAGCAGGATGTGGTTCACGCCAGACCTAGACTTCTTTTAAGATGTAAATGTTGCAGACTGTAGCAATTTGCAGAAATGTTGTGATATACCACATTGGAAACAGATGTTATATGGTATCACATGTCTCATTCAGACTTACACTGGTTACAGAGTTGCAGAATTAAATCTGTCCAGAGATTAACACTTGTTATTTTTGTTGAAGTTTATTGAAATTAATTAGGTAAAGTAATTTATTGGCTAAAACCCTTTATAAACAACTAATTGCTTCTGTATAGTATTCTAAATGTTTTTCATTTGGAACATTCTTATGTTAAGCTGTTTGTACTTAACCAGGCAACTGGACAACATTGAATCCGCCAAAATATTTTTCCATACATATAGATCATATAAAGCTATACATTCTTACTGTCAAAACACAAACTTCATTGACTCACATTCCTTTATTTAACAGGGTGATTGCATATCTGCAAAAACTTTGCTGTTTAATTCCTCTATAATCTTTCCTTTTCCTGTTCTAATAGCTCCAGGGTCAGCAGTGTTCCAGCCCAGGACATACGCGGTATAATTAACTCCTACCCTGAACCTCTGTTCTGCAGAAACACATATTAATATTCAAAGCAAGTATACCACACTCAGTTCAAAAGGGAATTAAGCTCCATTTCCTGCTGCTGGTGACCCCACAGAGATTACCGTGACACTGTAGTGGTGAGATACGTGGAGTGTGCTGCTAACAGCTGCATTTCCACAGAGATTAGTCCCCCATGCTCCAGTGACCAGGCCTGAACAGATACAGATACTGCTCACTGTGGGCGGTCTGCACAGGACAACAGTAAACATAAGGTAGGATTCAGAACAAGTCACACTTTGTTACTCTCTCAACACACAGTACAAATGAAAACAATTGTGGCTCAGACATGTAGATGCAATCTTATTAAGGTGTCTATACACACATTTACTGATTCTAAAAATATCAGATTTTTTATAATGTAGCACAAATAATGAGTTATCTTGTAGTACAATTATCTTATACAATTTTGAACCAACTACAAGTGAATAATGTTGATATTGCTATAGCAACAGTAATCTTATCCATCTTTACCAACATGAGCTTTGGTTGAAATTCATATAACAATAATAGTGATTTCTTAACTATGTGGTAAAATTGATATGGACCAGTGGTGGGGGAAGTACTCTTGCTTTTAAATATATGTAAAATACAGTGAAGTATTGCAAGTAAAAGTACTTGCTGAATCTATTCCCTAATGCAACAATCTACAATCTGGTTAAGTATATGTATATTTTGTAGAATACAAAAATAGTACGGACTGTGCCACTTTAGTTAAGATGATGCTACTGGCAACCCTGACAAACAAGCTCATATCAAGCTCTGACCTATCAATTATTTGAAAGAGTCAAATGCCATAGCAAAATTGATACCTTTGTTTTCATGTCTTTACCATCTCTGCAAAACCTGCTGATTTCACAAATCACATATAAATGAATATTTTCTGCCTGAAAAAG
The DNA here is from genome assembly GCA_025331565.1 of Holacanthus passer. Classification (NCBI taxonomy): domain Eukaryota; kingdom Metazoa; phylum Chordata; class Actinopteri; family Pomacanthidae; genus Holacanthus; species Holacanthus passer. The sequence continues at coordinate 736,209 of JAFREQ010000059.1, forward strand.
GTGCATTAAACACACAACCTTATTACACAAGAACAGGCATGTATATAACAGGGATGTAATGTCCGTAATGTCACCCAGAGGTTTCTGAGGAGCCACTGTGGATGGCTCTGCTGTCGCCATCTTGGCAGTGCCTGACTCCGTCTAACTCCTGACTAATCCAAAATGGGCAAAGAGGTGGAGAGTGGGTGGAGCTGAGCTTACTGCCAGAATTTCTTGTTCAACTTCAGAAGAAGTTGTTTTTCTAAGTTTTTTTGAGTCCAGCCCGGCCCTTCATGGGGAGAAAATCTGTCTTGCTGTACTAAACAGTCTTTTGCATGCTGCTGAGGCCGGCAGGGTGTGTTTACCTTCAGAGACAAATTGCACACTGCAGGGACTGACTTGACAGTATCTATAGTAGTAGCTGTGCCAGCCAAGTATCCATCTAGCTGTCTTGTGCTCTCTTGAATATGGCCCTGCTTCATGACACTGAAGTAGTCCTCCTCCTCTGATGGGCTTAAGTTGCCACCTGGGAGCTGTACTGGCTCCTGTTCCAATGGGTCAGGATGTAGTCCAGGTCCAGGACACATTAATTGTCATTAATACCAAATATGAACATTATGGGTAGCAACTCTGATTATTTTCCCCTCAATGACATGAGAAAAATCAATGGGGGAAGTGGAGACTACACATAATTTCATCAGATAATACACTGCTGTACATGGTACATTTAGTTTATGCATCAAATATAAGAATTTGTTATAATCAGAAGCGGTTATTTGCAAGGCATCAACACACACTACCTTTTCTGTACAACAGCTTTTATAATGTATAAAAAGCTGGCAATTTGAGGAACAATTTTAATGATTCACCCAGTTTCAGCATGTCCTCATTGCTTGTCCAGCATGTATGAAATTTTGGAGGAAGAACTGCTGCAGCAAACAGTTCAGGGTCAGCAAGCAGGGGTCCAAACCACTACTGTATTCTTCCTCCTTGAAGGGCATCGATCAGTGGCTGGCAGAACTAAGAGGAGAGATGGAGGCAGTCAAGCTTCACAGTTAGGAGGGTTGGGGTGGGCACCAGACATAAAAACATCTGCCTCTGTCTGCATTAAGCACCTTGGAGATCAAGTTCATGGTTGCAACATATTCAGTCAGGAAAGCAAGCTCGGCAGGATTAAACCTGTTACACAATCAAACAGCAATGCATTATTTCACATGTATACGCAATGTTAGTATGAGCTATTTCATAAGGTAATATGAATGGTGTTGTGACTTGGCTGTTTGAATATCTGAGAAGAGAGTATTGACTAAGAAATGCCTTTAGAGCCTGCTGTCTAACTGCCTCTGATCCTACAGTGTGTCACTGAATATTACATTTGAGTCCCAAAGAAAGCTTTTGTCAGCCTTTATTTCATTACAAGGACGTCACATTTAGATACTGTGTTCCAAACATAAACACAGATACTTCTCTCAGCTTTTCACGCATTACATGGACCATTTCCATGCTTACATTTTGTATTTTGCCATCATTTGAAACATTTGGTCAAATTACATGTCAAGCAAGGCCACTACACATGTAAGAAAACAAGAATGATGTATGAAGCACCTGGAATGTGAATGCTGTGTGCTCAATATGATTTAGAGTAATTAAATCTTCATATTACACTGAAAGGTCAGCCTGTCTTACTGCAGCTTGCTGTCACTTCTGCCTCCAACAAGCAGGAAATTACCCTGCAAAATACATTTTTAAGTGCCCCGCACTGCTGTAGTTATTTATTGAAAACCTGTCACAGCCTATCAAAAATGTGTTTTTCACGCCGGACAGGACTTTATACTTTGATGAATACTTGTCATTTTAAAAATGTATATGGTCTGCATCTTTTCGATCGATATTTGTGAACCTCAGTTCTTTTCTACAACAAGAAAACAGACAAATAATGTGGGATATATCATGAAGACCATTTAGTCCAACCTGGAACTGATTTATAAAGAATGAACAGGAGCCACTATGCTCTGTCAGAAGTGCTTGTCAGACAGTCAAATAGCTTCCAAATTTAATGGGATTTGTCTGACAATTTCTGCAACTTTCTCAAACTGACATTCACCCCTACTTCACTCTGTGATTGGCCAGTTGTGTGGAGGTGAGAAAGGAGCCAGGGTTTCTCTCTAGCTCTCGGTTTTCATTCTTGACACACGAGAGACTGCGTGCTCTGTTATTCCCATATTTAAATAATATCACGTCTCCACCCTCTCTATGAGGGCCAGCTTTTCACCCCGCCTTCGCATGTGGCCATTTGAAACACTTAAGGTTTCCAACGTGTTTGGATGACACAATGTGCATCGGGCATAACTTAACTCTCAAGATGCCAACCATGAGCATCCTTCCTCTCTCTCCCCTCTTATTTCCTGCCACCTCTATACTAAGAGGTGATGGCTTTGAGGTGGGACCACACAAACTGTTCAATCGAGATCAGGGCAACGTGTCTGAAATCAAGTCTCGTGGTCCTTGATTTTTTGGGAGGTGGGAAACAATGATGGAGGTCTTGAAGCAGACTAGTATGTGGCTTGTTTCCAGCGAGGTGTTAAAGTTGTCTGTGAAGACCAGAGGCAGCTGATCAGCACAGTGCTTTAAGGTGGAGAGACAGAGCTTGTGGGTGAAGACACAGGGGATGGTGTCAGGACTGCCCCTTTGTCTGTCAAAGCAACAGGACTCATTCAGTCCATTGGTCAGATGCAAGTTGTTAATAGAATGGAGGGCCTTTTTGGTCATTATAACTTTATTTTGACTCTCTAAACCTGTCCCCACTCCTGAATGCTTCTTACTTTTAAAACCTTAGCTGACTGAGCTTAGCTGTGAACCAGGGTTCGTCATTGTCTCAATGTGATGGTACACATGTCACAGCCAGGACTGCTACCAACAGTCTGTGAACTCACCCAGAGCAAAGCACACCCTTAGATCCTCTTTATCTTCACTGTTCCACTGCTCTTATGCCCTCTCAACAGGTTTACACAGCTTTAATTTCTGCCTGTACGAAGTAATCAGGTGGACCATGACATGGTCAGAGAGCTGACTGTAGTGTATCAGTGATTCGAATATTCTCCTCCCTGGTAGAGCATTTAATAAACTGTCTCAATTTGTTGAGTTCATGGCTGAGGTTACTTCTGTTAAAACTGCTGAGGACAATAAATAAGGAGTCCGGGTTTGTCCGCTCCACACACAGTATCTGGTCTGTGAGCATGTGCTCTGCTTCCTGCTGGCCTGTGGTGGGATGTAAATACTGACAGGAATGAATGAAACAAACTCACAGGGCGAATAAAAAGGTTTAGAGTTCATAAAAAATGATTCAAGGTCAGGAGAGCACTGCTGCAGGATCACTGTCACATCATTACATCAGCCACTGTTTGTATAAAACCAGATTCCTCCACCTTTAATTTCGTTGCAAAGTTCTATTTTCTATCTATATTGTGATCTGCTCTGAAAAGTTTGAACCCTGCTGGCTGCAGTGCAGGGTGCACACAGTCACGTCTCTGTGAAGCATAAAATGGAAGATGAAGATGAAATTCATCCAGTTTGTTGCACAGTAAATGCATGTAGAGAGAAATATTATACCTGGTCCACGCTGGTGGAGACACAAGCACATGGCACGTTTCCCTCTTATCTGGTGTTTCACTGAATGAACAAAGGTGAGGGCTCCTTTCACCTGAATGTCCAATAGTTCCATGGATGACATGAGAAAAGTGGGAAATAAATCCACTGGAGCTGTTCACCTGATCTTCATGAGCTCTGGTGAAAGAACCCCCGGCACCACAGCAGAAAACTGAATTAACAAACACAACAAGACAAAGCAATTCACACTAGCACAATGAGGCACCATTTAGAAATCATATGCCAGTTTAATATTGATGATGATGATGACAACTATACATAATGTGGAGCCTAACAGAAACTATGGCCACTGCAGAAACTGCAACTATGACTAGTGTGGGCAGCTTGTTGATATCTATTGTAAAAAGGAATTTACATTTTTCAGAGATAGGAGTTGAGCAAATGTTTGTGACTGCTCATCTTGCAGCGTTAGTGAAACACTGATTTTAAACAAGGAACTCTTTCATTTAGTGTTTTTACTGGTTTTAATCACTGGCTTAAATCATTTTAGAGGAAACCTTTGCAGACATTTTGGCTCCAAGTATAAACTTCCTACTGCAGACGACTACAGAACACGCTGAGTGAAACTGTACACTGTCCCTTCTTAAGAGCTGGATCAGCAAAGCCGGGACCATCTGGGCCTGGTGCCACCTCCAGATAATCTCAGTAGCCTGATTGCCTGTGACAAACTATAGTACACAATTTCCCTGCTGGCATTTACTCCATCTCATTTACAATCCATGAGTTGTAATCCATGGCTCCAGTCTCCTCTCCATCCAGCTGGGTCAGCTGCGCCCACCTTGCTGACAGACTGCAGAGTAGGAAGAGAGAGAATCTCTAAATCCAGGAAACTGAGAATTCTATGGACATCATCATCTTCAGCTCAGCACAAACTGACACAACCTGTGCATGTCAGCCTGATGCCACCACTTAATGTCCTGCTGCTGTTTCTGCCCCTCCTCCAGTCATCATCTCAGGCCGAGATTTAAAGCCCCAGTCAGTTCTACTACATCCCACCATGAATCCCTGGTCCCTGGTAAGTACTTGTAGCATGAGAGGGAGGCGCTCTTCTCATACACCACCACAACGGCCTTGGCTTACGCACTTTAAATGGCAATTTATTCTGCACAATTTGGGGCACTCTCTCAACCTGACTACCTCTTATTGCATGTCCTCATCCACTCCATGTCGCATCCAGTCTCCCCTACAAATTACACTAGCTCCGTGGTTAGGAGCACCTACTGTCACCTCCCTAGGCATAAGTGGCTCGACACCAACTCACCAGTTTTTACACACACTAATAAGGAATAGGTCTAGATGGTTCAATGCTGATGTTGCTAAGAAAAATGAATACTGTATGAATAGTGATGGGTTTCATATACTTAAATAACACTGCTAGATTTCTACCAACTAGCTATATCCCTGCTCAGTCCCCTTGTTTTTGTTTTCTCAGTATGAGGTCTATCTCAAACAAATCTTTCATTTACTGTAACACAATTTCATCATGTCCAAAAATATGAACTTTTTCTTGATCACTGAGTCGTGGCTGCTGGAGGGAAAGATCACCCCCCGGACCAACACTGACAACCAGAAGATTGTCAGGAACACAATCAAACACAGCTCTTCCAAAGATACACTAATACAAGCCAGGAGTTGTAAGTGCAGTTTAATTTGAGATTACTGCTGACAATTCTGGAGACTGCTCACTTTTAATCCTCCTCCATTTTAGCTTGATGTTTGACACAGTTGACCACCTAATTTGAAGCAATAGTCTAGAAGAATGGGTTGACATTTGAGGCTCTGTTAGAATCCTGTGGGCCCCCGTCCCCTAGATATCAGTCCAACTATCCAGTCAAATCTTTGTGACCTAACATCACACATGAAACCATCTGCCTGTAACCTAGGTGAGATTTTTGATATTCAAACATATCTTTTTAATTCCAAAAGTTGCAATAACTAATTTTTACTTTCACTAGTTATTTTACTGCTATATAAATGCACTGTGTAACCCTGACTTCTTTTACTGTTTTAACTGTATATACTGTTTATGAAGGACTTTGTAACTGTATTTTGAAAGGTGCTATGTTATTATTATTATTATTATTATTATTATTATTATTATTATTATTATGCCATCTGTCCATGTAAGTACCTTGAAAAACCAGTATATTGAGAATTGAGAATATGCACTGATATGTCTAATATTAGCTGCTTTTCCCAGTGTACATCCCCTCAGTGGCTGCATCCTGGGGGAGACCATCTGGTGGCTTGCGTGAATTTGGAATTGTATTGGGGGGGTATGCCTCTATAGCATGCATACTGTGCATATATGCATATATAAATACATGGACATTTTCTTACTGAGCTCGGAGAGAAAACCAAGAATATTCTGTTGTTGTATGCACAGATAAAAATGCTCATTAATCTATATCACTAACCATTAAATGTATGTGTTTTTGAGAAGAAATCTTACAGTCTTATTTCTTTTGACGATAAATGACTTCAAAGCAACACAAACACAGGATGTTTTCATTTTCTACCAACAAAAATTTATGACATCAGAATCATATGAAAGGTTCTATAATCACAGCAAAAGTTTTAAAAATGGGAATTTTGAACAATGTTGCTGAATGTTCTTCTGAATGCTAATTATTGGGTATGAGGTGTAGTATGGGGGATTGTCCTTGTGCAGGACACTTAACTCCAGTTTTCCAAATGTGGTTGTACAGGCAGAGATGCAAGTTGCAAAAAAGCAAATGCCAAATGAATGTAACGGAATTTTAATGCTACTTGCATAGATATAGTTACCACTGGCAATGTAATGTGTTGTAACAATCTGAGGAATAGTTTACATTCTACAAATACATAGAAATTTAGATTGTGATATCTAAATAGAGAGATTCAAATAGAGTGGATATTTGTTTTTGATGACAGAATATAAAGGGTTACTTTCAAATAGCTCGGAAATAATTAGAACAACAACGATAATACTAACAACAATAAGATCATTAATTAGAATTAGAATTGCATTTTCTACTCAGTATGCAACACTCCAATGCCACAAAGTGCACAACATTTGATTCACAACAGCAGTCTTGTCTGTATTAGCTGTATTACTATTCAAATATTATTTTTAAGTCTGTTTTGGAATTGAAGTAATTTCAAAATTCATTAAAAACACCTAAAAAATTTTTTTTTTAAAAAGCTCAGAAATGTCCTAAAATATCAAGCAAGCCACTGTAGTTTTCAGCAAACATTACTCGAACAGGTGGTGAAAGTGCATTTGTTGGGAATTGGTTAGGGTCTGCTCATGGGAATTGTTGGCAATAAGAAAAATAAAGAATGTCACCAATTTTCCTTGAAGTGATATATTTCTTCGAGCATTGTCTGACCATGATGAAGATGTCATTTGGACTTGTCTTTGTGTGATTCCAACCACTGGATATACAAGTATAAAACATTATTATATACACACTCAAGGGGCCATAAAATGCATTTTGGTTCCAGTTCATGAATGTGTCCTCCTTTAGACTGGGTGTTTAGGTATTCTTACAGTATAGTGTGTATCATCCAGCTACATGCAGCTGCACTTGCAGCATGAAATAAAACTCTGATCAAAATGTAAGTTTCTAACTACAGAGACCTCAAAGCGTGATAATTCACTTCGCTCTGCATATTAGGCAGTAAAAACATTTCACAGTTAACATCAGCTCTTGTTAACATAATGACAACCTGCAGATAATATCTCAGTGCACCTGGTACCATATGATATTCATTTGTGATGGCATATGGTCTGCTTTGGATAGAATTAGAGTCATATTTGCATCTAATTTACATAGCGTCTCCTCTGATCCCAGCAAGTTAGCTCTGGTACCTGAGAGGATTACGCCTCAGCAATCAATATGGCCTGAAGTTTATTCCAAGAGAGAATATGCATTAATATGTGTGCATGACTACAGATTTATAAATACATATTGTAGTGCAAAACTAGCATACTGTATTTACTATGTTGCTGAAATGGAATGTTAGAACACTGCACTACTGGTTTCACACATTTTATTTTATGCACAATGGTCTGGGATAATGTTCTCTATGTTGCTCTCTAATCTGATTTATTTGTTAGTTAGTATATTTATTGTCCCTGTCTGGATTTGTTTTCTGCTTATCTTTCTGGTTGGTCTGCTATAATGCTTATCTTATACCTACAGAGCCTGTAAAAAAAAATCTGGCAAATGATCATTAATGACACAATTCAGAAAGCAGTTGAGTAAAGGTCTTTATGTATCTACTTGTTTCAAGCTAGAGCTGATAGTGGGTGCCAGATCAGAAACCGCCTCTATGTGTCGATATACTTGTTGTAACATAATATATTCAACAAGTTCTCCAAATTAAATGACAAAATATGTTGTTTGTTCATGCCTATGGGAGGGGGGAGAGTTTGGATCTGACGCTCCAGCAGCAGGACAACTTCAGGGTTTGAAAAATAAAACCATTTTCAGATCTTACACACACAGGGTACATACGCAGGGTTAAAATGACTACTTCTTTGAGGTTAGGGCAACCTAATGAGTACAATAATAACCACGTGCTTGACGTGAGAACTGTGGTGATCATGGCTAAAGAAAAAACAACGATGACCGTGGTCTCCTGTGTTACTGTCTGAAATTTTGTTAACCCATCCATCCACACTCTCCCACTGTGGACTGTGCCGCTCCATAACAACATCACAAAATGTCCTCCTTTGCCCCTTGCTGCTGGAGGGCTTTGTCACTCAAACATACAAAGATGTAATTTAGGTAATTTAGGCACTTGCTGAAATGACTGATGCTTTTGTTGTTCTAGGGAGGACAGTCTCAGTATTAAGTTATGAAAAATGCTAAACCTAAGATTTAACATGCTTGTTAACCTTTTTACAGAATAATATTTCAGGTTACATTGACATTTACATTTATAACAGGGTTTCCTCTGCTAAATGAAGTTGACTGCTGCACTGTGTGTTTCAATGTATCCTTGGAACAGTAAAGAAAGGGTAACAGAAAAAGCATCATTTCCATACACTGCCTTTACCCCTACAATGCATGTTCCAGTGGGACAGACTTAGCATGTGGGTGAGATTTTAATGCATCAACTCTAGGGATGTAAAGTGGTCCCAGAGCAGCCTGTGGTGCCTGCAGCATAGCCAGGCCGGCTATTTGAATACAGCAATGCTTTGTGCAGGGCAAACAGGTTCATTCATGTAGAAGCAGAAGTCGACTTTAATTGCTGCTTCCTCTTTCCAGCAGTAACTCTCAGACTTTTCGTTGATTTAATATGCATCAAGGTTTTGAAGTCACAGACAGTATTATGTGTCGACTGATTTCTTAATTCACTGTTAGGATTTTCTACTTTAGATGGCAGATGTAAATAAATGTTTCCATGATTCCATGATTGAAGTGATACATTTAGCATTCATAAACATTGTTATCACTGAGACAATAAGTGGTTCTCTTCCCATTAATCTTGAGATTTACTCAAGTGAAAAATTCAGAATAAAGATTGAATTTTACTCCTTTCACCACAAGCAGTGAAAGAACACCACACCAACTCTGGTGTCATAAACATGGATGAAAACCATGTCTCAAGGCTCAAAATAAAATCAAGTTGTTGTTTTTTTTCTAGAACAGGGGTTTTGAAAGTAAGAGACTGTGGGCCCCCTCTCAGACAAAGCTTGGAAAAAGACATACCTCATCCCTCCTTAGTTTACTTTCTTAGATCCCCATAGATGCTATTTGCTGTTTACATGATCCCATAGATGCTCAGCAATTGAGCCAAGATAGCCTTCAGACTACAGACTTTAGACTACTACACCAAATACATGTCCTAAGGCATTAATGAATTTCTGACTCTGGGAAAGTGTGAAAATCCCTCTCTTTAACAAAATCACACACAGTTAGGGTATTCTATTTGATCCCCTTTTAATAACTAATGTTATAACTGATATAATGTTTTCACTTCCATTCCCTGTGCCTCCTCTGAAACTCTTTGGAGACTTAACTAAGTATTGGTGTGTATCAAAACCTGATATATCTTCTACCTCTGCCACTGTTATCCAAAAACTATTCATACGCATCAATGAGAGGCACTGTTGCATAGGGTGACATGTTCCTCGCAGGGTAGTGCATTTTGACTCAATCGCATATACACTGTCCTGCTGACCTGTACTCACTAGAGCACCAAGTGTGAATCAATCCCCAATGTGGTCTGCAATCTAATCCTTTGCGTGCCATCAATTAGGCTTGTCTTTGCCACTGGCAGGCTCAGATTGTTATTTTAAGTGTCTGATGAAATTACGGAAAGGACCCCACAGAGACAGACCCTTTTTGTTACAGAGTAAGATCCTTTTTGTTTAACCAGAAACAGTCATTATGTTGCTCTCCCACAGCCGCCAGACTCCATTGACAGAAACAGTCATTTACCTCGCAGATCATCATAAAACACGCTGAAGTCAAACTCGACAGAAACAAAATCAAACTCACCAAAACTATTTGGTTCGTCTTTCTACTGCTCCAACAATCAACAGCTCTGGTTTCTTCATAATAAACAGTTTGATGTGAAATTATTCAGGCTCTACACTCTGTTTTCCCTGCTGCCTCTCTGATGCCCAACTTCCCTCTAGCTCCTCTCCCGATAATTTCACACTACTGTACCCATTGGAGAGCAGCCCATTCTTATCCCCTTAACATTCCCCTGAAGTCTGCCAGAGGATATCTTATCGGTGCCATTATGATACCGCTTAACAGAGCAGGGTTCTGCTTTCAAGCACATAAAAATTAACCAGGTCACTGTTTTATTTTGTGCTGTCTGCTAAACAAATGGCAGTGTTGACAAAATTAAAATTCAGAATGGCTATAAAGAAAAGGAATGATAATTAAGGCATGGAACCAGTATCAGCCAAAATCTTGGGAGACAGACAGCCACTTCCACATGTAGTAGAAGAAGAGGGCACATCAATGTGCTATGAAATATGGAAAATTGTGGTTGCCAACAGCTATAAGGGAATGGCACGGTGAGATTAAGGCCAGAATGCAAACTGTCAGGGAAATATTGGTTTAGCAGTCATTTTCCTTTCACACAGTGTGGGTCTACAGTGCAGCAGCAGGCAGTGAAGAGCAGGCAGTCTCCGGCACCGTCAGCCCTCGTTTATCCAGTCTCTGATCTCTTCAAATTAGCAACAAAAAGCCACCATGGGATGAGTGCTCCCATCACAACTGAGCATTTGCTGACTTTTGTCCCCTTGTCAGGGCATGATGCCCTGTTGTTTTTCTTAGCCCACTTACTCATTAATTGCTGCAAGGTTCGTTGTCAACTCATGTTAAGAGGAAGTCACTTTTATTGTGAAACACACTGTTGGCTGCTTTTTGACTCAGTCCTCATGCTGGGAGTGTGGACAGGCAAGGGTTTTCATTATTCTGACCACTGTACAAAAACTAAGCTAGAAAAACTGCAGGTAGTGTGGTGCTGTCAGTCAGGCCACCATTATGGTCAAGACTGAAGTATCTCATTAGCTATTGAATTGATTGCCAAGTGGTGACCCTCTGACATTTTCTATAGCACCATCACAGTACCTACTAAAATGTCAAATGTCAAAAAAAATGACAAACATTACTCTTTGTCATGATGCATGTATTCGTCGTTAGGTGTAATATTCTCAAAGGCTCAAACCCCTTTGAACCCCTTTGGTAATTCTGTCTTTTCTTATATTTGCTTGCTTGTTTGAGTTCTTTCTACTACACTTTCGTTACACTAATTATAGATTATATATTATATTGCATATCGGTTTGTTCCACGACCTTTTACTTCGGTAGGTATTAGGAATGTTGAAGTTTGCCATACTCTGGTTGTCATTGTTGTTGTTGTTGTAGTTGTGATTGTTGTTGTTATGTTCTCTCTTGTCTCTTGTCTCTTGTCTCTTGTCCCCACATCCCCCTCTCTTTATCTCTATCCTTTTCCCTCCTGTTCTGGTCCGGTCGTCGCACAAACTAAAAATAAAATATAAATCACACTATGGGAGAAGTATCTCAGACCTCTCTCTAGCAGAGCAAATCTGTGTGGCACGACTGGGCATCTAGAACATCACACTATTTGCCCAAGTTGCTGTACAGAACAGGTTAAAAAAAACCAAAAAAAAAAAACCCTTTGAACCCAAAGGTTCTCAGTTATTCATTTGACACTGAGGCAACACAAGCTTTGCGATATATATAGTATATATGCGAAGTATATATATATATGTTTCTAATGAAATTAAATATACATAAATTAAGTATGATAATAATTTATCAGCTCAACATAATGGTGTAGTGGCCTACACTGCGTATTTCCACATCTGGCAGACACAGAGCATTAGCATTCAATTGAAGTCATATTTGTGTCCACCCGATGAATGTAAATCTAACATTCCCTCTCCTCTTAGCTTTGTTTTTGGTCTCTACCAACTCCTGTGAAAAACATCTGTTTCTTTCACTGCTAAATGTTCTGCTGTGTTCACCACCAAGAACAGAGGGAACAAAAGAGTGTTCAGCAGTGGGTTTATCAGAGCTCTTTCTCTGATAACAACCACCTGCTGCTGCTTGAAACAACACTAATGAGAGTGAGCTGAACCAAAACAGTAAAGTCGCTGAAAGCCCCGTACAGTTTAGAGGAAGTGCAGAGTTATTGACAATCCTCTTTCGGTTCAGTCTTTCAGCACTGCAGGATCCTCAAGGGGGCTGCCAGCATTGTTTTACCACAGGATCTGACTGATCCACCCTCTCATATTTCAACCATAGGACAGTCACACCTTCGTGAAAGATTATGGTCTTGGTTTACATTACATTACATTGATTTGGCTCATGGTTTTAGTGATCAGAGCATAAAAAGTGCATTCAACCATATTAATACAACCCAAAATTGCAAGAATCATGCAAGTACGTCATCCTCATCATCATCAATAACAACAACAATAATAATAGTAGTAGTATACAGTATAATAATAGTTAACAAAGTCGCTCAGTAGGAGGGAGCAGAGTGGGGGGATCAAGGAGGGTAGAGAAGACAGAAAAGAGTTTTTGGGTTTGGAAAAGGAAGAGCTTTTAGCTGCAGTTAACACAGAAAACGTCACACAGTGTATTACTCAACATTTAACCACAACCACAGTCTTTCTCTAATCTTATCCAAAGTCCTTTCTTTGGTTAAACCAAACCACAGAAGAGATTCAGGATGCAAACTCCGGAACCTCTGGTGTCAAGGCCCTAAACTTTGCATCCTCAGTATCCAGACAACCTGCTTTTGCACTAAATTTTTTTTTCTATATTCAATATATATTCAATATAGTTGAATGGGAAAACATATTAGTTTATTATATATATTAGTACTATATAAATGAAATTTCCAGAATTGGCATTGACATTCCACCCTCCCTGTCTCCCTCCTGGGACTCATTCATATCCATATCCCGTGACAGAGACTGGAATGATACTTCCACGCTAATGACACACTTTGCTTTTTGTAGCTATTTTCAAATTAGTGTTAAATGAAATCAATTTCAATTGAAGAGTTTTTTTCACTTTGCTTGTTTCAATACAAACATAATAAAGCCTGTGATTATCGGAGTGAATTGAAAGCACCTCAAGCAAATTAACCACAGTGATTCAATTAGAAACCGGGGTTGTCATCACTGTGGCTTTACTAAAAAGGTAGGATTTGGTGCTCTTGATGCTCATCAGCCTTCGAAAGAAGATGAATGAGTTCTTTCTTTCTACCTTTCTCGGTTACGAAGCGTGGTTTTAAGGAAAAGGAGAAACAGATTTTTTTTTTTTGACCAATACTGGTACCATGTACATTTTTTTGTTCAGAATGTGACATTACTTAAAATTCATCTGAAGAATGTTCTCTGCCAACAGCAGATCAAAGTGTTGATACAGGCTCATGGGCCTTGCCTTTCATCTCTTTTCCAGATTTGCGTCAGAAGAATGACTCATAAGGAGTTTGTTGACCTCAACATCTATCTGAAGCAGCAGACCAAAATGTCCACTTTTACGTAAGAAATATCCAAATGTAATGAGTAATTCACTCTGAAATTTACTTACTTTTTTCCCCTCTAATGAACAAAATCATTCTAGAAGATTTCTTCTCTCTTAATATGTGCAGCAGTGTCATGCACATCAAATCACCATCACCACAAAAACACCTACAAAAACAACTTATTGTTCACTCTCCAAGCAAAGTTGGTGCAGTATCTGCAGAAAGTTACATACCTCACACTGTGGTGCACTGTTGGAGCGTTAACCAGTCAGGAAACCCCAGTAGCTAGTAGTAGATCAAATTTTATGCCATTTATGGGCCTACTAATGGTGTAAGTCAGCACTGGAAATCCAACACTGAAGAGTAATCACACAGTGAAGGTTGGGTCAGCACGATCCAAGCCAAACAAAACCAACTGTTTATCTCATCATGATCAGTGTGTTTTCATTTCATGTTCCACTTCTTCTGTGAAGTTGGCTTTTACTAAGTTTATGACTCCCTCAGGCCAAATAGCCCACAGCAGAAACAATGTTGTAAGTTGCTTGTTTGACATGGTGTCAGAGAGAGAGAGAGAGAGAGAGAAAATCAGAGAGGCAGACGCAAGATGGTTGAGTATGAAATGTGACACATCATTAGCATCCAGTGTGTTCTGGAGTATGAAAATACTGAAAATATAAATAAATTCACCTTAATGTGACAAATGGTGTTTACTTGAAAACACTGTGGTTCTTTGGCTCCAGAGTTTTCAACAATTAAAACTATATTTGTTTTAAGAAATAAAACCTCAATTTCCCATCTGTGGTGAGTACATTGTTATCATACCTGACAAAACCGCTGGAAAAACTGCATAAATTACACCAAAGATGTAATAAACCAGAATTATCCTTTAAAGTTAGTTTATGAAGATTACATTACAATATCCATGTGTCAGTTTCAGCCTACTAGTAGTGAACAACTCATACCACGGGCAATACCAATAATTACATCTAAATGTCATAGTTCTGCCTGCCAGGCCTCTGTTCAGCCTTTAGTTTTGTTCAGCCTTAGTTTTTTGTCATGTCACTTTACCTGCCACAGTTTTGTCCAGTGTTCAGTCCCTCCCTGTCTAGTGTTTCAGTCTCTGTTTAATTCTGTCAGTCTTGTCTTGTCGTAGTCTTGTCTTGTCGTAGTCCTGTCATAGTGTGTTATGCTGTTGTCCTGTCAGCCCCTTTCCTGTAATGTATAGTTCTGTCTGTTTTAGTTCTGGTCTCTGTTCTGTCTGCCGTAATTCTGTATTCAGTGTACTTTCCTACTCACCCCGCCTCTGCATCACCTTACCTGTCAGCCACTCCCACCTCATTTTGTCACCTGTGATCCCAGCTGCAGCCAACAACTAATCAGGACTCTACATAAGCCATTTCACCCCACTCAGCCTTGCCGGATTGTTCCTCTTCTCTCTCTTTCTCTTTCTCTCTTTCCTCTGTTCTTGTTCCCTCATGCCCGTCAGTGCTTTCGTCATGTTTGGATTTGCTCTGTTACGATTCCTGGACTATGCTGGACATAACCCTGCAGTGAGTTTTTGTTAATTAAGATTTTGTTTGCCTTTATTAAAGATCTTTTCAACCACCAATTTCTGTGTGTTGCGTTTGAGTCCATCCACACCCCCCGTGACACTAAATGTGTTAAGCCTATAAATATCCATGCCTTGTTAACAACGGACCTGTCCTTGCAGTACCTAAACTCTTATCAGCTTGTGTGCATTAACCCATTGAATAGACCCCTGATGTATGCTGTGTTGGTCTGAATGAGGTATTTGTGTGTGTGTGTGTGTGTGTGTGTGTGTGTGTGTGTGTGTGTGTGTGTGTGTGTGTGTGTGTGTGTGTGTGTGTGTGTGTGTGTGTGTGTTTGTGTGATGATTGTCTTGTGTGACTGAGTCATATTGTCGTGATCTTGTGCATTTGGATTTGCATCCTAAATAAGACTTTAAGACTTAATTTTCTCAAAGAAAAAAAAAGCTTAACCAAATATTAGGGCAAATTCTGTGTATTTAACCTATGAGTGGGGCATGTGATGCCCTGACTGAAATATCATTTTTTAAAGACTACAGTATAAAAAGTGACACCAAACTCACAAAATATTACTGTGACGCCATCTCAGTGAGATTTTAAAAAATGCCTTAGTTTCCATATAGAGAAAGTAATACAAAATGATGTTGAATGTGTCCAGACAATATTTTACCAAGCAACACAACTGTATGTGTACAATCTCAATTCCAAAAAAGTTGGGAGGCTGTGTAAAATGTTGATAAAACAGGTTTTGATGGTTTGCAAATCATTTAAAGCTTATATTTAATTGAAAATAGTACAAAGACAACATATCAAATGTTGAAACTGAAAAATCTTATTGTTCTAGGAGAAATATATGTTCTTTTTAAATCTAATGCTAGTAACACGTTTCAAAAAAGTTGGGATGGACAACAAAACACTGGAAAAGGTGTGTAATGCTAAAAAAAACACCTGGAGGAACTTCTCCCAGCTAATTAGGTTAATTTGCAACAGGTTAGTAACATGACTGGGTGTAAAAATACAGCTTTCCAGATTAACAAATGTGGTTCATGCTATATCAACTCATAGCAACTCAGAGCAGTAAAAAATAATGTTATTATATTAAAATGTCCTCATTACAGTATTACACTGTAGCTGAATCTTTGCAGGACCCTGAACCAGTTTCAGAGAGATGATCTGGCCTAAATCCACTGGGATCTTGTTATGATGGTGTTGTCATGCACAGGAGGAATCTTTTTAATGACCTTTAGGAGTTAGAATGACTTTATCCTCTTGTGATGCCCTTGTTGCTATTAGCTGATGTGCTTGCATCTTTACTGGGATGCACTGATTTGCAGTAAGGGTCAAAGCGGGAGGAAATCTGCAGGGATTAATGGAGGGCTAATGAAATAGATTTGCCTCCATGTCAGCAATTAGTAGCCTGACACACCACTGCAGGAAAAGAAGAACAAAGGGTGCAATATTTAAAGAGAGTAGGTTTGGCGGGTGCTGTCAGGTCATCTTTAAAGAAGAATGCACTCACCTTACCACTGTCAATCAAACAGTTGCTGATGGACAGTACACTACAGGCCCACTTCATCGTTGTGTTTTAATTACAACTGACTACTTATTTTCACTGTAACCTCAAGTCTACATTTCTAGACAATATACTTAAAGAAGTCTTGGTGATAGAGCCACAGAGTCAAGAACCTGGGCTTCATTCACGTTCAAGAATTATATTGCGAGAGATTAATTACAGAACAAGACTGAATCAGATAACACCCAGAGGCAAAAAACCCACACCCAACAAAACAAAAAGAGAGAATGGACACCATGATCATACGGCTGTGCTCAACAAACAGCCATTAAAATTAAAAGATAAGGCTATATTTATTCAATATTTCTATATGTTAAAGACCAATAACCCTAACCCTTGCTAACACGTCCGTATGGTGTTATCGCCATGGCTGAGCATGCAGCTTGTAACTGCAGTGTAACAATGATAGTCTCTGGGGGTGTTTGCGAAGAAAGTTACCCGAAACAGTTTGTCAGATTGCTTGTTAGATAGATACTTTGTGTGCTTGATGAGCCAAGTTGAAGCTGCAGGCAAGTGGAGGAAGGGTAGGTGGAGATAGAGGCAGGACTATTTGCATATTCATAAATCTGCGCAAACTCCACGAAGGTAAAGGTTACATCTAAGCAAATATAAGCCATTAAGGATGTTTTTCATGGAAAAACGAGATGAGATTTTAGGGGTTTAATCAATGCCAGGACAGGATTGTTAATATCTTCTGACTTCCCACAGGAGCTGAGAGCAACAGTCCTACCTGGTTTCTACTGAAGACACAAATCTATAAAAACAGCTCACAAATATATAGTTTCATTGCAAAAAGGGCTCATTCATTTCCTAAAACAGCTGGACACTGTGGCTTTTAGCAAACATTACTCAAATAGGAGTAAATAGTGCATTTGTTGGGGACTATTTTCAGCAATGGATTAATCTACATTTGGTGCTCTAATGGGTATTTGAGGGAACAAGAAAGTGTATGTGGGATTGATAAATAAACTACAGTGTATTTGGTCATGGTAAGGAAGGAACATGCCACCTGTAGCTGACCCACCTTGACTTCTTAGCATACCACTGGAAAGTTTACAGTGGGAACACATACTCATCACTGTACTGAAGGATTTCCCCTTAATGCCATCTACTGTTCATGTGTAATTAGTCCTCCTCTAAACTAGGGATAACGTTTATTCACAGTAGTATTTTATTAGTATTAATAGAAGGATTATGTAATCTCCTCTCATTTAGCTGTAGGGTTAGCCCTTTCAGGTTGGGTAATCATTTGTATTAGATTGAACCTTTGACTTATGTACTTTGAGAAAACCATGTCTGTATTGTTTGTTGTTGTAATTTAACTGATAGTGTTAGCTTCATATATCCTTTTTAACATTTTTGTATTTTAATCGGTCATGGTAGTGATGGATATGTGACTTTTATACATGAACTTTTTTTTAAAGTAAAACTTTAAAAATTCTAAGTTTTACTAAGGAATTATCCTCTCCCCCAGTTCAAGCAAAAGAAGAAGGAAGGCCCCTGATTAGCAGAGACAGCCACTGCCGCACTCTCTATTCCCAGGAGAATAAAACTTTCTTTTTGGCTCTTTGTCTTTTTTCCTCTTTTCACCTTTTTTGCTTAACTTTTTATGCAACTTTTGTTCCTGTAGTGTTACAAGCCAAGTTAATGTTAACTGAACCAACAGAGACAAAGTGCCTTAGTAGGTAGTTCTAGTTTTTTCTTTATTACTGCAGCTTCGCTGTGAAGACCTTTGGCAGTTTTGTGTCATTGGCAGTGGCAAGTCTTCCCAAAGTTGTCCAGCGAAAGTTATTAACAGTTATCTAAGCAATATGAGTTATCTTGCGATCAACCCACAAGACCCCCTGACCCCCTGCTCATCTGCTAAGAAAGTCTGCTGGCAGACTTACCTGCTCACCTAGAGAGAAGACACACAAAACACAAGAAAATACAGAAGCATTAAAACAGTCAAGACATTATTTATTATATATTTTGGCCTAATCAAATTTCAAAGGTTCAGTTATTTAGCATTCTACAACATAGGGTTGTACAATGAAATGCAAGTTGTTGTCCCTTTTTGCAACACCAGAAAAATCAGACAGGTCCTTGGTTTTGTTGATGTTGACAGTAGGTTGATCTCTGTGCACCACCCTTGATTTCCTCGTGATATGAATTCTCATTGTTTTTTTAAATCTGGTCGATGAAGGTGGTGCCATCTCCAGACTTCACAATGGAGTTCTCTCCATGTCAGGGATTGCAGTCATGGGATTGCAGTCATGTTTGCCTACAATGAACTGGAGGAGGCTGAGCACACAGCCCTGGGGGGCTCTGGTGTTGAGCACTAGAGTGGTGGAGGTGTGACCTCCCTCACAAACAAACTCCAGACTGTTTGAATTGAAGTCCAATATCCAATTCATACAGTACACACATCACAGCATGACTTTTTCATTCCTTCAATGAAAGACATGTGTCAAGAGGAGGCAGAATCCAGTTTTGTAAATGTATGGGTTGATGTGATGTTTCATTCTGTGTCAAAAATGATGAATGAAAATATTCTCCACAGGTTCTGTGACATATACTGTCTGCACAATCAATAAGGAATAAAAAAGTGATCTTTTTTTTCTTGTAATAGAATCGTGATTTATCATAAATGAATAAATACATTAAAGATACTTTTACAAAGACAATAGTGACACTAATTTTAATGCTACCTGTTCATTCCTTATGTACTGAACAATCTGATCATCAATCATCATCAGGTGTTACTATTAGCAAACAAATGTTGTGTTGGATGTGATACTAACTGTGGTGCTGAGGTGCATATTGCTAAAGAGAACTGAGTTTTGAAAAAATGAGCTCCCACAGAGAAAAATGACTCAGTTAAACTGTATTTCAAATGTTTAACTTGGTCATTGTGTTTTGTAACAATACTGACAAAATTCAAAATACAAAGAAAAGATTTTAGATAGAAGTACCTACAGACAAGAGCATAAACACAAAGTGCAAAAACATACAATCTGCACACACAATTTAAGTCCTTGGCTAGAACCTCTGCAGAACATACAAAAAATATAATGTGATCATATTCAATTTTTATATGACTTTGTCTCCACACTGCAAGAAGGGATATTCATAAAAGTCTGCATATTGCAGACAGCATAATGACCTGGTGCCCATATCGACGGCACACCAATAGGGGCCCTCCAAAACAGATGTGGTTAATATTTTGTCATTGTTTGAGGTTTTGAAAATGTCATGGTTAATAGAAACAAGCCTTGACTGTCTGTATAAATGAATAAACAATGGTTTCCTGTGTAAAAAAGCACACACTTTGTTAACTCATTGACGATTCTACAGCTTACCATTTATTTCCAACAGCAAAGTTCAGTTGCTATTCAGTCCCAATGCAAGGCGGAAAGTAGGGACTTATGAAGGCTGGGAAGGTTGATGGGTGCATATTGTGTTTGGCATTCATGGCAGAGACTGCAGTTTACACCTCATTACAGAGTAAGAATTACTTTAAATTTAGACCTCACCAGACCACTTCCCCTCACTTTAACCATATGTTTCAGTAGTCTAAACTCAACCATACTTCAACCATAGTTTTAGTGTGTGGATATCAAAGAAATCATTTTGAAAATGTTGGCACTCAACGTTAAAATACACTGTACAACCTACAGAGTCAATCATTATCAGCATTCTGTCTGGTGATAAGGCCATAATTGGTATACTAGCTTTGTGCTTGCATGTAGGTTGTCGCAATAGCCTTTAAGCTTTAGTTTTTGTATGTTTTACATCATCAGAAGGAAGTACAGAAAGGGATATTTTTAACTTTAAGCTTAAGCTTACGAAGTGAATACTATTCAAAATGCATAGTGCTTTACTTCTGTTACAAACTGCCAGAAGTCATGCTTTTTTTCAAAAATGATCTCAGTATGGAAGTTTTTGTTTTAATGAGATGCTGATGAATGAAAGCCTGAGAACCACTGTCAATATTATTGCATCCCAGCCTACACGAGCTTAGAAGTCTAATCAGTCAACCAGTTTCTCTCTTTTGACTTGAAGCACTTCAGCATTGAAGTGCTCTCACACATATACTGTACAGCAAGTGCCTCTATACTTGCTCACCATAAAGGGGATAAAGTCCCCGCAGGTGTAAGAAGCAGGACTAAGAAGCTGTAAGTATACAAGTAACAAGGAATGAAAGCAAAGACACACTTCATAGATGTTTTCTAGCCACTGTGAAACTGCAAAAAGGAACAAGCAGGACAACAAAGCTGAGGGAAGAACAACAGCCACCATCCACCAAAGTGTCGAGTGTTACAAGTAAGAACAAAAAAGTAAGATCAACACAGGGTCAGAAGGTATAAAAAGAAGGTGACATTTTGCCTGTACCACTGTTTATCGCCATGAATCTTTACTCTATGTTAGAAGGGTGACTGCTACAAAGTACAGGCATCCCATTTGCTTTCATTCATTTATGTACTGTGCAGTGAATTAAGGCAGTATTTTAGCTCACCAATTTGTAACTCAGGTTGTTATCAACAGAGCTAAGTCACATTATAGCAGCCATCATATTTTCCATTGTGTGTGAAGATGATTTTGATCATTACATAAGTGGGACAAATTCATATATTGGGTAACACACTTACTGGCCATTGCCATGGCTTCAGGATGTCAGGGGATGTCAGATAAAGTCAAGGGATGTCAGATAAAGTCTGTTCACCTCACTTGAAGATGTCTCCTTTCTTCTGAGCCCCAAGTCTATTCCCCTTCCAATAGTGTTTCCTTCCTGTTAGAATAATGTGGTATACTCTACTGCTCAGAATCAACAGAATAAATGTGCCAACATCCTGTAATGATCACTTCTGGCAGCAGAGGCCACCATTGCTGCTGCTCGGCAAAAGTTATGTAGTCTCACATTAAACACCTTCTTATGTGCATAATTATGTAACGCCCTTTAGCCTCTTGTTTGCTGCTGCAGATTCAGATTGATTGAGATACCAGATAAACTTGTTCCTACAACCAATGAGCGAAGCAACCATACTAAATCCATGATGTGGCTGAAGCTAATACTCTTACAGGGAATTCACATTCAAAGCAAATGTAAATGCTACTCAAGTGTTTAGTCAAGTGCAAAACATTTCAAATCATAGAAAGAATATTTAGCCTGAGACAAGAAAGAATGAATGTTTTTTTTAAATTGCTCTCTGCTGAGAGAGAATAAACATGCCAATGCACAGCGGACAAGCAATTGTGTGCGTACATGTACAGTGCGTGACATGGCTTGAGTGCACCCCCATGCATGGATGGCCACAGCAGAAGCAGACAGCATTGTGTTAATTAGACACAAATTATTGGAAACTGTTATGCACAAACAGACATGCACATTGACACATGCTTCACTGTTAGCCTATTATTTATATCAGGAACCTTAGTATACAGGAAAATATAAATTTATACAGGACAAAACCAGGGACACCAACAATTGCGTTCTCATTCTGTCTCTTTTAGGGGGGCGAGTTCCCCGCAGCTCCCTCGTATTTCAAACCCTGGTGTTGATCAGTCATTATAGATCCCATTAATACGTTCAGAACATATAAACAGCAAGGGATTTGTGTGATTTCAACAGCTGTCTGTAGAGATTATGCATACGCTAATTGTGCCAGAGAGAAAAAAAAATGACTGAAAATGACAACATATGACAACCTAATGAAGATCTGAGCACAGAGTGTCTTCTCTCTGGACATGGAGCTGTCTGCAGGTCTGCTCTCCGGCAGCTGCAGACACACCACAAGCTTCTTCTCTGCTGCAGCTGCTGATTTGGCTCCTGTCTTTCTTCCTAACACAGTTTATCGGGGCTTTTTCATGTCCTTATGTTATTTATTCTGTAATGGTCTTGTAATGCAGCAAAGTTGAATAAAAAAAAAAAGAATTTAAGTAGAAGTAAAATTACCTACTTTAAAAAATGCTCATTTTACACATGTACTCATACACATACTTTATTGCAATAACATGAGTAAATGTAATTTGTTACTTTTACCCCTGCAATACTGAACCTGTTGGAGTAATCCTTGACTTTAAAGATTTTGTGAATTTGGCATGACTTGGGTGTAGATGTTTTGCTGTTTGGCTGTTGTGGTAGTGTGCCCAATCACTTTTGGTAATTTGGCAGACAGCCAGGCCTGGGTCACCTGTGGTGCACTTGGATACAGAATGAGACCAGGAAAAAGAAATAACCATACATTATAGGTGGGCATTTTAGAGGCTGCGACAAACATACCAATCACATTCACTACTTTCATCCCCTTTAAAAACAAGGCTCTCCCAGTCCTTCTACACTGACGGTTTGGGAAACCTGTAGAGACTTTTTCTCAGAGGAAATGTATTGTTGTTATTCAGTTTCTAATTGCTATAAGCACATAATATGAATACACAATCTGTAGACAAGGGACAAGATTTTGGTGTCGGAAGCATTCTGGTTTCTGTTTGTGACATATGGTCTTAGGTATTGTATGACAGTAGTCTATCATGTGCTTTTACATTAATGAAGGAGTAAAAGATTAAATAAAGACTTTTAATTGCAACATAAACTGGATATACGACTATGATCCTGTTGTGTGTATTTGTGGCTGGAGAGTTTGCAACATCACCCCAGTGAGAGCCTGCAGATGGAACGGATACCTGTTGCTGTTCAGATGGCTGAAAAGAGAGTCAAAAGCGTCCAAAAAGACCTTCAATGTGAGAGCTGCTCTGGATGACAGACTCTGTTACGAATCACCTTTTAATCTTTTTTTCTGCCTCGCTGGCATTGATTCCATAATCAGAATCAAACTTTTTTCTGTGTGATCATGTCAGCTGGTTGAAAAATGTAGGCTCTATCTTGTATTAGTCATGGACAGCTTTGCTTTAGAAATATCTTTTTTAGCATCTAACTTCATGCCTAACCCTTCTCTTTTTTGTCAGTCACAGTAAAGCTCTACTTTATTGACACAGGCAGCCTTATACTGGCAATTTTGGGGGTGTTGATTATGCTTGATTGTCTCCTACCACGGGGAGGAATTCTGAATGGTCTACAGGGGTATACATCTTTAAAAGTATGTCTAGTAACTAAGGATCCATTTACAACTGCACATTATGGATGGAAGGTTCATACACCTTCACAGCACAACCAAACACATGTTCAGAGTAAGCCAAGAGTCTGGATGACTTTACATAGCAACTGTATGTTCCTTAAGTGTTGCAAGCTAGCTGGAAAAGAGTAGTACAAAATCTGTCTACTAATGAAAACAGAAAAAATGCCTTGTGTTGCAATATTGTTGAGAACAAGACATGCCACATTAAGGTCATATGTGTTTTCTGGGGTGACCCTGAGTCTATGCAGGCACTGCAACTTGTGACAGACTCTTGTCCTGCAGTAGGCCACAGTATAATGTTGCTGTGGGTCAGGGTCAGGGTAATGAGTCAACAGAGAGGGTTAGACAGACAGAGGTACCCTGTTGCCAAGTATTTACAATTTAAACTCTACTGTAATGGGGATACAATTTTAGATAAGATAAACCTTCGTCCCACAGTGGGGAAATTTGCAACACCGATGGAACAGCCATTGGAGCAATTTGGGATTCTTGCTCAAGGACACTTCGACGCATAGACTACAGGTGCAGGGATTGAACCACCAACGGCCGCTCTACCTCCCGAGGCGCAGCCACCTCGACACACAATACATTTTTAAGTCATGAGGCAAGCTGGGGCACTCAGCTTCAACATTGTGTGTGCTGCATCACATACAGTGTGATCTTGACAGTGCAGATGAATGAGAGTAATTAGCTGCAGTATATTGTGATATATGGTCTTAGGTATTGTGTGACAGTAGTCTGTCATGTAGCTGCACATTAATGGAAGGGTAAAAGATTAAATAAAGACTTCATATACACATTCACAGTCTCCTTCATTTACTAAAGGAGTGGTGAGAGGGATGTGTGTGCCCATAACGCAGGCCATTACACTGGGAAACCATAGCAAAAAATTTAATTCATTAGGGATCCATGTCTCAGGAGAGTAAAAATGACAGAATAATATATTTTAGAACACTGTCATTAGTGAATCCTATATTAAACAGTCACCTGCAATTCTATGGAATTCTTCTTTGATTATCCTTATAGATTTGTGACCAGGGAACACATAAACATCTGAGTGCACATTCACCGAGCGTGATGTTCAAATAAAAGATGGACTGTAAGGAAAGCCAGTAACTTTTTAACCAGTAGCCAGGTTATGTTTAAAAGGTACCATGTTAACTGACCAAGAGTTAAATTGATCTCTCTGATCATGACATCTACCTATCTATTGTTTTTAGTCATATTGGAAATGGCACATGCAAAGACAAATAGCAGGTCTGGTGTAGAGAACCATGATAAATTCATAAGCATTATACAGTATGAACCATTTAATCATGCAAATAAGCCAATTGCTATGGCCAATGATTTTAAAAGGCATTTAACACTGTTTATACATTTGTATAAATTACAAAACCTGTAGTATTAAAAGGTGCATTTGTTGTATATTTTTAAGTTTTACAATATAATAATCTGAATACAGGAATGAAAGTTTGGTGGAATTACACATGAACCTAAAAGGTCACATGAGATGCAGCAGTTTGTATATTAATGTGTGATGTAGGTGTAGGTCAGTTTGAGTATGGTGAGTGGGTGATAAGAGAGAGGACCCAGCAAACAAAGGTAACAAAAAAGGCCTGAATACCAGCTCTGTGGGAGGAAGAGGGAGACAGCAGGATGGTGGGTAGAACAGTGGAGGGCCTATGACCACATTTTAGATCCTCAGCCCCAGGTGCAACAGGGGCTTCTAACATCAAACACAAACACCTAGAGCAACTGTTACATAGGAAGAACCAGTCGATGCAGGGCAGAGCTGTTATTGCCTAAATCCTGTTCTTCCAATGTTGCCAGAAAGTAGTCCTGCTCCAGCTATATTTTCGATTGCTGCTCTGTTGTATTTCACACTGAGTCGCAAACTCTCAGGGAAAGAATTTTTGGGCTGAGTTACAAAAACACAAAGTAACAACCAGGATGACTCAGAGTCATGACTCATCATCAAGTCTGCAGTTATAAATATTAGAAAGTCATTAATAAATGGGTAATGGGTTTTCCCTTTTAATACACCAACAGTAAGTCATCAGCGATTATAAATGTTCACATGTCAAAATGTTAATACATTTTGTACATTTGGTCCTCTCACCCCTGGTGGTCCCCATTTCAGCACATTGAACAGTGACTCATTGACCAAAGCATGGATCTAACCTGTGGGTTTTCATTCCAACCAGACTCTGTCCACTTATTATTGCTGCTTTGACGAGAGCTTATCAGAAAAATCACATTCTCTTAGTGATCAATTGGAATGAAACCCTGTTGACCTTAGCATTTTGTACCAGTGAATTTCCCCACTGAGGGACAAATAAAGGAATATCTAATCTTTTTTGTTCTGAAGCTGGTCTGCCAGTCTGTCCCCTCTTCTGTCTTTTCGGCCATTCCCACCCTGTCCAGTTGTGGTCCTTGCTGTGTTACCATCTGCAGCACCTGCCCTGCAGCCATAGCTTTTTGCCACTCCTCCATAGCTTTGCTCCATTCCATCTTTAGTGTCCCAGCCTTCATTTTGGATTCACATGCAGCATTTACTGTATGCTTCAAACTCACTTACTCAAACTCACTTACACTCGTTAGGGGCACCACCTCTGAAGAGGAAACATAATAATCAAATGAACTGATTAACCAGATTAAGCAATTATTAAGATGTGACTTCTTGTTGGTTAAACTGATCTCCATCTCTACTCCAAAGGAACACTCAGGACAACGACTTGGTCCAAATGAAAGTATTTATTGAACTGACATATACTAACACAGGATAAATGAAATAACTGATAACCACTAAATAATAGTCAGGATGAAACAAATGAACAATATTGACCTGAATTATGTGAGAAGACAATAAAGTAAGCTGTGTAATAAATTGGGCAATAGTGAAAGACAGGCTATGACCATGGTTGGGACACAGCACTGGATGTTGCAGCCTGAAACTTCCTCATGATGCTTCTACCTGAGACGACGTGTAGTTGCCTGGCAACCGTTCTACCAATGTCATTCTCAGCTGTTTGGCAAAGGTGAGCCAGCAGACTTCTGTAGGTGGATGAGCAGGTTAATGGACTAGGCAATTGTAGGCAGATGTCCCGTCTGTGTTGTCTCTTGCTGGTTGATGGTAAAAGAACTCACTACTTAACTGTTTGGAAAGACTTGGAACAAAAGGGTCATAACTATTATAAAATTATCACAAAGTCACCTTGGTTCTGTTGGTCAGTTTACATTAACTTGGCTTGTAACAATCCAGGAAACAAATGCTGTGCACAGACAAAAAGAAAAGTTACTTTGGTGCATGTGGCAAAAAGCTGAAAATTTGAAAAAAAAAACCCCCAAAAAAAACAAAACTGAAATGAGTGAAGATTACACAATCTAATACAAATAATTTACTACTATGAATAAACATTATTTCTAAAGTAGTCAATATCAGACATCAGTCAAAGGTCAGGTCTGAGTGCTCTCCCATTGTAAAATGAAGCTTATTTTTGGTCTGTGGATATGTTGGTTGTCATTTTCTTTGGATCCATTTGACCCATGCTAATCTTATCAGATATTAGACATCAGATATTTAGCTTAGACAGGCAGCTCTCCGATCAGAATTCCCCTTTTTACATTTGTGCCCAGTGTGATCAATATGTGTGTGTGTGTGGTTGTGTTCCCTCTTCATTTCCTGTGTACTGTATGTATGTATGTAGGTTCAAGGTTTTTTATTGTCACCACGAGACAGTGAAATTCTTTAGTTTAATGCATGTGCTAACAGTCAATTAAATCAAGAAAAAGATTAGTATAAAATACACATTAAAAATAAACATCCTAACATCTATTGTGCAAATTCTAATGCTGTATATGACATGGATTAAACATATGGATATGCACAAACTGTACACTGTAAAAAAATAAAGGTGACATTTATATGAGGTACATGCATAAAAACATAATATAGTCTGTCATGATACACTGCTGTTTAAAGTTGAATGCAATGAGGAAATGTTGTTAATTAAAGTTAAAAAGTTGCTGAAATGTTGATATTGACCATATCTGTAAAATTTTAATTTGTTATTCTATGATGTTGTGTGCTCAAAAATTACAACGAACACAGAAAAATGATCTGTGCAGTAGCCTACATGCAACACACTCTCTCAAACGTGTAACTACACATTTGGCACTTCCCAGCAAGCTTTGATTTGATAATTTGCAGGTAAAGATGCTCAGATACCTATTTTAAAACTGAGGTAAAGTTAGATGAAAACTTGAAAAAAGTTTTGCAGACATTTTGGTATATGACAGCATTTAAATAATTATATTTCAATGTGAAGCAGGCTAGTGGCAGCTAATGACAGGATTGCTAATGAACTCGTCATGCTTGAGTAATTACAGTGTTGGATGGAGACTCATTTTTATAGCTGAATTACACTTTTTTGGGGGGCAGTTAAAAGTTTAGAACACATAAGTTTTTATGTAATAGTCTAAGAAGCTGGGAGCCAAAATTATGATCATTCTATCACGGCAGCCATTTTACAATGTAGTATGAAAAAAAATTCTTAGAAACTAATAATATGGGGTATGTCCATCTGAAATATTATAGATGGTATTTGGGGATGCAAAGATGCATTTTTCTATAACCAAGTAACCTGTATCAAAGGTACATGTCTAGCATTTGGAACAAACCAGACCACTTGAACTTAAATAAAAATAAATAAATTTAAAAAATCTGCAAGTTATGATGATTCTAATTGTGGATGCTTGCCTCAATAGATTTTCAAACACTGACAGCCTATATCAGTATGGTGGTCAGTATGCAGTGTATATATCTCCAAACAACTACGACCACATTTAGCCAGTTAGCTAGATCAACAACAATGCCAACATTATTCTGAATTAACTATAGGCTGCTGCCGTAAATAAACCCAGTATGCAAACACAGTAATGGCACTTGTGTAGCTTTTAAGCCTTAGCTCAAAGAGACTGCTCATGCAACCAACCAACCTGGCTACCTAGCTAGGCTGACTTGTGAGCTTGAACTTGAGAGTTGAAGGCTTTGTCTTCCCTGCCCAGCTAGTTAGCCAGTTAGCTAGGTAGGTAGCATGTAGTCTTGTTAAGCTAAAAAAATAAACATGAAATACATGAAATACAAATGTTATTAGGAACAATTGAAAAAGTGATTTTTTAATAAAATCGAAGCCCAATAAAATGCTATTATTATGAAAATAATTTTATTAGAATTAGCTGGATGTTAACAATTTCTTAAATTATTTAATAAATTATTGTTGTTTATTGTTTTTGTTGTTTTATAAAATGTATTGATGTGATTATGTATTTCATAATAATTATTATTTTGTTTAACATTGGACAATATTAAAAGAGCTCCATGCCACACTGTCATAAGCTAACTACCAGTGTGCAATTTACTGCTTCTCCAACAGTTAGCTAGGTCTTTGCTCAAGGGCACCTCAGGGCAAGGCAGGGTTGAGTTAGCTCAGTGATGGAATCAGACCTCCGCCACAGCCATGCCTATTTTAAAAATCCTGAAAATTGTCTTTGCACCATTTTCTGTCATTAGAGAATATACACCATTTTTGGTGGATTTAAAAAACGATCAAACGGCAGTTCCGACAAAACGTCGTCACTGACAGCCTATTGCTGAACTATGGTGTTTCCGGAAACAGCCGAATGTGGCCGACCGCTCCCGAGGGTGTATATGGACGAAGTGCTGTGGATGCTGCTCATTCAGAGAGACGGGCGGAGAGCAGACGGATACCGCTGGCTTACCGGGAACACTAAACGGCACTGAGAGAGACACAAACTCCACAGGAGCAGCAGCTGAGCGGAGGAATTACCCGACACTCCTCACGGTGCTTTCACGGACCTTTTTCCTGTTCACCTCGGGGGAATAGAGCGAGTGTTGCGGGACCGAAGGACTCTTCTAAACTGTGTCTAATCTGGGGACCTCCCTTCTGTTCCTGTCTTCAGCATCCTTTCCGAAATGCAGACGTCCAGCAAACCCTAAAACATGGTGAGTGCCAGCCTATCTGTAACTGCTCTGCTGTGTGAAGTGAGAGAGATACACGCTGGATACGCTGCATGCAAAACTGAATTACATATTCACATAACTTGCATCTGACACTGCAGCCTCCACAGCAACAACATCATCTCCTGTCCTGTCCAGGGAATGAGATCAGCCCCTACAGTTTGCCATATAATCCTAAAATGAAATTATATTTAAAGTCAACTTTTATAGGCTTGCTGATGAATATAATGCTGAAACTGTTCTTAGTGTTTATAACAATGAGTCAGAAACCAGCTTTTTCTTTCAATGATCACTTTGGTCAGAGCATCCCTCAGTGCAAGACGCTGATGCACTTGTGCTCTGCATTGAAAATCAACCCATTGTCCTTTATATTAAATTACATTTCTGGATCAAAGCTGTGCAAAACAGCATCATTTCCTTCATTTAATAATTTAATTGTCTTTGATAAAGTCATAATAGCAGTCCTCATAATAATGCACTATATGCATTCGTACCATGATAAAACATCTCAAAGTGCATCTTGCTGTTTGAAGCATATCTTAAAGCTTAAATGTATGTGTGGCCAAATAAGTCCTGTCAAATTTATATTGTAATGAATTCATGCTTTCAGAGTGTAAACCTACAGTATGTGCAACACCAACACGTCAGGTTAATGGTACATTCTGTTGTTTATAATAAATATATATATCCAGAATGCATTACCTATGGAGGCTATAGAGTATTTGGGTCGTTGTAATGAAGTCCATTCCTGCACAAGTGTTTGAGTGTTTTCCTCTGGAGTCTGGATTTAGTCTCAGCTCTGTTGTGTTTTCTGTGCAGCAGCCCATGTGTTCGCATGCTTATTATTAGCCATATTAAATGACTAAGTTCTCAGTGCCATATTTTGTCAGCACTTTTCTAAAGTAAGAATAGCGAGCTGTCCTGTTCATGCTCTGGATGCAAAAATCCAAATGCTTTAATACTAAACAAGGCAGATGAAGACAAGTGTATGACTTTGTGTTGCATAATTGGCATCAGTTCACCTGGATCTGACAGAGCCCTAGTTAGGCTGGATGGAGAACAGAGAAGGAGTGAGACAGGCAGAGTGAAGGAGTGCAACAGATGGAGAGAAGAGGAGTGAGGCCATGGAGGCAGGAGATGAGATGGAGTCAGGGAAAGAAGATGCAGACAGAGATGAGGTGGAAGGAGTTTGTACTGTTATGTGTGTTCATTATCCATCTTGATATGTACATCAGCTGAATGCCAGCACAATAAATGTATAATGGGAAGCAGTGTGTGTGTGTGTGTATTGCTCTTCTCGTCCTGCATGAGAGTCGCTGACACACACACACACACACACACACACACTGCTGCTACTGTTCCCTAGTAATCAGCTATATTTTGACACACCAATATTATTCTTCAGCAACAACCATGCAACCTATTAGTCAAAGGGTCGGTTATATCTATTCAGGCTGATAGATTTGGCTTCATTTTGTCCAGGTTTTGAGATGATTTCTTTCAGAAACAGTGTCTCTGGATTATTCCAAGACATCTGTAGTAGGGCTGGTACTCACTGGGGTTTCTGATTTTTGGTCTTGTAATCTGTAGGTATTATTGCATACTAATAATCTAAATTCCAAAAATGGTACCAAAAGAAAAAAATACTCTTGTTAATGCAAATCCCAATATTATGTCCGGCGAAAAGGCAAAAACAATAAACACAATAAATCTGTTTTACCATTTTGGGGACATGGTTCAGTAGTGGTAAAAAGACTTTAACTAATTTTCAACAATAAACATTGAAAAAAGGGAACAAACATCAGGACACACAAGGAACCAAATCTTCTGAACAATAATCAGTCATTTGCCGTCATTATTGGAACAGGCCAGTATCCCCACTAATTCTCATACTGTGTGATTCCACATCTCACATTTTATGTCCTGAACCAATATTCAGTGACTGTTCACTGAATGCAATCTGGGGTTTTGCAGAATAATTCATTATCACTGTTTCTGTCTGGCAGTAGGCTTGTATGTGTGAAACAAGTGGCATACAAACAAACTATTAATGCTAATCAGTTACATATTTTCAATTGATTTTGTTGATGGAAAATATTTGTGTCCAGTGGACAGTGTCATAAAAAAGTTTTTATCCTTTAATAATTTGTTTCAAATAAACAAAGGATAAAGGCAATTTAAATTGTATTATCTAAAAAAATACTTTGACAAATGTGACATTCTGTAATCCCTATGAATTTGTGTCTGAATGTATTTATTTTTTATGCAAAAATGGAATGCACTGTAAGAATACAAGGATATTTTATACAAAATAAAATCCATATGCGGTGTAACAGCTGGTTTAAAGCACTGGCACCTGTTTTAATCCTCTTCAAGCACAGGTTCACAGTGAGGTCTGTGTATTGTACACAAGTACTTTGTGTCTGGAACAGATGCTCCTGTGGAATTTTCTAAATGTCAGTTTTTAGTGCTGTAAGAACCAGAGACAGTTGCAGTCGGGTTTTACAGGCTTCTGTCCCCATTTCTGTAGGCCCCCTTCTTGACCTGGCGAAGCTCCCTCAGTTTAGCTGTAAACCAAGGTTTTACTTGACACACACATCAAGAAAAAAACAAAAAGCTGAGGTAAGATGTCACAGTGTCAGTGAGCTCATCTGTAGCAGCCTCAGAAACACTCAAATCAGTACAGTCAAAGCGGGTCTGTAATTCCAGCTTTGCCCCTCTGGTCCATCTCTTCACAGTCTTGACCACAGTCTGAGCAGATTTTAATTTCTGCCTGTAAGCCGAGAGAAGATGAACCAGACAGTGATCAGAGAGCCCCAATGCTGCACAGGGGACAGTGATAGGTGCCCTTTAATATGGTGTGGCAATGGTCCAGAGTGTTTTGACCCCTGGTGGGAAGCTTAATGTGCTGTCTGTATTTTGTATTCATTCATGGCTGAGCTTTGCTCAGTTAAAGACCCCAAGAACAATGAGTGGGGAGTCTGGGTCTTTATGCTCTGTGTTTGTTATCTGGTAAGGCAGACGTTGATTAATCTGATTCATTGGTTTACCTGTAGTGTGCACACATGCTTACTCTAAGCTAGCAGTGTGACTTAGTGTGTACTTTTCCTCACTTACACTTTTCCTACTTCTACCTCAGAATCCTACACCAGTGAGAGGCGACATGATTATCTTCCAGTTTCCATTTGCAGAATCTGACATATTTGATAGATATAATTTAGTGACTGCATTGTATCACTGCATTTTACTGAATCTGACTGCAGACTTGTGCTCCTCTGTGTTGATCACAGTTCCTGCTACAGCTCCGGCTGCTGGTGTCACATCTGTATGTGGGCTGGCCTCCCTCCATCTCTGCTCACACTCAGCCTTCACATAGATAAATTGTGTGTAATTTCAGGGATGAACAAGCATGAAAACATATGGGTGGAGAGGGCTGCCATGTTTTGGCATTCTGTGTATACAGCAGTTTCATCCAGGTTAGAGTCAGTGTGCATTGAGACAACAGGACTACAGAATCCAGGAGGCTGGAACCAGTCGCTTGCTCAGATGGTTCAACACAGGACCTTTATGGCTCTATAATTAGCTCTTTTAGAAAGTTTCCATAGTATCATGTATAGATGGTGGCCATTTTACTTGAATTTTGAGGTACATAGCTTAGTTGTGAACAATAGAAATAGTAACTCTTAAAGTTTAACTGAAATTAAATATCATTTCCCATTCCCATTACCATGTTGTCAAATGCTGATGTTTTGCCATGCCCCTCTGCATCTCATACAGATGCACCAGGTACCCTTTAGTATCTGTATGTTACATGCTAAACATACAAACAATCTTTTCCTAAGCCTAAACAGTTTTAGTAGTTGTGCCTAAACCTAACCAAACTGAGACCATTTCACTACGTTAACCTGAGGCTTTCTGGCAGAAATGCTTGACAGGGGCTTGACAAAACGTCAGAATTTGATGACCTGGGAATGAGAACGGGTTGAGCATACATGTCTGCTCTGTAAATCACTTGTACTGTGTTCTCCTTTGAGAGAGAGAGAAAAAAAAACAGAAACCAGAAAGAGAGAATTTTTTTTTCAGTTTCACAATGGCACCCCCTGCTTTTTGTGTTAAATCAACAACAACACCAAAGACAATCTGGTGGAGGAACAGGAAAACCAGGGGAGTATAGGGTTTCTGATGGCAAGACCAGGGTCAGGTCAGGTCAGGTAACTGGAAGCAGGTGTGAATAATCAAGGTGGTGGGAAACACACAAGGTCATGTTAGACTTGCAATATTCACAGATTAGTGGGATATTACTTGACATGACTTAGACTTAATCCAGGCAGATGTAGAAAACATACTTGATGTTATGTGCACAACAGTTGAAATTGAAATACATCAAGACCACATGATGATCTGAACACTCAGCTGACTCCACTGGCACCAAATCATTCTCAGAGGATAATTTTGAGAGTAAAATATCAAAACCTGAGCTTGTGAGATGTTTGGCTTCATGAGGCCTGAAACCTGCAGTATTAAATCAATTCTTGAAGGGCATTTTTACCCTTGGGACCACTATGGGCCTGAACTCAGTCTTGTGTGTTTCAGCATCTCAGGCCTGCACTCACACATTAAAAATTCTGTACATCATTCCTCAGACAAAATATCATTTTTTGGTCAAGATCTTGTGTAAACATGAAAGAGAAAAGATGTTTGGCACTCTGTTTTTCTTTCTTTGGTGCAACAGTTGTTTTCACAATGAGTTCAGATTACAGCCAGTTGCGTTTCCTCCTGCAGGACCTTCAAAGAGAAGCATGTTTACTAATCAGAAGTGTTGTAACAACACGGAAAACTGCTTCCTGCTATCATGTCATCTGTCTGTAGTATCCACTAGGTTTGTTAAAGGTTGCTTTTTCCTGCAACAACTACAGACAGAATGTAGTATCTTGATTAGATTAGTCAGTTAGTTAGTGAGTCTGTGATACAACAATCAATCAAATTAATCAACAAACATTTTGATAATTGATTAATTGTTTAAATCATTCATCAAGCAAAGTATTCTCGGGTTGCAGTTTCTCAAATGTCAGTATTTTCTTCTTGTCTCTGTTTTATATCATTGCAAACTGAATATGGATTTTGGACAACTTAGCATCAAAAGAATTATGTTCATATTGGACTGTTCTGCAGTGCCAGTGCCAATGTGCAGTGCCAATGCAAGACGTAGTGTTCCCAGTGAGTGGCGAGGTGGAAAGTAAGCATGTGGCGGATGGGTATGCAGTGCGGTGGTGGAGGATATCTGGGCATCTGACTTTCATGCAAAAGACCAGAGCTCACTTTCCGTCACTCTACAAACTCAACAGTTTATGTAACTTCTATGTAACCACAATCTTTTCCTGATGATTGCCACATGCAGATATTGTTGGAAGAAATTATTTTCTAAAACTAAAAACATAATTTAAAATAATTCAATGTCAGCAACAACATTCTCTCAGATGATAGTATTTGTTTTGGAAGGCTGAACAGAAAAGAGAGGCAAGTTCCAGACATCATGGGAGACACTGAGGACACTGGGCATTTAAAATGTTCTCTATCTTTATAAACCAAACAACTAATTAATCATTCAAAAATCTAGAGATTTATTGATATTCATATTCATTGCACCCCTACTATAGAATATGGATGTATAGGACCACATTGGGCAGTAGTAGCAGTAAGACCCTCCCTTATTACCACCACTGATGTGCCCTTAAGCAAGGCCCTTAACCTCCAACCGCTCCAATGGAGCTGCTCAGTGTCCATGAAATCACACTGTGGTTGTACTGGGCAGCGTCCAGATCAATGTGACTGTGTGAGTATGAACAGGGTGTTCCTCAACAAGACAGCTTTGCTCTCAGGGATCATTCTCAGAATAGATACAGGTTAAAAAAGATGCACGGTATGTTTACTAGTTGTATTGTCAGACCAAATATACATACATTCTCATGAATGCAATCGTTTCGTTTGGAGGCTGTCTCTCTGCGAAGCAGGGAACTGATTTGATAGCAACAGGCTTGCATAATGTCATGTATTTGTGATTGAAACAGGATGTTTGGGGAGGACACATCCTTCTGAGGGACTGTTCGGTCACAGACATTTGACCAGAACACAGTGATATACTAAGTACACCTGGATTACACAGTTCAGCCCTGTGTAATTTGATTTGTTAATCAAATAATTCCAGATAGATAAAGAGCATGGCCATATCAACCTATTACAACCTATTATAACATGATCTTGAAAGTATACATCCAAATACTGTATGTATTGATACAAGTATCAAGAGTTTGTATGGAGTACATATTTGAACCTTTGACATGGTGGATGTGAACAACAGAAATAAGAAGAGGAAATTGGAAAATACATGTCAGAAAAGCTAATTGGGCCATATTGCATGATCGGAGGAGGAACAGAACAAATTGCTTTGGTTTGAGTGTCTGATAAAAAGTGAGAAAGCTGTTGATAATAGCTCATTTAGCCATATTGTTTAAGTATCTATCAGAAAATATCTAAACTGCCTTGTTAAAGGCAGCTAAAAACTCAGATGGTAAATAAATGATGTTGCATTGTATTTGAAAAAGAAGTTACCTCCTCTGTCAGACAAGTTGAAGCTGCATACTGACATACTGTTAGTTAAGAGCTGCAACGATTAGTCAATTAATTAATAAATCAAACAGAAAATTAACTGGAAACTATTTTCATTCATGAATCATTAAAGCCATTTTTCAAGCAAAAATTGCTTACTTTTTCTTTTTTACCGACTAAATGATTAATCAATGAACATAATAATATGCTTTATCAACTGGTAACCAGAGGAAGAAGTACTCAATCACACAACTCAGGAGACTGAGCTTTGGCACAAAGGACAAATATATAGCCATTTTCATCCCTCACCCATCAGACACTCTGGGTGACACACTTTCCCATCTTTGCTTCTTTGTCAAACACTCAATAAAACTGACTGATTTAAAAAAGACATAGTGTAGAATTTAGTTGTTGGCTCAGTCTTTCTGCACTGTGTGACCATGTTACAGTTGTGGTATATGTGTTGCAGCTGCAGTATTTGCACTTTGATGTTCACACTGTCAGCAAGCAAAGAGCAATGTATCAGTAGTGATGGCTTGTGCTTTAAAGTTTATTTTTAAATTGTTTAATTTCACTTTGATCAGTAATTGAGAGGCTCTGCTGGCCTGCAGGTCTCAGGATGACATGCTGTTGATATTTGTCTGTCCTCCTCTTGCGGCCAGAGCCTCGGTCTGTTGTCTCTGTCAACTATGTCCCCGTCACATGGCTCGACTGCTTGCTTCCCTGTCAGAATTATTAGCCTGCTATTTGCTGCAGTGCATCAATTAATAAGACTTCAGAGCAGAATGCTGATAGTTGAGCTGGTGGCTGATGCCAGATATACTTTGCAGTTGATTAAAGCCAAAATGTGCTAATATTTGAATCACTGAAAGAAATGAGGCGTAAAGTTTAGATCAGATAGTGAGATGAAGTGATTACTAAAGGAATCACCACTAACCATTCTGTATCTCCTCTGTGAAGCCTCCCTTCCACTCTGCTCCAAACTGCTCCATGTTATGGATGAATAGATTCCAGTGTTAGAACTGCGACCTGAACCTGCCCCTGGATGCTCTCTGAATGTAAAACCTTCCCTCATCATCACTTCAAGGCTGTCACTGTATTAGGGCTATGCAGTCTTGAAAGTTCATAGCAATACTGATGTTTATTGGATTGAAGGATTAAAAGCCAATATTTACTATCATTGCTTCCCATGCAGTTGTTTTCTGATCAGTGTGTTAATACATTTTAAACAACCAGGGGACATTTGAGCTCTCTATAAAAATTAATAAAAATTCATCCAATAAAGGTATTTACAACACACAATAT
This sequence comes from Holacanthus passer, assembly GCA_025331565.1. Classification (NCBI taxonomy): domain Eukaryota; kingdom Metazoa; phylum Chordata; class Actinopteri; family Pomacanthidae; genus Holacanthus; species Holacanthus passer. Next base: position 774,057 of record JAFREQ010000059.1, read on the forward strand.
GGGCTGTATTTCCCCTCTCTCACCCTCTTCCTCACTGATAACATGGAGGCTCTTCACTACTGTTCTTTGATGTAAGTGTTGGTTAAAATTAATATAATGGGATACTAAGTTATTATCATATTTGCTGATAAAGACCATGAGATACAGTTGAGCTAGCCATTGGATCTTGAAGTTGATTTTATTTTACACATACTGTTCCCAGTCAAGCATGCATTTCCACACTCAGGTACAATTGATTTTATTTCTATAAATTGTATCAGTCTGGACAGTAAAACCAATACACACCATCAGTGTAAATCTGCTTGTATCCATTTTTTTCTCTCACAAGAAATCATTGGAAAACATTCTGTATGAAGTTTTTTTTTTTTTTTTGCTAGAGTTAGTCCTGCTGGTTGAAACAGGATTTTGTTCTTGCCTTGATGGTGTATGTTTATGATTTAAGGGAAAGGAAGTCACACTGCTTTTATGAAAAGCTATTTTCTGTCTAGTTTAACATGACATTAACTCTTTAACTTCCCTCATTAAAAGTCTCCAGGGTTCATATCTTCTAAAGTAAAAGCTAGCAGTCATTTCTAAGTTGACAGTATGGACTTGCAAGAATTGCTGGATGAGATGAACTATTAAATTAATACACATATTTAATCAGAGCAACACTTAAAATCTAGCAGCCCCCAGAGGCTGACGTAATGGATGGAAAAACCGTGACCTTGGAAAAAGTAGTTTGACAGAGCAATACCAAATTAAGCTTTGCTTTTAAGCAGCACAGACAAGAGCACTATGGATGAAATTATCAGGACTACTGAGCTTGCATCTTAAGACTATATGTCTTCATATGAATTCAACAAGGTTTTCTCAATGAAGCATGTATTACAAATTGAATATTTCCCTGTCAAAACCATGCCAAAAATGTGTCCTATCATCATATTGACAATATTGCAATGTGCTCATTTATTTACAGTGGGGTCCAAAGTCTGAGTCCACACTGGAAATCTCTATTTTTTTCCACATTATCCTGGAAATAATCTGAAAGTTTGAGAAATATAGGTTTGAAGAAATTCTGACCGTTTAGAAGAGCTATTTAAGACCCTGTCCTATTTCTAGTTCAGCAAATGTAGGCAAATCTGTGGTATTGACCATTTTTACGCCTTTGTATAAAAGGTCAGGTGACTGTGAAGGAAAGTCCATGACAGTCAGGACTCCTTGGTCTTTTTTGGTCTTCAAGTAGTTCTTCCAACCGTTTGAGGTCATTATCCTGCTGTGATATGAATCCTTCTCCACAGAAATGCAACCCAGAGGGTATAGTATGTCTCTGAAGATTAGAGTGGTACTTCTCCTTATTTAAGGTGTAGTCAATTTGGTGCAGGTGTCCAACACCAGAGTAGCAAAACACCCCAGACTTGAATATCCCCACCACCATGCTTCATGATTTGTCCCCTCACATACACCCTTTTGTTACTGCCATGAATCTCAAACTTGGATTCATCAGTAAATAGGATGACATTTCTAGTCATCCTCTGTGAAATACTGGTATTTCTCAGCCCACTAGTTTGGCAATTGGTGTTTGGCCTTATTTCCCCTCCTGAGGAGAGGTTTGGAAAATGCTACTCATCCTCTGAGACCAAGACAAAACAGTCTTCTTTTGACTTCCACAGAAAGTGGAAATTTGAAGCATAGTCATGTTATAACAGGTGAAAACTGGCTGCAAGTTGAGTTACTTGAACGAGCCCCTGATGAGTAGATCCAATCAATGTGAGTATCATCTGAATGCATGTTTCAATGGAAGGGATAGAACTGAAGGAAACCTGACCTTTTGTACAAAGAGTTAAGTCAATGTCACAAATTTGCGTAAGTCTAATTGCTGAAAGTGAAGAATAAAAATATTTAAATGAAACACTTAAATGTTCCTGAATCCTTAAATCTTCATCTTATTTCCAGGTTTACATGAAAATATTAGAAATTTTGAATGTGTCTCAGACTTGTTGGAAGGTCTGACCCTATTGTATGTCATGAATATGCACAGCAGCTACAGGTTGCTGAAAAGCAACATTTGATGAGGGCAGTGAGACAAAGTATTAATTTTACAAAATAATCTAAATTTTAAGTCACACCACATGATCTTTCTCATTGTATGTACCAAGGATATGTTCAAATTATGGCATGTAAAGATACTGCACTACTGGTTTGTTGACTTCATGGTGGACCATCTGGCTGGTGGCTGTTGAAATATCTTGTGGGTTGGACAGACAGATGGACATTTAGCACTAACTTTGTCATAACTATTTCGTAATGACGACAGTGTGAGCTGAATATCATCATTTACCTTGCCCTTCTGAAGGGAAGGTGCTTTAATATTTTGCTGCACAATGCCTCATGTAACAGACATTGTATTTCAATTTTGAATGAATATCCTTCACAACAACCTCCCAGTTATTTGCACTTGGCCATGTGACAACATCCTCAGGTTGTCCCAAATCATGGCTAAAGTCCAACCGCCAACCAGACCTGCTTGAGCTGTGTGCTAGCTCTCTGCAGGAAAACAAATGCTTCTGACAAGCATGTATGGCCACCAGCAGCTCTTAGAGAGTCAGAGCTCTCCCCTTGTGGAAACACAAAAGGAAGATTAATTTACATACAATTGAATATGGCAGGAATTATTTACATTTTTCCTGTTTTTGGTCAAATACTGTTGAGCCTTGATATCTACATTAGATTTCTAATTCCACAAAATGTTTTTTAAGATGTTTCATTTTTCTTATTTGCTTTCTGCATTGAATGAAGTCTGTCTTGACTTGTGAAATGCCTCATGTTTTATTTAAAGTGATATTAAAAGACTAGACTAGAGCTGACATGGGGTTTCCAAAGCTCATATAGATGCTATGTGCCAATATTCAGTATGCTAAAAATAACTGCTATTCACTGTTCTCCTAGAAAGTTATTTCCAGATCTAAAAGAGCATTCAGGCTGCCATGGGACATGAAAACTAAATAAATGAATAACATGTCATGTCAGATTTTCCAGTCTGTTAAATTCCACTGGGTTAAATTCCACTAAAAGACTCGTGTCTGTTATCTTTTAGAAACACTTCATTTGGAGGTAAAGCTGAAAGTGAAACAAGTGTAAGTACAAGGCTTAAATAAATTCATTGAGACTGAGACCAACCTGCCAGAAGGATAATGGTAACTAGTACAAGGCTTGAAGTAATAAAAGAAGAAACATCCCCTATGACGAAAAAAAACCCCACTTTCCCCATCGATGGCCATTATTAATGAGACACCTCAAACTACAAATAAGGCCAATTATTATTCAGTGGATTATCAAGTTTTATGCCATGATGGTTTAATACATAGAAATGTATTGTTTTGTGTATGATGTCATCACTGTAAAGCAGTCAGGGTCTGACTTAACTGAGTTTATGCAGGGAAAGTTGATTGGGACAGGCCAGTGACTGTCCAATCAGAGTCATACAAGGTCTTTCCCGCCCTAGCATCATTCATCTATTACATACTGTACATTGTCATACTTATCGGTAATCTAAAAAAAATTCTGTGGAAGAAACATACAAGGCTACAAAAAGAAAGAGGACTTTCTGTTTTTCTTGAAGCAACAATACTTCAATAGTGACTATGTTTTGTACAGCTGACTGACTGTTCCCTGCAAAGATCAGTTGTAGGGGTTTGTTTTTAAAGATACTGATAATTATTGAAAATATGCTCTCGACACGCAACAAAAGTAGAAACCACTTGCAGTGTATGCTAGCAAGGTGGACGTGGGATCCCAATGTATTGCCGAGGTGGCATGTCGAAGTCTAGAACTACTATAAATCTGCTCATATAGTATCATACCCAGTGTGACTGTTACTGAGGGTGTCATCTCACAAAGCAGAAGCAGACAGAAAGAACTTGGAGTGAACACAAACACAGAAAACCTTCCCTTTTGCTCTTTTGCTCACTGTTCAATCTATCCATCCATCTATCACTGAAATAAATTATTAAATTGGGGGAAATATTTTTAATTTTTGGCTTCTGGGCCAGTGAAAATATACAAGGGGCCAGTAAAACTCTGACCAAATCTTTTCTTAGATTTGTTTTGGATCAGTTAAAAAATGAATCTATGCTTGTTGAATCACCCAGGTTTTCCACAGGTCCAAAAGTATGGGAGCAGGTTTCCACCCGATCCTAAACGGACAGGTGGAAAATCTCCCTGTTGACAACCAATTGTGTGTGGTGGGTGAGCAACTTTAATCAGAATTATTTGGGTGTCATCTTATGATACATGCCTTGACAGTTGTCCTTCGTTTTCTTTTTCAAAAGAATTTGGTCAACTGATCGGTTTGTTTGAAACCTGTCTGTTCACCTGACTACCCGTGTTTTTAGCCCTGTCTGACTTTGTAGTGAAGTGCTGTATTCCCAGTGTTAGTATAAACTATAAAACTAAGATCAAAGTCATAATAAACTTAACAAATTAACAAATTAATGACAGTTTCTATCATCAAAATCCATTATTAAGTGTCAGGATATCTCAGCTTCTTCGACCATTCTTTTGAAGATTTGTCTTTTGATCCGCAACTTTATAGAGGTAAATCACTGGAGTACCCCTTTAATAAAAAGCTGAAATGCACTGTATTTGACTATGATTATGTTGACAGTATGACTTCAGCAGGACTTTATTTAGGGTCTCCTACTGTGGGCTCTACAGCTGCCTCAGAAAACATGAAAGTCTAATGCAACATATGGCGTATCAAGCTGGCATCTAATGACTCTAGTGCTCGAGCACTGATCTTATTATAGCTGCATTAGATGCTTAATTTTGCTTCATGAGCAATATTTCAAGTAGAGCATTATCCAGTCACTCACAGGGACACAATCCATTTTCAATGACTTGTTATATAATAAGGACTGATATTTATGACCGTGCAGTACATAGCCAGTGGTAGCAAAATGAAAGCTGTAAAGGCAAGTGTATGAAGTGTCTTTTATAGGGCTTTTATGGCGCCTCCCTCTAACAGGACACACATAGGTGTTGGAGTGGCCAGTTGTAAAGGAGAGAGAGGACAGTGTGCTCTATCAGGCCTTGACATGGCCACTAGATTGGAACTGAAGTGAATGACTGTGTTTAATAAAATATTCCCTTATTGTCCTAAAGAAGCCACGTTCATGCCGTTTGTTTTCAGGACAGATAATAAGATTACACTCACACATTTCTTTGATGGTATTCCAAATTGTGTCTTTGGAATTAAAGCATGTGTGCTTAAAGAGTGTGCTGTACTTTCACACATTGGAAATGTCATCGCAAGTTTTATAATAGCTTGTCTGGTTTTCAAAAGTACACAATAGAGAAATATATAAGACATATTTTTTGGAAGACATATCTGACTGGGATTCTCTACTTTGGCATAACAAACACTCAGTGACATTCTTACGGATTACCGTTGACAAACATTTCATAATACCATTATGTCATGTAATTATTGTTTTTAAGCACAAACTGTGCTTTTATTACAATTTAATATGATATATTGTGTATATTTTTTATATACCCCAAACAATATAAGTATAATTTATAAGTATTTTTATAAGTATACGTTAAATTTTTTTCACAAGAAGCCTCCTTGTTTCCTAATATGCTCCAGGTTCAATTAGCTGAGGCTGTAAGGTGTTAATGCAGGCAGAATCACTTCAGTGTAATAATTATAATGCAGCATTTTACTCAGTATAATGCAGATTTCTACAGCCCTAATTCCATCAGACTGCAACAGCTATGTCATACTTACCACTCTGCTGCTCTAACTTTGTCTTTTTAATAGAAATGCTGTTTACACTATTAGCAGTGGTGTTTTGTGTGTCTTTCTTGTGTCCTGCACTAGGACACTTTCTGCAACGATGTGCCACATTAAAGGCCTCTCACTGGTTCAAAGGGCATGACCGTCTCATTTTGACCTTAAATGTGAAATATTTGAGTGAAGTGTTGATGAGTGGCAACGAAGAAGCTACTGATTTTGATGAATGAATAATATCAGAGAAGCTATGTCTTCCATTCTTTCTTTATTAGGGACTGGTCTTTATTTGTTTGGGACCATTTATTTGCCATGACACTGGATTTTAGTTGAAAATTAGGCCAGGATTACGAACAGCAAAGAGAATTCATATCAGGAGGAAATCATCTTGCAGAGCAGTCGCACGGAGAACCTGCTGCTCAACATCAACAAAACCAGTTGGTAGATGAGCAATCTGTAACCTGATATTGCCATTTTGTTGACACTTGGTTCATTCAGGTTGACACAGGGTTCATGTTAGCGATTATCTCTTTGGATGACGTTTGCCTGAATCAATCAGAAGTATCTGTCCAATTCATGTAATTTCACTGGACACAAGTCGCGGTAGCTGTTGTCAGGAACAGTTAACATTTTTCATACAGATTGAAGAAAAATACATTTATGAAGTTGGCCTTTACAGCTGCATTCATATTATCAACACTTACAAGTTTTGTTTGGAATGCATTCTCACTCTGGCACTGAAAGTTCAGGAGAGACGAGTATGTGAAGAAAGATAATTTATTACAACATGTGACATTGATGATGATATTGATATTGAAACTTGATAGTCTTTGGTGTTTTGGACTCTGGGGGGAGACGTCTTGATTGAAGATTTAATATCCAAGCCTTTGCTGGATAAACTCCCCAGAGTCCTGACACTGGTGGTGGTGGCGACTGGAGACTGTGAAGCCAGATGGATGAAGAAGTGGATGATGATTCTGCGAGGGCGAGGTGGTGATGGGGAGGTGGAGGGGCGCGCACATCACCGGCATGAGAGAGCTAGGGCAGAGAAAGATCGTATTATAAAAGGATAGCACGAAGATGTTTGGCTAGCGATGAGGGTGTGACACTATGCTATTGGATGGAAGAGATCAGCTGATGAGACAGCTGCTCACCAATGACAGCCCCAAACACTGATGGCGGGAAATGTGCGTGAGCATGCGCAGTAGGAAAGATGAGAAACAGTTTGAGATCGAGAAGCACTGTTGTCTTCCTGGCTGAACTTACACTAGAGCTACATTCACCCTCATTCATAATACCACCTGCGAAGGTCTTATTGGCTCAACTGTTTTTCCAACCAGCTGTCAATGAGCACGGCATCAGATCTATTTGAATCACTGGTTTAGCACACCTAGTTGTGGTCAATGTAATGTGTACATGAGGAAGGACATAACTTTTTTCACATGATGGAACTCTCAGCCTCTCTTGATACCATGTGAAAAAACAGGCTTTCTCCTTCATCTTTCACGTCAGCACTTTGATTATATCCTGCACTGTTTTTCCGTTGCTCAGCACCCAGCTGAGGACTTCAGCTGGAGGACAGAGCCAGTCTGCTTATTCATCAAGGGATCTGGCTGTGGCCCCTGGAGGCCGGCTGGAACAGCAGGCATTATCAGTGGTAAATGGATCTGAAAAGGCTTTGGCCAAGACAGACTCACCACTGCCTGATTTATGGCTGGCGATGCAACAAACAGTTAGCCATGTTACCGGCAGGGATATAAGCATTTTCATGGCCACAGTTCAAGTTTATTTCAGCTATAAATTCTGAAAGATATGGAACAAAAAGAGCAAGTGAATTTATGACACAGGGGCTGTTGTTTGTGAGCTGCCAGGAGGAAGCCATGTTTTAATACCCTGTGGACAAGGATGAACGGTCATTCTGCTCTCTTATCTCTGCTTTTTGTCCAGCACATCAAAATAAATATTCTTAGCCTACCATACAACAAAAAGTAAAACATCTTTATATAAAAAAAATAAAGGTGGTCTCACATCTACATCTAGATTTTCCCAACATGAGTGCTTCAAAGCTAAAATCAGTAAGAAGGTATTTTAAAATGCAAATGTGAGAGAAAGTTATTCTCTCATATACTTATTCATCCATTCATTCCCTCATCTTCCTCCTGCCAGCTCTTTAGAGGTCATAATACATTTTAACATCCACACACATCAGACTGTACCAGCATCGTTAACTCGCTTCCTTTCTGCACTGTATTTCTGTATTGTAACTAGAGCCTCTGTGTGTCCTTTGTGCACTGAAGCATTCAATAGCAGATCAGCTGCACTGGTTTTTAATTAATATGACAATATTTGTACAAAAAGTGTTCAGTATTTTTCAGCCAGATGGCAATTCATGTTAAGTTACAAAAGAGAACAAGCCTAAGTCTGGGATGTGACTTTAAGGTGGGATGAAAAGCTTTTTCAGTCGAGAGAGTACACTTTTTAATGGCTCATGTAACATGCTCGGCTGCCAGGGAGGAAATGAACAAACACAGCTAAAGTGTGCCCTGATGTCTTTACTGCAGAAACAGACAATGGACTGAATTATCTGTAAAGCAGCAAAGCATTATCACCATCACAGATGATGAGGAGCTCAAAATGACAAGGAGAAAAGAGAAAAAGTTTTGACTGATTCCAAGAGCCTGACAGGAGAATGTGTGAGTAACTTAATATAGCTGACTGATGGACAAGCTACATGAATGTAGAGCTTACCTTCTGCTTTAAATGTTGTTAATGTTATCATTTCATATTTCACTTTTATGAGAGAAATGGCTTTCACGATGAGGACCCTCTTCTCCTTGGATTAATAGTAATCTCAAGGAAACAGGACTTGAGTGAAAGTATGTTGTATCTTCAAAAAGTCTTTTTCCCAAAATAGGTGTTGAAAGAGACACAGGTCCCTTTGTCCAGTACTTTTGTTCATGACAAATACCAGCAGAACTGACATTCAAATCATTCTCGGCTGTACCTTTGAGTTTAATGTTAATCAGGAAATGTAAGCAGTGGTTCAAACTTGGTATTCCTGCTCTGAGTGCTAAGAGTTTAACCGATCAAGTTTATGAATAAAATCTGTGTAGGGCTTAAGGGAAAATTAGCTTAGTTTATGGAGAAATTTGTGCGTTAATTAGCTATTTCACCAACCGCTGTAATTTTTCATACAGTAATTTCACAGTCCGCACAATAACATCAGGGATCAATCTTGTTGATCATGCAAAGTTAGGTATATTTAACCCACAAATTAACTGTCTAAAACAATTAAATTTAACTCAGTAGAGTGAAGTAACTGGACATCTGTAAAGTGACTGAATGTAAGCACAGAAAATGAAGATAACTTCATATATATAAAACATTCATTAACTACACAGACAGACAATTACATGACAAAACACTAACACAGATGAATGAATGAATGAATGAATGAATTAATGGATACTGGTAGTAGCAGCTGTCGTGGCAGCTGGTAAAAGTGATGGTAAATTTAAGATCGCATTTTATTAACATTCAATTTGTAATTTCCAAATTCAGTCAGTTAGCAGACAGAAAGGTGCTACTATCGTCAACAGAGAGATGGCGATAAGTCAGGTACAGCATGGATGGTTTTGCAGAGCAGGGGTGTGGAAATTGAAGATATGGTGGTTGAAATGAAAGTGAACACAGACAGAATGGGAGACCCTTGTACTGACAGCTTGTCCCGTGTGGAGATGGTGTTTATGACACACCTCCATCTGGGTGTCGTCCCAGGGAGGTCAGAGGACATGTGTCTCTGGATTTTACTAACTACATCAAACTTAATAAGTAAATATCTTATTTTCTCACTCTCAGGCGATTAAAACTGGACTAAACATGAAATATTTGTCTGTAGTGAGATATTAATATACATTATTTAACAAACATTTGCTTCCAGGAATTAAATTATGGTGAACGTCTAACATGGTTAAGCATTGGTTAAGCAAAGATATACACAGAGAAAAGTCATAATAAGAAGGTGCATAGCACTGTAGAAGCACACATGCTTTCTTGAAAGAGTTCCTTTCTGCAGTGGAGATGAGGAGAAAGTTCCTTCAATGAGAGGGCTTTAGGTGTCAAAAGGAGGAGTCCCAGAGTAGCTGTGAGGTAGTGTGTATCGGACACACACTGTCATTCCAGAACTGTTGGTCCAGCAGTAGTGTTGAATGTTCCTTTTAATCCATTTTAAGAAATCTTCCATTCTTCTCCATAAACAGATTTGAGTCAGAGCCCTGGAGATCAGGCTCCAGGCACAGCAGGGGTCCGATGGTCTCGCTGTCAGGGAGCTCTGTGTAAAATCAAGCAGGCTATTAACAGGCAGTTACAAACTCTGTCCTGTCTTCTATCTGTTCCGTGAAGGGCTTTGATAATCTCAAATGTAAATATCAAATACCACTCTTTGTTTGGTTGGAGCTGGTCAGATGCTTCACCTCTACTTCACAACTTGAGCTGTCCTCAGGGTTCTGCTCAAATATATTCTACGTCTGTGAAGAAAAATAACCTTAATGTGGGGTTATCCAGAACATTTTTCTGTGGCTATGTTAAGGAGGGACCTGTCTAACACTTGGTCTGACTATCTCACTAATAACTGCAGTGTAAATGAGCAGTTACTTAAAATCAGCAGGTGTCTGTTTTACAATCAGAGCTTAAGTTGACTGCTGAATGCTTCACCTGTTGTTAAATTCAGTGTGTCTGATCAGGGGACATGGAGAATATTCTGTGTTTCAACAGCTATTGCGACAGCTTTGGACCTCCCCTGTGGAGAAGCAGTAGATCAATGAAAGTGATTAACCTCAGTGTGTATCACAAACAGCAGGCTGGATAAAGGGAAGTGCTAGATTCTGAATCCAGCCTCCCCAACTCTCTCTCTTACCACTCATTAGGGGCCATAGACTGTAATCAGTTCCCGACATTAATTGGCTGCTGCACAGTCTGCCGGACAGGGTCACATCTGTGCTCAGATTTCCAGTATCCCTGTGGTCTGGTGAGCTGGATGGAGTGAGGTGTTTGTTCTGCATTAGACAGGAAAATGCACTGTTTCATTAGTTTCCCTTCACCTTGCTCAGTGTATCAGTGAGTAGATGTAGCTACCTGGATCCCCTCTGAGAAGAATGCTTCCAGTCCAGTCCAAACTGTTGACCTCTGTCACCACATCACATTATCTGTATATCCAGGTAGCTGCATGGATTAAGGTGCCATAATGCTCACTAGTTAAACACTCTCACAGACTTGTATTCTTGTTAGGGCTGGAAAATCTCTGTTATATTTCAAACAGTGGGACTCATCTATCTCACTGTCAGAGTTCCAATATTCTAGTCAGTATATATATTTTAAACAATGCATCTTGGCTGTCTAACAGTCAGGGCTGCCACCATTCTGGCTCTGCTATCTTTGCACGTCTGGTCTAATTTTGCTGGAGCAGCTCATGTCTCTAAAGCGTGAAATTCACTTGTCAATATATATAATTACCTGCGCGTATTGGCAATTAACTTAAAATCAATTTCAATGATACATTTGTTTCTGACTTTATCCACACACATACACAGCAAAAACAATTTTTTGTATGTAAACACAGCAAAAGAGAGGAAGAAAAACAAGGTAACAGAGTCTGTTACACCTGCTTTCTGTCTCCTCCTGCTCTCTGCAATCACCATCACTTTGTTTTAATGCAGCCTAGTACACAATGTGTAGTAGTTCTCATAAATACTCCAAAAAAGCTGAGATGCTGTGTAAAATGTAAATGAACAGAATGCAATCATTTGGAAATGAACTGTTTTACCTTTTGACTTTGAAATGTGTTGCTGGCATCAAATTCAGAACAAGCATATATTTACAAAAATCAATGAAATTGATGAGGTCAAACATTAAATACATTGTCTTTGTACAGTTTTCAATGGAGTATATGTCATAAATGATCAAATGATCACATTCAGTTTTATTTTTAGTTTGTTTTACACAGTGTCCTTTTGGAATTAACTAGTGGTCAGACAAAACAAGAATACAGGTTAATGACAGCTGATTGGCTATAGTGACATTTAAAGTGAGTGACGACAAAGAAATAAAAGAAACAAAACAGCATCTATTGTCACATCTAAATGAGCTGCCAGCATGTGTTAATGTGAAACACAAAAAATGTTGTCAGCGCTCTAAACTGTATTAGAAATTTGGCAGCAAAAACACAGGCGCTCTGCATCCAAAACATTTTCAGCATGCATTAAAACGATAATGGAGCAGTGGCCGAACCGGTGTGCAGCCGCGATGAAGCACCACTGCATGCTGTGTACATCAACTTCCAGAGAACAGGAGGAGACAGTACACTAATTTGGCAGCAGGGTCAGTGTTTTGCTGACATCAGCAGCTCCACTGGGTCAAGTGATTACACCTCAACACAGCAGATACACCTGCTATCCTCATTGTAACGGATATTTACAGTAAAACATCTAACACATATATATATATCACATATATATATATGTGTGTGCAAATATTTATTGGCATGTTACAGATCTATAGGCCTTTCTATAAGAAGCTAAATGCTTGTGGCATCATTTTGATAAATCAGCGATAAATGTTGAAATCTGAATGGTTACAGGAACACAAGCAGCCAAACAAAAAGTTTGCCTAAACATGATACAATCTGCTTTACTCATTTATAAATCAGCGTAATACTGATTAATTATGTAATATGGATTTATTCAGCCAAAAGTCACCATGTCTATATTAGACATAGGGAGAGCTGACTGTGCCAGACAATAATTTTCATGTTAAAAAGGCCAATATCTGCTTCATATATAGCTATGAGGACACTGTATGTTTAAGATGTCAGTGCGGGGGAATCCAAAGAGTGAAGAACACAAAACACTAGTAGTTTTAAGTTTGATGTGTCTGTGATTCTGTCTGCAATGAAAGCCGCTCCACAGGCAGCAGGTAGTGACGCTGATAAGCAGGACTGTGGCTGCTCACAGCTGAATCCTTGAATTGTCTTAAGAGGAAGCTGACAGGTGTTGTGAGCCTGGTCATGACTGATAGCACACTATTGAGCTCTGAAAGCTCTGTACAGAAACAGGCCCAAATGTCTCCCTGCTGCTGCCAAATACTGTTCTTGCAAACTGACAGCTCCCCCACAACAGAGGCACCCTGAATGCACGGAAATACAAAAGCATCTCCCAGAGCAGAGCTCACTTATTCTCTTATATTCACTGCCGGTTCTCTCCAATCTTTAATAGGATTTCATTTATGTATTATTTATTTATTTGGTTTCGGTGGTTTGGCTGATATTCTTGGCATCACTATTCTGGCTCTTATGCAAAAATGTGTTGCCCCTAAATGTGTTTGTCCTGGCAGTGGGATTGCCTTGGCTTCATGCCAAGCAAGGTAAAAACATAATGGTGATGTTTTTTAATTGTTTGTTTCAAATGTGGGATTGGAATAAAAAAGATGTAGCTAAAGGTCTTGCGACAATTTTAATCTTATGGTTTTTAGGCTATTGTATTGTAAGCTACCCCTGAAAGTCATAATCTAATTACTAATTAATTTTTCTGATGAACATGATAATTACATTCACTTTAACATCATGTATGTAATTGTACCATAGATATTACATCCTCTTTCATTTTTAGAGTGTATATTTTGTTATGCTGTTACCATGATGATGCTATCTCTGTACTGGAGTCCTCATAAACGCAGCTACTTGTAAAGTGTTGTTAGTAGTGACACATGACAAACGGGGAGTTGTAACTTAAAGAGTGCTCCTTTGAGCACAGATCCCAGCAGCCAAATTACATGAACTTCAGATCAGATTCAGAGTATGTTGTCACTGTGAAGAAATTGCACCATTGCAGCAGCAAATCGTGGACACAGAAAAACTAGATTACGGCAAAAATGACAGTAAAGCAAATTGCAATGGAGGAATTCAAAAATACCAAAGAAATAAAGAGAGAGTAATCACCAATTTCACAAAACTGAATTGTCTCTGAGTCTGTCACTGTGAGCGACACATTTAACATTATATGTCTACAATCCTTTGTTAATATAAAAATATAAAAAAAATGCAACTTGAATAAAAGGGGGTAATTTTAAATGTAATGACCCTATCAACAAAAAGACACAAAGACACATAGAGCTCTTCAGAACTTTTTATATACTAACATCCTTGTCAGATGGACTGATCAGAAAGATAATGAGACAAACAAAAGAGGAAAGAAGACATACATGTAGCTGTCATGAGACATATATGATATGTGATATATTTCTGGTACATACAGCACCTCAGCTCACTTTAACAGCACCACACAAAAACCTTTGATACAGTCATTTTTATTTTCATGTCTATAAAACCAGCAGCAGGTTTTCAGATGCTGATGGTTTCCGAGCTTCACCTGACAGCAGCAGCAGCAGACGGCTGCGAAAGGCTGCCTGAACAGGGGATCTTTATCTTTAAGTGTTGCGGCACATGGAAGTGTGAATGACTGTGTCGTTGAATACTGATGAATCTCTATTGCTTTCTGTCCAGATTTGTTTTTAATTAATGTTCAACTCTTCTGGCATGAATAAGAGGCTTGCTAATAACTCTCAGTAGGCTTATTTGCTGTGTGTTGAAATAATTCAAAGTTCACACAGTACAGTGTGTTTTCATCTGCAACTCTTTTCATCAGCATTCAAATGAAGGAGAAGAGCAGGCAAACAGCACTTTGCTGTGGATTTGAAACTAACTAATTGGTAATTTGATATTCTAAAGAGCATGTATTTCTGTCTTGTCTCTACAGTCACAGTGCTAGTGCTGTGTTTGTTTAACAAGCCACTGGAAGTGTTACGAGAGGATGTGTTAATAGCACTGATGGTGGATCATGTTAGTCCTAAAATTAAATGCTGTGTGTGGTATGATGGTCAGGCCCTGACATCCCTCTGCATATTAAAGACTCCCTGAGGAGACACTGGTGTGGTTTAGGATGAGCTCATGCCACTTTGTGACCATAGGCACCATAGGCTGATTGTAGGCGTAGGGGAAAACCTTCACTTGTTAATTTAAAATATTTGTCCAGTATGTATTCAGTAAGTATGTCAACAACAGGAAGGAGCTAAGCCATTCATTGATTTAAAGCCAATAAGAAATATTTCATAAAACATGCTTTGGGAGCCAGTGAAGATAAGTTAACAAAGGAGTTTTAGCTATTACTCTGGATGCAGCATTCAGAATACACTGCAGTTTATTTCACACCTTCTTTGTCCATCCAGCAAAAAGTGCATTACAGTAATCTAGTCCTCTGGGAAAAAAATGCATGCACCAGCTTTTCAGACTCTGACTGTGACAAGAAACTGTCAAACTTACTTACTTATTATTTCTGTAAATAAAGGCAAATAAAAGGCAGTCTTGGGGGTATTAGATATGTGTGTGTTTTAAGATCAGCATCCCAAATCAGGGCCAAGTTTTTCAATTTTACCAACAGGGGAGTTAACGAAGAGCAACTCTGGTGCCTCAAAGCCTTAAGACTTACTAAAAGAATCCCTGCATTGTCCTCATTTAGCTTTAAGAAAATTGTCTGGCCAATATTTGATATCAGCAATGCATTGGAGGATAGTCTAAGGTAGTTGGAAGAAACAGATAGGTATAACTGTGCGACATCAGCATAAGAGTGACATGAAATGTTGTATTGCTGAATGATGGAGCCATGTAGGAGTGCATACAAATTAAATAGCAGTGGACCAAGAATTCACCCTTGAGATACTCCATGTGGAATGCCAACTTTGTCTGAAGTTACCACAGAAGCAGAAAAAGATTTTGCAGTGAGATAACAAGCAATCCAGTTCAGAACTGTGCCTCTGAGGTCTAAGGTGGTCTGTTCAAGGCGCTGAATAAGAATTGTATGGTCAACTGATGGTCTGAGGTCAGGAAGTACCGGAGTCAAAATCAGTCTGGATCAGTCTGTAATTGTTAAAAGCAAATAGATCAAGGCTTTTTCAACAGTAGTGTGGTGATAGCATATTTCAGACCTGTGGGGAAATTCCAGAGAGTAGGGAGACATTTACAATCTCAAGGGCATCATCTCCCAAGCAGCTGAAAACATTTTTGAACAAGTTGTTACAGCTGCACCTCTGTACCAGCCATGGTACGTGTCAGGATACTAAAAGGTTCCTCAGGATTTAAAATGAGTGCCTGTCCCATCAAGAACTAACTTGTACAGCTGAATTTTTTCTAGCCATTAGAATTCGATAGGCATATTCATAACTTTTACCCTTTAGTCATGAGCTGCGTTTTGAAGTCAAAATGGAATAGTTTCCTTCTATTAGTATTTAGTTGTTCAGATAAATAGTAATTATAATCACAATCATATACTGTAAGTTTAAATAAAACTGGCCACTGTGCACAGCCATTTAATTCACTTTATCTTCTTAGTGTATTTGGAGATATCTGACACTGGTTGTCAGATATCTCCAAATCATAATTTATTTTAATATTATATTCAACTTTGTGTGCAATAGTATTTCATATTATAATAGTTTTTGAAAATAAAATTTATTTGACTGGAGGTTTAGCCAACTTGACAACAGACATATGAAACTTATGTTTGTCATCTCTTTTTAAGTGTTCTCTGCCAGCAGCTTAGTTATAGTAGTCCTCATGCATAATAGCTCTCAGTTAGAAGTCCTGGTATTTGGAGCAATTACCTAACGAAAAATAAGGCTTCTCTGTTATGTTTCAGTTACATATTTAATCAGGGGTCTATGTGTTGAAGTGTCCTTGGCTGTTCCATCGGCATGTGAATGTATGTCGCTTTGGATAAAAGTGCCTGTTAAATGACACTGTAGAATTGTAATCAACATTTCTTGTCTTCTGCTTTTCGTTAATTAAAGGTGATTAGAGATATAAACAGAATCTTCGAGTTTCGATGAATTTAGTGACTTAAAAATGTTGAATGCTAAACTGAGATTCAGTAAGCGTATTCCAGTTGTATTGAATTGATAAAACACTATCGAAACCCAGTCCTAACCATAGCACTGCTGAAGTCCATTCCCTACAAGTGAACACAAACAGAAAAAGTATAGAACACAGAAACACAGCAGCTATCTTGGCTGGAAAGAGACAAAAACATCAAAAAAATCTAAAACCCCTTGGGAAGATTGGCCTAGTGTAATGGGGAAGATTTGTTGTAAAATTGTTAGAACATGAAAAACTCCTTTAATGTGACTTACTAATCAGTGAAATCAATTCTTCTGACTTACACTTTCGTTTTGTCTCTCATTTGCCAACTACCCAAAGAACAACTTCAACAAATCTCTTAAACACATAAATCCAATAGAATCCACTTTCTGTGGTCTCCTCCTTGAATTAGTGACATGTCAGCTTGGATGCTCCTTTCTTGGCTCACAGTGTTGACCTCCTTCTTTGACCCTCTTGTTGTAAATTTGCTCCCCTGGAATTGGCCCCTCAAATCTGAACCTGGCCAAGAAAGTTAAGCCACTGAGTGAATCATTGAGGCTCAGGTTGAGATTATTGCCAGCTGCTCCCCCATTTAGATTCAGCCATTAATGTGCCACTTTGACATCCTGTGCCAAAGCTAAATTAATTACAGTGTAACGTTTATTCCCATTTGAAATTAGGCTTAAAGGGTATTTTTATCAAGTTCTGACTGAAAACACCCAAATGAATATTGTTTTCTCAACTATGTTGACTCTTATCTCCACAAATTCTCCCCGTTGTCAAGTGGTATTGTAGCGGTGATGTAGGCTGATGGGATTGACACAAGCTGTACAATTATTACATATTGATATCAACTGTAATTTGTTTGGCATGACATGAATCCATGTCATGTTGTTCATCCAAACAAAGGTTCCTGACTTCAGACCCTTTAACAACCCTAACCTATACCTTACCTTCCTTGGGTTTGAAATCAAGTATGTTTGCTCACTATAATTTGATAAACAACATTTTGTGCTCATTAACTATTCATGACCTGACTTCACCATCCAAGGATAAAATTTTTTTTACCCTTGAGAGGATACGCAGTTATAGATAATTAATGGATGTATTTAGTTTGGGCTGTGTTTTGCTCTTTTTGTAAGTTGATTTGAGGTATTATATACAGTGCAAAAGTTTTAGGCAGGCGTGAAAAATGCTGTAAACTAAGAATGCTTTCAAAAATGGAAGTGTTAATAGTTTATTTTCATCAATTAACAAAATGCAGTGAATGAGCAGAAGAAAACTCTAAATCAAATCAATATTTGGTGTGACCACCCTTTGCCCTCAAAACGGTATCAGTTCTTCTAGGTACATAGTTTTTGAAGGAACTCGGCTGGTAGGTTGTTCCAAACATCTTGGAGAGCTAACCACAGATCCTCTGTGGATATAGGCTTCCTCAAATCCTTCCGTCTCTTCATGTAATCCCAGACAGACTGGATGATGTTGAGATCAGGGCTCTGTGGGGGCCACACCATCACTTACAGGACTTCTTGTTCTTCTTTACACTGAAGATAGTTTTTAGTGACGTTGGCCGTATGTTTGGGGCCATTATCTTGCTGCAGAATAAATTTGGGGCCAATCATACGCCTCCCTGATGTATAGGTATCTGCCTGTATTTCTCAGCATTGAGGACATTAATCCTGACCAAATCTCCAACCTCATTAGCAGAAATGCAGCCCCAAACTTGCAGGAACCTCCACCATGCTTCACTGTTGCCTGCAGACATTCATTATTGTACCACTCTCTAGTCGCTTGGCCAACAAACTGCCTTCTGCTACAGCCAAATATTTCAAATTTTGAAATATTTTGCCATGAGTGCATTCATGTTCTTCAGAGAACAAACCTTTTCCACTGCAGACAGTCCCTGAACTCTTCTATAGTGCCAGTTTTGAACTTTTAACCAATTTAACCTTAAACTGAACCACAATCAGTAGATTCACCCTCAAAGCCAAAATATATTCAGACAGTAATTTCACAGAGTTCCATTTTGGTTGAAGATTGACACGCAATTTCTATTACTGTTATGGCAGTTCAATAGTTGTACCCAAAAACAGACACAACCTGGAGACCGAGTGGTGTTGACAGTTTATTTAGTAGCAAGAGAAAAACAGGCTGGAGGCTTGGCTGGGGGTGGTCTGGCTGGGGTGGGCGGGTCCAGTTGAGCGTGGCAGGCAGAAGGGATGACGGTGGAGACCAAACAGGCTGCTGAGACTGAGGCGAGGCGGGTTGAAGCTGGAGTAGTGGTGGAGCAGGCGTGGAGGATCTGTAGCACAGAGCAGAAGGTTAACTGGAGATCAGGAACAGACACAAAAAGTACGAACAAACAAGTCTTCTCAGGGGAAGTTGCCTAGATGTCTGGTTATTGCAGTAGTGACTGAACAATCTGGTGGAGTCTGGATGTCTGAGCCAGGGTTATACTCTGCAGGGGTTGATGAGGAGATTAGGTGGAGGTGAGGTGAGACAGCAGCTGTAGAGAGTCAGATGGGCAGGTAGGAGCAGGGAACCCAGAAGTCCACGCCCAGCAACACAGAGACAGACAGACAAACATGACACACTAGGGGGGAAAACAACAGGAAACACAAGGAGAGAGAGAGGCCAAGCCCAAACTCTAACAATTACATTTATATTGCTGGTATTTGTTTTGAGGTGATATGGTCTAAATGTAATGGGTTTTAATGACAGTGGACTGGATCAATTTGCAGGTTGTGCAGGGATCAAGATGCAATGTGGCATGGGAAAAGGAACTTTGGATGTAACCAGATCTTAACTGGCTTTTACTGGTTTGTTTTTCATAATTGTTGGACAGTAGCCTTGCAAATTAAAGATGTCTCTGAAGAGGTCCATGACCCCCTTTTCACAGCAAAGTCTTTGCATGCTCATGCCTCAGGCTGGAGCTGCTGTCCTGCTGTAACCTCCTACATTGTCACTAATGGCTTCCCACCTTTTCTCTTCCAGAGCTCATTCTTGTCGGTCGTCATTGTCTTGTCCCTACTTGTCTTTACTTAGAGGTTTAACAGCTTATTTTGTCACACGATTCCTTCGGCGGATATGAATCATGCCCATATGTCCAGTACATGATGTGCCCGTACGGTCAGCTGTGAGCTGAATAAGGAGAGGACCGGCGGGGTGCTGGCCCTGTTTCTCTGGGAGCGTGACGTCCCCGGTGGCAGGAGGTTTGGCTTCTGGCTCGACGGCAGCCTGGCCCGGGCTCTGAGGGGATGTGACCCACTGAGCCTGGCAGAGCCCCGGGCCCCGGCAATCTGTTACTCCCCTGGACACTGCTGAGCAGGGCTGTGGAACAACGCCTTATATGTCAGGGAATCAGGGGAATATCATGCCAAGAAAAAAAATAACAAAACACATAAACAAAGCCGTACATTAATCTTAAATTGACTCCAACTGTGTAAAAATCAGCACTAAGTCTGTCTGTGCTTTTTCAGGCCACATCCTTGGTTAATTTAACATTTTTGGATAGTTTTGAACAAGTGCCTCAGAGCTATATCAGTATTTTTTTTTAATCTTTCCTTCAACTCCAAACAACTGTTGCACTGGAAAATGAACTTTGTAGAGGTACTATAGGCCAGATTTTGACTTTTTAATATCCACAGAATGTAGAAAAAACATAAGCAAAGATGGACATAGAAGTGTTCACCTTGACATTTCAAAAACTGTATTTTTAGGATTGGTTACAGGATTTTTTCCCAGTAGCTGCCAAGAAAACACCAAGTTTTCTGTCCCACCTTTGACGGTGGCCAGGTGGGACAGCTATAACACTTTTCCCTCCATTTTTTCCTCCAGTTCAGCTCTACTCCAAGTTATGTTTCTGGGTTTTTCATTTCTGGTATGAGTGAGTCATTTATTAGTCAATTATGTACATGACTAAACACAATCAGAGGGTGAACCTGTAAAATTTCTACCAAGAAGTATGCAGATCCTTTACTTTGGTAAAAGTACCTATACCAAACTATAGAAATACTATGTCACAAGTATGCATTTTAAATCATCCTTAAGCATCAGTGTGCAAGCAGAAAAAAACAAAGGCTTTTATTCATTTTTAGACTTTCCTTGAATCTTTGATTCATTGTGAAATATGACTGTTTTAGCCCTTTGGGTGTGTTTTGGGTGAACTGACCTTTAGTTTTTTAATTCCAGATTATTGCTGTGTTACTGAGGTGTTTCTTTAGTGTAAAAATAAATCCAGCACATATTTTTCACCGAAAAAGGCAAATGTAGTCCAAACACACACTGACTAGAAACCATCAGCTGTGTGTGTGATGTGAAGGGTAAATCCAATGGGGATGCAGTGTGTAAACAGCAGACAGGGTTGAACCTGCTAATGATTTAATGTGCAGCCCTGTCAACCTCTGGCAAAACTAATTTGTTGCAATTAGGAGCTGGTTTTGCCATTAAAGCTGAGATAAAGAGTTGTAAATAATGAGACAGTCATTATCCTCTCTGTACCCTGTAGTCCTGTTGCCACTTTAATTAGTTGTGTGATACTTTGAGCCTTACCTTCAGCCCTTCTGTGCCTCTTTCTCTGTCTCTCTGTCCTTTTAGTTTGATGTGGGTTTTAAGAGGCTCTCCAGCGAGTCTCAGCCAACGACGATATACTTTTACGGCATATCAGCTGGGTCGGCCAGCTGCACATGGGTTGGTGCTGCTGAAGTTTTGTAAGTGCTTTGGCAGTCACCTGTAAAAAAGTAGAACAGCCATGCATTATATTCCAACACGATTGTCCTGCAATTAATACGACCATGCATGCAATGTTTAGCTTTTGTTGAGACTATTGACTCTATTTTTGTGAACACTCAGTGTGGCACAGATCACAGTTTTGCCTGCCCAGTGCATCTGGGGCATGCCAAAAGCACTCTTGGTAATATGGTGGCCAGGCATGCCTGGGGCACCTGTAATGCATTACAGGAGGGGATTAGAAAAAATACATCCTCGTACATTATAGGTGGGTTTACTATAGGCTGTGACAGTCCTTGTCAATCACATTCACTACTTTCATCCTGTTTAAAAACAGGGCTTTCATGAAGCAATGCAGTTTGGAAATTCTTACTGCTGTCAGGTCAGGCTGCCTTTCAGTTCTGTGCATGCCTGCCTGTGGAGGAGCTGCAGCAGCAAGTAGACGTCTCTAAGCGCCCCAGGTGACGGGAGGTGGTGACACAAGCTTGGCTTGCTACGCCAGCATCCCTCTGGGACAGCTCAACCTCAGTGGTGGGAGGACCCCAACCGTGAGCATGAGTCAGATGGCTCGGCTCCCTCCATCTTGGGCTCTCCTCTTGGTTCTCTCATCTCTCATTTGAGCAACCTGGAGTCTAATATATGCTCCACATCTTTGGCACATCTGCCTACTATATGCTGGCCACCAAAAGACTGTACCAGGACCGTGAGTAGATCAATAAATGTTCTCATTTAGACCGTCATTGTCCAGGGTACTTGTTTGGAATAGAGACAAAGATCAATTTAATTGAAAAGTCTCGTCTTTTGAGATCAGACTGATAATTTGGTAGTTACTTAATCTGGTACATCAGTTCATTTGGTTATTAATTTTCCTCATTGGAGGTGGTGCAGCTAAACCCATAAACCCAATACTGTCAGCTGTAAGAGGGCGTCGCCTGTTTTCATAGAATCAGGAGTTAGTTTGCTCACAATACAGATAATAACTTTGCATTATATCCCCTGTGAACAGCTAAAGTACAGTATGTTGGTGCACACTAAGCTACAGGTTACAGGTGAAACACACATCCTGCTTTCTGCAGAATCCTGAAAGGATTTGATAAACTAGAAGACAAGCGGTGTGAATGAGACTGGAAGAAGCAGCTGAACGTTTTAAGCTGGAAATTCTTTCCAGTTGGGATGTTGTCATTGAAACACCTGCGTCTGTGTTTGTTTTAAGATAAGATAAGATATACCTTTATTCGTCCTTTGTCCTGACAAAAGGAATACTTTTACTCCAGTGTCACATACAGCTTGCTGGAAAATGACCACTGCAGCTGATATAGGAGTCAATCTAACCACACTCTAGCTAACACAAACCAGAAATCAAGTGTTTGAGTGAGCTGCAACTCAATAAACATTAATTCTATTGTTGTGTTTCTTAATTGCCGAATTTCATAGGCCATTAAGCAGCAATGCCCTTGAACCAGAGCATAGGATGCTTCGAATAATGGATCACACATATAACAAACACATGAATCGAAATCTGCATTTGTTTTGGTCACATAGCTGCACAATGTAAATGTCTTATTTCGCACCATTCAAAGCTGATTGTATTTTTTGACTTAATTGTTTACTAGTTTACCAATAATGTAATTAAGAGTCTCCCAAGTGTTTTCATCATGACATTTCTTTAAATAAGACATTGGTTCATACATAAAGGATGATATTTGTGTTGCAAGATTAGATGAGATTAGACTGAACCCATGACTTAGCATGTGTATTATTTGGATAATGACATCTGATGACATGGTCCATGCATTTACACCTGTTATTAATATGTGTTCTGTTGATCTGGATTCTGTCAGCATTGTGCTTATATCTTGATAGGAAAATTAGGCAGGCAGACCTGGTGGACTTCGCTTGGAATGGCGTGTCTTAGTAGGGCTGGGCGATAAAGCTAAAAAATGTATCAAGATAAAATGTTCCATTTCAGTCAAAGCTACTAACTTTAGCAAAATTCCATGGCTTGCTTGAGATAGGAGGAAGACACAGAGATAGGAGGTCAGACTGATTTTCTTTGTTTGATTGTGGCCAAACTGAACAGATGCCATTTATACCTGGCTGAAATTAAACCACCTCCAGGTGTAGTCTTGCAAATCAAATTGCGTTTTGCTGTCTACATGTATATCTGAATTAACATGTGATATTCACACACCAGGTGTAGATGAGGCATCAGCAATTTCAAGTAAATGCCAGTAGGTGGAGTTAGTGGAGATGTGACTGCCTTGTCTCTTGCAGCCTGACTTTTAGGATTTTGATGATGGAAAGAAAACGATGATTCATTTGATCCAGTTCTTCATTTAAGTCATTTATTTAGTGAAAATCCTTAACAATGACTGCTCACAGCTTCTCTAATGCAACGACTTGCTTGCTTTTCTGTTCTCAAACTGAATACACTCTAGTACTGATCAGATGGAGCAAGCAAGAACTTACTTTGGGCTTTGCTAGTGTGACATGTGTGTCATTATTTGTGACATTATATTGACTAAATGATAAGTCAATTAATAAAACAAAATAATCAATACATTCTATCATCCTGTTCTTAACTTGCTTTAAGCGTTTCTGGTTCATTTGATCTGTTTATTAACTATTTTAATTTTAGTTGTATGTTAATTATTATTATTACTATTATTATCCTCCATGGATCAGGTTAACAGAAAGCAATGTTTTTCACCTTGACCTCATTTCTTTCCCTCTTCCCCCCTCCAGTGTTTGTTATGGTGATGTCTCAGTTGTTGTAAATCAGGCCCTGGTGTTCAGCCCATTACTCAAGGCTGATGGTGGCAGTTCAGAGTTCAGCTCCCGCCAGCCTTTATCATCATTGTGAATCTCTGTGATACTTCTTTAGAGTTTTTAATATACAGACCAAAAACACTGTCTTATTCTTTTTTTATCTTTTGTGAACCACAGTCAAGTTAAGCATCAGAGCATATAGGCCTGTTTACCACCTGTATAACAGCTAACACAACCAGAGGGACAAGTAGAGGATCAGAAAGATAAGGTCCCTGTTGACTACTTGCTGCTCCCACAGTTTACAACAGTGGTCACTAAACAGCAGTTGATGTGGAGATTTGAATCAACGTGCCTCACAGTACTCTTCCTGGCTTCATGTCCCCCAACAAACACAAACATTCAAGTGCAATTCAAAGTCAATTCAGAGATTTTCAGATACCAGCCTTTATGTTCTACTGTCACGACAGGGTTGTGTGGTTTATGTCTTTGCTCCTCCCATGATCGAGTTGAGCAAAAGGTGACAGGGACTCTGCGCTGCTGTGCTGTACCTCTGCAATCTGGGGTTCCAAAAGTAACAAATATGTATTAGCAACAAAATCTTTCTCTAAGTTCACCATGTCCCTGGGAATCTGAAGTAATGAAACTCGCAGGAACGGGGGGAGGCAGGATGCATGTTTATGTGTCACAACAGCTGTACGCAGCTTTTGTGACCCATTCAACTGTGTTTCACCCCAGCAGAGTGTCACATCTCTGAAAAAATATCAGCGTATATTTTCTACTAGGCATTATTTTCATACATCAACCTCATATTCAAAATCAAAGTACTAATCTGAAGTCGTCTGGTTCCAGACCTCAATTGTCAAATCATGTCTGATTTATTCAGTGATGGGTCTAGAGTTTGGGGTTACCCATCTACTGGATTCCAGAAACATGTCCTGAATATAGAGGGATACAATACTGGAGCCTTTTGCTCCATGTTACAGAAGCTATAAGGAATCATCCATTAAAAAGGGGTGATTATTACTGATTGCTAAGAAATATTACTTATTTCTCATTGAACATGTACCAACCTTAGTCTGACAGCCTGAGTTTGACATTGATTGGGTCATAAACACTGTGTAATGTGTTTGTCCTCTTCAGTTTTAGAGGTCAGACCATCGATTTTTTATCAAGACAATTCTGAGTAGCCAGTAGCTGTTATGAAGCCGAAGCAGTATATAAAGGTAATCTTTATCTCTGTTTCCCTCACTCTGTCTGTTTTTTTTTCTGCTGGCATGGCGCAGTTAAAATAGACACAATTTGCCATTGCTCTGGAATTGAGAGGAGCTCTTGACAGGCAGTATTGCTAGTTGAAGTGTGCTGGTTAATGGCATGTGGGCAAACAACCTTTGCATTGGCAGATTTAGAGAGATGCTGCTGGTCTTGTGTGTATCACACAAGGAGTGCCTTCTCTACCATGCACCCGGAGGACCTCGCTGGATTAGCAAAGCTGTACTCATGAATTTAAATGTATTATTGCTATTATAACACACTGACACCTGATGTCACGCACAGAAGCGATTGCTAAGTGCAGGCTATTAGCTCCAGACTTACTAGATGACATTGAGGAAATGAAAGCGTATGAATAAATGGGATTTAAGATTCATATCCTGAATCTAAAATCAGATGGTTCTTGTTTTAATGTCTTTGAGGAAATGTGACTTTTAGAGATTATGCCTTGTGGTACCTAAACATAAAAATCATTTGGTTTCTTTTGCTAACATTTTGAGATCTCAACAGTTCTCAGTTTTTAATGTGTTCTAGAAAATAAATGCATGTCAACAAATGTCTTGTGTACAGCTGGAATTTTTGATGTTTCTGGACATTTTGGCCATAGAAGCAAACTCAAGGGTCACCACATTCAGCAGGGTTAGAATATCATGGATGTGAGCAAATTTCATGGCAATCTGGCTATGAGATATTATTAAATATCTTTGTAAAAATTCTTAGCTTTTTTAAGTAACAGCCACAACAATAAGCATATATTAGAGTAAGGCCTTTATTCCTATATTTCCCTATCTTTATTTATATATTTTAATCAGAAGTTTCTCTGTTTTCTGATTTTTTTTTTTTGTTTGTTTTCATTTGTCTTTGATGCTGTTTGCTGTTAAAGTTAATCTTCTCTATGTTTAGTTTTTGGTCATAGCTTATTTCAACATTCTAATATATTTATTAAAAATACAACATCAGACTTTGTCAAGGATAAAAGATAAAGTCTTTCACTTTTTTTTGCAAAAATGTCGGTGGTCTTCAAGATCTATTAGGAAATAACAACTTGAATAAATAATCATATCATAATAGACACAAGTTGGAAAACCATAGAGTTGGAAAAATACCACTCAACTGTGCCCTCAACTTTTTCTTCCCAAAAAGAAATACTGTTTTCATTCACTATTTAATTCCAACTCCATTTTTACCTCCTGCTGATACAGCATGTCACATTTAAACTGTACCATTAGGCCTTTTAATGGAAATATCTGTGCATTGTCATTGACATTAGCTTAATGGCAATCAAAGTACACAGTATTTCGGTTAGAAAAGAGAAACTCAGAGGCAGTGTGGTGAGGATGAATTAGTGGTGTAGAAATTGTTACACAGGTCATTCCACACTTCCACCCCATCCTCAATATTCTTTACCCAGATCTTAGTGACCAGGCTTAATTTTTTCTTGCCAACAACACCAATGGCTATTGTTTTACAGTAAGTGAATGGATTATATGCATGAACATCATAGAAAATGATAAAAACATTTGGTAATGAAAATGAAAATCAATATGAAACAAACTGCCATAGCCAGTGACTCTTACTGATTAAATAAAACAAACCCAATGAGAACCATTTGTGTTGACATATTAAGCACACAATTTTACTTAACATCCACCAATAGGAATTTACAAACCAGCTGTTTAGGTTTTTTGAAAACATATAAGCACATATTTATACAAGATCTCTGTATGATATAACAACTAGTTGAGCTAAAAGGGAAGACATGCTAATTGCCCTATCATGTCATTTCTTATGCACAGGTGTAAATTTTAAGGCTGAAGGTGACACAAGAGATAAAGTGGTGTCAATAAAATCAGTAGCATGTATTCTCTGTTGGGCATGAGCATACACTGTCAGTACATTGGAACATTTTGGTGGGATAGACCAAATAAATGACCAAAATCTCTGTTCCCTAACACTAAATATAATTTGTTACTGACACTGGGAAATCACAGGTGCAATGATGTGAGGACGCGCAGAGACAGTTGTGTTCTGAGTGAGAAAGAGACATCTGTGTGCAGATGGAAACAATAAAGCACTGCACGGCTTTTGAGCCTCTCATAATGTGCGCAGATAAAGAGAGAATATGGCAGCTTTTATCCCAGGAGGAGGGGGGCACGTTGCTGTGAGCAGTGACATCGTTGACTTTTACAGCTGACTCTGCACTTCCATGACAGCACCTAGGGACAGCATCCTCACACATATCTACAGCCACACACACACACACACACACACACACTTTTGCACAGCTATCCTTGGTAGGACATTGCTTTGATTTTCATTCATTGAGGACAGCCTTCCCCAAATCCTAACCTTAGCCAGGACCTCAGAAATGACGTTTTGCTGCATTAGGACTAGGTTTTGGTCCCCATGAGGAGTACTGGTTCTGACAAGGTTGGTGTTTATACTGGAAAAGGTCCCCATGAGGTAACAAAAAATGCACACACACGCACACACTCACACAAGCGCATACACACATGCACCTACACGCACGCACGCATGCACGGACACTCACACACACACAAACACCTCAACATGATGCTGGATCATTCAACAGGCCTGGTGAGAACACACACAAGCATACAAGCATTAACAAGGGCCAGGACATGTTAGGCACACACATGGAGACACAAATAATGCAAAACTTGGCACAGCATTGCATTTAGTGATACTCAGTGATAGGGCTGAGAAAACCAAACGAAAAGAAAGAAAATATTTATGACCAAACACACAAATTATCTGGCTGAAGCCAATATATAAATACCATTGAATAGAAAACATGAAGTGTTAAAATAGAAACCTATTTGTGATTAGTTAAGCATATCAAAGCGGGGGCCGAGCAGTGTCACGTTACAGCAATAAGATGTGTTTTGTGTTGAGACTGGAGATCGATGAGGGCAGCAGGAACACATCCTTCATCAGGTGCTGTTGGGAGAGTTTATTGAGCGGCTCGTGGCAGAGGATATTAATTTGACAGGTGTCAGCCTCCTGGCCACGCTGCTCTGTCCTCATACCTGTCCGCTCTCAGCCGGCTGCCTCGTTAGACACAACGTCGATGACAGATCACAGAAGGTGACATGACCAACCCCAGAACAAAGACGCTGTCTGGGTTGTCTCTGCTGTTATCTGTTATCTCAACTGCCTCGCTCCAGCTCTGGCTACAGGAACGGGTGGTTTCAGGTTTGGATTCAGTTCATTAGTTTGTAATCCACCAACGATAAACTCAAGCTGTCCTTACACAGTATGTGAATACTGGATATGATGTACGACCCACTCTAACTTACTTTTACTATTCTATGTATAGTTTTTAGTGTCAAACTAATTATTTTATTTAATTATGAATTCCAGTTATTTTCAGTCACGATGCTGCTATCCACCAGAATCAGCATAACAGCTAATATCATAAATTTAATTTATTGGCCCATTTAAAACTATGCAATTTAGACACTGATAGACAATCCAACCATTTTTTTAAAAAGTGATATCTTTGAAAACTGCTGTAGATATTATTCAGACAACACAGATATCAAACTAGGTCCTCCATTTTTAATAAAGATTAAGAAGACATTTTTAATTTGTCATTTTCTTTGGGCTCCACCTCTCATTTATTATCCAAAGATTTGACTGGGATCTGTTTATAGGCTTTCCTGTCAGCCAATGAGCATGAGGGACTGCACTACCTGTTATGTTTTGATGCTGTCATTGCAGTGTGTGCTGTTTCAACTGTGTCTCATACGCATAGACTGATCTTCAATATTCAATCCTCAAAATTACCAATTACTATGACGTTATTTGTAACTTGCCCTCTAGAAAGACACAAAGAAATGTTTTCTGATCTGACACTCAGTCAGCTGACTGATTGCTCATTGCCTTCCAAAACCGTTACAGCTCACTGTTATGATGTGACAGTGCCATGGTTAAGGTTTGGTCAGGTCGAGGTGCAAATATGACTTGGTTAGGTTTTGGACAGATTGTGCTTTAGACTAAAACAAGTACTTCAAATTTGAAAAAAACATCATGGTTTGGGTTAAAATGACCAGGTCATTAAGGATACAGAGCCTTCGATGGCATGGTTAAAATAATACACAAGTGGTCAGGGTTTGGGAACAGATTGTTAGACGTTTGTTGAAACAACTGATTCTGTTCTTTTTCTATAGTCTCTCAATATTATCTGAAATAATAAAACTAGCAGTATGAGTGTTGTGTACTGCACGAACACTACAAACAGCATGAAGGCTGTTTTTATGAAAATAAAAAGAATAAAAAAGACTGAAAAACAACTATGTGTTAGTTCATCTCTCAATACTGTCTGGCTTCCTACTGTGTCTCTGGCTCTCAGCTCCAAGCCCACTGATTCCTACTGAAGATGTATACCTTTAAAAACAGCTCACAGATATACAGTAGAGTTTCATTTTTATAAAAAACTCAGTAATTTCCAAAAACAGTTGGTCACCGTGAACTTTAATTAACGTTACACAAACAGGAGCACACAGTGCATTTGGAACATCAGTGAAGGAACATGTCTGTCAGTATAACACTGTGTTTTAGTTTAGTTTTTGGACAACAGTAGAACTATGACACAGAGGAAGAAGACATATTAGGTTTTGAAAAACACAAAATAGTTATTGGTAGGAAACCTTCATTGTTGATTTGTTTATTTATGTATATAATATCATTCAGGCTTGTCCTTCAGTCTTAGATAAGATTGGTAAATTGTTAACAGATTACAACACACCTTTGCAATGAAATGTCGCTCTGCAAAAATATATGTAGTTAGATAGAAATGTAATATCATCATATGTATGTGTACATTTGTGCTTATGCTTAGGCTGGCAATGTGTGCAAGCCATTGATCATACTAAATATAAAATACAACTATGTAAATGTTTATTAATGTAAATGTAATTAAATGAGCCATACAGTACTTTATCTGAAATGAACAATTAAATTCATTTAGCATCAGACTTTATAAAAACTTTATTAAAAAAAAACATAACCTATGTGATCATGCAGGTGAAGTAGGATTAGTCAGTTACAGTGACACAGTGGATTAGCAGTGGTGTAATGATCAGTGTGTCCCTACATGTCTCTACAGCTCTATGGTCAGGGCTGACAGCAGTCCCATCATCTGTCTCTGCAGTGAATCCTCTGGGCTGTTGTTGGAGGCTGTTGACCTGGCCACAGTTGAACTGAGGACATTGGGTGTTTTAACCACCTAATTATTGTGCCAATTAATGCCAAGGTACTGCGGCTCTGATCTCTAACCTCATTCATTTCCCTTGCTGGTAATGTAGGTTACTTAGAAATTAAACATAACTGACCCATTACTAAACCCCCTCCCCCATGTAGTTACCAATGTCATGTCTACGTCAAGTCAAGCTTACACTTTATTGGCATCAAAGTCAACACATGAACATCTCCGCAAGTCAGATAAACTGTACTGTACACACTTTTCCAGCCATATGTCAGTATGAACAATAGATGATGAGTAGAAGTGGGAAGGAAACATTTGAGCGCTGCACCACCTTCAGAAGTTGATGAATGCATTTCCACAAACAGAGATCAAACACATCATCTCTTCCTTCTCCAAATTCTACCACATACACTTACTATTTAGTTCATCTTTACAGGCTTTTTCTCACTCAATGCATTGATCAATTTATTTAGGCGTCTCACCCCGACAAAGAACACATCTGCTCCACATATAGGTGATATTCAAATCTAGATATTGTATTAGCTATTTATTCTGTTCCTGTGCAAATACAGCTGATTAGTGATGAAAACAAATGCAACACCCTGACTTTACATTCATCATTCACTATGACCATTTCCTAGAGAAGCTAAGCATACACCTTCACCAGATTGAGCCAACGCAGGTTTTACAAACAAATGAAAACTGTGTTAATTTGTGATGCCGTCCATCAGCTACTTATCATAACAGGCCAACTGACATTGTAAGTCAACATCATAAACTTTTTTTGCACAGTGCGCTTATTTTTATATATATGTATTGGAACATCCTTTCTAATATCATTTATTTATTTTCTGAAGACAAATTTTTGAAACCTTTTTTTTTTTTTTTTTTTTTAGCTTTACCTGATCCCAACACTTCATTTTACATCGTGTCAGATAACGTGGAAAATGTAATGGCATAAAACAGGAACAGCACCTCAGTGTTTCTTTTAGTGTACAGGTTCCAATATGGGTAGGATGTATGGGAAATGTAGTTTTGGCTTTTAGAGTTATGCCTTACAAAAATGGGCAAGAGGCTGCCAGTCAAATCTACTACAGTCACATTTTTTTACAGTGAATATGTATTAGGGACTGTGCAAAAATTATTGCAAGTGGGGAGGGGCCTGAAGATTACATTACTTTTTTAAAAAGTAGTAGGAGCAATAAATGAACAGTTAGTACCACTGCACTCAGTGAGTGGAATTTGCACAGACAGACTGTCTTCCAGGTGAATTTGTCTTAGCATTTGGCTTCTACAGAGATGCGATTTGCTCAGTTTTTCCTGAACAAGGACACGAACCGGACACATATCAGGCACTGATCAGTGTCCTAAAACCTCAGATACGGGGGTAACATTTTCTACCAATACCATAAAGTTCTTTGTGGTAATTCATTTTTCATATCTCAATCAGACTGCCACCTATTCTGGTCAGTCCTTGATTCAGATCTGTTGGTCATGATCATGGGAGGTCGCAGCCGTATCATGCTCTACCTGCGGCAGCTAGGTCACTCAGCTCCCCTCTGACCTCTGAACCCTTCTTTCCCCAGCAAGAGACGAGAGCCAACCTAACATACCAAATTCCCAACTCCCTCTTCCTTCAATACTGGAAGACAGCTACTGCCGCAACGTGATTTTATTCAACCAGCCTATATGCAATAACTTTAACGAAAAGGTGTGCACTTACCCGGATTGCCTTTTCTTCACATCTGCAGCCAGTGCAAAGAGGCTGATCCAGAGTCTGTGTGCCCGCTGACATACCGCTTCATACAGAACCACCGCAGTTCAAAGACTTTATTCATCCCTCTAATCCAATAATATCCGGGCTTCCGCATCCAAACTGTCTTCTCATCCTGATTCTGCACCTGTTGATCATTTACTGACTGGTCTCTCGCAGGGATCTCACGCCAGTGTCATATCATCCTCGTCCTCTTCTTTTGAGTGTTAAAATCTACAATCCACCTTCAAGATCCAGAAATAGTGTCTCAGCTATTTAAAGGGAACTGGATAAAGGTTACTTAATAGGCCCTTTTCACTCCTCGCCGTTTCTAGTATTTTGCACAGGTTCCCTTGGCATGGCAATAAGAAAATACTCCGGGAACAGAAGAATAATATCCGATCCCTCTGCTCCTCAAGGGTCCTAGCCTTATTCCACCTGAGCCATTTTCTCTTCATTATTTCACTTGGTCAGTACAATTAAGCTATTGAACTAGCAGGTCAGGGAGCATGGCTCTCCACAGCCAATATTCAGACGCCTTTAAAATAATCTCAAATCATCCTTCAGAGTGGCTTTTTTTGGTTTATATGGAATCTTTGCTAGGAATTGATCCTAGTGTGTTTTAAAAAAAAAAACATCGGTCAAGCTACTTGCCCCAAGTTTTTGGATATTACACTCAACACAAAGAGATTAAAGCCTCACTACCAATGGAGAAAACACATTTTTCAGGCATTTACCAATTCAAATGAGGTAACTCTCTCCTTGGTCATCTTAAATTCTCAACACATGTTATTCCAAAGGGCGTTCCTTTATTTCAAGACTGCTGTCATGGCGTCTTCTGTGCACAGTTGCATGACATCATACCGGTCAATGCAGGGTGCCGCTCATGTCTAAAGTTCTGGTGTAGCCTGCTGTCTCAGTGGATCGGTGTTTCATTTTGCTATGTCCATCTGGCCTATTCCTCTGACTCCATCAAGCCTTTTTTTTTCAGATGCTGTGCCCTCAGCAGGTTTTGGTGGATAATCCAAGGCCAGTGGTTCACTGGCAGTTGGCTAAGTTCTAAAACTCGACTCTTCTTCTGCTCTGTATGAGAATTATCTTATTGCTGAAGCGTGTCACGCATGGGGCAATTCCTCCAAACACTTGCAACAACGGAGCAGACATAGGCTTCATTAATAAGGTCGCTCTCTTGTCCCAAAATCATGCCATTCATGAGATGCATATCATGGCTACCTGTCAAAACAACAACAAAAAAGAATAAAAAAAAAAATCATAATTACAGCCGTCATGTGCCAGGCCATATCAACTTCATTGTCGATACTCTAACCCGTTTTAAATTCCAGGTCTTCAGAAGTCTTCACTCAGATGTCAGACTTCTCTGAAGTCTTATCTAGATTCAGTCAGGTTCTATGTGAGAAAAGGTTTAGCTTTCCATCATTAAGCTGCAATTTTGGCTGCAAAATGTTTGCTGTGTTCTGTTGTTTCCTGTATGTGCCACCTAAACCTGTTTCAATCAGTGCTGTTTGCACCTTCATTTGCCATTGTTTGGACGTCCACCACTTCAAGCCTCAGTATACAGTATATGAGGTCTTGTTGCTAGATGCTAGATGTTCTGACCCATCTTTCCCAGCCTTTTTCCAACCAGCCTTTAAACTACTCTTCAAAGGTATTTCTAAGGTTTACTCCTCCATCAGTGATAACAGGTTCCTATTATACTTTCAATGTGTATAAATGCCCTTTGGGGTTGTTGTTTTTCCTTCCTATGTCAACTCTCTTTTGGATTGTTCATTTTGTTAGCATTTTGTGGGTCTTTAAGATAAGATAAGATCAGATATTCCTTTATTCAAAGTCCCACAATGGGGAAATTCATTCAAGTACATCTGTAAATAAGTTTAAATGTTTAAATTTTTAAATTTGGGGACTTTTTTTTTTTAGCCTGTTTATTTTATTCTGCTTCAAATTCATTCAATCCAGTTAAAGACATTATCCTGATTTCTTTAGCCTATTCTTGAAACACTCCAAGCAGGATAACACTGCCATCATTCTAGCTCAAAGATCAATCAAAGAGCAATCGCATTTTACTGGTGGTTGGTGCTTCACTTGCCTCACTGACTGTGTTACTCATCCCTCAATTTAATTCCAGATCACAAACCATGCTCACTGGTTGTGTTAAAGTGATAGCATTGGCTATGATTTCAAAAAAGCAAGCCGTGCCATTGGCTACAAATTTTTAAAAAAAAGCAAAACCATAGCATTGGCTGCGAATTAAAAACAAACCAGCAAGCCATAGAATTGGCTACAAATAAAAAAAACAGAGCCATAGCATAGCATTGACTATGATTTTTTTAAAAAAAAGCAAAGCCAAGAGCCACTACAAAAATGCTACAATGTTTTTCTTTTTATTTATTTATTTTTTCAGTAAGTTCAGTTTGATGAGGAAAAAACACCCTGATTCAACAATGCTGTCTGAAATTACAACCCAGATTCCAAAGAAGTTGTGTAAACCAAGCAAAAACAGACTGTAATAATTTGCAAACAGACTGTGTTTGATGACAGCAGTTTTACAAAGTCTTCCCAAACCCATGTAGTAATATCCTTTAATGTGTTACACAAAGCGGTGAACCTTGCCCCATCCTTGTTTTTCAGAATAAGCACATGTTTACAGAAATCAATGAAGTCAATGAGGTAAAACATTAAATATATTGTCTTTGTACTGTTTTCAATTGACTATGTGTCAAAAACTACAAATCACCACCTCTGTTTTATATAAATAAATATGTATACTGTATATATGCATATGTACACAGCATCCCAACTTCTTTGGAATTGGGGTGTATGTTCATGTTTTACTAAATAGTTTTCTCAGTTACGTTGTTAACTGCATTATGGTTGCATGTACTGTTTCCGTAGTAAACCAGACCATGATATTTCACCAGCCTTAATCAAGTACTGTGAGTGCCTAAACACAAGCCTAAAAAAGTTGAACATTGCTGTTTGTTTGAGCAGATATTGTATTGTAAAATCAGATATTTCGCTGCAAAAAAAGCACCATCCTTTTTTGCTGCTTGCTAGATATGTTAATTAACATTTCCTAATTATCTTAACAAAAATGGAATCCAGGCAGCATTAAATTTTCTTCAAAACATCTTTGCTCTTGCATTAGTTGTATATAAATGCAATTACTAGGAGTAACTTGGAAACTGTCCTTGATGTAACTATTGGATCTTTTCATTTTGTTTTACAATAATCTCACAAGGAAAGAAGACGCTGTAAATGAGGGATAGGTTAATTTTCATAGTCCCTTACCAGTGTTGTAAGAGCTTGCCAACTACTGCGATTTGTACATTTACTAAAACAAGATGCTGATGCGGGGCAGCCACTACCTCCTTCAAACTATGCTACTTTTAATTAGTTTATTTATTTATTTGCCTGCCTTTATTGAAGTACTGATGACTGAAATGCACTTCCGAAAAGGAAGTGCAGAAGTGAGGTGAACCTTGGGATGATCACTGGCCCTGGCATCTTCAGACCACCCAGCTTCTGACCAAGAGAGCCGTGGTAATAACTAGGTTATCCCAGCTTGTTCCTTAGGCTGCTCCACTACCCAGCCTACTCCCGGCCAATGCCCGGTTGCAGGAATTCAATGGGTGAAACGGGACCAACAGGAAATCAGATCATCAGATCAGATCAATCAGATCATGGCCACATCTTTACAGAGACCTGGCTCCATCACAGCATCCCTGATCAAGCTTTTACACCTGATGGTTTATCCATCTAACCAATGGGATTTCTTCACCATGAGCATCACAGAGCTGCAAATGTAGCTGAATGCTCTTCAACACACTGGCACATGACACATGACACATGATGACACCTGCAGCACACAGAAGAAGCAGTCAAGATACAGTAGCTGAGATGTGCAAATCTGTGGACTTTTTAAAACTACTTTTGTGAAGAGCTGTTGCCTGTCAACCCTGTTTTTGGGCTTACATGGAAAACAATGGGTGCGTTGGTTTTGACGTGCATGTGACAGTGCCACAGCCCTTTATTCTTATTTTATTTTAGCATGGGAGGGAAACAGAAATAAAACAGACGGGACAATAGAGCCTGTTCAACCTCAACCAAAACCTCCCTTATCAGTCCCAAACTAACATGCAAGTATAATGACATGCATGATTTGTTTTCACCTAGGTTACAGCTATGAAACCGATGATCAGCTAATCAGAGCGTTATGAGTCAGCAGTCAGCACCAGCACAGAAACATCAACTTGGAATACACTATATGCTCCTGCTGCAGCTGCTCTTGTCATTAGACCTCATTTTATTGGTGAATATACACAGCTCCTCTCATTACAGGGCAGATAGCCAAGACAGGTGTGTGTGGATGTGGTGCCCACTGTGACTTCGCAGCAGCAACTCTTAACAAATATGTGGGTTGCTATCACCTCATTATTGTAGCCCCTTGGGATGGTACATTCATGGACTATGTGGGTGTTATGAGGCACTAGAAAACATCATCAACACAGATCATCATGCATGTTGTGTAGAGGGGGCTACTGATTGCCACTGATGAACACATTTGGATTCCTGTGGATATTAGGAGTGCTCTTGACCGTGTGAGAACAATTATACTGGAGCCCACTGC
The DNA here is from genome assembly GCA_025331565.1 of Holacanthus passer. Taxonomy (NCBI): domain Eukaryota; kingdom Metazoa; phylum Chordata; class Actinopteri; family Pomacanthidae; genus Holacanthus; species Holacanthus passer. The sequence goes on from JAFREQ010000059.1 coordinate 811,184, forward strand.
GTCTGACACGTGGCAGGTTATAGGCTTAGATTGTGAGCATTAGCAGTGGTCCACGTTGTCAGACTGCTGCTTCGTCCCTACCTATCAAGACTCTCATCAGGCTCATGGCCATGTGATTCTGTGGTCTCCATTGTCCCTCACAAACGCTGACGTGAGTTTTCTAAATATTAACGCACACGACTGACACACATGAAGCAAGATGCTGAATATCAGATTGTGTCTTGCTGAGGTTTACATTAGGGAATAATTACCTTGCAGGAAGAAATCAGGAGGCTCTGCTGATAAAAAAAAAGGAAAAAAAAAACAGCCTGGACCAGTCTGGGTTGTCTAATGCTGATGAGAGTTGTAAATGAGATTGTTTATGCTGTTATAAACACATCCCGAGGTAGACGCTGGTCAAAACAGTATTCATGGTCAGACCACCAGCCCAAACTTTACCTGCTGAAAGAACCAGTTTAAACAGAGGTGGTCAAGCTGGTGTAACTTGCATGACCAGAAGAGGGTCACTTGAGCAGCTTATGGAATGTCTTCAGCAGTGCTGTTTTTTTTAAGCTGGTACAACATCTAGATCAAGCCGGTTGACTGTAGGTTGATCCAAGCTACGTACCATTATATTCAAATCTCAGTATACTAAACAAAACCAAGGGCTTAGCAGAATTATCTTACAATGTTCTGTTTAGCTTCTGTAGTTTGCCTAGGCTTAATAAATATCTGGTAAATTCAGAAAGAGGGCCTTAAACTAGAATGCTTGACCAACAATTTTTAATATTCAAGCAAAAACCAATCAAAATGGATGTCTGGAAGAGCCAGAGAATGGTGATCATTCAAGTCACTGTCAGATGCCATGCACAGATGTAGCAGGCATATGGAATTTTAAAGGCGCTCTTATTGAACGTAATCCATGGGGTTAGGGTTAACCCAAGAGTACGTGGCTTCAAAATGTCACCTATCTTCTCTGTTACCATTGTTTTTACATGACTTCAGTCCAGACTGTCAATGTGCATGGAAAATAGCTATTGACCACTCAGAATCATCATATGCTTCTTTGTTATGATAGAACAACTCCTTCTCCAACAAAATCTTGGAGAACTACCATCTTTAGGAAGCAACATGTTGGGAAAGCAGGTGTGATTGGACAAATTGCCAGGTCTCCCTGGATTCAAGAGCAGCACCGAGCATTGCATGTGGTTGTCAGAGAGTCACCGGGAAACCTTCAGACAGACCTTTAATTATGTGCTAATGAAGAGAGGCTGTATTTGTAATTAGAGAAAGAAAATGTTAATGCATTCTATGGAGGATAATGGCACTCTGCATCACACTGCCCAGGCATAAATCTCCGGAGACTGTGACTTCACCAATCTCATAAGACACAATCGCACTGATAGCCGCCTGAATGTCCTCTCTGCAGAATGTGTTCCTACCGTTAACTAAACAGTCATCCGGAGAAGCAGAAAATGAAGCTGTACTCTCACCATGCAGTCAGCGAGATCAGTGCATTTTGTGGAAACCCTTTGTATCATTGTGGAAATCTTCAAAAAGAACTGCTTATTTGTTGTAATACTGTCATACTGACTTTTTTGTCTCCATTTTTGAAGCTGGAAGGACAATTTGATGGAATTGCCATATTTACTTTCGCATTAATTCACCTGGTTGTGTTTATGATAGCTGATTTATATTTGGAAAGGGGGGTTTACTTTGTTTTGACCGAAACAGCTGCGAGCGAGTGACATATCTGTCCTGCTAAAGCTGTTTTCAATCAATGGAAGCTGTGGTAGCACTTCCTTGGAGACATTTTTCATTACAATCTCAGATATATGTTGATTTGGGTTTTTATTTTTGTAGTTCAGTTTACAACAGTCTGTGCTGCTGCATCCATCTCATCCATACTTTTCAAAATTTCTGTGGCCATTCCTCTGTTACTGTGACTATAGGTGAATGACTAAATCCTGCTGCTGAGACAATATGGTGGAAGATTTCAAATGAATCAGAGAAAACAAATTATGTCATTTTAACATTTTCATGCTGCTATAAAACCACCTTTTAGCTGATATTGAACCTCATTTGGAAGTAAGTCTTCAAGTAAATTTGTTACTTAATTTGGTTTTATGATGGATGATTATGATGACGTTTTGCAGACTGCAACACATAAGGAGCTGGATCACAAGACGTGTGCAGTTGGGGAACGTATCTAATGAGCAGGAGAGTGGCAGGTTGCACACTGATACTGAAAACTGACATGAACACAATTTTGCAATGTCTTTGTAAAGGTCTCTATTATGATTTCCAACAGTGATAAGTTGTAACTATTAAATCTGTTGCATGGATTGTCGTTTATTGACACAAAATGCTTGAATCAGTCTCAACAAAAGCTATTGGAATCGACTTTTATTTTCTGAGTCTGTGCTGAGCTTGATGGAAGCTTGCAGGTTATCTGTATAAGCATTTTCTGAATGGATATTGATTTGTAAAAGAAACGCAATGCATCAGTGTATCAGTCATATTCATATGACAGTCTTCCAGAACAAATAGAGACTGTGGATAAAGGCTGTATCTAAATAGTACCTGTGTGCCATAGTATAAGTACAACAGGCTTTATTACACACTGCCATGTCACAATGAGAACACTCAAACTTAGATAGAGATAGAGAGCAGCAGAGCTGAATGAGACTATAAGGCAAATGGATTGTACCTATTTTATGCCTTAAAACTTACTTGTGATCTCATATCCAAGAATTGTCATAAGCTATGAATCATGCAGAGAGGAACTAGATTAGAACTACACTGACTCATGTTCAATTACGAAAACAGCATTCAACGTTGAAAAGAGTTGCCCAGAGAATGCTTCAGATCATTGCCCTGATTAATATTTTTTATCCTGGTGTTTTAAGCAGTTTATTGTTTTGTGGCATTTAGCTACTTAATACTAGCAAATGTTACAAGGGTTGATATGTAACAGATCGAGACAGAGCAAGGTTATGAAAGTGAGCATAGATTGATAGATGAGAAGGTTCGGCCTATTTCCAAGGCCCACATTTTTAATGGTGGAGTACTCCAAGGACCATACCATGCATGCATAATATTTTTTCTGGGCTGTTGGATGCATGCTGTACAGTTTTAGATATTTTGATGTTTTTTCATAGGTCATGTTTCTCAATGGGTCTACATTAAGTTCTGGGGACAATATTTTACCCCCCAAAAATGTCCCTGCTTGGGGGAATACTTTCCAAAAGTATAGGAACGTTAGAGGTGGGGCTTGCAGTGCTGAACATTTCTGATTGGTTGAGTACTTGCATCATTTTATTCCACTCAGCCACAGACCAGTTTATTTTTTGTTCACTGTGCTTCAACACATCAACATGGAGCTACAGAAGAAAGGATACAACACATAGCCCAACAACAAAGTCCAGGCCTTATTCAAGTGACATGTAAAAACAGCTGGTGAAACTGGTTAAGCTCCAGGTTGACTGGGATGTTGCACAGCCAGAGATGGTATCAGGTTTGTAAGACCTCTTACAAACCATTTCCCCATCACTTAACCCTGCAGTATCACATCATCAACTGTGTTCCCCGCTGCATTTAAGCAAGCTCGAGTCACTCCACTACTCAAAAAACCTACACCCGACCCAGCCCAGGTCGAAAACTACAGACCAGTTTTGATCCTGTCCTTCCCGTCTAAGCTACTTGAGAGAACTGTCTTCAACCAAGTCTCTGCTTTCCTCTCTGACAACAACCTGTATGACCAGAATCGGTCTGGTTTTAAACAGGGTCACTCTACCAAGACTGCACTCCTATCTGTAACAGAATCACTGTGTTCTGCTAGAGCTGCTGGACAGTCTTCAGCTGTTTTGCTGTTAGATCCGTCAGCTGCCTTTGACACAGTTAACTACCAAATCCTCCTCTCCACACTCACTGAGATTGGCATCTCTGGATCTGCCCTCCGCTGGTTCGTGTCCTACCTCTCAGGGAGATATTTCAGAGTGTCTTGGAGGAGTGAAGTGTCTGAACCATACAGCCTATCCACAGGGGTTCCTCAAGGGTCAGTGCTTGGTCCCCTCCTCTTCTCAATATACACAACCTCACCTGGTGCAATAATCCACTCCCATGGTTTCTCATACCATTGCTATGCTGATGATACCAAGCTCTTCCTGTCGTTCCCCCCAGACGACCACACGGTCCCTGCCCAGATCTCATCATGCCTTGCAGATATCTTGGCGTGGATGAAAAAATACCACCTTCAACTCAGCCTCTCCAAAACTGAGCTCCTTGTCATCCCGGGCCAGTCCCTCTTTACAACAAGAAATCAACATCCATCTTGAATCAACCCAACTCAAACCCACAAAGTCTGCCAGAAACTTGGGCATTATGATTGATGACCAAATAACCTTCAAGGCTCATGTGGCCTCTGTTGCTCGATCATGTCAATTCGCATCCAGAACATCAGGAAGATCAGACCCTTCCTGTCTGAACATGCAGCACCACTCCTGGTACAGGCTCTCGTAATATCATGCATTGACTATTGCAACTCCTCACTGGCAGGCCTCCCCGCATGCACGGTCAAACCTCTGCAGATGATCCAGAATGCAGCAGCATGTCTGGTTTTCAACCAGCCAAAAACAGCACATGTCACCCTGCTGTTCAGATCGCTCCACTGGCTTCCAGTTGCTGCCTGCATCAAATTCAAAACTCTTACACTTGCCGAGTGTCCACTGTGCCTGATACAACCACCTCAAAAGGGCCTGAGGTCGATAGCCAGACTCTTCTCCTCTGTGGTTCCCCAGTGGTGGAGTTACTTAACTCTGTTCAATCTGCAGAGTCGCTCTCAGTCTTTAAGAAAAGACTAAAGACTCAGCTCTTCACTGAACATCTTCACATTTGCCGAACTGCACAATCAAAAAATAGATAAATAAATAAATATTATTTCCTCCTCACTGCCTGTAGGCAAATGCCTTATCTCAATTGAACTTTGTTTTATGGCACTTATCGAGGTTGTTTTCTCCTGACTAGATCCTTGCTTGTGCTGTAGCTACTCTTAGATGTACTTCGCTTTGCATAAAAGCATCTGCTAAATGAAATCGTAGAATTGTAGATCAAAGTGAGCATGAAATGTGTTTAGCTCAGCTGGTAATGTGGCCTCACACATGATGGAGGTGCTCCTGTTTTTCCAATCTGTGATGTTCTGGATCGCCTGCCACATATCTGTTGTTGGTGTTGAGGTCTTTCTCTAGCCTCTCCTGATGTCTCCGCTTTGCCTCCTTGATGTCAGCTTTCAGTCTTGCTCTGGCAGTGTTTTTGGCTCTGATAGAGCCCTCAACTCTCTGTTCAATCAGGCTTTCTGGTTCGGCAATGATTTTATTCTCTTTATGATCATCAACACATCATCACCACATTTGATGATGTATGATGTCACTGATGATGTGCGATCCTCAAGATTGATGTGGTTCTCTTGGGTGGCACCATCTCTGAACATGTCCATCCTTTTTCTGATGGCTTGACCCATCTAATCAGCTGAGAGTAAGTAGGCAGGAGAAACAGGGAAATGTGCTCTGATCTACTGAAATGGGGACAGGAGATGGCTCTGTAGATGACAAGACTTTTTGTGTAAACATGGTCAAGGCTGACATGCTATTGATTGCATTTATGAGAAGCCAAACCTACAATATAAATAGACGGCATTTGTGACAAGTGACGACGCCAACTGGCCTGTATCTACAGGAAGTGAAAACAAAGCAGAAACAGCCAAGGTTTCAAAAGGGGCAAACACATAAACACCGGAAAGAAAGACATACTATAAATATATTATACACTAATACAATATGAAGTATTGATTTTAAATCATCAATTCAAATTGATGATCAAATATTAAATAACAGCAGCAGCCCTACAAAGAATAGATGAATACATTAGAAAAGGGCAACCACAAACAAACTAATAAACACTTCAAAAAGAAACAGTAATATGTCAACAAATGAAACCTTGCTTGTGATTGTATTTATTGACCAACCGATCAATACATGGAGCAGGGGGGTCAGCTCATTAAGCATCGTAGAGAGTGGAGACTGCTACTTTCTTCACTTTTTCTGAGTCAGTTCTGGTATTTACAAAGAACCTCACACTCACCAATATACTTCTCACAGTTGTGTGTGGAGCAGTCCTGCACAAAAGAAGCATTATTATATGAACAATGTGCTGATTTCAGAAAGCATAAATGTACCAGAGGAGAGTACATGTCTGTTCTGAGCGTTTAGTCAGATGTTTCATATGAAACAGCTGCTGCTAAAAAGTGATGCATTGCACCCGGCTGCACAGTAGCTGACTAAGCTTTAATGTATCCTCAAGATTGTTTTGAAACAATTTTTTGAAGTTCAGGGATCATTTCACTTCCAGTAGTACTGGACTTTAGCTTGACACATTTTGTTTCTGAATCTATGATTTCAGAGGGTTATTAACAGGCAGCTCACGTCACTAATGACAGATACCAAGCGGCTCTTTGTAACTGAATGAAGGGAAAGGAATTACAGCCAGTTTCCTCTACCAGGTGGCGGCTCACTTTCCGGGGGAACTACAGCTTGTTTGAAGTGTCTTTTGACCCTGTGAAATTGCAGGAGTTCATTTGACTGAAATGATAAATCTTTATGAGAAACATGAGCTGGCAGGCTTTTGAAAATCGGCTCTGTGATGTTAAGTTAAAATGGATACCCCCTGTCAGAGCAGCCACAGCAGAGGTAAAGAGTGTGCTTTGTTGCAGATGGATTTAATGCCACTGACTTACTTGTTTGTCTTGAACCAAGCAGGCCCTGCTGTGGTAAAATCGCTCTTTTGTAAATGGAAGGTCCAAGCTGATTTACACTAATAAATAAATATGAGCTTGTTTTTCTTTATCTTGTATTCAAGTACCTTTTGACAGTGCTAAACTGAACTTTGTCCAGAACATTAAGCACCACTGTGGGTAGAATCTGACTGAACACTGTATGTCAACCATCAAATCAAAGGGAGGAAGTTCCAGATCAATACCAATACTGCTACTACTATTGTGAGACAGCCTGCCAACCCCTGTTCAGTGAGTGATGATGTCCTTGCCTCTTGTGTCGTGTGCAGAGTTTTGTTGTGTTTGGGATTTTCTCAGCAGTTATGGCTGTTAACCTGAAACTTAATATATCCTTCTCTTCTAATTGCGGTGGGGTTTAAAGTGAAAGTTAAAACTCACATTATACATTTATTTGTGTAGTCTCATACACAATTCAATTTAAAGTTCAAAGCATAGATGCAGAAAAACAACAGCACCTACACATACATAACAAAGTCTGAGACATAAGAACCATAGTCTGTGGATATGTTTAGGTTACGACAGGTTACTGGTGTCTTCTACCTATTATTAATAACCTGATGATTATTACTTAATAGCATCAATAACCAAGAATTCCAGTCGATCAAATCCAATATTAATAGTTGATGAATCCTGAAACTCAGTAGTGAATAATAAGATAATAGTTTCCTCTCATATTTCCTGTCACTCTCGATGCATAGCTGTCTAACGGGACAGAAAGGGTATAATGTCATCTTTCAAAACACATGACGCAGATCCTAGAAATAGTTAAGTGGTTAACATTAATAACGTAACACTTATTATATTATTATGTTATTAACTTACAAAAACCCTGTACTCATTATACAATAACCATTAATAATCTAATACTAAACAACTATTACCTTTTACAAAGTGAAACTGATCACTTCAAAGTTCATAACCTAGAGCAAACCGATGTCATACGTTGACTGTCACTACATTTAGGCTGCATTATTGGTTCAAGGTAAAAAAATCATTTGTAGTCGTGTTCCTATCTTGATATCTGCCTTTCACATTCCAAGATAATGGAAGTAATTATGGCTCATTTATTTCATAAGCTGTGGACATTTAATTGTCAGGAAAATATGTACCCATACTGTGCCCCTTTTGTTCTTTGCTTGTGAGCTGTGTTCCTGAGAGAAAACCCCTGACTCTAAACTCTGTGCATTTTTCTTTTTCCCTCTGAATTTGACAGCTTACATGCTGCTTCATTTGTGGAGCAAAAATTGTGACCAAAGGAAAGCTATTATAACCCACTGTGGAAACTGAAAAATAGATTTGTGAGTTCATAAGCTGCTAAGTTTTAGCTATTAATGGTGATATGGGGTAGAAACCTCCAGACAGACATACAAATGTGAGGCAAGTTGGATCTTGAAATTGGAGATTTTGCCTGGGCATCCCAGGACGCTTTGAGTTGAAGTCTTTATTTTGTGCGATTTGTGAACTTTCAATTTTTTAAAATAGGCTACAGTGTAATATTATTCATGGCACAGTGCCAGGTGTAAGTGGAAAGGCTGCTTGTGTAGTTCAGGTGAGGCTAAAGAGAAGTGATTTAGGAGCTAAGGACGTTTTCGTTAGACGTCCTTCATTCCTGCTGGCTTATTTCTGTGAGATGATTATTAAAAACTTGAGTTGTGTCTAAAGGAGTCTCTTTTGTGGCAGATTTTGGTTGTAGATTTGGGGTAAAGAGACAAAGGTCTTTGTTTGCAATAGAAGAGGAAGAGTGTATGTAAGTTATAGTTCTTTTATAGTTCTTTATTCACCACTGCATGTAGTATGTTGTTTCTGTTTCCCAGGAATTCTGTTTATATAATACTGTAGGATATTCTGTAATATTTTTTTCTGAGGAAAAAGTAATCGCTGCCTGTATTATGTTAACTGACATTTTCCAGTCCATGAAGTGTAATGTGCACAGCACAGAAATCTTTGGCACGTGGTGAGGGTGGGTGGAGTGTGCACACCACCCAGTTCATGTCCGGCATCCTGCATGTGGTCCGGTTGAGGCTACTAAAACAATGGTAGGGTTTTCATTTCATTGTCAGTGTTGTGATTTGCAGTTGGAGCTCTATGAGTCTTGGATGGATGTAAAACTTTCCTAGTTTGATCATCACTACAAACAAATTTAGGATTGTGTTAGAAATGAACTGCTTCTTTGAATGTAAAGGTGTTTTCTGCAAGAAGCTATGACCTGATGTTGTGTCAGTGTATTTTCTGTCTCAAACCCATGTGATCTGGGCACATGTATGTGAGTGACATAGCCCAGTTTGACCTCTTCTTCATTGCCCCCCCTCTTTAAACTGTTCTACTCTGTTGATGCCAGGTAAGGCATGAGGGAGGGGTCTGTCTTACCTGTGCTGGGTCAAACCCTCAGCATAGCTTCCCACCAGAGCAGAGCCCGCCTCCCAGCCTCCAGCTGAAACCCAACACCTGTGACATCATGCACGTAGACGTTGGCTGGCCGGGCCTGCTTACAGGGCTGCAGGCTGTTCGCTGCTCTTCAATCCCAGGAGAGCTCAGCAGCTCTGACCCATGCGACCAGCCACAAGGAGCTGATCTGCGTTCAGATCAATCACGCTGCTGCAAAGCGCTGAAGCCTCTACCTGTGGCTGACCTCAGCGGCTGCTCATCTCCCCGAGGCTCAGTGCTTCGTTGGCTTGGAGTGGAATTGTTTTATGGGCTTTGTAGGGGCATTGTTCACTTCTGAGGAATGACTGTGAAGGCTGCCAACACTAATTCTTCTCAGGATACTCTTTTTTTCTTCATGGAGCTTTATGCAGGTAAGCACTGGCTCAGTGTTTTCATGCTGAACATAGCCGCATGCTCACATGCCTTTTGAGACTTTTTTTTTCATTATGATTTTGAAAGTGGCTCTCAAATATCTATTCATGGTTTCTCTGAATACCATCCTGTCACTGGCTTAATTGTAGGATTCATAGATTGCACTTAACAACAAAAGACCCTGATGAGTAGCTCTCCACAGATGATGGTCTGTGCACTTATATAGACATGCACACTCACGCAAATTTAAAAAAAAGGAAGACAGACATGAACGAACAAACAAAACTGAATACACTGAAGACGTCAGTTTGCCTACCACAGTGAAACTTTTGTCCAGTGTGATTCTTTGCAGAATCATAAAGATTTCTTCTCACTGTCTTTGTTTGGTGCTTGCCCTCAAACACTTTTACGCAGGCTCCACTAAACTGATTTTCTTTAATAAAGCCTTGCGATAACAGTTCTAATATTCATTTTATTTGCAGATGGATTTAATGCCACTGACTTACTTGTAATTTTCTAAACAAAGTTAAAGTGTTTCAGGAAAAATTTAATCCACAAATATTACAAGAAAACTGGGAGCAGAAATCTAGATAATGAAGATAATGAATGATAGTGAGGCACTATACAAGTGAAACAAGTTCATATAACTAACATCTGAATGATACAATGACTGAGTGTATAAAAAGAACTCAGATCAGACTCTAGTGCCTGAAAATCTCAGGCAGGTAAATACAGTCTGATCAATCATCCAGTGTCACAGGATAGTGAAACAAATCCATCACTTTCCCAGTCAAGACTCCAAGGTGCTGTCTTTAAATGCCTTGTTTTGACTGAACAACAGAGATAATGATGTAATACAGAAAAAAAAAATCTTTATCTAAAATAATAGCATTAGCTTATAAAATACCTACAGAGGTTGTTTTTTTTTTTATAGTACATTAACCCCCTCCCCACTGAGCAGCAAACTTGAATACATTGTATGTCTCAAGATGTGTTTTGACTGACCTGGAAGCAAATATTAGAGGCAGTACAATTGCAAACCAAAGAAAAGGGATGTATTTTCTCTGGCGGGCACAAATTGAGGTGACAATGTGTCTGTGTGAGATGAAAATGTTTAAATTTCAGCAACATAATTGTTCTGCATAGAAATGTCTAGACTATATTTTTTGTTGAGTTGGATACTGAATATTACCCTAAAACAATGTTCAAACACAGAGAAGTGTGTCATTTTATTCCAGGTAAAGTTGTTTTGCACCTGGCTGCCTGTCAGTGGCGACATGGGAAATGTCAGTGAGGAAGGAAGGAAGTGGTCTTGCCTGAATCATGCTAAATATATTTTCATTAGCAATGGTGGCTGTTTTACAATGAAGCCAACAACTTCCATTGATCCCACTCTGCTGCACAAGGTCATTAAACTACGTCTTTTGTTTTTATTGTTTTGAGTAAGAAACCCCTAGGAGCAGATGTTAGATCCTGTGCATTTAACCTGAGGTTTTATGACTCCATTTGAAAAAGAGACAACCTTTTCCACCCAGTCACACCAGAAATTAGCTCAGTGTAATTCAGTCTAATAGATGGTGCCAGACGTTCAATGATGTAGGGACTGCTTGTGCTGTCAGTCAGTAATCGGACTAGTGAGTTAACACAGTTAATGCAAGAGAGCAAATTTGTCCACCCACTCACCTCTCACGACTGACCAACTATGTTCTATTGTAGAGCAGTTGATACTCAAGCAGAGGAAGGTTATGTGAAGTTGGATGATGCACAGAGATGCTGGATAGTTAGGGGTCGTGAGAGAAAGCACCCCCAACTATGTGACTACATGTGGGGAAAAAAACATATTCCCCATTATGATCAAGTATATCATGTTTGACTGATATTGCTATGGATGTAACAAACAGCTGTATAGAGTGAAACACGAGCTGGACAGAATTAAGCTTGACTGAATTCTGAAGAACGTGATCCTACAAACTAAAACTCTGTTCCTTGTGATTGTTTTTAAAAGTTTATGTGTGAATGGAATAAACTTTTTTAAATTTATAGACATTATCAAGCGTGGACATGCCCTCAATGGCAGGGTTATAATGAAACAAAGGGAAAACATGGGAAATCACTTCCATGGATGGATGGTGGAAAAAAACAAGAGGCTACGCAGAGGGAAAGTAAACTTCTTTCCCACAAGTTCATGTGGGCCAGTGTTGACTGTTGTAACAGGTCATCACCTCATCACTGCTTTCTATACCCAATCATATGTTGCTTTTGACCTCAGCATTGAGAGCTTTGCAGAGGTCCTCCCCCCCATGCCCCCATCACTCTGCCTCCCCGTCCTCCTCCCGCTCTGCGCCACATGCTGGAATTTGAGAAAGGCTTTGCTCACGGCAGGTTAATTGCCACTGAGATTCCTGCACTAATGGAGCTAATCCCGCCTTTGTGTAGTTTGTGCTCTAGATTTGAGCTTGTTTGCCAGGTTATTGTGTGAGGTTGCATGAATTAATTGCATAGCACTGAGGCTTTGTGTTCACTTGTCTTTCTGTTGAATGCTTCACAAGGAGCTCAGGGAGGTGTTGTGCTGCCACTGAGACACAAAACCACTACTAAAGACATACTCAAGGAAAATAGATGCTTACATGCACACACACACACTCACGCAAACATCCTGATGTCTGAGGTCTATGTGAAACCTTTTACCACTGAAGCTGCCATTAACACTGGTAATTTGTTTGCCTTGTGAAGAGAACATGTCACTGTACTCCTTCCCTCTTTGATGAAGGAATTCAACGTCGCTTCCCTCCACCACAAGCTTCAGAAGCAGAGTTCAAAATAGATGGAATTGATTACAATTTTATTTATTTCAGACGTCCTGCGGTCTGCCTTGTCCTTATATTTTCACAATTAAATCAACTTCTTTAGATACTGTTGGCAATGTATGAGTGAAGTGTTAGCAATAGGGAAGGTTTGAGAGAGAAATCCTCTTGTGCTGTGAAGATTCAATGATACTCTGCCTTTAGAGGCCAGTTACAGGCTCCCTGTAGTGTCCTCTCAGAGTCTGCTGCTCATCTTGGGGCTTCTCTGATTCACCAACCGCAAAGAACACCCTTAAAGGGATTGTTCCTGGTTTTGTAAAGCATATCTGATTCATTATGAACTTCAGAGAAGTTGTCATTCTTAGCATTATGTCAGTCAGCTCTGATGAAAACCATTCCTTGTACATTACTTAACCAAGTCTCTCTGTATGTCATGACACAAATTGGATTTCTTACGCATATTTATTTAATCAAACACTTAATTACCAGATATTGCCTCTGGTAGCATGTTAACATGAAGCAACCCCAGTGACTGGTCACACCAGAAACATGCAGCTAGTTTTGTTAATGGAAAAATTGATTTAAAGTGGACAGCTCTCTTGGCATGTGCCTCATTCAGCAGAGGTTTCACCATTTTAGCCTCGTTTTTTTGTTCCCTCAAATGTCGGCACTTTTATGTCATGGCTTTGCATTTTGTCAATTGTACAAATTTGCATGTCAAAGTCGAACAGTCAATAGATGCTCAGGGCAAATAAATATACTTTGATTCCATGAGTGAAACTTTGCTGCAATTCCACTGACACAAGTTCATTTGGTTCATTTTGATTTTAACTCTGTATATATATATATATATATATATATATATATATATATATATATTTATTTGGGCACACAACCTCCTGTAAAATGTCAACCTGTCATTCTTTTTGTATTATGTTGTTTGTATTAAACGAAAGACTAATTAGCTAGCATTTGTGGTGTTGGTAGGTGGATTTTGTTACCTCGAGACAGAGCCAGGTGAACACCCTCCTGTTTCCAGCCTTTATGCTAAGCTAAGCTAACACGCTGATGGCTGTAGCCTTACATTTACTGTACAGACATGAGAGGGCCTTGATCTTCTCATCTAATCTACTATCTTTCCCTAACCTCAACCTTCAAGTAGTTTCCACACACACATAGTCTAGAAAGAAACTAGTTTAAAAAAATGGGATTGAATGCAATCCAGCGTTTTGCAAAACTGTCTTGTGTCAGGATCTTGTCTGGCAATATGGAGGACATTTTGCTATTTTAAATGCTGGTGTGACTGAACCCGAATAGCATGAATGATGAATGAGACAAAACTCTTTTTAAAGCCCTCCACCATAACACTGTTGAAGCAGTGAGCGGAGTGAGCGGAGGTATGGCGGTGCAGCCGGCGGACCTCCAGAGCAGCTTCACAACGCTGCCTGTGTGTGAAATCAGCAGCAAACGATGAGTCCCAACATGCCTGCTGAATGCAGGGGGGGGGGGTCCACCTGACTGGCTGTTATGACAGGAGTTATGGTCTAAGATAACCAGTCTTTGACTTCATTTCACTAAGCCAGGCTGAATGGGACAATAAAATGGAAAGCAGGGGAGGGCTGGGATTCTTTGAATATGTGTCATCATTCACACACGAAGGGGGATACTTATCATCAGACGGAGCTGAGGGGCCGCCCTCGTCTCAGCCAGCCTGTCTGTCTACAGATACATTAGTATGCTGATGGCTGATGCAGAGGGAAATGATGAGTGACTCAGTGATACTGCTGGGTATGGGCAGGTATTTGAAGTCTGTAAACCTGGATTTGTATTTGACAATGTGAAAATATGTTTAAGAAATTTGATGATATTGAATATGTTGGCCACATAAATTGAAATGTTTGTACTGTAAAAAAAAAAAAAGTAAAGAATACTACATCAGCACTAATATGCTGAATCTGATAATAATTTACATTCATTTAGACTTATGAGAGACTGTTTATTGTTACATGCTTCCAACTAGTTTATGCACTCCATTGTCCTTTCACATGTTAATTATCATCATTCATTCATCAAGTTGCAGCGTTTCCCCTGCCTTAGTTATCAAAACCAGTACAAACCCATATTTCACATTCACATTTCAAATAAATACCAATTGTACATAATCTGATGACATTATGAGTAATTATGTGTTTGTATAATGCATTAAAGTCTGCCGAGGCAAATTCAGTCCTATTATATTTATAACTCAGCTCCTGCATACAGTCAAAACTCCATTTAAAATTCAGGATTCTCAGTATGCCACACCAATCAACTGTGAATAAGCTAATTATGAGATATACAGAGTTAGGTGATATACAAAATTATACACTGTGTATTTAAGCCCCCATTCACTCCCACTGCCTCAGTACCTCAGCCAATATCAAGGTCAGCCTCAGTGCTCGCAGCAATCACACATTTTATTAATGAAAAGCTTCTCGAGTATTATTGTTTCTAGTCCCTGAACTGTAATTAAAACCAACTGCAGATTGCCGTAACCAATTTGTTGCTCACATTAGGCTATGAATGATTTAAACACCCATTTTTTATTTTATTTTGGCTGTATTAAAATATGTAATGAAATACATATTGACCATAAACTAAATTAACCAAAGCTTTTAGAATAAATACGAACTGTCGGCAGAATATCTGTAACACACCCACATTAGGAGCTCAACACACACTCTGTTCCTGCCATTTCATTGCACTTGTATCGCACCAGCTCACCACTGTTCAACTACAGGCCTGAGTCTTTTCTGGTTGGTAGCTGTCATTCAGCCATGGTGATCCTCCCCAGACAGAGTCAGGTCTTATTGATCCGTCTGCTGACAGAGTTTCGTCTCCAGAAGTGAAGGCGTGAGGGAATGTGACTCTCTGTCCATGCAGCCTGAAGACATGGCATATCAGCAGTGTTCATATTTCATGGTGTTTATGAACGTGGTCAGTGAGCAGCTGTCCTGCCAGGAAGTGTCACCCCAACAGCTCAGTTTGCCTGCAGCCTTTGCACTGCATGGCAAACATATGAGGAGACAACAGCTCCTACATTATTGCTGCCATTCTAACATGTCTGGGAAGGGAAAACTATCATTGAGATCAAGAAGAAGAAGGAGATAGATGACAAATACATGGATACAGGATAAATGCAGGACAATAAACTTCTCAAATCCAAAATGTCTTCTAAATCACGTATCTCTGATCTATACAGTGAACTCACAATTTTTGATCAAGGGCAAGTCTTGTTGAGCAACCTGGCTTTACCAGGGTTGCATGCAAATTTCAAACCAGTGTCAAAAACCCAGTTATCACGACAAAATTCTGACAATTTGTGTGCTTCATCTAGACATCATAGAGGTGTCTATAATTCATTTTTACAAAGATTGCTCCATACGTGACAAACTGATGCTCTATAAGATGCTAAATTTCCATTGCAGTAGTTTAGAAAGGATAGAATTCAAAATACTGTTAAAAAGTCTGTTTTTGAGATGTAGTACTGATATTAACTGCAAAGTTTTAAGATTTTTGAGATTTATTTAGCAATTATTTGCACAACCTGTTTACAGTAAAACATACTGATGCACTGTGGGCTCATCATTCAAAATTCAAAAACAAGTAACATCACCTTCATGAAATCTGCAAGCCCAGTTTATGGCAAAGGGAAATGATATCAACACTTTCCTACATATTGGGTTTTAATGAGGTTACACAAAAGGAAATTCAAAAACGCAAAGGAATTTTTGATTTTGCAATAATTCTTACTATTTTACACATATAGCACGTCCAACGTCTGTGGGCCCCCAAACAATGAGAAAGTAAAGGCAATTTCAATAAAACACAAAAGCAAACATGGATAGTCGCAGTGACCCAGCTTAGAAATGCAGCCAGTAGCAGACCACAGTCATCTCATTAGCTGTGATATTTACCTTACCTTCAGCTGGCTGGCTTTTTCAGCCGTTCGCAGGGCAGAATACTCATTGGCTTTTAACCATCTAAATCATGAATAAATGAAAACTAAACAATAATGTGAAAGGTCGACCAATGGACACATTAACCTTTTACTGTTAAAATTGTATTATTTTTATTTTTTTAAATTAAAATTTAGACAACACACCTAAACAAACCCTCAAAGCAGACAGGCCAACACGGCAGCATGTATAAGGAATAAGCTAACACTAACATAACATTATATTAATGTTACTTTTTACTTATCTACTAACTAATCTAACACATGGATAATAGAATATAATCAAAAGACTGAAAACAAAAGACTTTGTCAAAATGCAAAAATGAACACTGCTTAGACCTAATAGTACTAGTTTACTGTATAAATCTTTCCTTAATTAATTTTCTTCTGTGTGACAGGACTACAGAAGCAAATTGAGCAAATAGAGTCTTGCTGCAATTTTGATTAGTGTGGTGAAAAATAAATTGCATTGCTACATACATTGCAGTAACTATGAACAAAATGTTCATACATATAACAGCAAAAAACCCCATAGTGAAGAAGGAGGTGGCTGTTCTTTACCATAATTGATTAGTGCTTTGGATATCAGATGGGTGGATTAATGAAAAGATTGAAATGATTGGTGATTGAGGAGAGCAGCGTTTCATCTCACTGCATTAATGTATCAGAGCCCTCTGAAGGTTGTGCTGCGGCTGCCAGCTGACAGCCAGTCTTTCTTCCTGCCAGCTGTCTGGGCTATCAGAAAGTGAATAACCCCGACAAATAGCCCGTATAGTATCTCTCAGTCTCCGCAAAGTGATGAGGGGGACTAATCAGGGCTGCAGAGACATGACAGGAGATAGGTTGGGTATCCACTATAGGCTCATTTGCCTTCTTACATCACGTTTCAGTTAACTCACCGTGGCTACAATCATCATCTCTTAAGTTGTGGCTTGTTGACATTTCACTCAGATGTATTATTGGAGTTTAACATTATTTATTATGCAGATTAGTTATGGTTTTATTAATCCTGTGATAAACTGGCAGTCTTCATCTTCACCATGCAATGGGTGCTTCTTTCCCTCTTGCAGTATGTATTCTCAGACTCTAGTGCCCCAGAATTGTGCCCAGATCTATAACTGATACCTGAACCTGGTCCATACCTTTACCTCTATCAGACCCAAATCAACTGATACTTCCAAATTTCACACCTTTTCACACCTGAGGCCATAGTTTTTGCTTTAGTTCATCTTTAACTTATTCTTTAAGCTCCCTATGCTCATGCTACACGTTGAGTACACCACACACTGTTTTTTTCTTTTGCTCTTCCCACAGGACGTTGTAAATCTAATGCACACACGTGACCTGCACTAACACAGACAATTGTCACAGTGAGAGAGACAGATATTGTGAGAGAAATATTGATAATAATCGATAATAAATAACTTAAACCCAGGCCAATGCCCAAAGCCAGGTCGGTTAAGGCCGGGTACCATGACCCTGAATGGGTCAACAAGAAAAATGGATAGATGGAGTTTTGGTTTCCATTGTTCATTTTCTGTTACGTTGTTATTTCATTTCTTTTTAACAAATACTATATATATATTGTAAAGCTCTTTACAGTCACATTAAACCATTCAGCAGATGCTGGAATATGATCTGATATGTGGGCAGGGAACTCCAGTTTAAATGATAGCTTGATGAATTTGAATTACTGCAGCAGACTATGTAGTAGAGTTATCAGTGATGACATTTTTGCCCTGAATTTGATTGGTTCTGAAATCATCACATTCATGTGATATAGTACAAGTAACTTGCAGGTCGTGTTGCATTGTGGATCTCATTCATGTGCCACATGTTATACTTTGCACTCCTTTACTCACTTCTAATAGGCAGTTAATGATCAGCTGTTCACTTGTGTGTGTGTAACTGGCTGAAAGGACACCAGTCAGCAGAGTGCACTTGTAGATTTCAGCTTTGTTTAGTCCAACTTGTGGTTTTGGAATCTACACCAGCACCTCCTCCTCCTATCCTGTGTAAATGACTGCAGCCCTTGTCTCTGTGGCCTTGATTCTAAGTGGAGAAAGGCCACGCTGAGACACAATAAAGGAAAGCTTTTAGCACTACACGAATGCTAGGGGATGCTAGACCTCAACAGAAATGCTGAATACTCCTTTATAGGTTGTAGAGTGGAGCTCATCACTAGTGCACAATGAAGGCATTCAGCCACCACTCTCTCTTCAATCTCTCCTTTTTGTCTCTCTGATTGTGTATCTGTCCTTTTCTTCAGTTCTGTTAATTCTGATAACTCAGTGGATCTGCTTGAGGTCAGTTATGTTACTAGATCCTAATGTCAAGTCCCAACACAGTTCTACCTACTGATCTGATAACAAGATTTAGGAAGCTGCTTTGAATGTATTGTTCTAAAGAGTTACTGCACAGGATCGCATTCAATTACAGCTAATCTAGCCTCAGAAATCTGGGTTAAGTTACAACTAATATTTAATATATGCTGTTTTATACAGTATATATACATTATATACAATAACTGCAATAGTACCAATGACTTAGCAGACACTGAGCTGGGTAGTTCCTGTGATGGTTGAGACTGGCTGCTACTGGCTCACACCTGACGTTACTGACAACTTCTGAGTAAGTGTGGCAGTGACACATTTTTCAAAAGCATTTTTACTGCCTTTTAGGTGTCCATTGGTTTTAGCTCATTTTAGTATCTGTGAAAATCAACTCACATTTACATGATTGTCCTTATATTTTTTGGACAACAGAGCTTTGTCATTCAACTGACAATGAGCAGCTGAAAATATGTTGGTTCTTTGTTAAAACTTTTACAGTGGCTCTATGATGCTATGGTACCAAGTGTGTTGTTTTATATGTGTTTTCTTAGTTCTTCTCATCTTGAGAAATAGACTGTTATCTGCTTGCTGGAGTATTTTGGAAGAAGGCGAAAAAGAAACGTTTGGGTCTCAGGTAGCACAGACCAGCGTGCCAGTCAGCAACATGGGGCCACACTGTGGTACAGACTGCTATGAGGTCTGTGCCAGGTCTGAGTGCTGGTTGCTGAGGTTTGGCAATTCAGTTAAAGTTTCACATGACAATGTCAAAACAAAGCAAAAAGTATGATGACCGCTCACAAGAAGAGGTTGTACTGTAGTGGTAGAGTTTGAGCTGCAGTTGACTGAAGAGAAAATGCTGCAGTGGATGAGCCATGTGAACTGACATAGGTGAACAATTATTCATATTTCAGGGTTCCCTTTAATCCAGGTCTGTTGTGCATGTTTATGGAGTTCTTTAAATGGGCTAAATGAGGCCGTCAGTACCAAAAGGTCTGTCATACGCTGCCTTTATATATGAATCACCACCTCTGTTTCAACAAACCTTGGTAGGATTCATTGCAGCGTTGTTACCAGAGTTATCAGTTATTCTGATCTGTCATCTGGGCGGCTTATCAATTTTTGTATCATTTAGGCATCTTTTTTCTTTTTCTTTTTTCTTTTATTGTATTTCTGGCATTTCCACTACAGCATATTGATGTGCATAATAAACTTTAAAAGTGGATAGTGAATATACCTTATGCCTAACTAACAAACTATTCTCATCTGGATTTAGTTAATAACAGTACTGTCAAATTCAACAGGACAGGAAGAATCCAAAAAGACAGTTAGGAAGTCAAGACGACTGGTGAACTTTTTTATTTGGTTTCTTCTATGAAGTTACTTTGAGATTCACTCTGAATTCACCCTCATCTCAACCACAGACAATTCCCTTTAGACCAAGACAATTCTCTACCCTCTCTTCCTTTCTCTCAGTCTGAACACATCATTTCCCCTTTAGAGCTGATTGAATTGAATGTATATTAAACCCAAGTGAAACCCATTTCTGTGATTTGCCATTGATGGTTTTAGCATCATTACTGGAAGAGTACAATAGCGCTCCAACGGCACTTTATGTGAAGCAATCTGCATCTGCAACTAAGTGTCACCACTGCCAATAGAAAGACAAATCCAGAAGCTTTTGTTAATTAAGTCTTATTTAGAATCGGAGTGGATAGATAGAAGGAAGCTTTAGACAATGTCTCATCAAGTAAAAATCCCCCTTTACCCCTTGAACTAAATTTCTTGCTTTTGTTCTGTTATGCTAAAAGTGAATTTATGAAATCAATTTTGTGTGATCTGTTACTTAATATTTTCTTGAAGCCATCGCTTCACCACATGAATGACATGAATGAGTTTGTCCATTGTTTGAATTCTGTTTGTATGAAACTAGCTGGTTCACCTGTTGAGGAAAGGCGATTGTGTCCTGATCACAAAGTAAACTTTGAACGTGTGTGCTCTTAATTGGCTCTGTATGTTTGCTGATGATCTCGGGTATCATGTCCTCATCTGAACACATACACACAAAGAACTTTCAACTAATGACAGTATTAGAAGTGTCCATTTCCTGGTGGGAGGAGAGACACAGTAGAGGGTATGTTGATGCAAGTCCAGCAGCATATCTTGGTGCCAAGAATGAGAGTATTAAGATTTTGGTGTCTGTTTTCGATCGAGGCACACTCATTACCTACCTTATCTAAAATCACACGCGCCCCTCTCCTGCTTTCATCTTTCTACTGTCATTCTACAGTTTTCAACCCGTTGGTATGGAATCACGCAGACAAAGTTTTATTTTTGGATTATAGTGTCAATGCCAGCAAGTAGCCAGTTAGAGTAGCTAGTTGGACAATTAGTGGTCTATACTGGGGGCCTTTCTTTCCTCTGGACACTCTCTTTACAGCAGCAGGTATCTGTTCCATCTGCAGTCTCTCACTGGGGCGTTAGTTCCAGTTAGTTATTCTACAGTATCTGTAGTGCCAATGACTGGGCATTTGGATTCTGACACAATGATAACTGTGCACAATTTTTAATTACAATACAGACAGATGTGGCTGTGATGACCAACATCTTTTTAAAATTTGATTTAATAGTTGTGTTCCTATAAAATAGAGTGTTATTTTAAAATAATAATTAATTACTATTATAAGTTCAGATTTATGTCACAATATGAAAACTATGGGCAGCTTTTTACCCATTGTGGGATGAATAAAGGAATATCTTATCTCTCTTACCTTCACCAGACTGTCAGCAATTATTTTTCACTATAAACCCATGGGATCTTCAACATTTAAAACTCTACGCGTCTTCCATTATTTATCCATGTGTTCAGATTTTTTACCCCATTGTTTACCCCAGTGTTCCTCAGGCTTTTTGGATTTTCACCTCTAAAAACAAACAAAGCTTCTTGTGTGTCTGCTTGTGACCCTGTAGGTGCATGTATCTACAGACTGTGACCAGTTGAGTTTGTTTTTTCCCTTTAATTATTTCAATAACTTGTAGAGACCTACTTAACAGCCAATTGTTGAGGGTTTTCAACATTGGTGCAGGCCATCATATTAATATCAAGACAATATTTTGTGAAATGAAGGTTTGTATAAACAGTTGATATCGCTTTCTGTAAAACTGTAGGAAGACCAACCCACAAAGTGATGGAAATGATACAATATTTCCAGGAACTTTCTTCTGACATTTTCTTTCTTTCTTTTTTTTTTTTTCTCCAAATAACACAAGTGGTTCATAGGTGCACTTTCTCTCTTCCTTCTGTAAAGCAGCTGTTACACAACTCATCTCCTTTGGCAGAGGGATTTTCACATTTTCATAGCAGCTTGTGAGCTCCTGGATTCAGAACTTCATATTAGAAAAGAATATCCTAAAAAAATCCAAATAAAATATTTCACACAGCCTAAACATACACTGTATTACCACTGAATCACTCTGTACAGGTATGTGCTTGTAATGTGTGATATTGTATGGTAGATTTTCACAAGGGAAGCATTACATTTTGAAACTGTTTTCTGATAGGTCTGCATTGGTTTGATGCTGTTGTAAATCCAGAGCTAAAAACACATATTTTGCTGAGTAGTTGAATAACTCTCATGTAATAAGCTGTCACATCCAACACTTTTACATTTCAACAAAAATCATTTTGTAACAGGATTTTTTCTAGTTTAAAACTAAATTCTACATAAATGTAATCCATTAAAATCTACACTGCACTATTCAAATAAAGTGTTTCTTTATTTTCATTTAACAAACCTGGTTGGCTTTAAAAGGAACAGGAAGGAAATATAACTGTTTTGAGGTAATAAGACTTAAGAGGCTGATAACTGGAAATGGAACAAAAACACATTGACTCAGGTGTTAAGTTCACCCTCAGCCTTATTCAATTTTTTTCAAACTTACACTCATTAGAGGCACCACTTCCAAAGAGGAAAATTAATAACCATATTAATTGATTAACCCAATTAAGGAATTAAAAGATAAGGCTAGATGTTAATAGATGGGACCTCTTGTCGATTACACTGATCTCTACTCCAAAGGAATACCCTGGACAAAGACTTGGTCTAAATGAAAATATTTATGGCTCTAACATGGACTAACACAGGATGAATGAAATGACTGATAACCATGAGATGATAGTCAGGATGAAACAAATGAGCAATAGTGACCTGAATAACCTGAGAAGACAATAAAGTAAGCTGTGTAATAAATTGGGTAACAGTAGGAGAGGGGGTATGATTACAGCTACATGTTATGGATGTACTAATAATGGATGCTAAGATATTTATGAAGAAATTTAAAGCTTGAAGATATTATTTCGACACCAACCCATCAGGAGCAGAACACAGCAGTGGATGCTGCTGCCTGGAACTTCCTCACTCTGGACTTTCTCTCAGAGACAGGGCAACGGTTCTTCCAATGTCCCTCTCAGCTGTTTGGCAAAAGTGAGATTGCCAATAGACTTAGATGGATGAATTGGTCTTAGATGGATGCATCTTAATGTGAGTTGGTGTAGGGAATCATCAGCAGACTGTGTGTATCCTTTACAGGTTGATGGTGTTATAACTCAATACTTAACTTATTAACTTTTGCTAGAAAACTTTGGAAGGACTTGGCATTGGCACTTTGGTTCTGTTGGTTCACTTTACATAAACTTGGCTCCACTACAGGAACAAAGATCACAAAAAGAAAAACTACTCTGGAGCATGCTGCAAAAAGTGAAAACATTGAAAAGGGAATAAAGTAAATACAACTAAAAAGAATAAAAATGAGAAAGAAGAGCCCAAAGGAAGAGGAAGCTCAAGGAATCAGCTGTTTTTGCCCTTGTGGCGGTGGCTGTGTCTGCCATTCAGGGCTCTTCCTTCTACTCATTTTGTTCCTACCATAGGAGAGGATACTTCCATTCCAAAACTTTTTACGCAATCCTTCTATCAATACTAATAAAATACTACTGTGAATAAATGGTGTGAATTTCCCCATTGTGCGCCAAATATAGGAATATCTTATCTTATTCGCAGGCTAAGATTGTGCTAGTTCTAGTTTCAGTCATGGTTGGTTTGCTTGAAATTTTATGGTCTTTGTCTGGTTGGCTGAGCTCCCCCACTGTAGAACCACAGAGAAGGGAGAGCGTTGGCTTCTGGAATAAGATATGGATTCACACTCTAGTTCTATTCATGGTTATTTTAACGTTCCGTCCTCCTGGGTGCAAAGAGTCAATATCAGACAAAAGTGAGTTGTGTTTGCTCTCGCATGGTAGAAATAAAACTTATTTTCACTTTGTGGAAATTTTGGTTGTGGTCATGTCTTCGTGTTCATTTGGGCCCTGCTAATCTTACCAGACCTATGTCGGAAATTTTTATTGTTGTGCTAACAGCCGGCATTTCCTGATAGTAGGTGTTTGTCCACTCTGATTATTGTCTGTGATAATTTTGTAGTGAGGGATTGAAAGCGAAATCCTTGGGTCCATAAACAACTAAATGTTCCCATTAAATGCTTTCCAACAGTATGCTGGCAAAGCCATGGAGGGTCCACTACAATTATATCCAAATATATGCCATATTTACATATGTCATAACTGTTTCAATCAATAACAATCTCTTAATTAATGGAAATGTCCTCTCAGACAGCTTAATGAGATGACCTGACCGTAAAGGCAGTCAACACCTCCACTAATCAATATAGTGACCCTTGGTGCTCTTTACAATGCGCAGCATTTGTTGGCTTCCCTTTTACAGTCCAGACATTCAGGAGACAGATGAGAAAGGTGATGTCAGTGTTGTGTTCACAAGTTTTTTGTGTTGCCCCCAAGTGGCCAAAAAAGTCAGTTATTGCTGAAGATGCACAGCACTGATTTAATGTTTGTTATATTAATTTGTACTAAACATTTTGAAGCTAAATCCTGCTTCATGCCTTGATGGTAGATTCACTCTAGAGAAAACAAAAACGTACTGAAACATGCTGAAACACTCAGTTAATTGATTGAAAATCTCTTAGGTTGATAATCTAATAATTCCAGTAATTTATCAAGCAAAATGCCAAACATTCACTGATTCTAGACTCTTCACTGTCAGGTTTATGTTATTATCACCTGATTATCTTTGGCATTTGAACACATCACCTTGGGAACTTGGAAATTGTGATGGGCTTTTTGTTCACTATTTTTGGACATTAAATAGACTAAACAACTAAATAATTAGTAGCAAAAAAGAGATTAACCAATGATATAATCATGAGTTGCAGCTCTAAGACTTCTTGCATCTCTCTATTTGATATGTCGAATGCTTTGGTTTTGCTTTTTTCTGCAACAGGCCTGTTGTCATCAGTTTTGTGGGAACACATACCGTCCAGTCTTGCTGTCTGTATTAGGTGTGCCCTGTACTATACTCTCACTCAGCACTCCTGCCACAATGTTCACAATGAATTGATACATGAAAGCAATGCTGCCTTTCAGGCACTCCCTCCAAAACAGATATTTCTGGTAATGGTCATTCAGAACTTAAAATCACTCAGCGGCAGTGTACCGTCTCTCTGCTTTTGTACCATATCACTCTGAATTCTTTGGGATGTCTGAGCCTGTGGCCAACAGCTTCAAAAAATGTTGCAAGGTGCTTGTGAGTCACAATGAATGTGTGTTACTTCGGACTGTTTAGCTTTGAGGCTTTGCTTCTTTTTTTTTTATTTCTGTTCCACAGTGGACATGACAGGTTTTCCTTGGACAGGTATCTGAGTTAACGTTTGCAAATTAACACATCCAACAGTTACAGTGCAATATTATCTTTCATTTGGAGTTGTGTTTGTATCCACCTGATGAATGTAATTCCAATATTAACTCTGTTTCAGCTGTTTTTGGTCTCGACCAACTCCTGAGGAAAATACGTAGGTGACTCTTCAGCTGCTAAATGCTTCACTATGTTCACCAGCTAGTCTCTAACTGTGTATAGTGAGTTTTTAAAGTTTTTGCATTGAAACCAGCTGCCTGCCTTGGCAGGATACAACGCTATGAGAGCAGTGAGAGAGAACCAGAAGAGTACAGTTATGGACCATACAGCTGAACAGTGAGCTGAAACTCAGTATGAAGCTGTGTAAAGCTGAGGACGAGGACAGGAGGTGATAATTCTCTGTAGGCTCATCTCTACCAGACACCTTTTACACTGTCACATTGTTTTCACATTTCACTTATTTCATATAATGTTATTATGAACACACAACATAAAATAAACACATAAAAATATTGGCAACAAGGTAAAGCTTCTGCTGCAAAAATATATGGTTTCCCCTCCTCTGAATGCGCTTGTTGTCCTGATGTATGTAAGTGTATGAGCTGGCTGTTGTGGATGGACCTGAATGACCTGGAGACTATTTTGCTAATATTTCTGCTTACTAATCATTTATTTTAATGTTTTCAGGAATCCAACTTAACTCTTAACTGTCCAAACAGATATTCCCATACTTGTGCCGAATGTAGACAGTGATGAGCAGGGGAAGCCAAAGAGAAAATACGTCGTTATCGATATTGATGAATTTACTTTAAGGGTCAAACGTTTTATTATCTTCACGAAAGTTGGATTGTTGAGTGTGAGAATTGATTTGGTTTATTTCCATGGATTCTAATCCTCATCATCATTCATCATTTTAAAGGAGGCCAATAATAATCTTTTTCTGATATGAGCTGTTTTTTACGAGGATTTTGGCATTTACTGTTCCTTCTTCAAGAGTTTTTGAATCCCTTATTTAGGTACTGACACTGAGATGGGAGCTCTACAACAAAGCAAAGGTGACAATGAAATACCAATATAGGGTTAGGGTTAGGTAGTCAGCCAGTCAGGTAAGTCATTGAATGATGTTGGTTATTGGATTTTAAATGGTTTTTCTGTGTTTTATGGAGAAAATACATAAGGCCAGGTAAACTTTATTCGCTATGTAGAAAGCTAAAGCCATAAATATTACTGTACAGTATTACTGACTGTATCTTAAAGGGGATATGTATTTGGTTAAATCAAAGGCTGGTCACTTCACAATTGAGAATTATTACTATCCACATAGTGTACCAACCATTAGTAGGAATAGCTCCATGAACAGTCACTGTGTGTGTTCCTTAGCCAGTGTGCGTATATCACATTGCTGCTGTCCACTCAAGTTAAGTCCAAGTGTATGTAATGTATCTAAAATGAAGGTGATATATGTCCCAGTTTGCATGTGGAAGTAGAACACTATAGGTGGCAAAGCAGCCGTTTGATGTCATTAAGCACAATGGAAGATGTCGCCACAGTTTCTGCTGGATGTGTCCACTGCACATGCTGCAATGTTTGAATGCTTAAGTGATGGCCTGCCTCCTTCCTCTGCTCTTTAGCCTGCCACGTTCCTCTGCTCTACTCTGAGGCGAGAGCTGTCTTCAGGGATGCTGGGAGATAAGTGAGGGAGAGTGGCTGTCAGGGTGTTCTTCCACTTGGGGTGGTCACATCATCGCAACTTACAACAACTCATCACAGTGTTTGCCGGGTCTGACAGGAGAGAGTAGCGGGAAGTTGACTTTGGCTGCTCCATGTTGATGTGGCAGATTCACTTTGATGAAGCAGTGAACCTAAAGGCGATTTTGAACAGAGAATGGTTACTGCACCTACCTATCATACAAGTGCCCTTAATTAAATGACACAAGACATTTAAAATATGTTTTGTCTGTCATTATATATTATGTCTCAACTTGTACTACTTGTACTCGTAGTGAGCTCTCTGTGGCACTAGAGAACAAAAATAAACATAAAGCGCAGCTAAATGCAGCTGAATCCTGCTGTCAGTTATGTGAATTTGATTTTTTTATAGATAGATTTATTCCATAGAATGAATTCAATTTAACTGTCCCAGGGCGGCTCGTGCACAATACCACAGCCATGGGACTGGCAAAACTAAGGGATGCAGCTCTTACCAATGTATTTAATTACACCTTCACTTTTCCTGCTATATCAAATTGTCTGCTGTGAAAAAGGTCTATACCTGCCAAATAGTGGCTAACATGCTGGCAGCGGTATTGATCAGCAAATTTATCAGGTATGTAATGGTCATTTTGTGCTACATTATGAATTATGAGTTTCACTTCAAAAGCTGAGATGGTTTTATTTCTGTCAAATTTAACTGATGCAAAGAAGGGATGCGATGATATTGGGTTTTCATGCTATGATTATTCTATCCATAATGAACCTTGGCTGATATATCTATCTAAATATATAACATAAATTATAATATATAACAATATAAACAGTATCACGATAATCATCAAACTTTCCTGAAACACTTACATCAATTCTATAATCGAGTGAAATCAAATTCAGATTATGATCTGATGCAGCTATCCATAAAATAATCAGTTGCAAGGACTCTGTATGAAGTGTAAATATTCTCACAGATCATTACATACTGGGGAGAGCTCAAGTTGGCCATGCTGAGGGAAATATTTGACAAAGTCTTTGTCTTTAAGTATGCACTTGCACATGCAGTGGGACAGGGGATATGACGTGAATAATTCATCTCCATGAAGGATAAGTGAATGGACATCGATGTCACATCCTCTCTCTCTCTCTTTCTCTCTCTCGCTCTTGCTTTCTGCTTGCTGGTATCTTTCCTGATGGCTAAATGTCTCCATGTGTATTATACTCAGTACCATAAATGAAGAATGTCCTTCATTTATTCAGCCTACTGCTGAGTTGTTCTGTTAGTTGCTAGGTAGAATTTCATCATCCTTGTTTTGTTTGAAAACTGTGCCTCATAATGAGTAATATGCTCAAAGTAACTGGAATACTGTGGGCCTTGTACTCTGTTTTTGTATGTGTACAGCGTGTAAGAAGCAAGAAGCCAGCAATCCCATGCCCAGGGGACATAAATCAAACAGGGGTGGGGGGGTCGCCCTCATGAGATTCTGAGTGTCAGACAAAGTCCTCTGCTACTCTCAACATGAATGTAAAGGAAATAACGAGTCAATTAGAGTATTTGTAGGCATTATTAAGGTAGGGTCATTTATTTGCCTTGGTAGTTTCTGATATGAAAATATACTTCTGTGAATGTTTTTCGTGTTCAGTGTTTTTAGTATTCAGACCTGATCTGTACCTGCGTCAGAGTGAATAAGTAAGTAATTGTAGAGGGCACACACCTGTCCTGGAGTGACACCCCATAAGCATCACACACTCATCACTGCATACAATTCATTCACACGTAAGTGAGGGAATTCCAAAAGACTGGGTTTGTGATACTGTTTGTGTTATTTATGACCGATCCTCGCTGACATTAGGTGAGAGGTGCGGTACACCCTGAACAGGTCGCCATTTCATCACAGTGCTGACACATGGAGACAAACAACCATTCGTTTACAGGCAATTTAGAGTTGCCAGTTAGACTAAGCTACATGTCTTTTGCTGGAGTATCCAGAGAAAAACCATGCAGACACAGGGAAAACATGCAAACTCCTCAGAGATAGGCCCCAACCAGCCAGCAGGTTCTTTAGGCTAGAATTGCATTAAATGTCAATCCAACAACACTGGTGGAACAACATCATTCCCAACATTAAATTCCAAAATTCCAATCCACAGATTTTGCGGCAGCCTGTGTGTACACCTGATTATTGATTATAAATACAGCAAACATCATTTCTCTGTATAGCCTAACTAGAATTAATCAGAAAAAAGAGACAAAACCCAGACAATTAAACACAAAGACCAATAAATTCAAATAAATCAAAGGGCTATGGACACCACGGTGGGTGCAACAAGCAAGAGTAGGCTACAGAAATAACAGCAGTGAAACATCATCAAAGCAGACAACACAGACATGTATAAAGAACATAAAGTCACACAAACACACACATTAAACCAAAGAGACATACACATTTTCTACAGATGACATTGCACACCTGTCAACAGCATTCTGTGAGCCTCATGCACCACAAAGTGCTCCACAATCTGCTCTTGGTTTACCTTCTCTGCTTGACCATCTCAGTGCATATCATAGCTAGTCCTCTCAGCCTCTCTGTCTCACTGCGCTCCTCAAGGTTTTCAAACATTTCACCTGAAAGAGACTCTGCAATCCCAACTGTGACAGACAGTAGAGGTTCATCAACAATGTAACAAACAGCGCCGCTGCAGGATCCACCACGTGCATTTCAATGTTTAGCATTTAGCCAAACCCAGCATGCATCCCTTGGTCACACAACATCTTGGGTGCGTTTGATTTGAGTCATTTAGCATGGCTGTCCGTGGTGCATTAAATCAGTGAATGATTAAGGTATTTTCAGAATTTTTTCCAAACCAAACAATTAACCGATGAATGGAGAAAATAATCAGCAGATTAATCCAAAATGAAAATAATCATTAGTTGTAGTCTGATACAAAATAGTTTAAAATAAGCTCCACCTCAATCAACTGCAACAGTAAAAGTCTGTTTTTACATTAATACATGAGGAATAATAATTTAATGATATGATATATAATAGTATAAAAGTCACAGGGGACATTTTTCTGCATTGTACTTTTACTTTAAATACTAAAATAATGTCTTGTCATGATTACACTTAGACACTTTCACTTAAGCAACATTTTCAGTATTCAGAGTATTTTTCCAGCGTGGTGTTTGTACTTTTACTTACATCCCTAATTCCAAAAAAGTTGGTACCCTGCGTAAATCACAAATATAACAGATAAAGAAAAACAACAGCAATAAATGAAGCTAACAGGGATTATTTGCCATCCTTTTTAACATATAGTCAATTGTAAAGAGTAGAAAGACTATAAGACTAAGACTATAATATTTAATGCTAAAACAAGTTGGGACAGGAGCAACAAAAGACTGTGAAAGTTGTGGACTGATCCAGAAACACCTGTTTGGATCATTCCACAGGTAAACAGGTTCATTGGTAACAGGTGATAGTATCATGATTGGGTATGAAAGGTTCATCCTGGAAAGACTCAGTCGTTCACAAGCGAGGATGGAGAGAGGTTCAACACTTTGTCAAACACAGGATTGTAGAAAGGAGATTAATACATGGGCTCAGGAACACCTAGTAAAACTGTTGTTGGTGAACAAATAATAGAATGCAATCCATTCTAATTTTACTTGTTTTACACAGCATTCTAATTTTTTTGGGTCAGGGGTGTAAGTAGAGGAACTGAATGCTTCTTACTGCCCACACACTCTTGCCCCATAGAAATAAGTTGTTCATTGATGAAGCTGCTTTCCTGCTGAATACTGAGCCATCGTTAATGGACACTAGTAAAATTGAAATTCAGACGTAGTGAGCCGAACAGTGCAAACAATGATAACACCACAGTGTCTCCAACCTTGTTCTTCTCATGCTCACAGACAATCTGGGAAAAGTACCACTATAATCCTCTTACACTCTGCACCTCAGAACTTTAAAAAACTGCATTGGAGGCAGTGAAGATGAATGTGAGAAAAGGCTGGTGTTGAAGTGAGAGTGTGAGATCTGTGTATGAGTCTCATCCTTAATTTGTTGGGAGCCCTGCTACTTCATACATTATTTGTTTAGGTAACCTAGTCTGACTTGGCTTCTGGGCCACCCACTGTTAAACTTAGCACTTCAATTCAAAGTAGATTTAACTTGCCCCTCTAAAACAACAGCAGGTTTAGGTTTTCCCCCTGTGGTTTACATGAGTGTTGCTGGTTCAGTCATTCATGTTTGGCTCAGGTTGATGTAGACATATAGCAGGAGAATGAGAGTGGAGCCACATGCTATCTGTTGCTGCAAGTCCATGTCATGTCTGAGTGCTATGTTCTCTATAAATATTACTCTGGCTGAAAATGAAATATGTAACATGCACCATAATATTCTTGTCTCAGAGATCAGGTACAAGCTGTACATACAGGGTTTAGAGTGTCAGGCTCCACTATGACACTATGTCCCCTGTTTAGTGCATTTCTCATTTTGCAGGCTGAGTTCATGTCATGTAATTCTTTAAAGTTACAGGAAACTTGATTTCATGTCTTCTGTAGCTACAGTACACTATATGTAGAAATACATGTGATGTGCTGTGTAAAACATTTAAACTTACAATAAAACATTCAACAAATCATGATTTTTCTCATGGGAGTTCAGACACCAGGACAGTCAGGGCATTTCAATTGGGTGGAAACAACAAAGTCTCTTGTTGACTATCTCTGGGTGGTGAGAATTCCACAGCCATGAACTGTAGATTACTGTAGACCAGGATGAGCAGCTTAACCAAGTTCAACCCAACAAGAAACCAAATGAAGATGATGTTGAGTATCAATAACGTGAATATCAATACTTCACAACTACTCCACAAATGATAAAACAAGCTCTGCATGACACTGTGTGTATACCCTTAGCATCAGATAGACCGGCCCTATAGATTAGAAAAAGCATGGACCACAAGCACTTGTCATATTATAATGCCAAAATCAACCCGTCAATCCCACCTGATATTTAGAGTAGCAAGTGGAAAAGCTTTAATGAACTATGCTGAAAAGCAGATTCACATGCATCACATGATCACAAACCCTGGACAACCTCTATCAACATCAGTTCTCTCGTCTCTTTGCAGGTATCTCTCCATGATTGTCTAATTTCGTAGCCAATCAGCGGCAGAGAAGAGGACCAGAGGAGAGTGTACCAACAGTCAGAACATGGACCTTAGATTCAGACGGCTGTCACCTCTCACCAGGGGAGCTCTTCATCTCCTGCTGCTGGCCAGACTGGTGCTGCCTTCCCACACAGAGAGTGAGTACGGACACTACATACACACTAATACATTTTTGTTTTAACATGCAAAATTTTTGCTCCATTCATGCCTTGGGTCCACATCACTCCAGCATTTTAGAACCCCTAAAACGGAGACTTTTGGAAATACTGCTGACCCCATTCTGGTTTGCAGACACCCACGTTCACTTCCTGACTGAATCTTATCAGTCACAACCTATTTCATCCCTGATTCATCATGGCCCTATTACTTGACCCTTTTCTGGAAAAAAAAACCAAAAGACATCATCATCATATATATCTATGTGCCTTGACTACCAGCAGTTCAACATGGACAATGAATTCTAGCTGTTACTGACCTTGTGCAGTTATCTATGCTTGTTGTGTTCTGCATAACTATAGTAAAACTGCAAATGAACACAGCATAAATGCTGCTTTACAGTATGACAGGGACTTCCAGCCACCAAGCAGAGCTAGTAATGTAAGAATAGACGACAATTAAACTGAGGAGAAACAAGTGAGATGTGTGTTGACCAAATTCCTTGACCTGGCCTATAATGTAGTAAAAATTAGATTTGTAAGTGTTCATTTTTTAAAGTAAATTTTATGTACATGACGGAAAGATAGAGCACGACCTAGGCTATAGTAACCTAGTAGCAAATTAGTAGTATTGTATCTTTGTTGCTGCTATAAATAAAACCACTTATTTGTAACTGAGTTTGAAACATTTTTTCATTAAATTCTTCCCTGTATATGCATTAGAATGATAAAGGTCTTTGGTATCAAAAAGACTTTTTATTATATGAAGTTAAAAAAACATATACTCGAGAGCTTGAGAATACTTGAAACCAATCCATTATTTATACACACACACACACACTGATCATCTCATTACTCTCATTACTCTCAGTTACTCTACACAGTCTACTTGCTGTATCCTGCATCCAGTGATGGGAATAGAAGAAACACAATAGAAGAAAGCAACATGCAGCTCCCATTATGAGCACTGACTCATAAAGGAGGGTCATGGCTGGGTTTGGAGACTAAAAAATGACATGCGTGTATTGACCAGACCCTGGCTAATGCAATGATGGTTCTTTGGCTCTCCCTTGAGAATCCCATTGAACCAAGTCACCAATGTGTAATGAGCATAACATTGAATTTGAGGAGGACAGAGCAGGTAGAGGTGAAAGGTTGAGCAGGAACATTAAGAAAATGGAATTTCATATTAGTTTATTCACGAAGGGAAATGAGTTTGACATTCTATAGAACTGACAGGAGTTAGTTAATCAAGTCTGGCCCTGTGAAGACAAACATTCAAATATGATACCATGAAGAAAAGACATAGCATGTATTTAGCAGTGATAGCGTTCCACATGCACATCTGCATATTTTATCATCCCATTAGAAACAATCATTTATAAAGGGACTAAAAGACTAAAGCCCCACTAGTGTCCCCTTCAGGCTGCAATGTTCATTACAAAATAACATTAATTGGTATTAAATCAGAATAAAAATAAAACATGACAACTATGAATGATTACACATTTGTTAGAGGTTTAAAAAAAATCGTTGCCCTATTGGACATTTTTTTGCAATGTTGCTGTGTTTCAAGCAATTTAGTCAGTACAATGTTATCATAATCAATAAAACCAGGTTAGAGCTACAAAAATTGGGACAGGTAATTGAAATCAAAAGTATTCTTAGGAGCCTGATTGTATTCATTCTTCTTAGTGTGTATGTGTTCAAATTAGACATCCTGTGTACTGTGTCCCTGACAGACAAAACCAACGTCAAAGAAAGAGCACGGGAAAGTGTGAGGTGGTGTCATCTCACGTCACCTCACTGCTTACCCACTTTTCATAAGAGAGGGATCCTAGGGGTCTTCATAAATTGTTGTGCACTGAAGACACTCAAGCAGCAAGAAAATACAAAAGGATGAAGTGTTTCTGGTGCATAGCACTAATCAGGATGTTATGCTTAACAGTCAGGTCCCATTTGAGGTGAAAAAATTCAATGAAATGTGAGAATAACCTGAACAGTTTAAGACATGAAGTAGAACAGGAAATGGAAATTTCATTGACTGCTTTGACAGACAGATAGATAGATAGATAGATAGATAGATAGATAGATAGATAGATGTACTTTATTTGTCCCAAATTGGGAAATTCCTCCTGTATGTAGCTATTATTTGCTGATGCAGGATTTAATTTAACAGTGTACGACCTGTGTGCCCCTGAGTGTAGTAACAGAACTCCCAAATGTACCTTTGGCTCACAGAACAACTAATGAACTGTAAGTCTGGAACACATTTTGTAGGACAATACCCATATACCAACACACTGCAAGCTTCTACTTACAATATGTTGGTGTATGGATATCTGTCTTTCTCAAAGTAAATAATATTTCAACTTCTTTCAATCATTTAAATTACTGTATTATACAATCTTTTTATGCTCATTTTACTGTCAATAGCAAAATATTATTCTGTCTTAAGCCTGTTTTTTCGTGTCTACGTATTTGTGTGTGTTGTAGTTAAAAACAAACAGCAGGTGTGCTTGTAGTTCTAATAGCAATGATTTGAGAAGACAAGACTGATGCATGTTGGGAGCAGTTCAGCATGTAGGCCAGGCAAGGGCGGGGCGATGCCTCGAAGCCTCAGAGGTTGAAGAGGAGGTCCTTGGAGGGCAATGTTTCTGATCAACAGTTTCATTATAGCTTCAACTTGCTTTATGGTTGCAATGAACACACTGTGTAATTTCCCTCTATAATTTAGCAGATAGGAATTCATCAGGGGGACTGTTTCAGCAATTACCTTCCAATGTGAACACCCTGCCCTCTGGAGACAATGACAATCACTAATTTCTCATTCAGAGTTGAGATTTTCTCAGATTCTTATAGAAACCTTATTCAACCCTTTGAAATAGATTGGTGCAACTTTTCCCCCCCAGAATCATATCTCAGTCAAATTAGAACACAAATACATCATCTATATGTTCCTGGAAGCAGCACAACTGATTCTATCCAATGGCATTTGTATCTCTAGCATCCACAGAGGATGAATGTCCATAAATCTACCTAAATACTCTGGTGCTTTACTGCTAGAACACTCTCATCTATCCATTTATGGTGCACTGTGAAATCCAGCATGTCAGATTATCTTAAACATTTTTGTTTTTCTTTGTTTTTTTTGTCAGAACCTGTCCTAGAATATGTTATGGTGCAACTGGTCTCCCAACAGATGGAGTAGTCCAGCCTAACATAACAATACAGAAAATGGCACATGTATCTAACAGTGACTGTGCCAGTTGCAAAAATAGCGAAGATTCCAGTGGTTAAAAAGAATATAGCCTCTGTGATCTCCTTGTGCTGACAGGAGCTTTGTGGTCATGATAATGCACTGTAGTATTCTGCTGTGGTTGTTGGCCAGCAGGTAGTTTCTTGTCGTGTTCATGGCTGTAATAGCTTCATCATATTATATTTTGTGGTGATGTTTCTGTCAGTGCACAGTTCATCACATAGTGTAATGCAGACCAATTCATTGTAATTGTCTGCTTTAACAGTGAAGTGTATGGAACTACACTGCAGACTGGAGTAATTCCTTACAGTGCCAAGCAGCGGAACAGCTGTCTCATGTGAATGGGAGAAATTATTAGCACTTGATTTGATGCAATGGATCTCTCTGCTGACGCAAATATGGCAACGTTAAACATTGTGAATCAGATGGATGAATGAAAATTGTGATTTTTATATAATTAATTGCACATCATCCATCAAACACTGAAGTGTCCTAAACATGTGCTGATGAAAATGACCTCTTAAAAATCATCAACAAGGCGATATTATGTCCTAAGCTAGGGTGTATCGAGGTATTATCATATACAAGGGGCATTTAGAGATCCCGAAGGTATAATTTTCAATAACGCCAGCAAATGTTAGTGCGCACACTGTCTGTTTCAACTTTCAGAACTGAACTGGTAACCACAATATCCCCAGCCTCCCGTAGAAAACTGTGGATATGGAGATTAATGCCGCTTTGGATGGTAGCAATTTTTGTTTGCACATGGATGTGCAGACGACCACCACTGAGTTCATTTTGATACTGAAACGCATCAAAATTTTATGATTACTGTATGTGGCAAGCTCTTAAATTATAAGGAGTAATCCAAGCACAAGACAGAATGACATGACAGACAGGAGATGAACCAATCCAGCACCGCATCGCCAACATAGTTTCCAGTTTATTGTAGTCCACTGTGCCAAAGGCTGAGCTGAGGTCAAGGAGAATTAAAATGGAAAACAGTCCGGTGTTGGCAGCGAGCAGTAAGCCATTGATGACCTTGCTCAGAGTAGTCTCAGTAGAGAGCAGAGACCACAATGATGTTATTCAAAAATTTGATTGTTATTCAAATAGAAATCAATTGTGTGGAGATATTGTTTTTTAATCTTTGGTAAAACTGACAGGTGTGGAAACTGAAGAAACTTGATTCATCAAATATAAATATTAACTACTGTGGCTAAGCTCAGTTAACATACAGTACATACAGCACCGTGTTGGTCTTCTACCAAATCGTGCTATCTAATGAAGACAACACAAAGTGTTGCTTACAGGTACGTACAGTATTTGTTGCTAATTACTTTCATATTCAGCAGTTGATAAAATTATTCAGTTACTTTTGAGAGAAATAACTAGGAACTGCCACTAATCATTTATTTTCAGCTACTTGCACAGCACTGGTGAGATGAGGTTCTGCTCAGAGCCCAAAGGACACTAAAAGACAGTCCCCACCCCAGCAACAACCGGGTCACCCTGCTGTTGTCTGGCAAGACATACAGAAGTACCCCCTGCCATACCACCAGACTACAGAGCAGCTTCTGTCCGAGGACTGTGAGACTCCTCGATTCAAAGTCCATTATGACTAACTTATTTTTATGACTTATTATTTAGTCATCTGTTTTTAGATTTTTTTATTTTTAGTTTTTTTGGGGGGTTTGTTTTGTTTTTAATTTAGACACATGATCATAGTATAATAAATAAATTAGCCCTGTACCTTTTAACCTTGTAGCTTGTACTGAGAAGATCAGTACGGTGTCAGAGACTGACTTCACTGTTGCACCAACACCATTCCTATTTCACTTTGAAGCAGGCTTCTCCTTGAAGGTAATAAAAGGTGATTGCACAAGTGAATAATCTGTACTTGTAGTGTAGTGTTGCTGTCTTGTTCACCATTTGTATCATGTTACAAGATCAAAAGTTCGGGTGAACAAGATTACAACAATTAGAGTTGATTTCCAATCAATCACCATAAAGATCACCAAGATGAAGATTAAAGATTGTAATCAACAAGATCATTTGATTTTTCCTTCCGGGTTTAAAACCCATAGATAATTAGCTATTCTTCCTTATAAAGTCAATAGTATAATTTCAGGACATAAAAATTGTATTCAAGCACTCACAATGTTCTCATCTAAGCAGGACTCACATTATGGCTAGTATGTTTTAACCTATAACCTTCCCTCTCCCTTACCCAGCTTGTCTTTGGATTTGCAACTCCCCAGGGTGGCATACACAAAACAATTTGCAAATTAGAATCGGTTTATTCCCTGTTTCTTTGCCTCCCTCCTTCCAGCTTTCATGCAGCATGTACGAACTGCTACCATACTTGTGTGGGAGGCAATTTTGCGGGGTCATGAACAAGGAGCAGGAGAGAACAATGTATTATTTATAAGAACAAACACAAGTGGCAGCAGTGTCTCTGCATCCTGCTCTTCAGACAGAAGTTAAGATTACTGAGTCTCTGCCAGGCTGACTGGTTGTAGGTATTCGAT
The DNA here is from genome assembly GCA_025331565.1 of Holacanthus passer. Lineage (NCBI taxonomy): Eukaryota > Metazoa > Chordata > Actinopteri > Pomacanthidae > Holacanthus > Holacanthus passer. The sequence continues at coordinate 849,525 of JAFREQ010000059.1, forward strand.
TATGGGGCAAAACAGGAAAGTAAAAGTGTCTGTTTAGTCTCGATGACTCAGTAGGGCTGTATGGACTTCTTTATCTTAATGATGCTAAATTCGACTTAGATGTCTTTTCCCTTCTATTGTCCAATGTCTGTGTGGTTATGCTTAGTCAGTGGAGACTTCCATGTGAATCAAGCTGCACTGAGGGCAGCTGGAAGAGTGTACCGTAACTGAATATCACAAAAAACAGAAGGCCACAAAGAACACCTTCAAGGAAAACTCCACCCATAAACACTCTCATGTCGCTATGTATCATCAATCACTCATGTTGAGTTAATTGCAGAAATTATTTAGTGATGATTTATTGAGCTGTTGTTGCTGTTCATAGCTCCACTCAGCCTGTTACTCTGGTTCACTTGAAATTATTGAATTTTAAGTGTCTGTGCTGGCAGACTGCTGTCAACAAGAGCGTAAATTGATTGGTCTACGAGAATCTAAAGCTTCATTTTGATTAAGATGAGCTGTTCTTGGCAAACGTTTGACGTATGGATTATCATGTCATGAGGTGGAATTGGAAATGGTTTGTTTTTCTCTTCAGGAAAGATGTATTTTTGAGTCTAGATATGACTATGAACACGCAGGGTAAACAAACAGTGAGCTCGTTTGTTCCTTGTAAAAGGATTAAAAGAACTCTGTAGCTTAATGTCAGTGGCTTATGAAATTAGCAAAAAGGCCTTTGGTTTTTAGAGTGAAACATTTAAATTTCTACCGTTTATTAACGTCATAAAGAATTTCAAAATGAAAATCATTACTTGAACCTAATGAAAGGGCTCAGGGGAATGTGAGGCAAACTTATGGATCAGTGTAAATACTGGTTCATGTGTCCATCTGTGTGTACATGTCCTTGTGTTCTTGTACTCTAAGCGTGAGACAGAGCATCCGTCCTAGAGTATCTGGACACCTGAAGAGTTCATTTGCAAAAGCAGATATCTCCATCTGGATTTATTTATTTTTCTATATCATGTTTTTGTATTGTCCACTAAAAAAACCAATCAATATCCATCAAAGTGGTGCTGGTTTATTTGATTTTAGAATGTGTCCTGTTTTTGCAAATTAGCTCTTCATTTGTTTGTAGGTTAAGTTAACAACTTCTCCACATTCTCAAGCCAAGAAAGGGGAGCAAACAGATCCTTTCAAAGTCACAGCCAGCAGGCACTGCAAAATAGTGTAAAAGTTAATGAGGTTCCAGTAAAGTAAAAAATGTTTTGTCCACCCAATTTACATATATTAGGGGTGCAAAATATTAGAAACAATGGACTCCAATACAACACCACCATCCACTACAACATCAATAATGAATATAAATTAATGAAAATAAAATATTAACTGTCAATCACAACAGGTCTGAAGGGCAAGGTCAAGGTCAAGCTGAAATTTGTGTGCCCTCTTTTGGAGCACAAGGTAAACTACTTAAAATAGTCTGCTGTGCACAAGGTCAGTGCAGTTTTACAGTTTTAAATTTAATGTTTTCCCATGTTCAAATGAAAGTTGGAATTTCAAATAAGAAGTGACAGAGTGGCAAGGCAAGGGGCTAAAGTCAGGTTGGACCTGGCTCAACCTTTGGTGGACAGCAATGAAATGTCACAAATCAAGACAATCAAATACCTGCTTGTGCACATTCCTGTCCTGTCTCACAGTATTATGAACTGCTGTACATGGGTGTCTGATAAACCTTTAAACTAATGGATCTATAACTCAAACCAGACTCTCTGGATTGTATTTCAATGTCTTAACAGCAGCAGTAGCAGTAACACATTACTTAGTAATGTATTAATTTAATTTTTTAAATTTGAATTCCTTTATTAGTCCCACAATGGGGAAATTTCCATTCAGGCGCCATTACAAGGCACCAACACGCTCATGCAGGTGCGTGAGCATACCCTGGCCGGGAATCAAATCCAGGTCTCGGAATCCTAACCACTGGACCACCACACAGGGCATTACAATGATGTAAGGACTTCTTTTCAGTAATGAGTACTGTAAAAGATTGCAATTTCAATTTCAGGAATTTCTTGTTTGCTGTCTTACCGGGAGTTAGATGGGGGGGTTCATCACTTTGGTCTCTGTGCCTTCAGTGGACAGACTGATCTGATACTTGCCAGCTTGTTGCAGGAGCTGGAGGAGGAGGGAATGAGGTAGCTTCTGTCAACAGACCAGAAATGCCAAAGTTGTCTTATTCACATGTGATGGGTTCTTAGCTGGCTTCTCAGGTAAGCCACAGGCAGTGGCTAACATCAGACAGGAGGTATCTACTTTTGTATTAAAGTTAGAGTGAATGTTGTGTGAATAGCTGCTGGCTAGATAGCTGGTTAAGTGCTTTGAGTGTTCGGTAAGACTATGACTATTTACCTGCAGTTTTTCAGCAAGAATGGGACCGTGAAAATATGTCATATCAGGCTCCATAATGACCATGGCCTCACTGTTGGTTGGAAAAAAATAGTAAAAATAACTTTTGACTGTTGACTGTAGAGCTAACAATCAACTTTAGAGTTTACCAAAGAACCAAAAAAATATTCCAACTTTGTGAAAATTGGTGTCAAACTAACTGGTGTCAAAAACTAAGTCTTAAATCTGAAATGTCAAGGTGTTCTTTTAAGTTGCTTTGGCGCGTTGTCTCGTTCTGTCCCACTGTATACCTGAGCTGTGAAAGCAGTGAGCTAGCTCTTCAGAGACACTTTCTGTCTTCCCTCTGTGCAGCCATGTGTCAGGCTTCTGCCTGCTCTCTCTCTGTTACACCGTGGAAGCAAGAAGTTACCAGCGACGCACGACTGACAGTTTATCATGACAGGCCCGTCAGAGAGCAGCACTGGGGAACTGGCAGGATTTTCTGTATTAGAGGGTAGAAGAGTTATGCTGTGAAACTCGATGAGCAAACCTTTCCTCTTCCCTGTAACGTCTCCGGAGTGTGTTCACTTAATAGACCATGTGGATATGCTATTTTTGTTTACTTTTCATAGTTTATGTGATGGCATCATCATAGAAGGCTTTAAGAAGACCATTCATTTTATTTTGTGATATTAAATGATGATATCAATTTCTTTTAGTAATAACATACTCAACAAGTTTGTGTTCAGTTATGTTTTTAAATTTTCAGTACCAACCTTTTCAAAATTCATTCTTTCTACAAAATGTCAACTATGATATGGTTCAGTTTAAGGAAAGGCCATGGCTTAGCCGTGGTTAAGGATTAGTTCAGTAAACATAAAATAATTGCATTCCATTTACACAGTGTCCCAATCGAGGTGGGGTTTATTGAGGACACCACCCTGTTCTTGGAGAAAGACTACTATTATCCTGTGATAGCTTAATGTTTGTACGAATCACTTTCTGTTATTATAATATATAAATATATAAAATAAATTAGTCAATCATCATTTTGAATAGAGTAGAAGGAAATATTGGGGGCATTTTACACTTTATTAGTATTGACAACCACTATTTTATTCCTGTTTGAAGCCAACTTTATTGACATCTGCACAACTAACTACATTACTTTTGCCTTGTTGTTGAAGATTTCTGCATGAGCAGCTCTCCACTCCTCAGGGGAAGGCTAGTAAGAGAACTGTGAAAGGCACTGCATTGTTTCTACCTGGGGTGTCCAGAAGTAGGGATCCAGATTGTTTATATGCCACTTTGACTGATCAGAGGTTGATTTGCATGGCTGCTCCCTCTCAACTCCACAGTCTAATGAGTCTCTGTGAGGACAAGACACTTTGTGTGAAACTGTTGTCACTTGTCATTTTGAATTGCCTGAAACACAGTTCTATTTTGCATCACACCACATTTGACTGCCTGGCTGCATGCCTAGACACCATTGAATTCTTAAGTCCAAATGAGAAACAAGCCTGTAAGACAAATGTGCTGTGGTAAGTGACAATGAGACGTGAAACAATAGGCTGTAAATTCAGGAGGTGAACAATAGTTTTTTTGAAGAATAGTTATGATCTAGCAATCATTTTAAGGCCCAGTCATTTTTGGGATGTCCTTTACCACAGTCATTTTCCACTCATCTCTCATCTCATCTCATCTGTAAGACTCTTAATACTGGCCTGCAAAGATTTTTTTTTTGTATGTTTTTTTAAAGATGATAGTCACTTTAAATCACTGGTTCATGACAGGGGAAATGAATTCAGCACTTAAATGTGCAATAAGTGAGTTTAATTTTACTCTTTGTACAGAATGAGTATTTTTGACCCCAAACCAATTTGGTGATTAAAAGACCAATACAACTTCCAACAGGTAGGGATTTGAAATGGAACCTACTGGAGCTCGTAATGGCTTATCAATGAACATGCTACAAACAAGGGGCTAACATCACAACACATTTTGACTTGTTTCTGAATGCCAAAAGCTTTTTGTGGTTTTTGGTCCAAGGATGACTTAACTTAATAATGCATGATTGTATGTTAACAGATCTCCAAGCACATAAAAAGTAAGCTTGCTTTAAAATGGCGGGAATAACTACATCCCACGGATGGATATGCATTGTTTAAATGCAAATATCACTTTCTAAGACTGGAAAACTGGAAGACTAGAAACTGACTTTTTTGTCAGCAGTGTTAGTATATAATGTTATTTTAAAGCAATACTAGTTTGAAGCTGTAGTCACACAGGGCTAGTATCTCCTATATATCTCATTTGGTTAGTAATATTTGCAATAGGCATCCCTGTTGCAGTCTTCTATAAAAACTAAAGTACACAAATGACCCTCCATACTTCAACAAACACAGGGTCCTCTGCTAATATCACTCCCATGTAAATGACCAGTTTAGTCATTTGTGATGACACTTTTTCTGAGGAGAGAGCTTTGAGAGAACAGGTTCATCTAGCAACTCAGCGTGGAGACCCCTGTTTTAATCACAGGCCTTTCTAGAAATAGTTCTCAGTACCCCTCAATTCTAGTCCAGTGTCAATCGTGATTTTTCACTGTCAAAAATCTGATTTAGTACCCATTTGGTATCTCAGAATCCCTCCCAGCAATTGTGTAGGAGTAGAACTCAAAGTAAGTCTCTATGTGAAGCTTCCTACACTTTCAGCAGCAGAGGACTTACTCCTGGGAGAGAGAGACAGTGACATTGCTGCTTTATGACACTCTCACATGTTGAATTTGATTATGTATCATTGCATTTTTAACACATAGGCAAATAATTTAGTTGACTAAATTACCTAGGTAATATGAAAAATATGATGCCAAAATGAATAGTTCAAATAGTTTTATAATATTTACCAGTATGCCATTTGCATTAGCAGTGTACCAATACACGGAAATCATGGTTTGTTATGTACCTTGTTCTTGGGGTCATGGTTCAGTACGTTTTTGGTACATTTCTTTTTCTATTTCTTTCTTCACATTTCATTAAAAAATGTAAATATTCAACAATGGCTCCTTGGTCATAATTCTTATTTCTTAATAAGAATTTCTCAAATATTGGCATATTGTCCATAAGAAAAAATAAATAACTAAAATAAATAACAAACATGTAAGTGATGCCCATCAAAATGACTCACAACTCTGAATAAATCCAGTGTGATAATATTTCCTTTAGTTTCTCTCGTGCTGTTCATAAATGAGGTGAGTTTGTCTGACTGGACTTTTCATTTCCCCCTCTGGGGTGATGTTAGTGGGCAGTCACTGTTGAGTACCTCAGTGGTGAGCACAACTATCAGCGCAGTTGATAATCCCTGACAACCTGAATACACGTACCATTACACCCTGAGCTTGGATAGTAGGCTGTGAGTATTGGCGACTTGTTTTGCTTAAACAATAAATCTGGTTTGGTAACTCTAGTCTGTTTTTCTTGCTGTCAACAGTTCCCATTGTCAGAGCCAAACCAACAATGAATGTATCCTACTACTTGATATATTTTATGCCTCTGCGCCATAAACATAAACTGCATAAAACATGGACGCAGTCTATGTGACATCACCCATAGGTCTCTGAAGAGCTATTGTGAAGCTCAGTGTGGGTGGCTCCGCTGTAGCCATTTCGCCAGTGCCTGACTCCACCTAACGGCTGACGAATCCAAATATGGGCAAAGAGATGGAGCATAGGTGGAGCTGAGGAGGGCTGAATGAAGCCTGATGGCTGAAACTCACCCACCTAACTCGAAGCTACCTAAGGCTAGCAAGCTAGGCTGTATACTACACTGTGTTGTTAGCTGGCTAACCCTGTGGCCCACTTCAGCACTGGTTACGCTGCTTTGCACAATTCCTTCTGCAATACAGGTGCAGCGTTATATATCAGCATTCCTACAGTCAATCTCAATCAGTCAATTTCTGGAGTGTTATAAATGTAAAATGCATGTTTTAAAACCATAAATTAAAACACTTCTCTATTACGTTTTGGCTTTGATGCAGCTGTGGCTAACTTACACTCCTGGTAGCATTGTTAGATTAGATCCACGCCCACTGTCTCCTCCAGGAGAAAGCCTGTCCTGGACTCCCGAGAGAAACACAGTTCATATGAACTCCTGCCAACCAGAACAATCATAATGAGAACACAGCAGAGACATCCCACGTTAGCCTTGCTGCAAGATAGCCACACAGCTGGGCATCTTGTGCCAGGGCTAACCCAAGGCTAATTCATTAGCTGGCTAATTAGCTGGTTAATGAAAAAACTGGAGCACAGACCTTTTGGACTGTCTGGTAGTACTATTAACCACATAGGAAGCCATTTTATTTGTCTGATATTTGCATGAAAAAATATCCAAAAGGCAAAAACACCACAAACACAAGTCAGTGACTCGAATTAGCTGAGGTGAAGCCCAGCAGACAGCAACCTGCTAGCTGTCAATCAAAGTAACCAAGCCCTTACTTATGCATAACATTAAACCTTAATACATATTAAAAGAGTGAGTTATGCATATTTTCCCATTGTGAGACTAATAAAGGAATATCCTATCTTATATCAAATTTGCGTCAGCTTCATTTTTCAGCCATTGCCGATTGGCCACAGACTGTTACACACTGTTACACAGGACGACATGTTCTTTCATTTCCATAAACACACACACAAACACACACTCACTGTAGTTTACCCTATTTCGGCTCATTCCCACATACTGCCCCAAATATTCACTAGAGCACCAATGTGGATTAATCCGCCATTGAAAATAAAATACTGGATACTAGTCAGTCCCTCCAATCACCTGGTCACAGAACTGTGTAGTTTTCCATGACTTGGAAATGAATAATGTGCACATTGTCTGAGGCACTATAACGGCAATCATGCTTTCATTTATTAATGTCAAAACTGTTATTCATGACAGACCCAAATCATGATGATGGGTTCGAGTGTACATTTTACTCACCTGTGTCAGTTTATAACACCCCCAGTAAAACCAGACCGTCATTTACCAGAGTAACTGAATGAAGAGAATGCTTTCCTCCTTGGAGCCAAACCACCCATGAATAGATGATCTCATAACCAGTACACTTTATTCCACCAATTATTCAGTAGCCAAGGGAATTGGGATTTACAAGGATGGTCTGACAAATACTTTGTGAATAGTGGGATTCCAGAGCACACATACATGTAACCAGGTTAGCATGCATAGGGGATCACAGTTTCTTCTTTTGATGCGTGATTGATAGTCAGTAGGCAAATTAGAGATGAAAGTGTTGTGCTCTGAAGTGCTCAAAAGCTAAATGGCTATTACAGGAGACACTTGTACTTTTGGCTAATATTTCACCATAAGGAGCTCAGTATTAAAGAAAAATGTTATATAAATAAATTATGGTCAGACTTGGATATGAGGCAAACTGTGCTGGTAAACAAGATTTAGTGCAAAAGGCTCCACGGCAGCTCCATTTTTGAAAATTTGTAAGGGTTTGCAATGGATACGTTTTTCTCCTACTTAGGTATGAAATTGCAACTATATATATTTCATACCAGTATTTTCCACTGGCTTGTAGCCCTAAATTACAGTAGCCCTGACAGCTACTGAGCCCAGAGAGAGCTAAATGCAAAACATTTTTGCATAAAAAAAAAAACAAAATGAAAAAACATGAAATGAAATGTGAAATGAGAAAACTAAACCAAATACATATACAGAAAATACATCCAAAAAACAGTGTGTTTTCTGTATTTAGTTGTTTTCTATTTTTGGCAGGGTATTAAGTTTTTCTATGTTTGGTTTTGTTGCTGTTTGCTGTTTTTCTTTGTAAATGCTGTGCATGTGTTGTTAAATTGATGAAGGCATTTTTTTTGTATTTGTTTGTGTTTTATCTATTTGAATGTCTTTTCTTAAGTTGCAGTGTGTCTAGCTCTCAGAGAAAATGCACTAAAAAGCTAGCCGGACTTCTTAAAGCTCCTGAAATGTTGTTTGATGTTTTTGTCTGTAACATTAATTTTTCTAAAAAAAAAAAAAAAAAAAAAAAAAAACAACAATCAAACTTTGATGAGATTTGGTTGGTTGGCAGTGCTGGCAACATGCAACCCACCAACTGCCAGAATGCATACTGTATGCTGAAATGTTGCTAAACTCTTTGGTGTATTGATATATACTGTATATGGCATCACCTTTTTTCTAATTGAGACTTGTCCACTTTGTACAAAAATACAAATACAGAACTTTCTGAATAGTCAAAATGGTTCAGACGTTGAAAGAAATTAGAAAATATTTCCACAGCCTTTAAATTGAGTTGCCCATCAAATACACACACATTGAAATACAGACTTTGTTTTGTCATTCACAAGGGTATTAAAGTGGTTTAGTGCATGTGATAAACCTGTCTCAGTCCTCAGGTTATTGTTACTCTCTCAGTGTTCAGCAAAAACAAACTGTCCATTTAGTCTCATGGTGGGTGAAGCTGCTCTGCTTTATTTTCACTTCTGGACATTAAAGGATGTCTGGTACTTTTACACAATGTTTGTGTATTGCCGTAGCAGCCTATTCCATGTTGCTGTTTCCAATTTTGTTCACATTTCACTGAAACATTGCAATTTCACTCTCAGCTTACACACGTTGACATTTCATTGAAAATAACAGGAATCATCTACACATTACAAAATAATTGCATGCTTCTGTATTTCAGTGATGAGAGTAGACCAGGCTATTCCTCACTTGCAGAAAATGAACTTCAGTATATTATTCACTAATCAGATAGTCACGATAATACAGTGAACTGCCAGGTTTTTAATTGCTCCTGCCTAATTCAGTTTTTTCTTATCGTTCTTTTTGTTAAAGAAGATTAAAGCAACAACATGAACAAAGCAGCGCAACACTCAGAAAGGGGTAAAATATGTGATATATTATGACTAACTGCTGTAATTTTCTGTGTTTCACCAGGTAATGGTGTTTGCAGAGAAGAATTGCACTGACCTAAACACAGTCACTGCTGCATTTCTGTACATCTACATGCTGCAAATCACTGAGAGCTTGTCTGGTTGTAGCTACGTATGTGCCATCATTCTCAATAAATACATGTAGAATGAGTTTAAAGTAATTTGAGTGGCCTTTCCATTATTAATGAGGACAAACTGGCCTGACTCCAGTGTATTTATTGATTTTCTGCTCCAAATTGCCTCTTAATTGTGTTTCTGAATGCAGACTATGGTTTCCAGTCCAGTTCTCAGTTGCGGTTTGACTGCTGTTTGGCCTTCAGCATATGGCTGAAGTTGTTTTGAGGATTCTGTAATAGGCAGAGTAGTAGAGTAGTGTCTCGCGATAATGTTGGGAGATGGGTGGTGTTAATTTTTTGGCAGTGGTGTACCAAGGTAAAAACTTATAAGTAAGTCAATTAAGCGAGGCTCTCTAAAAAATAGAGTAGAACATGTGACATGGATCCCTTCTGCTGTCATTTTTCAAGCAAAAAAACAAAAACTATAGTCTAAACAAACAAGCATCAGTCAGCGTCAAAGAAATCTATTACAGCCTAATGTTCCTGCCTTATTGTATACCATGCAAGATTTCACCAGCAGAAGCTTCCATAACATGTTGCTAAAGATATGACCGCTAAGGCTGTGTTGGATCACTGTAGAAGAATGGAAACACAGGACATGCAGAACGCTATGTAATTACACAATAAAACAGATTCTCAAAGGCAGTATCATTTCAGTGGTCAGCACCCTAATGGCTTTTAGGCTTTAGTTAGGACTTACTTTGACAGCACTTAAGACTTGACTTGGACGTCTTTTCCATTGCCTTGACATATGACTTGGACTTGTCTCAGTTTACTGAAAAGACTTAAATAGCAGCCCTGGAACAAGATCATTTGTGTTAGGATAGAGCAGGGGTGCCCACACTTTTTTGGCTTGCGAGCTACCTTTAAAAAGACCAAGTCAAAATGATCTACCTACATTACAAATGTAAACCACATAAACATATATTTATTTATATATATACTGAGCATACTTTATATATACTGCATGAACCCATATGGCACAACACAATTATGTACATTTTTGGTCATTACCTTACTCTGATGACTTGCACTGAACAGAATCAGCCAGGGTTCATAGTCTGGACAGTATTTCAGTATTTCCCTTCTTCGGAATAGTGATAGTAAATTGGCACATTAGACAAACGCACTTCGAATATGACATTGTGAAAAAAAGTCCTCCTCCCATTCTGGATGGAAATGATAGCTTTTTGGTTTCTTCCTTGGCCCAGCTCCCCCACTCATTTTTTATGCCCTTTCTTAAGTAGAAATGAATTGGAAGGCTAACTAGGTAACTAGGATCGCGGGCGTTTTTCGCAGCAGCTCGCAGGTTTGCATGCGCATGCGTGGTGACCCATGCATTAGAAAAGATGAGATCTCAAACTGGCTGCCCTGTACGCCAATCAAGTGGCAAATGCCACAGTGGGGATGGATGATAGGCTGGCATCTATTTTTTTGGAATGCCATGCAATCTACCCATACTACCTTTGTGATCAACCAGTCGATCACAATCAACGTATTGGGCACTCCTGGGATAGAGGGTTTGCATGAGTTTAACTACATTAAGTTTAAGAGCTACCACTTTAATGCACCAATTAAAGGTCATAGAACAATGTTTCAGATTAATGTTTGAAGTCATCTCACATTTGTCCATTATACAGAAAAAAGGTTTTATGAATCCTAACTCCATCTTAATTAATCTTGTCATTCATCAACAAATTAATTTCCCTTTCTCTATGTATAGGAAGTATTCAACCTCGAACATTTGGATCCATAATTCCCATAAAAAACATCAATGGAGGGTCAGCTTGTGTCTCCTGTGGACTGCTGCTTCTCTCTGCCTCCCTCCTGACTAAACAATGTCCCCTCTGTGGCTTCAGCCATGCACGTCCTCTGTGAGACTGGTTTAATGCAAAGATCAGCCACTAAATGAGCAGGGGGGAGTGGTTGGAATTTAGCACATGCTAAGTCATACTCATGTATCTATAACTGTTTGTGGCTCTCTGCTTACTGTGGGGGTTAAGGATAACTCAGTGTTCAATCTCTCCCCTCTTCTAGATGACATGACATTGACTGGCTGTCCAAGCATTACGGGTTACATGATGTATGAGATTTTCAGCAGAGACTGTAACTTTGCTTCTGGCCATTTTGATCTTTGATCATTTTGATCAAAATTATCCAACATTAAAAATGTTTGGTAGACTTTTACTTTATCATTAGATAAAGCATCCACTAAATTATTCACATTTTCCATGGGATATAATTGGACCCAACCCTGTGCTAATTCTTTATTATACACTATTTTGGGTAATAGTAGTCTCCATATAAATTCTTCAACTAATTCAGAAGTGGCTCAAGCTCCTTGAATGGCAACTAGATGCTGGAAAGAAGGAAACTCTTCTAATCAATAAATGCTTTTCCTAGAAATGCTGCAAATCTCCTTTTCAAACATCCATCCCAGTTGCAGCTCATTTGTATCACTAATTTCATTAAATAAGTGATGTAATACAATATATATTACAAAGGACAATAAAAATCTTATTATCTTATGAAATTTAAGGAACGCTATTTTTACCTATTTTAAAGACCAGTTTTGTTACTTATTTATATTTTTTGGATTGTCCATTACTTTCCATGTTAGTTAATCTATTTCATAGCCTGGCGATTCAAACCTTCCAACAAAATCATAGAGCTCCATCCTTCTGTTATTGTTTGAGCATACTGTATCTATGTACACCCAAGCAATATCAGATGTTAGAAACAGCACAACACCCTGAACTGTCAGGGTAACTCCCAATGCCTCAAATCCCAGACACATAATCAAATTCAATTAAAACGCTGGAATGATGATGTGATGTCTCTTTGCCCACACACGTCCTGTTACCAAAAGCAGCAAGAGAAAAGCAACACTAAACAAAAAATGGGCCCCAGACATATAATATAGAGTGCACACAGTGTGAAAGGATAGATTTTTATCCTTAAAGTGGTTCTGAAATGCTTGTAGCCCTTAGCTAAGTACAGCCATTACATAAAGAGCTTTAGCACACATTTTGTGAGGTTCAAACGTCAAGGTAGTTGTATCCTCTCTAAGTGTTATGAACACCTCCAGAGGGGTAAGCCATTAGCCGTTGGTCAAGCAGGCAACAGGAGCTGATCCATTAGCTTTATGTTAATGTTTTACAGCCATCTCACCATCCAGATAATCTGTGCACTTCAATATGTGTCAGTGTAAATAAGTGGTTGAATCTGTAACCACAGGTTCCCTCTCTGACCTGCACAATTCAATTGGGCACTAATCTACTTACTTTCACTTTTAATTGCAAGCAGTTATAATAAAAAAAAAAATACTGCAATATATTCGTTTACATACAGTCATTTCATGTTGACATGATTTCATGATAGTGTTTCTCTACAATGGACTGAAAGGTTGTTTAAGTCTCACTTTTTCCAATTTCCTTCTCATCATAGATGCCTATCCTTGTGAATTATATGTGAGAGATCAAAGGGACACATTTCTAAGGAAATGGCAAGCACAGAAGCGAAGCATGCAAGTGAGAGGCAACTCACAGCTGCCAGTGTAGTGAGGCAAGGGGACCAGCTTGTTTTACATTTAATGTCAAGCCCTAGGGTCAACCAACAGCAGCCATGGGAAATAAATAGCTTAATAATGGTATGATCCACTCGCCTCTTCTCCACCCACCTTCTCTGCCTCCTTGAAACCTCAGATAAAACCCTCTGTGCTGGCTTGACTCTCACATACTAACTTATTTTTGCATAGTACTGTAAAGGGCAGTAATTCCCTGCTGTATGCTGGCCGTTCTCAGGACCCTGCTATAACCTGTTGTACAACTTTTATGACTGGATTTCCATGGAAATGTACCTGGGGAGCAGCTCTTGGCTCCAACTATACAAATGGGTTTTGAATCACATTGAACTTTAAAGAGCACACTTATCAGTTGCCAAAAGTTACTGTGAAAATGTCATGCATTGCCTGAAAATGCTCTTCATGGCTTCCTGCTGGAGAAATAGGATTTAACCCCTGCAGGGAATGTTCACGTTCCTCTTTGCAGACCACCATTTTGACAACATCAGTGACTGACAACAGAGACCAAACTTTATTACACATGTCACTTGGCTTAAGATACTGAAAACTTTGACAAAGTGGTGAAAAAATGGTGTTTTTGTTTAATTATTTTAAAAAGTATGTTCCATCTTATGCATCCAGTCAGTAGAAATGTGTTGTAGAATAGTGGTGTCTTCGCTGTGTCACTTGAGGGACAAGCTAATCATATGGTACAGCAGTTGGGTTTTCACTTCTCAGATGCTTTGGTGTCATGATTATCTGTTCACCATGGCTCACTAGTTTTCTCCATTTTGTGTTAGGGAAGAGAACAACAATATCCTGGTTTACTGATACGGTCACAAGTCACAATGGATTATACAGACAGAGCATGTTAGGAACAATCTGTTGCGCTTAGTGGTACAGTATTTTGAATTGGGACAGGTCATTATGGATCAAATATGTAATTTTTTTCATTTGAACAGTAGTTTGAACTCAAAATAAAAAAGATACAGATCTAGTCCTAACTGTAACCGAGTGCTATGAGTTGCCTGAACAGATCAATAGAAACATTAGTGATGCTTTAATTGGACATTACTGTAGTTTCTGACATTTCAAAAATGACTTCAATCCATGCCTCTCTCCCTGAACTGCTAGCTTACTGAGGTTGCCGCAGAGGAAATGGAGACAAGGGATGTGGATGAGTGGAAAGGGTCAGATTGCAAGTGTCTACAGGCCAGCATTATTTGAAAACAGCAAATTGCCACCATTGTAATGAACACTACACTTGGACCACATTCAAATGATTGTGTAAGAGAATGACTGTGTCAAGTTGGTCTTTAACCAGGGTAGCTTTGTTGAGAACACTTCTCTTTTGCACACACCTTGCCTCACACTGACACAGTTGCATACATTCACACCTAAATCTGCCAAGCACAACCACAGTCTGTTCAGTTGTGATATATTGCGCTGTTTACATCAGTAAATATCTACTTGCACAGCCATGCAGGACTTACTCCACTTGCACAACCTATTGCTTGCCTCTTATTTTCTTTGTTTTTGTTTTCTTCTGCACTTTTGTTCGTTTGCCCCGGGGTCTGAGAGAAACGGCATTTCAATGCCCTGTACATATGGCAGAACTGACAATAAAGTTGACTTTGACTTTGAATTGACTTGACTTGATAAGTTGGCCACTGTGAAGAGGGAGGGTTGTGTCATTGAAAGCAACATCCTTCCATTCAGAAGCCCACTTCTCAAACCTGTCTAACTCTAAAAATAAATGTTTGTCTGTGTAGCTGCCTAAATGGAATTACCTACTAATTTGTAAGTGTGGGTGGCCTGCCACAATATCTGTGTTATTGGGTTTTATATGAGAAGGAGCCATGAACCACAAACCACACAAGTAGAAGGCAGGCAAGCAGCAGCCTGTGAAAAGACTGATCTTTGGGTTCTGTTGCTTTTCAAAGTTACAACAGAGAAACAAGCTCTTAATGGAGGATATGTGCTGAGGGCAGCAGCAAGGCAGGGAGGAACTGCCAGATGACTTCAAGCACTAACACTTCAAGTATCATCCACCTGTCTCAGCCTGTCGCTTCACACTGACCCTGAGCTCAGGAGGCCACTTCTACCTCCAAACAAAAACACCCCCATTATGATTCTTCCTGGGGACAGAGGTGTCGCCTCCGAGGTGGAACATAGTGACCTTCCAGTTTTTGTTGTCCGTCGGGCTCCTACATGGAATATTTAAATATTTGTCCAACAACCCTCCATTTACTGCTGTTTGTCTTTCAATAAAAGCAGATAATCAGTGCTAAAATGAAATTTGACGATGACGAAGAGTAATACAATTTATCCTGAGTTTTCAGCATTTCCTGAAATTAATGTAACAATGCATCTGACTAAGAGTAATCTGTTTGACAAGAAAGTAAGTGATGTAAATGAATGATAAAAATCACCTGCAAATTTTGGATGATAGCTTTTAAACTGTCCTGGACTACAGTTCAGTACAGTGGTGCACAGAAAGGAGATGTTTGTTAATGGATTACAACTTGAGTTTTATTTTTTGTAGTTTTGTTAATCATACCAGTTGCTATTACTAGTACAGCCACAGTACTTAACTTAACTGATGAGATCTGGAAACATGGCCACATTGTGAAGAGGATGTCTGGCAGTGCAAGACACACCAACAGATAGAGTCAGATAGGTTCTCAACAAAACTCCTTATTGTTTGAGAAAACCAAGAAAAAAGGTAAATTATAACTTGACCTTTCTCTTGTAAACAGGTGTTGCAGTTTACAGATTGACTTACTCACTTGTTTGAAATCTAATATTCTGTACTTACACTAGTTAGGTGAGAACTGAGTTTCTCTATCTCTGGCAGTCATCCATAGGTCCTAGAACCACACTTATATGCATAATGTTTATTTACAATGTATCTGTCGGACTTTTTAGTGATTTCACTGTGTTTCCAGATCTCACTTTCAGCTTGGTGGTGTCAAAACTGATAGCAATGATGGCCAAAACTCTTAAAGTAAGAACCCAGTTTTGAGCAGGAGGAGTGGTCCTTTTAAAGTGCTGAAGATGAAGTCTCACTTTTAATTTTTACACTCAAAACACATTGTTGGTATCCTTGAGGTTTACCAACATGTCAAGTGCACTCATGAAGCATTCACAAAGCCAGTTATTTAAAATATTTTTAAAGGGGACATAATTTTACTAGTTATGGTCAGCACTACTCAGCCTGTGAAAACGTTACGTACTGTACAATGTCTCAGTCACCACTGCTTTGATTTTAACCGTTCATTTTTAACATGTCTCTCACATCTCCCAAACTTTTTGGAATGCTATTCTAAATCAGCCCCCTGTAGCCCTTTAACCATGCGTTTATCTAATCATCATGTTTACATCAGCAAGCTGCTTTCATCTCCCATTTAACTTGCACATTGCTACATTTCTTGTTCTGTTGTGAAATAGTGTGATATTGAGTTATACACATTTGCATTATCCACAATCAACAGTTATGTGCTTGTGAGCTAGAAGAGCACCAAATACAAACCAAAAAAACCCTACTAAAAGTCCTACTCATTAAAACATTGCTCCATACCACTGCCAGTGGCTGAAATCACAGGGTATCATTAACACATGCGAGACCATGACATGAAGCATAGATTATTATTAGATTATTTTACACTATAATCCACGCACAGCACGTATTCCAGGCATTTATTTTGGTGATGTACAGTATTGCAGTTCCCTCAATGATGGTTCATGACACATGTTTGTCCATGCATTCCAAAAAACATTTTTCAAGGTTTCTCTCTGTCCATTCACATCTGCCTGCTCCCTGCCACTATTAATAAGACTGACAGGTGCCACTTATTATCAGGGTAAGGATGTGCCCAGCTGTTTTTACTGGCATTGCGTTTGACTAGGTGTGGCTACAGGCATGAGACAGGCTTTGAAAGAGCATATTGTTATTGCAGGAACTACAGCAGATGTAGTGTGGTAAAATCCCTGTAACTTGCCTGGAGCTGTTTCTCTGGCAGGGCCCATTCATCTGATACTGGTTATCTTCTCTTCCCTGCTCTCGCCTCTCTTCCTTCCCTCGCCTTTGTCTCGCTGTCTCTCTCCCTTAGGCATGCCCAGCTTCATCAAGTCCCCTGACGATCAGACAGGGATTTCGGGAGGAGTGGCGTCGTTCGTATGCCAGGCGGTGGGTGAGCCCAAACCTCGCATCACCTGGATGAAGAAGGGGAAGAAAGTCAGCTCTCAGCGCTTTGAGGTACAACTCCCTGTCTGATGTGGTAGAATGTGCAGAACCTTTCTTTTGCACACCTTCACTCCTCATTAGCTCTCTGCTTTTGTGTGCATCTATGACAGAGAGAGAGACGGAGCAGAATAGGTTATGTGCTGCAATTTTATACTCGCCTTACATGTCTTTTCAGGCCGATGTGTGTTTAGCAGCAGTTAGGCTGAACTGTATGCTGGGGCTGTATTTACTAATTACCACCATGCTCAAATACAGCAACTTTCCTCCATTGAGTGCCTGTTTGAAGACCACTTAATGCAAATCAGGTTAGTTGCAATAATTCTAATGAGAATACCTGAGGCTCAGCATCACGGTTAGTACAGAGTTCAGTGTCTGCAGGTTAAATAGTGGCACTGACAGGTTAGAGAGCAGAACTGTGATAACCTCCCATAGCTGAGCCAGAGGCCAGCACATGATAGGCTGTCAGGTTTATTCAGTGTGTGCATGCGTGTGTAAGAGCAGGTTTATGGAGGGGACCATGGCAACTCTTACCTCAGACCTCCAAGGTTCTATTTTAAAAATATATTGTTGTAATATATATTGTAGTGTTTAGGCCTCTATATTTTCAAAGTGCTGTGTGCTGTGGAAAGGTCCTTTGGCCAATGTGCAAAGCAGACAGTGGCTTACAATGAAGTTTAAAAGGGCTGCATCTAAAAATAGTTGTTATTATTGATTAACATGTTAATTACTTTTTGAATGAACCAGTTGATTGTACAGTCTGTAGTGTATTATAGTCGAAAATGTCAATCACAAGTTCCTAGAGCCCAAGGTGACATCCACATGTTCCTCCATGAGTGCAACATCGTCAGTCTATCCTAGGTGGGGGACAGGGACGGCTTTGTATGCCTCGGCCATGTTGGTGTAAACATGGTTCAAGGTCTTGTCTCCTCTAGTGGGGCAGGTGACATGTTGGTAGAATTTGGAAAATACATTCTTCAGGTTGGAGCGGTGTAAGTCACCTGCAACAGTAAAGGCTCCCTCTGGATGTGTGGTCTCTCATTAGTAATGACAGCATGTCGTGGACCAAGCAGTCAAGCACAAAAACACAGGTTTAAAGTTCCAAAAAAAGATGGATTTATTTTCCAAAAAACAAAGTAGCTTTTACAAAACAAATGAAATTAAAGTTATAGGGCTCTTAAAAGAGGTCAACAAAATATAACTCTACTGTAAATAAGGCTAACAAAAGTAGACACCAACTCAATTGACAGACCTCCCAAAATGAGACACTGGGGCAACATATATAGTGGCTGATCAGACCACATTTAACACACAGGGGGAAAACTATATACACAATAACTAGAACTGCCACAATGAAACTCTGATCCCCCCCATGATGCCAGAGCTCTTGGTCCGGTCCGTGGGAGGGACATCAGCATAAAACCATGCTCTGCCCTCAGCCCCATCTTTTGTCTGTACCAGCAGGAAATGCCACACAGCAGCCAGGTAACTCAAAGACAGGAGAAATGAATTAATACAAACAAATAGCAAAATGACAAACAATCTAAACTAAATATGCGTGCTCCATCCAGAAAATGGTGTGTTGTCAAAGTGCTAATAGACCAATTTTAGACAAAACAAACAATGTGTCGTGTATGTAATTTAAGTGACTGCAACTCAAAGTAACCGAACATGTGGTAATGGAGTCTGAGAGTGTGTAAATGGTACAACCTTTTGTGTGGCTGTGGGCACGGCCATCACACAGCATATAGTTCTTTCATAGCAAGTTTAGCAAATGCATCCAATTCAAAATCTTTAATTTTCACAAAGGATAAAAAATGTTCTCTGCAAAGCTTTTGATGATCAGCTGATATAAAAAACAAATTTGATGTTACTTCTACTACCTATTTTCTATATACTTGTTAAAGTTACAAATCATGTATTAAATTGTTCCCTGGCACGCCTCTCATGGAACAAGTTCTGGATCTACATATCAATCAATTGGTATATCAGCCTCCGTCTGATCTCAAATACACCACTGACTTCCTCATTAAAATTCCTTATATTCAAGATCTTCAGGACAGATCATTTTATGCACCATGAACATTATAAGCCTCTACACAAATGTTCCGCACAAACAGGGCTTAGAAGCACTTTCTTGAAGAAAGTGAAAGAATTATTTCAAAGATTTGCCATCTTTGCCATTAAGCACAGCAGGAACCTAAGGGAGAGCTTGCTGATGACTGACTGTTATGGACCTCAACTTTTTCTGTCTTTTGGTGTCTATGGTAAAGAGGGTCTTCTCTCTCAGGGAACTAAGCTTGATGTATTGATCTTGTGATAGTGTGGTCACTTTTGGTCTACCTGATTGTGTTTTGGATACAGCTGATTCAGTTCATTATAAACCTTTAGCCGAGCCATGATTAGATGCTGAGAAAGCCCCTGTTTGCTTAGAATAACAATTTGACTTCTGACACTTTGACTTGATGCTCTCTTTCCCACTATCACAATGCTACTGAGTAAGCATAATCTGCTGGAAACCTCAGACATAGCCATATGTAAAACAGATGGAACGCTGGCTGCATGTTGAGTTACTTGAATGAGCATCTGATGAGAAATCTGACCTTTTTTTTAACAAAGCATTCAAGTTGTTCGATGCCACAAGTTCACCTAAATTTGATTGCTAACTAACAGGAAAGCTGCTGTTGAGTCTTGTTTCTTTAAAAATCACAATGTTGCATAATCCTTTTGAGCGATTTGTTTGTCAGAGATTATACATTGCCAAGGAAAATGCTGTGTATAGATAGTTGATGAGGAATTAGCTCCAGCTTAGGCTTTAGCTCTCCTCTCTTTCCCCACCTTTGTTTATGATCTCGACCTGCCAGCACTTTTAGCCAGGGGAACAAGGCTGGTAATCACAGGTGTCTTGATGATCTCTGAAGTGAGTCAGAGATTGCTGAAAAAATAGTCCCAGGTGTGAAATCCAATTGGCTGTGTGATATATATGCTAGAATGTTCTGAGTGAACAGACTTGAAACAAAGATGGATAACTACTAATTTGCAAAATTGGCAAAGATGCTGAGCCTCGCACTGTGCACATGCTGCCATTTGGTCTGGTAGCTTCTCAACTGTCTCTACTCTCAAATTCAAGGTTTGAACTCCCAATATCATGAGTCTGAATTTGGCTGATCATGTGAATAGTATTTTAAAAACTGTAATTCCCTCTAACCCTTGGTGGTCCATCATCCGACATGTAAGATGTGATTCTGCTCCTCCGATTACATAGTTGAAAGATCAGACCTCCAATGTGTGAAGTACAATGTGAGGCTCATTACTGAATTGACTAAGAAGGTTGCTGGTCAACAGATAACTAAAAGTTTTGAATATTTTTGTATGCAACTGCCTGACGTAGTTTGACAGAAAGATAAAGTTTTAAACTTTTCAATGGGATGGACTATTACTACAATTTCTATATAATACATATGTATTGGTCCAGACCTTTTCAGAGTCTCCTGCTGAGTCTCTTCTACAAATAAATTTGAATGTGCAGGATCTGTGGTAAGCTGACCAGAATGTGGACATTTTATGCATGCAGCTCTATTAACTTACACTGCAACTGCTTAATTAATGGGACAGTATGAGCCTTCCTGCAGGACTCTTGAGCAGCAGGAAGGCTCATTAGCGACCAGCCAAACCAAATGACTTCACGTGAAGTGACTCACCATGAGTCCTGTGTGGATGGAGACACTTGGTTCATGTCGTCGTGAGTAATAGGAATTATCTTCCACCTGTCTGCTCAGTATTACTCAAACTGATGGCTACCCTGTGTGCGGGGTGGGTGTACCTCCTCGCTATGTAGGGAGACAATCCAGCTCTCCACCTCTCCTTTAGTTACCCTTGTATTAAATTTTATTACACTATAAGTATTACAAGTCATGTATGTGTCATATCAGTGCAATGTTCCTCATATGTCTATGCATGAATTAGTCTCATTCGGTGTTGAAGGAATGTTACTGAGTGGATATCTCTTTGCAGAAGGAGACTTAGGATAAATTAGGGTCAGGCTAAATCTTCAGAACTCATGTCCACCTGATATCAACATGTGATCTGCATCTCTATAATGACATGGGTCATGGGCCTCCTTTTTGGTGACTTGACTCTCATGTTGCACTTTGCAGGGGTCACGAGAACACCTCCCGATGTCCTCTGGCTGATGCATTCTGATTGCAATGTGTTCAGTGCATATTTACACCTGCATTAACATGAGTTTTTCCTTGTTTGTGTCAGATGTTAACATCAGGTGAATTTTTGGCTATTTTCAAACTGCAGGCACATGTGACACAAACCCAATTTTTTTGCTCATATGAGACTCAGACCATTTTTTTTCACGACAGTGTGAACAACATATCATGTGGAATCCCATCTTTTCAATTCTGATTTGGAACAGTTCCCTTTGTGGTCCTAAGTCACATACAGCTCTAATTTTTTGCAGTGTGACCTCAGTCTGAACGGTCATATTGCAATTCATGTGACGTTTACATCACTCACTTGCCTGAACTAAGTATCTTGCCATGAAACTCTTGCGAAGATGTGCTGACAGACACATAGTTAAACATAACCCTTGACATCCCGATTTTGCATGAAATCTGTTTCTGTAAAGCCATTCACATCATAGTCCCACCACTCCTATCTCCTACAATGCATATGAATGTAAGCTAAGAAGCTTGAGGATAGACTTTTTAAAAAATTTGAACTTGACTAGTTGAACTTCCCTGTTGAGTGCAGTGTAGACTCAACTAAACTTGTCTTTTGTACAGTACTGGGGCACCAACAGGGCTTATGCCTGCTCCTAAATTAAATTAAGGACATAACTTGGCATTTTAAGTCAGACTTAATAGTTATGCCAGTTGGATCATCTAGACTTAAGCCTTTGTCTCTCTAAGACCAGACGCAAAACTTACACTTTGTCAGGAGCAGGTGTAAAGTCAAAATAAAAACTTTAAACAACAGAACTGAAAGAACTGGCAGTTAGGACCAGGCTTAGTAAATACCATTTGGTATTTTTATCTATTTCCGAGCTCCTTCACAATGGCTATATAAGCAGCTCATGCAATTCTTAGTAACATGTTTGTCCTTAGGGCTAAGTGTTCCTCAAGCTGATGGTTTCCCTGTGTGGGGGGTGGGTTCACCTCCTGCTATGGCAGGAAGAGAGCGCAGCTCTGCACCTCCTTCATTAGAGCAAGAATGTGATTGCCAGTCGGCTTGTTGGGTCACACACACTACTGTGGAGCGGAAGTGTAAGGCCCAGTGCCCTGACCTCTCAGTCTTTACCCACCCAACATTCCTAAAGACCTCACATACCTGTCATCCAGTCAAGCTGATAATTGTTTCCAATCTCCTTCAGCTGCTCTGGGGGTCAGGACTCATGTCACTCCAAGCAACATGATCAAACTCTATGAGAACTCGTCCTTCTGCTTTCACCATCTCAGTTTCTCGAAATTTGAAGAATGATTTGTGTTAATTACCACTTGGGTCATTTTCATGGTTTTGGCCATCATTCCTGTCCATGCATTGTACTCACCATAATTGCTGAGATCTAGGAATACAGCGACATTGCTTTTGAGAGGTCAGACATGGCAAAAAACCCCAAACACAAGCAGTCAGATGATCAGACAGATTGTATCTGGTCCCTTGTAAACATCCATCTCAGTTTACAGACCGACCTCCTGTTTCAGTTTTGGGCTACTGTACTTACAGGACTTAAAAAAAAATGTATTTCTTATTTCCAGTTTTATATTTATTTTATTTATTTTTTTAAACTTTTATACCTCCTTCCCTCTCCACTCCTTGATGGCACATTGAGTGAGCACACCAAAGTACAACACTCAAACAAGATGAGAAAAAAAAAAAAACACCTTCAAAATTCTTACCCAATCTGGGTTGTGTAGTTAATTTAACTTTCTCCACAGTATCTTAGACAAGGCGCCAGTTGTGTTCTCCCAGCACCATTATCTCTGAGCTACAGAGAGTTCCAGAGATATGATTTCCAATAATGATTGTATCCACTGAGTAAGCTAAGCACTTATTTACTATAGCACACTCACAGATTTATGAGTGGCATTTCAGTTGTACTAGCTTTCTAACTCCTCCCTTCCTCCTCCAACCTAACCTGGCTAAGATAATCTGGATAAACTGTTAGTTTGTCTGTCTGACTGCTTGGGTTACCTGGCCTGTTAAACCAGATCTCAATAGGCTTGGGCAATCACCTGTGTTTTCGGATCATCCTCTTGTCTTTGGTTTGAATACCCATGTAGCTGTGTGGTGTTGTACATGTATACAAGCAAATGACAAGTGGAAGCAAGAGCAATGGAGACTGATGACAATTTAGCCTACGGGGGGGGGATGCAATATTGCAATCCACAGGTGTGACGATAATGATAACAGTATTAAACAGAGACACGTGTGCAGTCAGAGGCTTGTAAACACGGGTCCAGACTCTGCAGATCCAGTGACACACGAACCTGCAGAGAGTGACAGGAGAGAGGAGCACAAAACTACGAGAGGGAAGAAGTTGCATTAGCAAGATGCATTGATTTATGTATGGGTTATGAATGGATACAGCTGGAGGAGGGAGAGAAGGAGAGTTAAGCTCAGTGCATCATGGGAAGTACCCCGGCAGTCTAGGCCTATAGCAGCATAACTAAGGGATGGCTCAGGGCTCACCTGGACCAACCCTAACTATAAGCTTTGTCAAAGAGGAAGGTTTTAAGCCTACTCTTAAATGTGGAAAGGGTGCCTGCCTCCTGAACTCAGACTGGGATCTGATTCCATAGGAGAGGAGCTTGATAGCTGAAGGCTCTGGCTCCAAATCTACTTTTGGAGACTCTAGGAACCAAAAGAAACCCAGCATTCTGAGAGTGTAGTACTATATTGGGAAGATAGGGTACAATGAGATCTTGAAGATATGATGGTGCTTGACCGTTAAGAGCTTTATAGGTTAGTAGAAAGATTTTAAATTCAGTTCGAATAACCTGATGCAGAGGCTAATTTAATGGAAAATCTTGTCAAAATGTCAAAAACACATTTAACTAGTATGTCTTGCAGCTTTGTATAAATCTTAGTTGTATGATAACAACACAACATAATTAACAGCTCAGTGTTAGTTAATTTACAATATTTTCCAGTCAGAATTTGAGCGCATTCAGAACATTAACTTTCCTCAATGTGCACAGAACGAAGCTTTTTTCAATAAGAAGAATGTAATGTACTGTAGATCACATGTATGTATTGATTTTTATTCAAACTAATTTTACAAAACCAATATGCCATAAATTACACCCACATAAGGTTAGACAAACAAACCAGCTAGACATGTGAATAAACAAACACAAACCCCTGCTGAGAATTAAGCAGTAACACTTCCTTTAGTTCTCTTACATTATGCCATTGTCATATTCATGACACAGTTATAATGGTCTCATTAAAGTTAATGTCAAAACCAACCACATATGACGGTTTAATGTAAAGTTAACACATAAAGCTAAATAGTTTCCTTAATGTCACAGAAACTGACTCATAAAATGCACAGACTGAATCTCAATCTGAACTAAATTGAAAAGTTCCCCACCCTTGCTCTTGCATGTCTACACATGGTGCCAGAGGAGAAAGCAGACATTGCTGCCAGAAGATCTGCTGACTCTTGTCTGTCGCTGAGCTCTTTCCATGCCTTTATCAGTTTTAACTTCTTTTTCATTGCGTGAGTAAATGGATGTGTGGCATGAGAGCAAGTGAAAGTGGCAATTGCATGAGTCTCACAGTCAGTACGTTAGAATTAGCGGCACATTGGCTCACATTTTATAAGTCATAAATATTCTGCAGGCGAGAAATTCTTCAGATTTGGCACAAACATCCACTTGGACTCAAGAATGAACTGATTAGATTTTTGTGGTCAAAGGTCAAGGTCGATGTGACCTCATGTCCATCCCATTCTTTCTTTCTTTCCTTCTTTTATACTTTATTTATCCCCTTGAGGAAATTCCTTAAATGTAATGTTGCATTGGCAGGGAATGTAACATTACGTTACATTCTTCTGAATGTAATATTTCAGGAATGCCTGAGGAAATTTCATTACATATGGCACAAATGTGTCCTTGAACTCAAGGGATCAAAATTTATTGGTCAAAAGTCAAATGCCAAGGTCACTATGGCCTCACCATAACTCTAGAATTCATATGCTAATTATGCTGAAATTTAACACAACTGTCAAATCAGATAAAATGATGATGTGATGAAATTTTGTAAATGTCATCATAATCTTGTGCAAAAACACTTTCCAGGCCGTTAGTCAACGCCATAACTCAAGAACAGAGGGGGAGGTTGTGACCATATTTCACACTTGGTCGGATACTGAATTTGTGATTGTATAGATCTTCTGTTCTGCCCGGTTGAAGATGTGTGTGTAGCATCCATATTTTAGATATTGTAGTGTCTTTGCAACAACATCCATTTTTGATGCATTGTAGTCCACCACAAGCTTACGGGTTTTGCTGATATTGGGCTTCAGGTGATTGTCATTGCCTCATGTGATGAAGCTTCAGTCCTGTGTACTCCTCTGTAATTCACTGGAATCATCCATGTCACTATAGTGATAACTTTCATTTGGCCGAAAAATACACTCATTACGTTTTATTAAATTCCCCTCAAAGTCTTAATTACATTTATTATATGATTATATTATCTATCTATCTATCGAAATATAGTTTTTACATATATTCATGTGAAGAACTTCCTTGAAATGTATATATGGGTCTGTACCAGGAGCAAAACAGACATGAATTTGAATGGAAATGTCACAGATGATTACTTTAATTCTCCTCTGTTGTCGTCTGGCCAGGTGATTGAGTTTGATGATGGCTCGGGCTCTGTGCTGCGTATCCAGCCTTTGCGGACCCACCGTGACGAAGCCATCTATGAATGCACGGCTACCAACAGTGTAGGAGAGATCAACACCAGCGCCAAGCTCACTGTCTTAGAGGGTAAGACTGCCTCTTCCTCCCTGTCTCTAATCCTCCACACATGCCACATGTCCTGTTTTATTTTTACTCATACCCTCTCCCAGTCTGTCCTCACCCCTCTGACTGTCTGACAACTGATGGGGTTTTCATGTTTATGTGACCCTGTGTTGCCCTTGTATTCAAGCTGGTCCTCATGTGTAGAGACAACACATTAAGCACTCTTCTTGCCTCACTCCCACATGTCTGTGTTCAGTGTTAACCATTTAGCTCAGCTCATTTCAGTTACAGTGGAACTGTGTTGCACTGAGTCATGGTACCTTCAACTCCCCTGATATGTTAACTAGTGCTGGGGAGTTCTGGTGAGATCTATCTATCTCTATCTATCTATCTGTCTATCTATCTATCTATCTATCTATCTATCTATCTATGGCAGCTTAGTTTGAAGCACTAATGTTAACTTAATAAATGTCTTCGCTCATCATGTTGCTTCACTTCCGTTGCTCAAGGCATTCAAAGTGCACAGACTGGAGAAATGAAAGCCTGTGCATGTATCTTTGTCAGTCGGGTAAAGAAACCACAGTCTACTGTGGCAAAGTTTTATGCTTTGCTGCTGTCTTATTAGTGTTTTATGATCTGGTCTATGCCAACATTGGCAGAACAACATTGTTTGTTACTGCCTAATATAATAATGATGATATACTGATAAGATCTCACAGCTATGGTTAAGGTTTGGCTAAATTTAGGCACAATTAAAACAAATGTTTATTTATCATGTGCCGATTGTTCCTGCTTTTTCTTTATGTAATAAGTACATATTTCATTCACAGTGTCCACACAGTAATGGTACAGTTCAGAGCTCCTGAAGAACAGCTGCCCCACACCAAACTCCTTTAAAGTTTTAGTGCTTCAGTTCATCTTCTGTCATGTGACAACATCAGATTTCCACACAGTTGGAATAATGACAAGTGGGCATCTAACATCAGCTATGAAACACCCATGGAGCTCCTCCTACGGGGCTGCTGATAACACAGTCAACCCAAGAGCCAGTCACACTGGACGGCAGTAGAATAGCCAACTTTGAGCTGAGAGCGCCAGGGCAGCAAACATGCTGTACTACCAAACAACGAAAAAAGAAATTGACTGACAAAATAACTGACTCGATGGATGATTTGAGTCAGCAAGGTTTCTTACACTGAGTATTCACCAAGTACAAATTTTGCTTTAGTTTATATAATTGTTGATGCATGGTCTTCTATTTGTCTGTTTATTGATTTATTTGTTGTGCTTCATGTTATGATTTCAATCACAACTGTTAATTTAATAATTTGCCTGAGATGGTAACTCTACCAAAGACACATTGCTGCTACAGTAACTACACTACAGCAGATCGCTCTGAACTAAGCTGCCTGTTTGATGGAACAAAATGTGTATGTGGTTTGGCTGTTAGAGATGTCGGAGCCCAGTATCTGTGTGATGAGGGTGTTTTTGAGCAGGAATGCGTTGAAAGTCATTTTGGCTGGGAACCTCCTGTAGGTGTGTCTCGAGACAGCTCTGTTCTTTGCCAGCAGCGAGATGGAGCCCAAACGCATTTATTTAATCGGCACTCTAATTGATAGACAAACAACCAGACACAAAAAAGGCCTTTTTTTGGCAACCTTTCCGAAATCACTCAGGAACCCATTATACTTATTCTGCCATGTAGATATTGTCAGCAGTAAATACAGCCTGAGGCTCCAGAGACTGTTGCACCATACAAACAGAAAACACCCAGGCTCTTGTTAAAGGAGAGAAGTTGATGGCTGTTAACAGACAATTATATATATAACTGATTAAATAATTACCAAATTATTAGTTTGATCTCTAAAGACATGAATTCTTTTTGATTAAATTTATCTCCATCTCTTCTCTAAAGGAATACCCAGGACAACAACTTGGTCTAAATGAAAATATTTATTGATCTAATCTACTAACACAGGATAAGTGAAACGACTGATAACCACAAGACAATCGTCAGAAGATCTTTCACTGTGACATGTAGTTGCCTGGACAATGGTTCTACCAATGTCTCTCGCAGCTGTTTTGCAAAGGTGAATCTGCCAGCAGACACGCAGCTAAATGGAGTTTGTGTAGGCAATAATGTGGGCATCCTGTCTGCATGCTCTCTTGTGGTTGTTGTCAAGATGACTCCAGAAGTCTTCAAAATGAATCTGCTGTACTAAAGAAAAAAGTTTATAACTACTTACTAAGGCACTTTGGTTCTTTTGGTTCCATTTAAATTATGCACAGACAGAAAGAAAAACTACTCTGGAACATGTGGCAAAAGCTAAAGGTGGGGAAAAGTGAAAGAGGAGAGCAAAAAGACCAAAAGAGAGTAAAAGAAGAGAGTGAGCAGGAATGTCAGCTGTTTGCTCTTGGGTGAATAGGAGATGTGGCGGTGGCGGTTTCCACCAGTCAGGGATCTGGAGGAGGACAGCATAATTCCTTTATGAAACTTTGAATTATTTGACCTAAAGTTCACATGCAAAATTCACATATCCGTCATTCACCGTGACCCATTAAAACACTGAAAATAAAGCCATATATGAAACTAACACTTTTAGATAAAGAAGAGAAGTAGTGCAGACGTGTTTTTACATACATTTTCATTTCTAATAAATTCAATTAAATAATACAAATGATTACATAACCAGGAAGGAATAAATGTGTTCTGACCCTACAGAGAGGGGCCTGGAATGAGATAAGGATTCACACCCTGGTTGTATTCACAGCTCTTCTGATGTTACCTCCTGGGGAGGGCAAACAGTCAATATCAGACAAAGATGAGGTGTGATTGCTCTTGTATTCTAGAATGAAACTAATTTTCAATCTGTGGACATTTTGGTTGTCATTTGCTTTGTGTCCATTTGGGCACTGCTAATCTTACGTCTCATGTCGTTGATCCACTGCACTGCATATATATACAGTACAGGTCAAAAGTGTGGACACACCTTCTCAGTGGTTTTTCTTTATTTTATTATTTTCTACAATGTTGAAGCCATCAAAACTATGAAGGAACACATATGGAATTATGTAGTAAACAAAAAAGTGTTAAACAAACCACAATATGTTTTAAATTTTAGATTCTTCAAAGTAGCCACCTTTTGCTTTGATGACAGCTTTTGCACAATCTTGGCATTCTCTCATCAGCTTCATGATGTTGTCACCTGAAATGGTTTTCAATTAACAGGTGTGCCTTGCCAAGAGTTCATTTGTGGAATTTCTTGCCTTCTTAATGTGTTTGAGACCATCAGTTGTGTTTGCAGAGGTAAGGTTGGTACACAGTTAATATATACAGTGAATAACCCTATTCCACTACGGTTCTAAACCATATTATGGCAAGAATTCAATATTAATGTACATTGTAGAAAATAATAGAAATAAAGAAAGACCATTGATATTTATGTCTATGTAATCTGCTGATATTAATATTGATTTTGATATTTATACCATTGTATGAATTAACAAGGGGTGTCAACATCAACATCATCAGTGTGTGTGCCTGTGTAAGGTGTGCAGGATATTATAGGCATTATGTAACAGTGTGGGGATCAGATAATTTCATGCAGCTGAGTCTAATTACCTGCTAGGCTTTTCAAATTTACATATAAGCAACAGTGATTTCTTAAGCCATGTGACTGGCTAGCCAATGTTTCCTTACAGTATACTATATAAATGGCAGATTTGTAAATATCAGTTTTAATGAATTTTGCATCATATTTTTTCATATATATGTTTAAGCTTGTTACATTTTTTTTGCTCATAAACATGGACCCATAGATAATTTTGCATTTCAAATTTGACCATTATTTAATATTTCAAACCATGACTGAAAACTACCACACATCTTCATAACTTCTGCTCTGTGACTGAGTTTTGCAAAATGGATGCCTGTCACATTGCTGTATTCATTCTTATTGTCACTGTAGGAGGCTTCAGAAATAGTTTTCAGTCCTGCTGTGAGGTAGGAGTATTTTTAGTCCTAGGTTCACTTTCAGAATGATTCCTAGGAATGATGCTGAGATGTCTGGCATAGGCCTAGCACAGGATTAGGCTCACTGACCAGTGCATGTAATATTAAATATTAAATTCCATCCACAATGGGCGAAGACCATGGAAACACATTACTGGAGTTGTGCTAACAGTTGCCCCCTGCTTCTAGTCTTTGTGCTCAGGTTAAAGCTGTACTGAAGCCATCTTTTTACTGACTGATTGATTTCAATCCTCTCATCTGACTCTCAGTAAGACAACAAACAAGTGTGTTTCCCCACCTGAAGTCTAGTGTATAAATTACATTTCCCCGTTAAGGTTGTAATGGTGCTGTACCACTGAGTATGAGAAAGTTCTGAATGTCTGTGTTTGTTAGGGAACTGCCAAGAGACTACCAAGAATATCATTAGTCTTTGTTTTAATGAAGAGTTGTTTTGAATGTTTGTATAAAATCTGTTTCAGACCAGCCATGCTAGTATAAATTACATTCTGGGAGAAGATTTGAGATGTCTTAATAAATAATAATAATAATAATAATAATAATAATAATAAGGATAAAATGTTTTGTCAGTAGTTCAGAATTTGTAGTAGGAATAACCTACAACAGATGTGACTATGTGTAAATTGTAGCAGCGTGCTCCACAAGGCCGTATATCCATCTCAATCTTTTGCAAGTGCAGATGGTTTTATCTACCAAAGAGCTGAAGAAGCTGAAAAGCTTTCAGCGTATTTCATAATGAGACCTACTTCAATTCCAGTCACATTTTGTGTCACAATTTTCAAATGGTGACTTTGTCTTTTTCAAAACAAAACTCCTCTGTGATGCGTGAGAGCGAAAGAGAGAACGAAAACACAAAACAGCCAAAGCAATAACAGAGAGTGGGCAGAAATGAGAGATGAGAAAGTGAGGGAGAAAGGAAGAGGATAAAGATGCAGCAGAGTCGACAGCAGGACTCTGGGTAATGAGAGCGCAGCATTAGTCATGAAGTGAACCGACAGAGAGAGCTTAAGGGGATGAAGGGAGGGAGATGGTGAAGACAGTAGGAGCTGAAGCCAGTACAATGCAGACGGAGATGAGAGGTACTTCTCACGCGTGGGAGTTGTATGCCTTTCTGCAGAAAACATCATATACTTTTCTCTTTTGGTTGATTGTGACACTCAAGAGGCACATCACTCCAAACAAGCCTCCTGCACTTGTTATGGCCCCGAGTGGTACTGCTGGTTGCACTGATAGGCACTGAATCAACATCACTGTCTTTTAAAGTGCTACATTTCTTTTACACTGTTTTTCTGTCTTCTGCTGCTCGCTGTGTGTCAGCAATAACCAATCTTTGTGAGGTGATTTGAATTTTTGTTTTGTAGATTTCCCTGTGAGATGTCCTGCCTAAGGGCACTTTGGCAGTGAGGGTGGGTACAAAAGTGCTGGAGCCATGTGTGTTCTGGCTGAATGCATATTTGTGTGAATGATGAGGACAACACTGACTATAAATGGTCATGTACAAAATATTTAACCCTGTGAAGTCACAGCCTTCAATCATACACATATCACATACATATTATTCACATTATATTTATGAATGAGTCATGACTCACGCAGACACATTTTAAAGGTATAATTGTTTACACCACCTGGCAACCCTGTCTCCCAGAAATGATCTTAATATACAATTCACTGTTTTGACAGAAATGAACTTGTGTCCCATTACATTTTTAATTGACAAAATTAGGAAATATTGCCAAGTCAAGTGAAGAACACTATTTTAATAACTGACCAACTGTCAGTTAGGAATTGAGTATCGCACATATACCGTGTAACTGATCCCTGATACATCAATGACTTCCTGAGTGTGAATCAGTGTATGTTAAACACAATTAGTTTGAACAATAGCTTCACTTTGTCCAAACAATCTGTGTTTGTCATATGTTGTCAGCAGCCATTTTGTAGTTATTTGACCAGTACTCCTGCAGTTTGGCCAAATGATACAGACCCTTTGGAGCTTTGTTAGATTTGTCTTCCTACTTTGAAATTGCTAAATTACACACATGCACTCATGTACTTACACCTCTCTGCCATTTATCACTGGTCATGTCTAGTAGGTTTGTATGATGGTTCAGATTGAGCATGGGAGGCTATCCTCTTTGAAAACTTCCCTGTGTGATGTGCAGGGTGAGCCAGGTCTTGTTGTGCTTCTGGAGCAGGCAGAGGTTAAGTATTTTGCTCAAAGGATAATTTGCCAAATATTGTCTCATGGGGGATTTAACCCAGGATGACTTCAACCAGGAGTCCAGCCCTGGTCCTGATACGGCTAATTAGTTTCCTTATAGCCCTGTTCCTGCACTCTCCATCTCCTGCGTGGAAGCCATCCATCCCTTTGGCCATTTCAGCACCAAAAAGCCTTCAGACGCCAGAGAGCTCCCTGACGTTTCGAACACAGAGGGAGAGAGGGAGAGGGAGAAACAGTGCAGGACGCTGTCTGAAAGGACTGAGCTGAATTAGCAGTGATAAATGACACATTATGAAAGATGAATGATAGGTGCACTGCTGCCACACGCCCAGCAAGTTTATGAAGCTGAGCCTTTGACCTCCAGGGACTGTAGCACCATGACTGAAGCCGGGAAAAATGAGGCAGCATCAGTGGGGAAGTTACTTTAAAAATGCCATAAACCTCTAAGTTACAGATGTAATTACTGATATTTAAATTACTTTCCCTTGAACAGCCACAGAATAAGTAAGAATAAGGATAATAAGGGTGAGTTATTCACACTTGTAGAGTGAAATTAAGGCATCCATTATAATTCAGGGTAATTCAGGGAATCCATAATAATAATAAAAGTTTTGGAACTCACCAACCATTCCCCACAATATTTGTAAGAGAGCCTTTGCCATCATGGATAAAATAATAACTATTAAAGTCACTGACTGTTGTCATTATTTAGCTTTTGATAACATCGCTGGATATTATTTGATATCCAGTGATGTTATCAACATCTGATGTTTCATAGTCATGTTGGCTTAAAAGCCAAGGATCAGAATTCATTCTTGAGCAGTTTCCAGGGTCAAGCCAGCAGTAGGAGGCTGGTCAGCAGCTCCTTATCTTATTGTAGGGATGAGAGGTCATTAATTATCCAGTTCATTTGGATAAACAAATATGACAAAGATTCCAAACTTCCAAATGTTCACGTGCCTTTTGCAGCTGTTTAATGCAATGCAGAACCAATGTTTTTTCAGTGTTACATGCACGTTGCACGTTGACGCCTTAGTGGACTCTAAAGTAACACAAGCAGCAGACAACTGGTCAAGCTGTAAAGGGATTTATACTTCTGTGGCCAGGAACCAAATATATGAACATTAGGCAAATGACAGTGCTTGGCATAATCAGTGCATGAAAACACAATGTGAAACAGCAGCACGATGTATTGATGTTTGTACTGCAGTAAACTAAAAATTTGGTTTTCCTAATTGGTATTATTAAATATCTTGATGCTGGATTTTTGCCAGTGGTTGTCCATCTCTTGGATGATGGATATTCTGTCATGCTTTTTGTGAAAATCATTTGTACTTCACAGTCAGCTGGTCAGCCCTCAATTTATGATAATTTGCAATATGTAACATTTTGGTTTGATTCTACACATGTAGATGTTATTCATAATTAGATGTCATAGATTTTATTTCGTTTCTGACTTTCTGAGTCTTCAAAAACCCACGTCAGAGGATCCATAATCTTGAGCATCCAGGATGGTCACAACATGAGGCAGTCATTCAATTAATTCAAATGATGCTTTCTGTGTCCACAGAGTCATGGGGTTCCAAATGACATAAATTACATCATGTCGCCATGTTTACAAAGGTCTACATGGACCCTACGAATTAAGCCCAAACTTCATGACTTCATGACACACGGCCCAAAAAACAAAGTTTGGATTGGTAAATTACAAGTCAGACGTCTGGACCCTTGGGCTCCATCAGACTCAACAATTTCAAAAAATAACAATTTCAAACATGCAGATCAGTACTCATGAAGCACTCAGCCTGGGAAAACGGTTGTGTGTCTTCTGTGGCTTTGGGGCCTGTTCCAGAAAGTATCTTTAACAGACTCTGACTCTAACCCTGAAGTCTGTGTTGACTAACCCTGAGAGGGAGTATGTCCACCCTGAGTTAAGCATGTGCATAATGGTTAAAAAACAACCAATAAACAATGGAGCTCCAATACTACGACTCACCATGGCAACAGGTAAATAGAGGAGAGGTTTCATTCAGAGGAGATAGAAATATTAATGCCCATGTGTTGGCTTGGAGAAATAGAGTCAGTAGGTTGAAGCAGTAACATTTTATTCAATGTAGTCCTCTCATTCATCATTATCCGACATGGATTTCCATAATGGAAGATAAAGTGCTGTAGTGCTATCATATGTTACATTACATTTGTGAGTATGTGACCTGACAGGGGCAAAATGCAGGTTACAAGTGAAGATGAAAATAGAGATCGAACAGATAAGATATAGTTTACCAATAGACCTTTGATTGCAACCAGCATCTAGATTAAAACTGAGTGTAAAATTGTAGACGTCTATTTTAGATTTAAAAATCGTGCTCAACAGCATTTAATCACCATATTTCAACATGTAGTAAATTTAAACAGAGTTTAATAATTTCAAACAAGTCTGCACCACAATAATACTCAGAAATATTCACAGAATCTCTGATGTCAGTGATTTCGTAGTGTAGGTTGTCAGGCACATCAGCTGATTCCACACATTAAACGCTGTAGCAAATATGTTCAGTACCTTTTGTTTACTTTTCATGTCCTGAAACCTCTTGCCAAATGCCTAAAGGAGTTCTGCACTTGCTTAAACAGATCCTAACATTTGGCAGTGCCATATATGGCTTGCAAAGACAGGCAGAGTTGTTACATGTCATGTCTGTTGGTTCATTGAAGGTGAGTGAGAAAAACTGGAATTTTTTGCAGTGTCCTTCAGTGTTTTTTAAAATATATTGTGTAATATCAGTAATCCACTCTGCGATGGTTCTTCAGGACAAACTGACACTTTGTGACAGTTTTAGTGCTAGCAGCTCCACAGGGTCAACAAGACACTCCTTCACAAATTCTCCATCTGAATGAGGCTGTTGGACACCCAAACTCCACTGAAGAGCATTATCCAAGCACATTTGTCCTTGCAACTCGAGTTTAGCATGCTTTGAGCTGTAATGAAACATTCAAGATTGGCCTTTTTCATCACTGCGGGCGTGCCCCCACAAACTAACTACACTAGCTTGTCTTTTACGTCATTAAATCACGTAATCTTTGTCCATTCTCTTTGAAAGTGCAACATTCCACGTCTATGTTTCTTTTCTGCACAGTTGCCATGATCAATGTCATACATAACACATAACCACTTGCATTGGAAACTGTGCTTTGGAGTTAAGTCAGATGTGGTCATGCATCAGGTAGGGAGGGTCTGATGAAAAGACATTATTCAGTTGCTTTAAGGGAACCTGAAACTCCACTAATATTTAAAACATATAAAAGTTAGTTCAAAAAGGACAGAGGTGCTGTTGCAGTTTCCATTTTTGCTCTTGATTTTACTTGGAAACCATTCCTAGGAGTAAGTAGAGGTGTTCAGAAATTCATTACCTGGTAAGCATTTAAGGAGCGTAGGGCCTTGACATCATCAGCTGACACAGCTTGCAAAATGGGAATTTTAATATTCAGCATTTTTGGAACTTGGCCCATATTAGGGACTAAATGTCAGGATATGATGGCCTCTGTCTGTGTCTTTGCATAAGTCCCCTAACTTCATGAAGGTGTGATACATCATTTTTGGAATACCTTTTACATCGCTGGAACCCTAAACTCAAACTCTGCCTCAAACTAAGCCTAAAATAATATTTGAGTGTTGTCCTGAACAGGTACAAACTACATGCTGAAATGTCATTGAAATATTGTTAGACAATTGTTGTATAGAAGTGATGCACAGGTAACAGGGTTGTCTTTCATGGAGCTACAGCCTGACTGAGAAGTTTAACAAGGCGATGCACAGCACCTGTGTGGTCGAGCTGACGACGATGAAAGCTCAAACAGTGGCTGTGTGAGTGATCCAGAGGGCTTCAGCATGACTGTCTCTGCTCTCTGCAGATATCCTGCATTGTCCTTGTCTGAGGAAACATTCTGCAGCTGTATCATGACTGCGCATACACACGGAACTCATACGCTGCCTTCTGGCATTCAGGAGGAGGAGGCTGACAGAAATTGTCTTCCAAAATGGTCGTAAAAAAATTGCAAGCTTAGTCTGATATTCCCATTGATTGTTTCTTTGTCTAAATTTGCAGTCAACATTAGACTGCTAAATTTCTTGAGCAGTGGAGCTTATCAGTCATGCATATAAGCTTTTTTGCTAACAGAAAAGTTAACCATTAATTGAGAATGAATCATTAATCCAGTATTGTGAGCCAACTGGCATGCCTGTTACAACTTCAAACACTGAAACAGAGTTAAAATGGTATAAAATAAGAGCAGGAAATCTCTGGGTTGGAATTACTCTGCAGTGGAGCCAAACAATCTCAAAGTTCATTTCTCAGGCTGTGTGAAGGTGGCACTTACTGTTACAGCATTACAATGACAGTACAGAGCTGTGGAAGTGACCTGTAGCCCTGCAGTGCTGGGAGACAGAAGCAGGCCAGTAAGGTTAGGCCGTCTGACCTGACCCCGGCTCAGGAGCCCATGGAGTGTTTGGGTCATTTGTTGGCTTTACACACCTGTTTCTGGAGGAGGATGTGACCTAATGGCTATTACTTCCACTTTCACTGCGAGTCAGACATTCCTGTGCACGCTTTCACACACTACGACCTTTTGTCACTGAGCTTGAGCTGAGGCAAATGTTTCCATGAGGTTGCTCTCTGTGAGAGACTGAAAAACTAAGTAACTAGAGACAGAACACACTGACTGTAAATGTGCCAGTCAAATGTCTAATCTTCATCTGTAGTCCCAGGAAAGGTCATACCTTGTCAGAATATAAAGCAGTTCTTTAACTATCATATAAGCATTTCGGGCTATAATAAAAATGTCATATTGGTATCAGTAAAAGCAACATATTGAAACATTACACTATCAGGTAGTTGAAATATATTGTTTGTTTCTGTAAACATGCAGCGGAGCAAGCAAAACATTTTTCATTATGATTTTGATAAACATTTTGTCATTATACATTTTGGGGGCAACAGTCAATCAGACACCACCTTTATTAATTGACTCTTGATAATAATCAACAAGTTAGATCATATCTTCTGCAGACTCGTTTTCCACTTCTGCAGAATTTTTCTTATTAGTTGTAGTCCTAAATGTTAAATGATGCAGTTTTGTGACTTAAAAAAAAGCTATTTTGAAATAAGTTACAGTAATGTTTAAAAACTGCAAGTTGGTTTACTCTGTAAGGAATTCACTGATTTTTTTTTAACATATAAACACAATTTAAGCAAACATTCAGAAGGATCCCTTACATTTGTCAAAGAATTGCGATGAAGATATGTACTCAGTGGGACAGTAAAAATATATTTGTCAGTCCTCTCTGCTGGCCTGAGAAGGCAGTTTCACAGGACAGAAACTCTCCCTGGCCCGAATGTATTTTCACCTCACAACAACTAACTTACTATTCCTCAGTCATTAGCAACGTTTCTCCCACTAAGTCATTTTAAATGAATGACAAAATAGGTCATTTGTCATTGCCTTCCAACATTGTTACAAATCAGCATTACAAAAGAGATTTATATTAGTGTTCTCTCACCTCTATAGTGTAAATCTGTTTAAGTTTAGGCAGTAAAAAGTGATTGATTAAGGTTAGGAAAAGATGGTGGCCATAGTAATAAGAACCCAACATTGACTGTTGTTAGGAGATATCGTTTGGTGCTAACAGTGGTCTCCATTGAACACTTTGAACAGACCCCCTGCAATGAGAATCAAGTTTTTAACCTTGTTACCATGTCCATGAGATGCTTATTTATATGCTACGATGCAGAAAAAACTGCTTGAAACTGCAGTGTACCCATGACAGTGTCAAAAACAAAGATCCAAAGATCCGGGGATTCATACATCATTTACCAAAGAAACCAATGCCGTCAATTTATGTGGTAGGGCTTTTCATATGATAACATATTCAAGCTGAAGGCACACATTATTTAATTATTATAAAGAGCAACACATAAAATATATTACCATTCTGATACATCGACTCATAGCAACTCTCTACAATCTGCTCTTCTACTTTGGAATCAAACATGTATGGCTGATTTACTCCTGTATTACCACAACAAGTTCTGGCGTTGATGAATAGAGTCAAAGGTGAGCAGATATGGTCAAGCTGCAAGTGAGTGGCAGACGGGTGTATGGAGACAGAGACTGGAACTATCTGCATATTAATAGATCTGTGCATACTAAATGATGGTAAAGGTGTAGAGTTACATCTAAGCCATTATAAAGAATGAAGGGATTTTTTTTTAATGGAAAAAATTCCCAATATGTAAATTTGATAAAAAGAGATGAATTTTTAGGGGTTTAATCAATTCCAGGAGAGGCACTTTAACCATCCTCCCTAACAAGCAGGTATGCAGCACTATAATAACATTGCACCACTTTACTTCTGGGAGAGAACAGCCAATTCACATGACCGAGGTCACAGGTCAGAAAAATGTAAACCTGGGTTATTTTAGGTATTTGAATAAATTAGCGATGCTGTTGCTTCTCTGGAGAAGACAGTCCACTAACTTCACTATTCAATGAAAATTCAGTGTGAGGTTTTAACTGGTCTCTATTTATTAAAGCCTATACAGTATAGTTGACACAATGTGACCAGTTTGAACTGGTCTCAGAAACAAAAAAACAAGCTTGAGAAGGCTTCTTTTTTATCTTAATCTGATATGTTTTTGTCCAACATATCCCTGATCTCTCAGCCCATCTTCATATTACCTGACTTGTTTGCATGCGTCCATGATTTCAGTGTTAGCACTCTTATGTTGTCGCTCCCCTGTCTATGTGGAATACCTTTCAGACAGGCAGCAGACAGCACTGAATGCCACAGATAAATGTGATGGAATCTCATGCAGTTTTTTAAAGATCTCCCCTGCTTTGTACTTTTATGTTCCTGCCTAAGTACAGGCTATTATGTTACATGTGGGATTAAATTGTGACCATGATGCACAAAGGCCTCATGTTCCCGCGCTGACAATGTATTATGAAACTTAAGACAGAGCAGCCCTCAAATCTCTCCTGGAATCTGTGGTTCTCTCATGACCCAGGTCAAAGAGGTGTATGGACACACAGGTCATTAAAAGGAGTTACCTTGGTGTTTCTCATTGCCAGGAGGGCGTTTTCCATACCAGCTCCTTGTTTTAATGTGGGAGTTTCGGTCATGGGTCGAGTTTAAGATGGCAAAATACTCTACTGTTAGCATTCCTAAGCTGGTCCATGTCTTAGGGGTGACTACTGGATTGAATGAGAAATACTGGCACTAACAAGCTGTCTGATAAGTAGCCTGGGAACAAATGCAGAATCTTTTTCCTTACACTATAAGTGGTAAAGAAATATAACTGACTGGAATTGTGTAGAATTAAAGGTTAGTAACACGACATGATGCTATGAATGTGAGCTCCTTTTTTTTGTCATTTTTATGCTCTACATAAAAACAAAACAGTGTTCCACACATGCCACTAGTCAATAAATATACTTCAGTGCAATATATAAATCTAAATAAAAGCAATAATCAGATAAAAAGCAATTATGAATAAGCTAAAACAGTTAGACTAAAAGAGAATTAATAGGAAAATTATTTTTTTAAAAAAATGTCTGGTCAAAGCAAAAGATGGCACGCCAAAAAGATTCTTCACAAATCAGGTGGCACCAGAAGCATGGTGACTACTGACTGCTTCAAGGCTAGTTGGCAAACTTCTGTTGGTGGGGAGCTACACCAGACTGATTCAATGGCAGCTAGCTGGGTCCCAGTCAGCCCCAGCCAGCCAAAGTAGCCCACCAAGTTATCTGGTTTGCAAACTGCCAGTTGAAAATCTGTAAGACTATTTGTACCATTGACTCCTGTTATTTTCAGAGCAGTTCATACTGCAGTTCATGCTACAAAAATGGAAATACTACAATGCAGCTAGTATGATGACATCCTCCATTCCATCCATTCTCCAGCTCTGTATTCCCTCAAATGTCAGTACTGTCAATAAGGTTTACTATTGGTCAACAACACAGATTTGTGCGTCACAGTGATTGAGCTGAAATGAAGTTAAATAAATTAATTTTGCTGCAAAACTTTAATTTAAATGTTGCTGTGTCCAGTCCCTATGACTTTACTCAATAAGTTCACAGCGTTGTTGCCTAAAAGCTGTCACACGGCATTAGAAACACAAGCACGCAATCAGAGGTTATAAACAAATCTCCACATTAGTCAGTTATTTGAAAGAGAAAACAAAGGCAAAGTGTAAAATGATTACCCCAACTATCTGTTGTAAACATCCATCACAGTTTACACGTCCACTTCCTGCTTCAACTTTGACCTACTGTGCTCACTCTAATTAGTTTCAACCTGCAATGAAAGAGTTAAGATAATCAGGATAAACTGTTGATTTGTTTACCTGTCTGATCATCTGACTGCTCATATTAAGTTGTAAAGATGTCACTGTGTTGCCAACCTCAACAATTGCTTGTACAGTGTTATAATAGCTGATTGCACTGTCAAATCTACAAAGTTAGGACCCAACTGTTAAAAATCTATAACCACCCTTTACTGAGAAATGTTTGTGTTTGTTGGTTTGGTTTGGTTAACAGAGAAATTGTGATGCCACTGAAGTGCTAATCAGAGGGAGAGAATATTTTTTTGGTACATCTTTGAAATAAAGTGTACTTTAGATATCCAGAACACTTTAGACTAGATATCCAAGCCATTGAATGGAAAGTAAGACCACAACCTGACCCTAACTTAGTGTGTCAATGTCAGGTAAATCAGTTGGGGTGAATATATAAATCTCTAATGATGTTAGAGACAAACATGAAAGAGCCTTACGAGGCCTCTAGTACAACGTGTATCAAGACGCCTTGGCACAAAGACCACCAGCTATAATTATTGTTTTGAAAGAAGAGAGACAGGGAGAAGCCCTGTCTGCCTGGCAGGGATATACCTGCTGCCTGCATACCAGAGCCAAAGCTGCAGCTTTCAGCAGCTCTAATCTCCAAAGACAGGGTGCAGCAGGCTGCTCCTGGACAGGCCAGGGAGGTGGACATAGATGAGCAATGAGATCATGAACGGTAGAGCTGACAAAGTTCACAGGTTCACCATTGATGCAAACACAAAACAGACACAGCAGTGAGCAAAAGGGAAAGAAACAATCCAATATTGTTGTTTATTTAATATTTCTGTTTTTAGTGGTTTGGAACATGGTGCTACATAGAACATATTGTATATAAAAACATCCATGTTACATAGGCCCTAAATGGCTGGACAAAAGAGACGAGTCCGTGGGTTAGTGAAGTGAAGACTAGACACCAAATAAGGAAGCAAAATAAAAGAAAAGAAGGAACTTTTGGATCACAACTTTAATTCTTTCAAGGAAAAATAATAATAATTTTAAAAAGACAAATAAAAAATAGAAAAAATTAATTCCATTTCTCCCATTCCAAGCATGGTTCAAGATTCTTCTAATTGAGCAGACTGTGGATGGAGGATATTGAGGTTTGCAATGCTGTTATGATAGTCCTGTACTCCCGCAGAGACAGAGATGATATCTCAACAGCAGAAGCATTGTCCTGTCCTGTCTTTCACTGTTGAAGGAAAACAGCCAGACAACCAGTTGAGACAAATGTACACGTCTCCCTCTCTCTCCCTCCATCCTGCTGCTCCCCTCCTCAGCACCAAATCCTGCCAATCTCACCTCCTGTATGTGTGAAGTTTGGCTTGAATTCAAACTCTGGCCTCTCATTGCACAAGACTCACATGAATCCCTGGAAGTTCCCCTGAGGCACCTGCGTACCACATTGATTGTTGATAATATTGCTATGGTTAATAAATACACTCACTGTTACTATGATAACAGCTTCATTGTGACAGTCAGTGCTTGGATTCAACCCTTTACTGTTTATTTGCTGCTATCACCAGATATTGACACTTAGATGAACACACCTCTGAGACTGCATTGACAGCTTGGTTATTGGTCCCTGATACCGAAGTGGTGCCCTGTTGTTAATTAATCAACTATTTCACATTATAGTGCAAATAGTTTGATGAATATTAATACGTATCCCTGACAATTATTACTAATGCGCTAATATCCTAACCTGCCCCCCCAATGTAGAAAAAAACAAATAAATAAAAAAAACCACCAAATTACTTGTTATTTCTGAAGCTTTGGATGGAGTTAGCTCAATTTTGTTTGTATCATGTGACCTACGTGCATAATTTTTGTCAAGTAATTATTGGTGGTTAAATATATAACATGCTGAGAGGGGTAGTATAACCTCTGTCTCTTTTTAATAAGTGTCATTGGATGTGACTGTCCTCCTTGATCTTTCTCTGGTAATCCACAGACTGATGACCTTTGACCACTTTGCCTCTTGATGGGACACACCATCTATCCCTCCCACATGCAACGACCTCACCTAAATATCCTGTTTTAGTCTCATGAAAACAACTAAACCATTTCCATTACAGATGAGCTCTACCAAGGACAGTCATAAAATGTGACTGAGAGTTTTAGAAACATTATTTATTGTGTACCTTGTGATGATATGTTTTTTTTTTGCCAGACAATGAACTAGTTCAAAGTTGCAACTCTATCAATTAATTCCAAGGTATAGCTACAACCAGCAACACTTTTTATTAGTTATACTAGCAGTAGCAGCAGCAGTAGTGTAATTGTAGTAGTTATCATTGTAATGCCTAACCCATCTACTAAAAAATAACTTCATAACACCGGTCAGTGTCAGTATTTCCTGCTAATTTCATACTCTTATTACAGGCAACGCTTTGGCCAGCTGCCCTCCTTTCCTGCATTCTTTCAGGCTGGTGTTGTTGGAGAGTATTGTATTAAAACATGGGCTGGCTCCAGGGTCAGGACCCCACCTCCTGTAGATGGGTAAAGGATTGGAGACTCCGTGCAGTGGTGGTGTGGGGTGATCGAGTGGACCGGGGCTTTGAAATGAACAGGCATGCTTCACTGTTATTATATCACATGAACATGAGTCTGCTCCCCACGCTACCCCTGGACAGCCCCCTCCATTGCCCTGCACAACGCCATGGAAGTGGATGTTCCACATAATTATTCTCATCCATCACCCATACAGGCTCCACAGGCCAGGCAGAGCCCAGCTGCCTTCAGATGCTCTCAAGAAGCACACACACCATTCTTCTCTCTCTGTTACATAGATGTGATGACAATGCTGGGAGAAACCAGACAGACTCAAATGCTTGAAACACTACAAGTCATTTACAGTCTATTATGGCATGCTATATTGCATCTAGTAGTACTTGCAGTGGTCTCCAAGAAAAAAAGAACCGGAAACGATTTAGCAAAGAGAGCATGATGTGGAAAAGGG
This sequence comes from Holacanthus passer, assembly GCA_025331565.1. NCBI lineage: Eukaryota > Metazoa > Chordata > Actinopteri > Pomacanthidae > Holacanthus > Holacanthus passer. Next base: position 893,364 of record JAFREQ010000059.1, read on the forward strand.
CCTGGGATTTGGATGGGGTTTCAACCACAATATGGAAGTTGTGCTCACCTTAAGCAGCGAACAGGCCGATTAACACTTCACACATTCTCCTTCAACATTAAGAGATTTTTAGTCTTGTTTTCAGAAAAGAGCACACCTAAAAAAACACACTTGAATGTGTTCCTCCACTCTGCCTTGATACTGTCTTTTAAAATATATTGGAGTTTTGATGGAGTAAAGGTGACTGACCTGCTAATGAGATATTCCCTCCTGTGACTCTTCCAAAAGTTATTAAGACCTTGGAGGCTTCGAATTGCTCCAATCAGCTTCTTCACTTTGCAGCTGTGTTATTTGGTCCTGAGGGTGTAAATTGTGTGGTTGCGCATGGGCATGGGCCTCTACGGAGTGATCTAAACCTTTTGACTCAGTACCATTCATAAAGAACTTGGCTGGAGGCTGACACTTCTTTATCATGCATCTCAGCCTTATGGCCACACTGGGGGCTTGTTTTAGCCTCGGGCTCTGGGTCTGAGTGCTTTCTGACACCGCTTTGTCTGATGAGTCTGAGAGGCAATCCCTTTTTCCTCCTAATTACAAGCCCTCCTACCATATTTATCTGCATGATGGAATGCTTCATCAACCAGCAGTGTCCCAGTGTGTTCTGGAAACACTTGTGCTCTTAACATACACTTGGGACTATTTTCAGTTAAAGTAAATATGTAACACAAGTAGAGTAGTAGTAGCTAAGTATCAAGACTCCTTGGTAGTGGGAGAGAGCAAATATTTTCCCAATTTCCACACAAAAATGGCAACAAGTGTGGAAGAGATAGACACAGCTGTAAAGTCAGGTTCATTTCTCAGAGGAACCACTTTCACAGCATCTGTATGGACTGAAAGGGGCAGGAGTGATACACCACTGGCTTCTAATTGGTTAGGACAAAACAAAATGAAATAAACCTCACCCCCACCAACAGAAATCAGCTAATATAAGTGCGTTACCCTGAATGACTGAAGTTTAATCCAATCTGATTATTAGGCTAGGACAGTGGTTCCCAAACTTTTTCTGCAAGGCCCCCCTTAGGAAGATAAAAATATTTTTGGGACACTCTACCTACATGCACCCACATAAACACACTCTCAGACACGTCCTTTGCTTGCGAAGTCCTAAAGAATTGTTTTGAAACATTTTCTGTAATAATTAAAACAGAACTGCAACTTTAGTTTCTGACATTGAAAAAAAGGAACACACCACTTGTAAGAGTGGAAGCATTCAAAGTGCCTCTGCAGCAGCATCTTCTAATTTTTTATCTAACAGTATTCATTGCTTTCAATAGATTTTCTCAAAATTGCCTCTCTGCACAGAAATGGCAAGATACCAACTCTCAGGGAATAAACAAAAACCTGCACATAGAGATGTGATTCGTTGAGATATTGTCTTGTCTTTGTTTTGCCAGTTGTGAGGTTTGGTTTCATGGTCTGCTTTACATTTACCTGGAGGTCCTGTCACAAACCTCTCCATGCTTTGCTTGTGTTCGCTGCAGCGTGCATCATTTTTTAAAATCTAGCCTTGCCCAGCAAGGTTGCCAGGTTCACGTTTTTTCCACGGAATTGGGTTACTTAAGTGTTGCTGCAGGATGATTTTTTTTTTTTGTCCGCTGGTTGGTTAAAGCTATTTTGTATGCAAATTATATTAATAGTATCTATAAATACACAATAAATCACATCCATAATTGAAATGAAATTATTTATTACGACCTAAATAGCACATATGTACACATACACGCAGACCTGGCAACCCCGACACTGCACCCCCCCCCCAGTATGCCCCTTAGTTTGGGAACCACTGGGCTAGGATATTGTTTCATAATTTCAGTATTGATGCTAAATCAGTACTTCTTAAAAGTACTTCAGTTTGAGAAATATAAACATGTTTTCTAACAACAACCCTATTAAATCCTTTTTTTATTTTACAAAAAAGCCAGAGACTCAAATGTTAAATGGCAAAACACAAACAGTCAAACTACAACTTAAACCCTAAATAACAAGAACATTTTCATTTCCAGTGTTCAACACTAGAGTAGAGGAGGTGTGACTGCCAATCTAAACTGTATGAGGTGTGTGAGGAAGGCCAATGTCCAGTTGCCCAGACTGCTAATTTTGCCAATCAGTTTAATGGAGAATTTGTGTTGAATACTGAGCTGAAATTAACAAACAGCATTTTGATGTAGGGATTGTTCTTTTTAAGGTGTGTGAAGAGGGAGGGCAGGGGTGGAGATAACATCCTCTGTGGATCTGCTGATTGCAAACTGCTGAGGGTCCAGGCTGGCTGGGATGTTGCTCTTGATGTGCTGTTTATCAAAGCACTTCATCAGAATGGGAGTGAGGGCCACAATCATAAAGCCATAGTCATTTCAACTAGACCCTGCAGACTTTTAGGTACAAGGATTATGTTGGCTGCCTTGAAGCAGGTGGAAATGTTCCCCTGTGACATATGTGTTAATGTTAAAAATGTCAATGACAACGTCAGTTAGCTGTTTGGCACATGTTTTTAGGACATGGCCAGGGATGTTATCAGCGCCAAGCAAGGTTATTCACATACCAGCGTAGACATTGGCAGATCATTGATGTATACACAGAATCTGCCTCCCCTTGATTTACCGGCCTCTTGTGTTTTGCCGGTGTGGACTACGCTCCACCTGTCAAATGCAATAGCTTGATTGGGAATGTTGTGATGGAGCAAGGTCTCTGTAAATATTGGGCACCACCGTATCTGATTTCCCATTGCTGAGTTAGCCTGAGTCTTATTTCGTGTATTTTATTTTCCTGCCACCAGACATGTCATGAGTATGCTGGGCAGTGGACGAGCTTTAGACTCAAGCTGGGTTAACTGAGCTCTTTTCCTGGCTCTCTTCCCTCTCTTCCTGGGACGATCTCACTGGGTGGTTGAAAGATCTTGTGGGCAGGGATCATCTCAAGGCCTGTTGCACTTAATCCAATCTCTGTGCTTCCTTTTCCAATGTTGATGAGTGTATTTCTGTCATAGGCAACACGTGCTTCAATGATAAAGGTGAAAATATTACAGTGTAAAACAAATGTAAACCGCCACTTCTAGCTGCTGCATCTGCATGCACCTCTGTCACCATTCTAAAAAGGAATGCCCTTTGGTGATGATGCTGAAATGACATTGAAATTGCTAAATATTTACTGAAAATACAGCAATCTGAAGTTTGGATTGACCCTTTGACTCTATGGCAATAGGATTGAAGTGTTTTTGTTAATGTAACAACAATTTGAGCAGCAAAGAGAGACAAGCAGCCTGGGTAAATGTGCTGGAGTTTTATGTACAGCATGCTATGCTAATGATGTGTGTGAGTGAATGTGCGTGCGTGCGTGCGTGCGTGCGTGCGTGCGTGCGTGCGTGCGTGCGTGCGTGCGTGTGTGTGTGTGTGTGTGTGTTGATGTGTCAGTCCTGGCAGCTGTTCTGTGTTTGGACAGAGGAGCCTGGTGTGGCTGCTGGGTTTCACAGGAACCCTGTGGGAGCTGCTTTGGGTTCCCTCTCCTTAATTAGAGTGGGCAGGATGCTGGTGTATACACACACACACACACACACACACACACACACACACACACACACACACACACAGAATCCTATGCAATATCTTACACAATGATCATATGGTTGATTTGTCAGCTTACTACTGAAAGTAGGGTAATGCTAGAAGCTGTACCCTCCTGTTTGATTAAGAGTGATAAATAAACAGACTTCATTCTGAGATTAAGTTCTGCAATGGTACTGCTTGAGGTTTCTTTTGATATTTGTGTATAGAGTACAACTGGATTTGAGCTGGAGTTTTGAAGTTTGTCGAGTTTAGCTTTGCAAAACACACCAAGATACATGTTGGCAACATACATGAGCGACTGAATCAATTCATAAAAATATAAATGGGCTTCTTGTGGCCATGTGAGTTATGATACAGTTCTGTGAAGGGCTGTAAATACTGAAAACTTGATGCAGACATGGACAGTTGGACTGGACTGTTAACACTGCATCTAAGTGGATCTAACTGTCTTCATGGACAGATAGGGTATGTCCACAGGTGCAGGTGGTGGCAGGTGGATGCAGGTGATGGCAGATAGGAATTCCATCTCTTTGGCCTGCTCTGGTTGTAGGTGTTATGATGCATGAACTATGTCCCTAATTTGCTTGTGGCTGAGAGTTTTAGTTACTGTAAAATAAATAATAATTAAAAAAATTACATCTCACTGAGCGTCTGACTACTCAGATATGAAAAGTAAAGTTTGGCCTTCAAAGCAGAAGTAGTGCATGTGATAGGGCATCTGTGAGAGGGCAGATGAGTCAACAAACAGTGTGAATCTGACACAGGTTTCCTTTGACCATACCAAGATTGTTTCCTAACCTAACCTTAACAAAAGGTTTTGGTGCTTAGAAATGATCATATGAATAATTTTTGTAACAGTTTTGGAAGACAAACGCTATCCTGCCAATAGGTGCTTCCAACGACCAACACTAAGGTAGGTCGTTGTGAGCACTCATCCCCTGGGATATCAATATCTATAACAAATTTCAAGGCTACCTGATGCTGAAAGGTCAAGTTTCTTTGGTTTTGGTTAAATAACAAACCTTGACCACAGTTTTTCAGTTGTACTTCAGGGCCTTTGCTGACCAATTTCTAATTCTATATTAAGCTTTAAGCAGGAAAATAGCTAGAGTGACTTTAACTGTCTCTGTCTTAAGTGAATCATTAAGTAGCAATTTATGGGGCAGGTAGGTGCAAATATCTATGCTGGCGTCCCTGCCTAACCTACCAAAGAGACTCAAACAAGTCATATGAACACACCATTTAGTCTTCTGTCGAGAATCTAATTATCTTCTGCTTGTGGTCATGCAGCAGACTGCGGGGCTGTGTGCACGGGCCTGCTGCGCTGAGTGTATCACTGAGGTTGAATAAAAGGAGATATCCTGTTCTATCTGTCAAAACCACCTTGCTCAGAATGATGGATAGCAGCTCCATCGGGCGCATAATGCTCTCTAAAGAGGAAAAATCCTCCTTCATTTTAAAGCAGCAGTGCCAATTACAGCTACAGCTCAGTTCTTCCGGCCTGCCTGCTCTCCTCCACAGAGCTGTGGTTCTGGAACACTGAGCGCTGAAACCTCCAACTGAACACATTCAGATTGGAGGTTTACCTCACATTTTCATACCCTTCAGCAAACCCAATCTCACACCAACACACACACACATAAACGCACACGTATTCATGCACACTCGCCCTTACAGGTTTCAAACATTGCAACCTGTGAGCGAGCAGTGGTCTGCAGAGGTGCGTGCCTTGGGAGAGTGTTGACACCTTCTGGCAAAGGAAACTTTGAATCACTGTTGAAAAGACAGAAACTTCTAAGCAGAGATTCATTTTTCTAGCTGAATCTTACTTTTAGATCTGTACTTATTTCAGTCCTTAGACCCAAATAAGCACAGATTAAAGTGTTATAGGGAACGCTTCTCCTTCCCCAATCCAATACGTTCTTGTAAGAGGGCATATTCAGTATAGGGTCGATGCTGTTGTAGTGGCTTCTGCAGTAAAGAGATTTCAGACTCAACTATCTGCCATCTTCCTTTGCTGTTTATCACCCCACAACAGGCCCAACTCACAGCTGCCAGGCTCACAAGCTCATACTGGCAAATATAACCTTAGTACACGGAGGCGCAGGGATACAATGACAGAGACACACACATACACACCCAGGGAAGACATACAGTGCCTGGGTGTTGCAGGCTGATAAAGAAGCAATTAAAGTCCTCAGATTTCAGTCTTGAGACTAGGTGTTTATTTACTTATTGGCCCTCACGTCCGCCTGGATTTCTGCCTTACTCGCTGATGACATTGAGAATTACTTTATTTATATGCTTTGACTAAGTTCTCAGTCAGAGCTCCACAGAGGATTTAAAGCACACCCCTATCTGAAACGTGTGGAGACTTTTTAACTTTCTTTTCATGCTGTGAAAGCCATCTGTCATGCTGTTACCTGCAGTGGCATAAGAAGACAGAATGACATTCTAATGACCCCCATGGGAAACAGCATTATAGATTCCTACAGAGCAAGAATTGATTTACAGCTCAGGATTTAACCTGTTGATTGTTGTAGATGAAACCTGTACATGGATTGTGCGTTAGAGTTCCTTAATAGCCTAAAATCAGAGGTCTCCCAGCTGCCATTCAGAGCTGTAGATTTGGAGAGGTAACACATGCATTCATGTTAATCATGGAACCTAGAGTAGCAAACCTGAGTGGAAAAAACATATGAAATGCAAATGTCTCTATCCAGGGTACAAAAGCTCACTGAATAGTTTGAATTATCCGCATATGCAAGATGATTGCAGTCTCGTAGGTTAGATCAGAAATAGGTCAGAATGCGAGCTACATCTAGAACAATCTTGGGTCCAATCTTTTTCAGATTGTGAAATATAAATTTTGAGCCGTATCAGAATTTCTCATCTCCCATCTGCACCTCTCTCAAACAAGTTTTAGCTATAGCATTTTGGGTTTTTTTTTTTTAATTGTCAAATTCTGTCTGGGACAGGCCAACATCAAACTGTGTATCACACAGTGCTCTCCATCACAATCATCAAAACACCAACCACCAGCCAATGTCTTTTGGAAGAATGTGGTTGATCACTCCAGTATAGTTCAGAGACTTGATAAATGTTTGCTGTCCTCAGGAAGCTGCCAGAGGATGAATCTCAGTAGTTTTTGTTGACCACTCTGATCTTCCCTCTCGTGCTGCCAAATCTCCACATTTACAACAAATGTTATGTTATCACTATATTACCTTGCTAAGCACATTCATGCTCCCAGGGGAATGAGCAAGTCTTTTACATGAGATTATCATGTGCAGTTTACCTGTCCAAGAAATACAGTACCTCTGGCCCCCTCATGACCCTGCAAAGGATAAGCGGGAATAGATGCATGGATGCATTATTTTGTAAATAATGTGTCTACTTTGGTTTATAGTAAATCTCTTTGATTATAAATGAAGAATTTTGCCATTTTTCTGCTTCTCATCCACAGCAGTTTGCAATGAGTGCAACAGCAGAATTAGTGAACATTTCAGAAGCATCACTTGTTAGTTTTTTCCCCTTGCTGCTGGACTAAATGTCTACTCATTAGAAAGGTACACAGCACATGTGGGAGTTGCTTGTTGCTTTTAATTGGTGCTGCTCCGGGCAAATGTTCTGAGTGCCCTGCCAAAACCTCTCCCTCTCTGCCTCCTCCTGCCCAGCCTAGCCTGCCCTCCTCTCCGCTCTCACTGAGACACTCTCTGGATCTATTCATTTGCCAGGAAGATCTTATTGAAAGCATACAGCTCCTCTGGAGAGGCAGTTGGGCATCTCATTGATTAACTTGATGGATAGAGATAGGGATTGGGCTATGTTTGAGAATTAGAAAGCACAGAGAGGCATGCTTTCTTTTGTCCCAAGCCTCTCAGGTCACCCTCTGTCTGCCCACTCCACACATTACTGAAAGAACCATTGGCCTGAGGCGAATGTTGTGGCGCTGCTTGAATGCCAAAAGTCTGCTCAGTGGTTGGTTGGAATCTATTGGCCGTCAAGGCTGACATTAGTTAGCTGCTCCTAAAGCTGATAATTGTTTTCAAGCTGCTTTGAGGTTAAGAGAACAGAGTTGTAGTGACATAACAATAATAACAAGACGAGCGCTCTGACCACTGAAATTCATTCTCTCAACCTGACAGCAGGAATCATTGACTACTTCTGAGAGTAAACACATTGAGAAACATGCTCTTTTATCTTTTTTAAAAATCATTATTTTATATAAATGATTCATTCCACATGTAAAATGATACTCAATCAGAAATCTCTCTGCAGGACATTTGGATCTATTTTACACCTCTGATACTGAAAAGATTTAGGTGAAGTCATAACATAAGATGCAAAAAAGACCAGTCTGCAATCACATAAAATTCAAGTAGCAAATAGATTCAGTGTTTTGCAAAATTATAACCTGTATTGTAAAGCAGCAGGTAATAATCTAAGGCAGTAAATTAGAATTAAAAAGTAAATTGTCTCAATCTCATCATTTTATCAGACCTGCATGGATTAGACATTTATAGATTATTTTTTGTTTTTAACACTAAAGTTAAAAATAGCATGTGCAGATTCATGGCTAAACTGTGTACACTCAGAAATATGCATGTTCACAACTCTGATTTGTTAGAAGTATTGATATGGTGAGTCTATGTCCATTAATGGCTGTCAGTTCTGCCAGACTCTCAATAAAAAGAGCATGAAAGAAACAGTGCAAATTCACTGGATTGCTCTGGCAATGTTTTTGCCTGATTCCAGACTTCTGAATCACAGCAGATATCTGCCATTGGTCAGTTAATCTGGTACTGTACTCTTTGATGACTGTTTCCCAAGGTTAGTGAAACCATATTGCATGCAAATCTCCAAGAGGTTGATTAGGAATTGGAATGTCACCTTCCTACATAGCTTCATATGTGGAAAAATGGCAAGAGAAAAAATTGGGGCAAAAACAGTGTGTGGATGAGATCAACTCATCTGTATAGTCCTTTTACAGAAATAACAACTCTTACATCATCAGAGGTTTTTGATGATGAAAACATTAAGTTAACTGATTGTAACAAATGAAATAATACCTTCTCCCAATGATGGCCAGATGCTCCCATATTACCAATCTGCTGTATTAACACTGATAAGAGGAGAATCTGAAAGATCAAACTATTCTGGAAGGGTGGCTATTAAGGCTATAGGTCTATTTTTACAAGAGCTTGCTTTTCTACCAAAGAATGTTATATATGTCATACAATCTAAGTGATATAAAAGAATAAGATTCACAATATTTTAAGATTGATTATCAAGAGTTCAGTGTTAAGATTAAACTTTGTTACAAATTCATAGTTTTCACCATCACATCATGAATAGAAATTCATGGAAAGAGATCAGCAGTGTATACAGGTGCATCCAGCGTTCTTTGTATTTGACATTGTTTGCATTTAAATTGTTATCAGCCTATTACATATATCATGGGCTGTATAAAGGCAATGTGAAATACAATGGCACAACTGAAACTGTATAACCTTTCTGCTAAAAACCTGCATCATGAGCATAATTGTTTCACGTCCAAAGTATTCCCTTTGCTGCCACAGTCAGTCTGGGAAAGTCCTGAGTGTAAGAAATCCTCATCTGCCGAGTCAGGCTGCAGAGACCCTTCTGTCTTCACCAGGACTGCAAACCCTCATCAGGGGAATTCTCCTTCCCTGACTGATCCCAAACTTCAGCTGCACTAATATCAGCAGGAAAGTTGCTAAATGATGGCAACATGCAACAGCATTGATGTGATGTGAGGCCGCTGGTGTGCAGCAGAAACTTTTTCCAGGACTTTCAGAACTATATCAAAGACTTAGTTACTGTATTGCCTTTTCAGCAGTCTGGTTCCTTGGTCAGAGTTCATACAAAGAAAAAAAACTGCTTTTTAAAGGACTCCAAACTATTGACCAACAGAATGAGGTTAACTTGCCTGATCCTGCCCATTTTATATATAAACTATTGTAACTGTTGTAACTAGCTTACTGTTAACATGTCTGGTCAGTGTAAGAGGCTAGAGCAGGGGTTGGCAACCCGCGGCTCCGGAGCCACATGCTCTTTCATCCCTCTGTAGTGGCTCCCTGAGATTGAGGTGATCATGTAACATTAAAATAAAAAAAAACAGTGTTTTAATATTGTGTTGATCAAAATATGCATCACATCCAACATGCGTTACAGGTCGTGCCCGTGGACTGTATAAAACCACTTGGTTATTTTGATTGACAGCTGCCTGCTGGTTGTCAGCTCCAAACATGGAGCTCATTCAGTCACTGAATTTCGCCTGTGTTTGTGGCATTTTTGCCTTTTGGATAACTTTTCATGTAAATACTTGATAAACAACACGGCTTGCTGAGCAGTTAACTGTACTAACAGACTGTCAAAAAGGCAAACAAAAATGTAATAAGTGTTATAACATATGGTGTTAATGCTTTTGAATGAAAGGCATCTGTGTGAGGTTGTGAAATAAAGGCCCTCCATCTTAGTTAACTAACATTATGTGATCTTAAACTGAATTGCGTAAAAATACAATAAAGTGCTAATTTCAGCATGTTTCCAGAAATAACGATAACCTATATGTTGTTACTGGTTGAGCTGGAGTTGATTATTGAAGCTAAACAGTAACATAAAATTTTTAGAATTTTTAAAAAAATATACAGTAAACTAGGCTATAGTTATATATGGCATAACTGTATGTAAAATTTAATATGCTGTGTTATCTTCATTTAGGGGTCAGACAAGTTTTGTGGCTCCATGTGAGTTTTATTTGGTGGGAAAGGGGCCAAAATGGCTCTTTTGTTGTTGAAGATTACAGACCCCTGGGCTAGAGGATCATCTCAGTCACTTGCCTTTTTAAAACTGTTTGTAGTTAGTTTATCATTAAGCTGTTGCTCTCCTAATGTCAACCATGGAATAAATAACAGATTGGAGTTATAGTTTAGCTTCTTCTTTGTCCTGTGAGTCTTGAAACACAGAGAAACTCCTAAAGAACAAATCCTCTGTGGGTTTCATATTTACAGGTTTCAGATTGTGCCTGTGTGTTTGCAGACGCAGCTCCCCGACAGCCCTCAGGCCTGTAAATCCAGCCCACTTGTATGAAGACCTGTTCCATATACACCAACAACCCCACCCTGCCCTACCTCCACCCCCCTCCTGTCACTATCAGGCCTGATCAGGTTTCCCTCTGTGCTCACAAAGCTGTGGATGCTGCATGGCAGCCAAAAGCTAAAACACCCTGTCAGGACAGAACAATGAACTCAGTGTGCTCCAGTCTATTGGTTCAAGGCTGCTTTCCACCATTACACTGAGTGGGGATGCATCTGGGCTGTAGTTTTTACTGCCCATAACAGTGTATTAAACATTAACTCAACTTAAAGAGGAAATAAGTGAGCTCTTTACCCTCCCACAGCACAGAATGACCATCATCCACCTGTGAGGAGCTGATTGGGCTGATGATCCATACCAGTTGCTCTGTGCTTACTTGGCTGGCTGCTGAAAACTCACTGCCTCTGCCTTCCTAGCCTCTGTTGTGGAGCAAAAACTCCTGTAGTGTAGTTATTAAGACACTCCCAAGTACAGCTTACTCCTCCCTATTATGAAGCTGTGCCTTTGTTTTGGTCGATTACAGCCCACTCTACCATGAAAGGATGGAAGACTTACCAGAAAGGCTTAAGCTCTATAAATGTTATAGCACCTACTGATGGGAAACATGCTGAAAGATGTTGAAAAATAATAGATTAATTATAACCACTTTCTAATGAGGCACCTTTTCTAGGTTTATAAATTTAAACTAATGGCTTTATTAGGGGTTAATAAAACATCTGCTAATGCCAGTTGAGTTATATGCTAGTTGTAAGCACAAGATTTCTAAGAACTGTGATGACCAATATGTCTTGTGCACAAGGATATATGGGGTCAGCCCATAGACTGTATAAAACATGGATGTAGCCTCTGTGACGTCACCTGTAGATTTTTGAAGAGCAATTTTGAAGCCAATTGTAGCGCACCGCCATCTTGGCAGTGGTGTTGTCGCCTAACTCTGGTTAATCCAAATATGGGCAAAGAGGTGGAGCGAGGGTGGAGCTGAATGAAGCTTGTTTGATGAAACATGGCCACCAAGCCAGCCAGCTAACCCGGTGGTACCAGCCGGCTTCGGCACCGGTTACGGTACTTTAATAAGCCAGCGTAATGTAATATGTCAACATTTCAGGCTCCAGCCGATCACAATCAGTCTGTTTCTGCAGTATGATAAACTTAAATTTTTTTGTATTTTTATTGTATTTGCACACAGTTCAGTTTAACATTACGTAACATAAGTTAACCAAACGTGGAGGATCTTTATTTTACAACCTCACACAGACGCCATTTATTCAAAAGTATTAACACCATATATTATAACACTTGTTATTACGTTTTGGCTTCAGCAGGTGGACACAGATGAAGTTCAGTGACTGAATGAATGAGCTTCATTTGTAATCAATCTCAACAGCCAGCAGGCAGCTGTCAATCAAAGTTCTTGCTCTTCATTATGCACAATTTCAGATTTCTGTGTTATAAAAAAATTCACCCCCAGTTGTCATGAAGGGGAAAATCAGCTAAAGAGACTAAAACCATTTTTTGTATCAGTCTGTAAACATGTTTTCTTCTGCTGTAAAGTTGGACATTTTAACATGGAGGTCAAATGTGATTGACTCCCTTTTGGAGCCTGCCCTAGTCAGCCATATTGGTGAACCATTTGGACAATAGTCTGCAGAATATACAAGATGATTTGCGTAATAAAAAGTTTGTGATCAATAAGACAACAAATGGCAAGATAAAATATTGTGAAAAATAGTTGAACATTTGACGTCTCTCTCTCTCTCATACTCTCTCTCCTTCTCTGTTTCCTCACTTCCAGTTGTCTCACAATCTGATTTATTTTTAGAAAACCAGTTGAGCTAATGTTGAACTGGTTAGGGTACTACTACATATGTGAAAAAAAGTTGTCTTTTGTAGCTCCACAGGGAGCTGTATGAGGCATGATAATGGTAACGTCTGCATACCCATCTTTGGTACGTGGAAGCCGTGGTATGCTATAAGCTGTAGATTTGAAGCAAAAGTGTTTTGGTATTTTCCTCATAACCTGGTGTAGGTAGTCATCTCTTTCAGTCTCTTTACTGTTGTGATAGCTGCCATGCTGTACAAACATGAAACACTGCCCAGATGAGATCAGCGTTCAATGTTTGGATCTATTTCTTGTATTTTAAAACCCAAACCAAGACACAAATATGATAATGTTTGGTTATATTTCTAAGAGCTTAGGAAAACAACCAACACAAATACTGCATCAGTTACTCATAATTTAGTTACAATTCACAGATTTTTAGATCTTTCAATATGTAATTGAGAATCTGCTAAATTACCTTGCAACTTCCAACAACCTTACCTGTCAGAATATATTTGTCACCCCATTAGACAGATGGGAGGGTGTTAATATCAAGGCCCGCCAGTGTTTTTCTGTTCTGGAGAAATCTAACTTTTTTTTATTTTTTTAGAAAGGGAATTCCTATGCTTTGATTGTTGACATGGTTTTCTCTGAGATATTAGTATAGTAACATTGTAGTAAAGGCTTATCAGACTCCACAGGGACACAGCTCCGGGACTGGATCCATTCACTTTACAGCTTACTCGGTTCAAAGTGTAAATTGAAAATGCAGTTCACCTAATAATAGCGCTGTCTACCTTTTCAATAAACTCTCCATGGATTTGATTTAAGATGCCTTTTAGAGCAAAGTATTTCCTTTTTGAGTGTGAAGAAAATCCCCTTCCTCAACTGAATGAAGTGAAAGTAAATTACTCAAGCGCTCAATGAACAGACAGAGCTGAGTTTAATATTAGAAGTTGTCTGAGGTGGTGTTTGTGAAGCTGTTAAGCTTACACAAAGTGATGGACTGTCGTGTTTGAAAAAAAGGAACTCTAAGCATAGCTTTTGAGAGTTCAGAATGAGTTCCAAACCAGCATGGAATCTTAAATCAGGCTGGTAGTTTAACTCTAAATATTGCATAATTGCAGAAGTGAGATGTGTGTGCGTTACCGTTTCTCCTTCCAAAGACCTCATAAAAAGAGGAGGCAGGGCGGAATGGCTGACAGAAACGGACATGTCAGTACGCTATTATTCTGCATGTGAACACTCTTTGACTGACAGTCAGTCAGCTGCAGCACAATGACTGCTCTCATTGTGTTTCAGCATTACTTACAAACTTTAATGGTCAATTTTGTTTTATTTCGAGTGTGTGGCTATGTAGCCTTGGAACAGCTACATTTACTATGAAGTCCTCTCATTTACTACTCTCTCAGAGCTCATGCATGAATATCAGGTGTCTCGGGAGGGGTGCAAAATCCTACAGGCGAAACCAGCTTTGCTCTATTGTCATAGAGCATGTTGAAGATTTGGTTGTCTGTAGTTATTAGTTGGACCACGTCATCTGAGACAAGATGGAGGTTATAGGGTTTCAAGATGACTGAAATATGTTTCTTTCAGTTGTCTTAGTCTGTAAAACAAGTGCAACTCCACTCGTGATTCCCAGGCTGTATCAACTCCCTGGAAAAACAATGACTGACTTTCTCAGCAATTCACTGAGCAGATAGTACATGAGAAACTCTTGCCTGGGATTTCACATGTTGTTGCTTCTGATATTTGTCAAACAGGATTCTCCAGTGAAGATCTTACTTGTATTTAATTAAAACTACACAACAAAATCAGATACACCAATGAAAAAACATGTAAAATATGGTGTTTGAGCAAGTGACATCTATCTAAAGCACCATTAGTGGGGGAAATCTGCCCACAGTGAAACCAGCTCACTCATATTCACACTGGGGGCCCTGATCAGTCATTACAGAGACAGTTAATAAATTTAGAGCATAGAAACAGTGGGAGATTTGTATTATTTAAACAGCTGTCTGTGGAGATTACTACCTTTGTGCAAGAGAAAAACAAATGACATAGGGTCTCCCGTGGTGATGACACACACAGAAAGAGAAGCCAAGGATTCATGGACTTTTCCCCCTTTTTTTTCATGATTATTCCATTCAAACAGTTAACTAATGTTGTTGTGACTAGGAGTGGATGTTGTAATGTAAGATTGGATATGTTGGTGGAAAACAAATGAAACTAGTCACTGAACATTTTATTAATATGGTCAGTATCAACATATTTTTTACTTGCAAGATCCATTAATTAAAAACATTTCCTCATTCTGTTAATAGAAAATGTATTCGGTGGTATAAATAAGTGGATGTGTGTCAATGCCTGTAGAGATCCTCTCTGAGAGGACTAAGTTGGCAGCGCATCAGCTCCAGTTGCTCCTAGTCAGTCCAAGTAGAAGGCCTTACAATATGCACTGTCAAGTAGCCTAATATTGACAACACAGGAAAATATTCCTTTAAAAGTGAAGCAAGCTGCAAAGACACCAAGCCACAGTTTATAACATCTCTTCATAATTTGGTTGGTTTGGCATCAGACAGGTTTTTGCAACAGTAGTGTCTGGGGAATGTTACAGTGTATTTAAAACCTTTACTTCAGAGTCAAGGTCAATTTACTTGTCATTTTACAACACATGGGTTGCACAATAAAATGTAGATTGTAACCCCTTCATGCTACACACACTTAGAACATTTACATACAAATGCTTTGACAACTTAGAAAACTAGAATAGAATAATATATGCAGTACCTATACATATATGTACCAGGAAATATGTACAGTACTGTGCAATGTCAGTGTAAAGTTCCATGACATTTTTTGCTCCTGTGCACCGTAATGTCAGCAAAAACAATAACAAGTGACTGGACTCATTTCCTTGCTATGTAGACTGATGAGGCTGGTTTTCAACACTGGGAGTCGTCCACCAGCCCTCAGCCAGCCTGGCTGTCACCTCTCCTTTGTTCCTTGGGGTTTCATTTTTGATCTGTCACTACAGGATCTTTCCTCCCCTCCTCATAGCCTATTCTGAGCTCTTTATTTAGAGGCTGTCCCAGTGTAGCACAAGGAGCTTGTCACAGTACATGCTGAAATTTGTGAAAAATCTGTGTCATTGACCTTTTCATGAGATGATTAGTTTACTCCAGTACAACAAAAATGAAAAATAATATAAATGTTGAAAGCACACTTGTGAATTTGCAAGGTCGGCAAGTTCAACATCATGTCAGATAATTTAGGCCCTCCTGGGTCTGTCTCAAGACAGCTGATGCTGGGTTTGTTGTTGCCTAAGAGCTTGCTGGCTTATTTGTGGGTTGTGTTTATGGAGCTCCACACGCGTGAGTCTCCCCCAGATATCTGTAAGGTGTGACTGGACCCAGTAACTTTCAGCCCCACCTACCACTCTTAATTCCATGCCTCCTCATTTACCTAGAGCTAAGATACAGAGAATTGAAAATGGCGGTGGCTGGTCTAAACTTGTGAGATGAATGCAGCAGAATTTTTGAAAAATGTTCAAATATACATCACTGGAGAGGACTAATTTGCACTCAAGGCAGATTGGAGGGTGTCACAGTGTCCCTGTGGAGAACCACTGGCAAAGAGACTGAGGATCAACTTGACATGAGAATGTGTAGATTAGTGGTTAGATTTGTAAGAACTAGAAAAAAAGTGAAAAGTGGACTTGGATGAAGAATGAAATAATACAACGCATGTTTATTAAAGATGGTAAAGTTTTCTGCAAGTCTCCATTAACACTCCCAAAGGCCTGTTTATCATCAATATGACAATGTGGATTATAAATCCTTCGGCATCAACATATAAGACTGACATGGGGTACAGCAAGAGACAGCACCCATTGAGACTATGGGGTGCTTCTCTCAGGCATGACATGTAGTTGCCTGGGCAATGGTTCTACCAATGTCCCTCTCAGCTGTTTGGCAAAGGTGAGTCTGCCAGCAGACTTCCTTAGATGAACTAGCAACTTCATGGAGTTCATCAAGGCAAATGTGGGCAGACATCCCATCCACATGGTCTCTTGCAGTTGATGACAAAATAACTCACTCCTTAACTGTTTTTAACTTTCACTGGATAACAGTGTAAAGACTTGGCTGCACATCATAAAACTTCAAATCTTTCTTCAAATTGAAGCCAAGGTAAGAAAGAAAAAAGTTAAAACTACTTACTTAGGTACTTTGGCTCTGTTGGGTTAGCTTCCATTAGCTTGGCCTGTAACAATACATCAGCAAAGATCGTGTGCGGACAAAAAGAAAAAAACTACTCTGGAACATGTGGCAAAAAGTGAAAAGGTTGAAAAAGGGGAAAAGACAAAAAAGCACATAAAAGGTAAGCCTAGGTAAAAAGCTAAAAGAAGAGGTAAAAGACTTTAATAAAGAGAGGGGGAATAGGAGGTGTCAGATTTATGCTCCTTGTCAAGTTTCTGTAGTGTAGTGGTTCTCACGTTCGCCTCACACGCAAAGGTCCCCGGTTTGAAACCAGGCAGAAACACAGTTATTGTGCATGTCCCCACTGAGGGACAATTAAAGGAATATCTTATCTTATCTTGCTGAGCTCCCCATCTGCAGACCCACATAGAAAGGAGGGGGTTGGCTGGATTGAATATGCGTGGGGAGTGTGAAAGGTCTGGAATGAGATAAGGACTCCCACCCTGGTGACACTTACAGTTCTTCTGATGTTACCTCCTCTGGGTGGGCAAACAATCAATATCAGACAATGGTGAGGCGTGATTACTCTTCCATTTTGGAATGAAATTTATTTTCATTTGCTTTGTGTCCATTCAGGCTGTGCTAATCTTACCTGATCTCTGTCATAAATCTCGATGTGCTAAAAGTCAGTCGGGAGGGGATGGCTTGTGCATTCAGTTTAGTGTCAGTGTAATAGTTTTATTGTGAGAGAGTGAGAGAAGAAATGCTTTGGTCCACAAACAGCCAAGTGTTCTCACTGTAAACCTTCCACTGGTATGCTAACAATGCCGATGTGGTCCGCTACAGAGATACCTACTCAAATATGATAAAGATCTTGTCCTGGCTGTTTACATCCCCCTGCAAAACCAGACATGCCTGATGAAAGATATTGATCTTCACTGATTTTCAAGATATTGGTCATGAAAGCCACCATGCTTTAATCGTTGCTGATATGAATGCCCACACACAAGAAAGAGATGATGATGTTATAATAGCTTGTGATAGCGTGAACCTAGATGAAAAAAATAGGGCAAAACTGAGTCCTGTGGAGCAATTCTCTATGGAAAGAAGAATGTTTATCATACCATTAATGAGAAAATCAACTGGTGTACGTGGAGATTTTGGTAACTGTGGTAACCAGACCTGCACTGGCCATCGGAAAGCATCGCAAGAATTCCTGGTGGACTGGCAAGCTGATTGCTCTGGAGTGTCAGGCCAGTGTTCGAAATGCTAAATGGAATTGGTAAATCAAACTCAGAACTGTAGACCATAAGCCCCCTTGCTGCTCCAGAAGTGAAATGATACATATGAATATTTATTCCTGTCACCTTAATTATGGAAGTGTAATTGACTAATTCTTGTTTTAAAAAAAAAAGTCTGGTTTAAGAAGGAATGAAGACAAAAAGAAATTGGTTGGTACTTCATGTGTAAGAACAAAAAATAAAAAGTAAAACAAAGAGTTATATAAAGTAGGGAAGGCCTTTAGGAAGAAATGTAGTGTTGGTGTGCATAAAGCCAGGTCACCTAAAAGCTCTATTGGCAGATGCTGAATGGCTGTGGTAATGGTAATAAACGTTGTCAATTTTGACTTTCATGGGCATTTTAAAGATTGACTGGGATGTACTGTACCAGACTGTATAGGACACATTTTGACAGCAGTGTCTTAAATGCTGCTTTTACTGAACAAGAAATTAAGGAGGTTATTCTAAAAATAAAACCATCAAAAGCAGCAGGAACAGACCAGGTCTTAAAAGGCTAATTCTATTCTGAGGTAAACTCAGGCAGGATTTGAATTTTGCCGTTTGCCATTAATGCACCACCAAACATATTGTTAATTAATTTGTCTGATACAGTTTGGACGGATGCAAAGTATGCAGTAATGATAAATTAGTGGATGTAGTAATGAATATGTAGGAATAAATGGAATCAAGTGTATTATATTCATTTTTGCAAGCCTGGCAGGAGTTAAGCTGAAATGTATTGCCATTGTTGTTTGCATTACTTATAAATGAATGGTTATCTGCTTCAGCCTATTCATTTTGATGACACCATAATGGTTACATCAAGGTTAAAGTTTTTGGTTGTAGAAACCAAAGACTATTTGTAATTTTAGAGTGATGCAACACTCTTAAGGTCACTGATAGATATAAGGAGCTGGATAGAAAAAAGAGGATCTGCAAACTTTGTACTGACAATCATTGTGGAGACCAGAATCATATATTGTTGAAGTGTAAGAATGTAAACATAATGAATTATAGAAAAAGGTATTGAGCAAAGTATCATTTAAACCATTCAACTATGTTTAAATGAATCTAGTTCTTACAATCAGATAAATCAGAAGGTATTTGTAAAGTACATGTAGGTGCCTTTTTGAAAATCATTGTTCCTTTGTTTAAGTCACATTTGTTGGACTTGCCATGCCATGTGCTACTGGTTTGTAATGACCATGTCTGTTTGAGCCACATGTGCTGCATGAGCCGCAAAATGTAAAATATGAATAGTAAATAGCAAATGCAATGGGCAGGGAGGAAAACCAAAATAAAATCCACCAACTTCTTTTTAAAGATGTTTTCTTTTTCCTCTCCATTAGATTTTTCTGTATTTGCTTTTCCATTTAACTTTTTATAACCATTTGGTCCTTTCGGTCATGTTCCATTTCAGATATTAGTCATTATTTTCCCTTGCCAATTTTCACTGCATTTAAGCTTTTCCTTTTTTAGTTTCAGCTTTCACAATTTCACTTTCCCTTGGCATGCTTAATGCCACCCTGTTGCCCATTTAATGTAAAGCTATACGCCACCAATTCTTTTTTCAGTAAGAATTTTTATTAATCAGCAATGTTCAGCACTAATGTAGGGAGTGTCTTTCATATAGTGGAGGGAGAAGTGGAGACTCTGGATTTACATCCTGTTGCAGAGTCAGTCAGTCAAACAGCCCTGAAAAATGACGGAAACAGTTGTTTTAGCAAATTCCCTAAAACAGCATGTTTATGTTGCAGTGACATGGCCCTCTAGTGGTCACAGTGATTATGACAGGAGCAAAGGAGGAAATAGTGTGACGTTATTACAGAACCACAAAGTTCAAAGTGGATATATGGGTCAAAATAACACCAGACTGTAGCATGAGAAACTGTGTGAAAATCAGTGCTGGTTTCTTGTAACCATGAACATGGTCTTTTTTCGGTTCAGAGTCTTCAGTTGCATATGTGACACATTTTGTCCCAAACACATGTCCTGTATTTATCAAAGGGATGCAGCAGGCTGAAGTTTGTGTGAGTATTTGCAAGGTGTGCATTTCACTATTGTATATGCATTTCAGGGAGGATCACACAAAAAAATCATGCTGACACTGGCCGATTATGTGAAATTCTATGCCTTTGAAGATCAAGCATAAATATAGACCAGATGGGATTTAGGAAGGTTGTAGTAGGGAAATCAACATGCATTAAATAGAGACTCTTGTATAACCTAAAACAGATAATTAGAAAGAAAACGAAGCAAGTTATTATTAATGAGCACAATCTCTGATTACTGTAAAGCAAATGGGTGTTCAGCAAACTTAAATTCGATTTTGACCGTTGGCTATCTGTGCCAGATTTTTGGCAATGAATCCAACAGTTGTCAAGAGATTTCAGTAAAAGCCAAAAACGTAAGCCTGCTGGTGATGCTGGAAGAAAAGTCAGGGGATCATTTAGAATTATTGGGATTCACCCTACCTGAGCTGTTTCAGTCTGAACCAAAGTCTAGACCGAGCAACAGACTGACATTGTCATCCCCAGAGCTGTGCCACAAAAAGCATGGCTACAAACAGAAGGAAAGCACCGATCAGACTTTTTCTCTGATACTGATTCTGATACCTTAACTGAAGGTATTGGCCAATCCTGAGTACAAGTGCTCTCTTTTTCCTAAATTTAAAATCTGTACATCCTCACTTTGTGGAACTCATTTTTATGTAAAGCGAAATGTGGCCAGAGATTATCAGAGTTAGACTGATGGTTAAAACAATTAGAATTATATCATGAGATTGACAAAGAAACTGCACTTAAACTGTTGTTAACTGGTGATGTTGTTCTCAAAACTGAGTCAAAATAAAAGCTGTGTGACTGTTTATAATCCGTCATTTTGCGTGACCTTTTAAGAAGATTTTTGTCAGCTTCTCATTATAATGTCTACCACTGGTGATGATTGATAAGATTGATGATCTTATTAAAAAGTTACGACTGAGCAGATGGAATGTCCACACACAGACCATTTTACAATCACGTACATACAGCAATCACTGCACTACTTTTGATGCTGAAAATAAAGTTTAAAATCACAGATTATAAGACTACAGCTGAAGTTATGAGGAGCACACTTTTGAGAATACTGCTATCAATGCATCATGCATTAGATGCGCAGTATGTGATGTATGTGTCCATGACTCTGAGAAACATGAGTTTTAAGGCAAATTGTGTCAACTGGATGAAAGGTCAACATAGTGAAAAAAGTTTATTCACTGTTAATATAATACACTAGTAGCATAAACACAGTTATCACAGTAAGCAAAGTAACATACTTAATGATTTCTTAATTGATTCATTAATTAGCCTACAGCTTCATATTTTGGAAGGATGAAGGAAAAATTGCATTACTTCCACTTAGTTCTAGTCCATCCTGTTAGTGTGCCCTATGCTATTGTGGCTGACATGTGCAATGCCAAATACTTGAAATACCCAGAAAACTCTTCACACAACACTTGAAATTCCTGGAACTGTTGTCCCACAGTTTACCTTTTTACTGGGGCTGAGCAGCAGGGGCTGTTTGGCTGGGGTTGATCGCTAGCCACAGGGTAGGCGGTTTAATCTCTGGCCCCTCTTGTCCACATTACTTGTGTCTCTCTCTCTCTCTGTGTGTCTGTGTGTGTGTGTGTGTGTGTGTGTGTGTGCATTGGTACAACATAAAATAACATGTAGATATAAAGTGTAATACACATCTAATGTGAATCATCTACAGTTGTATATGCCACATATTAATATTAATAAAAACACCCTAGCAGTAATCTGTGCACTCACCTATTGGATGTGACAGTTATAAATAAACCATGTATAATGTATGAGAGAGGGTTGCAACAGTGTGTAGAGCTCTGACTTTTGTTGTGTCTGTCCTCAGCAGCATGGACAGAGGCGTGGAATGGGATTTTCAACCCACGATTTTATTATGTTTCATCCATAATTTGGCAGGACTGGCATTTGACCGCACTAAGTGTTTCAGATTATGTGAGCATGGTAGGGGCCTTTCTCTTTTCGAATGCATTGCACTCGGAGTGAAATTGCATCGCCCTCACTCACACAGATCCATGACCAGAAAATCTGGAGAAGGATTAGTCATGCAGAGGCCTAGAAATACTTACATTCAAGCTGGATTTTACTGTGTTTGAATTTCATGGGGGGAACCTCACAAGCTCAAGCTTCTGGGATAAGCAGGGAAATCTCACCACAGGGTCTAGGCTGAAGAACATATCCAATGGTTGACTTAAGTTTTAACTGCCATCATCCACTTATTATGTCAAGCTGTCAGAGTGCCAATTTGATTTTCTCTGTCTCTGTCACAGAGGACCAGATCCCACATGGTTTTCCCACCATTGACATGGGCCCCCAGCTGAAGGTTGTGGAGAGGACACGTACTGCTACCATGCTGTGTGCAGCCAGTGGCAACCCTGACCCGGAGATCTACTGGTTCAAAGACTTCCTACCTGTGGACATCAGCAGCAGCAACGGACGCATAAAACAGCTGCGTTCAGGTAAAGCACTCATTTCAACATGTTCACCCACAGGTCTCTGTTCAGCACAGTGGCACATGTTGCATGACACATGTTGAAACTGACACAAAGTGCAGTTAGCTGCACTTTCAGGTGTTGGTGAACCACACATCATGACAATTACTGTATGAACAAAACATAGCACTAATATGTGAAGAATGCCATTTTTGTCTGGAAGATAGTCATTTATATTTATAGTAGCTAGTGCTAGGTGTCAAACCTCAGTACTTTTTTGATACTTACTGAAATGTGTCTATTAGTTCAGGTTTCAAAAACTGTATCAAATCAAATGTCTGATCAAGTTTTGTTTGCAGTCATGTTTTATCAAATGTAATAGTTCAACATTTCACCACAAAGTTTTATAAATTTTTGAATAGGATCTCATCATGTGGGCATCTCCTGGAAAAACATATAGCAGAGAAAATTCACAAAATCATCTATCATATATTTATATAACAATAATTAGAAGAATTATGAAAGTGTAAGATCTAGCTAATTATGCTTTTAATTTTGATAAAATAAAAAACACAATAAGCTTATTATGGAAAATGTTTTTTACTTTGAACATAATATCATAGATTTCAGTTACCTGAGCAGCACCTGTGTGGGAATATTGGCGTGCCAACAGCGCTTAACACACCACAGACAATGATGAATGTTAAAGCAGAGGCAGCCATGTGAGCAGCTCTGTGAGAAGGTGGCCGGGATCCAGAGGAGCAGATAGGGCATCTTTCTCTGTGAAACTAGCCAGCAGCTCACAGCCAAGCTGGATGGTTTCTGGCTGAATAACCGAGCTCCGTACAACCTGTCAGTTGCCCTTTCTCTCAATTTCTGTGAGAAAATAGAAATGTTGGTTCCTCGCCAAAAAATTGCAAGCACCTACACATCGTTGGAACGGCTGTCCAGGACGAAACTTTCTTGCCAGCCCTTGCAGCAACAGTGATTTCACGTCACTGAGGGCTGAGAGCACTGAGAGGAAATGCTGAGAGGCAGGCTCTAGGATACCATTGGATTTGAAGTCCACACTGAGGATTTTTCCAAGTCACAGTTGGGGCCTTAGGTAAGGACAAACATGCCATGTATTATTAACTGAACAGCATGGCACTTTGTTTTAGTTTGGTTCATAGGGGCCCCGTTGTTACATGCAGTCCCACAGCAGCCAAGCACAGATGGCTGTTATCCTGTGCCACACATGGCAAGTCAAATATATATATATTTGATTTAATAGAGTTCATTATATAGAGGAGTGATTAGATTTGCTCATGAATTAGTTAGTCATATTAAATGACTTTGATACATTAAGAAACAATATCATTTTTCAATTTGAGACCTTTGCTCTCTTCTGGAAAAGGGGGAAAAAAAACAGCCCTCTGTCTTCTCTAAGGCTTCCTCTGGTGCTCCAGATCTCAACTTTGTCTGTCCGTAATTATAACCAGAACTTGTCCATCAAGGAGTAATGTGGCCCACACCAGTTCTGTGGCTGCTAGCCATGGGATCTGATAGTCCAGGAGGATTGGGAATGAAGAGGATTAGCGCGACAGGACAAAGCTCTTCTGTGGTAAACCATGCTGGAGTCAAACATCAGGAGCCTGATTCTGCAGCTCAAACACAGTAATAACTGTATGTTTACAGTACATGTAAATGTGCGGACAAAGCTCGACTAAGATAGGTCCATCTGAATTATTTAGCAGTTATTGGCTGTTAAAGGGGTGCTCCAGCGATGTAGTATTGAAACTCCAGAATGTTCCGGGCAGCAAAGAGAGCAGAGATATTCTGACTTTTATTCAATATTATGGACAAAGCTTGCAAAGCATGTATTTGTCCTGACTGTTCTATACTGAATGTTGACCTCAGTACACGGCTTTCTTCTTTTTGATACACCCAAATAATTCATAATACATCATACTAATAAAGTCTAACTAGGTCTGAATCTGAGAATGTGCAGAACATACATTTTAAAGTGCCATCCAGGAAGCTTTGACAATAGGGTAGTTTAGTCAATTTAGTCAGGCAATTTTGTCTGTGACCTAAACCATGCCAGTAGGGTTTGCAGCAACATGCATGGCTCATAGTGACTGTCAGTGGCATGGCGAGTGTAAATGAGAAATCAGAGTTTGGTAGAGCTTCTGATGTTATTTAGATGTGTTGCTGGGGAATGTTGAGCTTTTTCAGTATGTTATTTAATGACACTGGACAAAGAGTGGTGGAAAGGATGAATGTGGGTGTCTCTGAATATACAAATAATCCAACAAAACCATTTGTGACAGTGTCATCTAGAAGTGTCTATCACAGGGCTTGACCCCTGTTGCACTGTTTTTCGCTGCAGTTGTCCAGGAATTATCTACTGCCCCATTAGTGGCTCTTATGTGAGATATCCAGGGCTAGAGAAAGGTACTTAACTTGATAAAATTGGACAAATGAGTGAGTCCTGACTGAGTATGAGCACCACCTGTTGAACTGAAAGCTTAAACTGAACTCTGACTCTAATGGTTGATTATCTTCTGCTGTGCCAAAAACATAGCTGACTGCAACTCTACAACCATGACATGTACCAAACCATGGAATTTATGTACTGTTACACCAATAAGCAAAATTACCAGCTCCCACAACTCCCATAATGCAAACAATTGAGTTGTTTTTTTAGGCCATCCCTGCATGGCATCTTTCAAACTCCATTCCCCCACTTTGTAACACAGGCTTTCTGATAAAAACTTGTTGTCTAGAAGCCCGACCCCAGATAATCCTAATGACATCGGGTTCTTAGGTGTTGTTTTCTCAGATTTGCTAAAGCTCCTGCAGTACCACAGAATACATTACAGTGTTTTCACAGGCTGAGTGGTACTCATGGCAGGAAAACTGACAGGGATGTATAAAATCAATGGAGTTACCCTTTAACAGCCAGTCAGATTTCCATGTGATGGGGTTTTTGTTGGGTGATCGGGTTCATTAGTTCGGTATGAAAAGGGCAAAATGGACAAAACCTGGATGCAACTACGTGTCCAACCGGCACCTGTTTGCTACAGTGACTCTTTTACAAAGCTGCTATGATGTTCTCAACTGAAATATAAGGACTGCCAATCCAGTGCTGCATCTGATGGACACTATGATGGGAAGAAATCCTTTCAATCCAGACATTGTGAAAATATAATAATGTCCTATTATTTTTCACAATGAAACCCCAAAACCTGTCATGACACCCTGATTTCATGCTGAAGTGGCGTGAGATTGTTTTTACGGATGGAAGTCATGGCAGGTCTCAGTATTGCCCAGCCCTCTGAAAGCTGCTGATGTTCCCTTCATCAGACCCCAGGGACCACACAGCTTCCAGGGCCTCCCTCTTCACCACCTATCTGACACTTCTTTGTGTTCCTGTCAGCACAATAGTGGCTTGGTTTATTATCCAGATGGCTGCATCTGTATATTAACCATCCCTCTGTACCGTTTGCTGCATATGACCTGATATGCCCAAATGGTGCTAGTTACTAATGATGACACAAGAAATATGCAAGATTAAAGAAGGAAATACTACTACAGTGTCTCTATAATTAATAGTACTAGGACTGAATGATTAATCATTTTAAACTGTGATTTGTGTGTGATTTTCAAATTACAATAGCTGCAATTATAATCGCACAACTTATATAGTTGCAGGAGGTGAAAGGTTTAGTTAGTGACTCTGAAATTTCCTCAGCTATAATGACAACTGTTACCAGCAAATTTACTCAGCTGTAGCTAATTAAAGTTAATTCTAGATAGATAGTGAGGCACAAAAGAAAGTCTAGACTGTTTCCAGTGTCTATGCTGGACTATACTATTAGATGGTTTTGTTAAAGAAGAAACCCACTTGGTACAACTTTCATTTGTAGCAAAGTAGACTTTTTTAATGTAACAACACAAACAGAGTCTTGTTTAAGATAAATGATCTAGATAAATCTCCTCACAGGTGTTTTTCATTCTGTATTCCCATTTCAAAATTTTCTTTTAATTATATCCTCAATGCTGCTTAACATAAAAACATTGAACTGTCCTGGATAATATTGTAATACAAATTATGTTATGGTCGAAAGCTTTAATTATTTCAACTTTGTTTCTAAGAAATCAGTGTTTTTCCATCAGTTTAGCCGAGTTCTAAATACTAGGATACCTACGAGGCTTGGCAGCTGCTGCAATGGTGTAAGTGGTAGGGAAAAACACTTTGTCTCTGCTGTTGAGAACAAAACGCATTTCCACTCTGGGGATCAATAAAGAATTATCTTATCTTAAAGAATTATCTTATCTTACATCACTATAGTTGCTGAATTGATCCAACACTGATCCAGAATTCAGAAGTGAATTGATTTAAGATACAGATTATCTTCTCAGTTGCCATAATCTTGAGCTTCCACCTGCCATTTGTGGCAAACATAACAGAATTTTAAGCTCAGTGACATACATATTTAGTAGCACAGTGCCTTGCCTATCTAAGCTGTGGAAGCACTCAAACTATTCTAAAGTGATTGGGAAACCAAAATATCTCCTCTCACTTCCTAACTCTACTTCAGACAAGTCGATGCTAGGTGGTCAAGTAGATTACTGACAGCTGGTGGATGAAGTTATCAGAATTTCCTTTCCTCCTTTCAAGCACAAGATTCCATTGTTTAAGCTTCATCTTAACTCACCTCTGAATCAGGACCTGATTACTCATGGAAACAAGATACAGTTGTGATTATGATTGCTACAATCATAGCTTGTTTAAACCTCTGTGTTTAATTTACAGCAAATAAAAAAGCAACAAATAAAAGCAATTAAAATTACTATAATTATTGCTTATTGCTATAATTGGATATTTTCCTAAAAATTTCCAGCCCTAAATAATGCACACAGAATGCTGGTAAAAGGTTTGATGACCCAAATCATGATTGTTATGAAAAATACATCTAGAATATGCAAATTTAGGAAGTTTGATTGCACATTTCTCCCCCATTGAGGCAGGAGCATCACAGTGTATTCCAGAAAACAGTGCATGTTTCTTTGAATTGCATCACAGAGAGTAGGCAGCTTAAGTTCTTATCTGCCTTCTTATGGCAGGATGCAGAAGACAAAAATTCTTTTGGGTTAAAACCAAAACAAGCCTGTTGTTGGTGAATGAGGGGTCAAGTGCTTGATAGTCAGCTGCTGTCAGGGAAAAAGGCAGGTGTGGGAAATAAGGGGTTTTATGTTCACAATGGGATGCCAGCCCTGTGGAGCAAATAGCCAGGTGTATAACACAAATAAGCACCAGTAAATAACCAGATGCACAACTGACAGACTGGCAGCTGTATCTGGGATATGAACGCATACATTATTAAAACAATTTTATACTTATCAAGAACTTAAAGAAAAAAATGTACACAAGAAATTCACCAAGATTGCATTTCCACAGTTGTCAATGTTATTGGTTGAAAAATTGGACTTACTAATCATTAAGTAATACGTATTACATATTTATGGTCACTTTTATGAAAAGAGTGAGAATAGCAGTCGCTCTTCTTGTCTTTATCTGTTTCACGTTTTCTCTCTTTTATGCTAATGGTTATCTCTAATCTTATTTGCATTCAAATTACCTCACCAGGTGGTACACCAATCAGAGGTAAGAATGCTGGGTATAGAAAATGTCTACCCATCCTCCTGTCCCCACTGCCCCCTCTCCTCCATCGCCTCCATCCTCCTCCTCCTCTCACCTCAGTGTATCCTCATTTCCAGCTCGCTGTCCTTTTCACTCGCTCCGACACCTTTTCCACCTTTACCATATAACTGTTCAGAAGTGTGTATGGTCTTGGAAGAGATGAAAACAGGAGACAGCTTCCCACCTGCTTGTGACAATGTTCTCAAATAAAGTCACTGATAACCGCTTACTTCAACAACTGATGTCCCATCTGATTTACAGGCAGCAGTGGGCTAACCGCTAAACTACAAAAATAGTATTCACAATGAAGTCCTACAATCAATGTACAAAATTAAGATCGAAAAGTCTGTTTTGAAACCAGTTTGTTTTTGCTAGCTGGTTACACTTAATGAGCTTATTTCACTTGTGTTCACACCTAACATGTTCGTTGTGGTTTGTTCAGTTGGTCAGACTCTGCCATCCATTCAACAAGTGTCTGGTTGACCTCTAAATGGTGATGTAGGGTCACATCACCATTTAGGGTGATTTTGGTTGAATTCATCACATCAGGTGTATCTAACATTACATACCACACACATCAAGCGTCAGTATAGGCCTACAAACACTGTAAGGCCACACTTTAAAATGTTCACAGTGTCGCAGCACTGAGAATACACATGAGAAATCCATGTTACATAACAACCCACATTGTTATAAACAGCTTTAAATGACAATCTGCTGCTGCATTGTGATATACCATTTAATAAGAGAGAGGGCTGTTACAGCCTTCAAGTAATGTAACTTTATCTGCTTCCACTATAATAAACTTTTTTTCTCAGCAGTCTGTAAAGGGGTGATGATTCAGGATGAGAGGTCAAATCTGTCCAATAAATAAGTTATTTATTGTTGTTTTATCAGTGTGAACACTAAGGTTGCTTTCACACCTAAGGTTTAGTTCAGTTGGTCCAGGAAAAAAAAAAAATCTAGTTGGCTCATGTTATGTTCACAGTGACATACAAATAGCCTAAGCTGAGTAAACTTACTGAAATGCATGTTACATGTTACACATACATATTACATACTTGTGTTAAAGATCAATTTGTTAACCGTTTCCATAATCAGCAGATGGACAAATAAGAAAGTTAGTGCTTCCCTCTAAAGTGACATTTGAGAGGGAATTCAACCGCGGCACAGTTACACAGTTGACCACCTTTGTATTCACACCACAAACAAACTGCACTAGGTTCAAATTAGAAGGGGACACAATTGTTCAAATGGTCTTTGAATAGTTGTTTGCATGGCAGCTTTCAACCAGCCTAAACATACCGAACCATAAGGGTGAATTTCACTAGACATGTTAGGTTTGAAAGCACCCTAAAACCAAACCAAACTCAATGTGTTAACACAGTCTGACAGTCCATCAGCTGCCCCATGAAACGCACTACCACAACCAACATCGAAGTCCAACAGGCTGTTAGACAATGAAATGCTTAGCTGAGCATCTTACTATCAGTTCTCCTAGATTTCACTGTCAAAGTCATGCCAGTGAGCCAGGTCATGGAAGTGAGTCCATTCGCATATGCGATAACTTACTTTACCTCTTGCAAACAACTTGTCATTAAGCTGTCAGATTTGACCTCTGTCTGCATGCTCTATTTTTGAAGGCTTAACATGTGAAAGGCAGAGGAAGTCACAGCAGCTTCTAACAGTTTCTGTGGGAATTCACAGTCTTCATCTGTAAGAAGTCACACCTTTTCTGGCAGCACTGATTAGCCTTTTTCATGCCAAAGTTGTCAAAGTCAATGTCCATCAGCATCCACGTTTCTCCTTAAAGGCCTTTGCCATGTAGAGGTGCTGAATATGCAATGAGGTGGGCAATCATCACAAAATGGAAAGTTGGAAATCGATAAACAGAAAAAGATATTCAACTGCTGCTGCACATACTCCTCTTCACACTTCAGCAACAGTGTGATTTCATTATCATTTTGACACAATGTTTTGTGATATGTAGGAGAAAGGCTTACCTACATACTGTGTATGTGAGTGTGCGTGTATGTGTGTGTGTGAGAGAGAAACAGACAGACAGACAGGCAGAGACAGAGAGAGAGAGAGAGAGTATGAGAATTAATGTCTTTGCTGGCTGCATCTGAGATGAGTGCTGCTTCTCCTCCATCTCTGGGCTGGCTGTCTGGACCAGATCTACCAGGGATGTGACTGCACATACATTATTTCAACAGCTGATTTTTCTTTTTTCTTTTTTTCTTAATCAAGTTCTTAACATTGTGTTACAAACCCATCCCATGCTGCATTTCAGGATTGTATTCTGAAATATGTACATTTTCAACTTTTTATTTTTCACATTTCTTATTGTCCACTGTAAAACTGCATGATGTTTGTCACATTCACAGCCAAAATATAATGCTGCATAGTCGCTAAAAATACATTCATGTTTTCTATCTCAAACCTAACTTCTCTACTGACAACCGAATATTATATGTTTAGATAAATGTCAGGAAACTGTTATGAAATGTTAATGGAATGCATGGATGTAAATCAAGGTGTCGGGTAAGTTACAGTTACATTTGACTTTTTTTCCCCCAAAATGAAACGTCTCAATGAGAACTTTAGCCCACGTAATAAGATCTAGGGAGGTAAGGTTTTATCCAAAGGAAACACAAGACTATTTCAAAATCGCTACACCAAGGGCTTTGACCAATCACCGTTTTTAAGCTATTGCTGCTTATTTTGGATTCAAACAAGCCAAGTGTCCAACTACATTAACATTATATCTTATGTTCCAGAACTGACAGGTGTTGCATGTTTCTCTTTGCTTCACAATTAGATTAGATAGAATTAGAACTTTATTGTCAAAGTACAGAGTACAAGTACTGAGACATGGTACTGTATCTAACCACCTTCTTTTATTGGAAGTTTTTTTGATTGACATTCAAAATTACCAACCTCTGGCTGTTGCTAATGACTATTTAGGAAAAAAATAATAAACTGCAGTGTCCATGACCATTGTAATGAATGAAAATGTCACTCAGTGCAAGAACAAGAAACATTTGAATACTGCCAGCCTTATCCTTTCAAGCTCATGCAGGCGGGGGAGAGCAGCATGACATTATTATTGACAGTGTTAGTGTGACACTGCAGAAGGGATTTGAGCAAATTGGACAGAAGTCCTGGGTCATCTCGAACAAGCCGAAACAGATTTGGTCATTGCCATGAATTATTAGATATAGTTTGGGCCTCCAAATAATGGACATAATTGAATTATTTATCCTGATTACTTTTCTCATAGGTATGGAATTAAAAAATTACAGGATCAAATTAGGGTTCATTTGTGTGTTTAGTGTGTCTAGTGTTTGTGCGTCTGAATCAGGTTAGTCTGAAACCCCGTCTGTGTGTGTTGTCTGACTGTGTGAGGTGCAGACCTGAACTGTGGCATTTTTGCCTCCCTCCCCAGGAGCGCTTCAGATTGAGAACAGCGAGGAGTCGGACCAGGGCAAGTACGAATGCGTGGCAGTCAACAGTGCTGGGACTCGCTACTCGGCTCCAGCTAACCTTTATGTTCGAGGTAAGATCCCTCTTGACCCTGGCAACCCTTGCCCGCTGCCATTCAGGTCGCCACCTCCAACAGCAAGGTCCTCTCTCGTCACCTCCTCTGCACCAATGCTTTGCCTCCTGACTGCTAATAGGGAGGCTGCTTCCCTGGATCCAACTGCAGTGAATTCAAACCTGTTGATGCCTGTCTGGTCTCTGCTCACACTGTCATTTCCTGCTCTCTCTATCTCCCTTTCTGTCTCGTCTTTGTCTTCTGGGTGGTGATTTATGTATTTTGCTCCTATTCCCTGCTGTTAGTTTGCTTGACCTGCCTAACCTCACAGAGATTGGGATGTTTTGACTCGTCGGGTTGAAAGAGGGGTTGGCTATGGTTCTGTGTCTTGGTTTTTGGGAGGTAGAGGTTTACGTGTGGAGTCTTGCCTCAAAGGGAAGTTGACACCTTTGCTGTTGTCCGTCCCATGTGTGGGAGAAGACAGGAAGGAAACTTCCCTGAAAGCAGGCTCCAGTCAGCTGGATGTGCTGCAACAAAAGCCAGCAGGGTGAAAGCAAGCCTCAGGGCTTCCCAGAAGTAGGCCATGTCAACAAACAGCTCAATTAGTCTCAACCAATATCACAATCTCAAAGGCAATTTTCAAAGTGTTTCAGTAGTGTTTTAGTCTCTTGTTAGTTTGACATTTCCACTGACAATGCTCTTTGATGCAGTTTGCCATCAAAGCTTCTGCATGCTAAATACAGTTACTACCTAATGGTTACTACTGTTTTACTAGAGCAACTTTGTACTATTTTTAGCATTTTTTTCATAAATCAGGGCTTTGACCCAGTGTCACAAATCTCATTATATCTCCTTTTCTTAGCTCTAAAGCCTGAGGATGTTATAGATTTATTTATACAGATATAGACATAGTCAAAGGGGCTCATATGTCAGATAGGTTTTTTGGGTCTATCTTAATATAATCCTCACATTGCATATGTACGATGAAAGAGTTATCAGTTGCTGTAATCATTCCTTCTGTCCATACTAACCATGAAGTGACAACTTCAAAGAGCAACAGCACTGTAAGAAATGAGAGAGAAAAACGCACACAAAATAATCCAATTTTTAGCAAAAGCTAGTATATTGCTTTAGCAGTCTAAGTCAGCTGATTCGAGTGGTTATCTCCATCCTAGGCATTGTTTAGGGGCTAATTGTGGGTCCTGCCAACAAGCCTATATGCCATTAGTGTCAGCTGGTAATGATTAGTCTAAAAGTTTTTAATTGTCCCATTGACCACAGCACACCTACACGATCCTGTACAGGTCAGGTTTCCTACACAGACGGACAGAAGATTCAAACCAGACTATCCCATGATTTTAATGTAGTAAATTTATTGATGAAACCAGTTATTAATTACAGTTCATTTTAATGGTTCCACAAAAGACAACATAAAATCCAAGATGGAAATTTTGCAGTGTGAAGTCGTCATTCTGATGTAATTCTTCAGTGTTTCAAACCCCTCCCAGTACCAATGTAACACAACACAAGAACCCTTATATATGTGAAGGGAAAAGAGAGAACTGATTCCTCCAACAAAGCTGTCTGTCTGTCTGTCTGTCTGTCTGTCTGTCTGTCTGTGTGTGTGTGTGTGTGTGTGTGTGTGTGTGTGTGTGTGTGTGTGTGTGTGTGTGTGTGTGTGTGTGTGTCTGGGACATACATATGTGCGAGCAGATGTACATTTTCATTTTCTAACCACAACAGATGCATCAGTTTCCCAATAACAGATCACAGAGCGCTCCAACTCGGGATAAAAATTGCCAATGAGAAAAAACAAAAAACAAAAAAACACCAAGAATCTCTCAAAACAAAAAAGGCATCTTTGCTTCTATACATGGCTGATTTGTTAATGAAAGCTATTGCAGTTATCAAAAATATAAATTGTACATATTTCTTTTTTTTCTTTTTTTTTGCAAGAGGCATCCTCTGCTGAACCAAACAGAGCCGTAGCCAACAAGGTCAGATTATGAAGTACATGAATTGTTATTTCTGCTTCTCTTTTTAAGGTTCCTGCCTGTGTTGCTTTAACCTTTAACCTCCCCAGGTGTGCTGGTAGCTTATGTTTCCATTTTCATCTCACAGTGTGCCTTCTGAGCAAACACTGCAACATGCCATATGTTGCAAAGTGTGTGTATGTGTCTTTTTTTGCTGTCTGTATTTCTCTTCATCTCTTTTTAGCTTTTCATGTCTTTTCCTTTTGGTGATATTTGTTACCGAAGTCGGCAGTCTTTCTTCCACTCATGTGCCAGTCATTTACACAGACTGTAGGCCTGTATGTTTCTGTTCATCTCTCAAATGCTTATCCCTGTATCCTCACATGAAAGCAGCTGTTTTTCTTTGTCTAATGTGCTTTGCTTTCTTTGCTTCTATTAGACATATGAGACAGTATTTTAGGTTTTCTCTGTTGTGTGTGAGAGGATGTGTTTTTGAATGTTGTTGCTCATACACAAGAATTTACTTAGAATAGAGAGATGGTCCCTTGGTCCACATAGCCATTAACAGATAGGAATGATGATATCAAATGTACACACTGTAGATAGTTAGGCTCCAGTGCTCCATGATGACACTTCTAACACATTGACTGATTAAATTATTAATTTATAGAGTGTGTAAAAACAGAGGAACTTCCATTACAATGTAGTAAGTAATGTAGGTAAGTGTAAGTAAATGTCAGTAAATCAAAAGAGACTATGACTAATTTCAACTCAAGCTCCAATTACTAGCCTTTCTGCATTATAAATTCTGAAGAAATCTCAGTCAGCCAAATGAAGTGGATATGTTCATTCTGGCGGTCGCTTGTAAGTTTGCTGCCAGACCTGTGAGTCCCAGGTAGTATCTCTCTGTCATGACTGAGCAAGGAAACACTGTCTGTGGAAACACAAAAAGGGAACTATCAGCTCCACCTGTGCTTGGCACTATGACAAGCCAAAATGCCGGCTGTGAAAAAGGTCTTTTATGTACATAGATGTAAAGATAGCAAAGAGTCTACGTGACAAGGCAACATCATATCACCATACGAACACAATGAACACCTACCATGAGTCAAATGCGCAAAATAATAAATAATTGAAAATAGATTACAAAATCTTTTACTGGTGTTCTGTTCACTACAGCAGAAAATGTTTACCTTCTAGAAAAATCTAACCAGGACATTTTTCTGTGTAACAATACAAAAAACTTTCCGCAGCATAAAATCTGAGTGCAGACCCGTAGCAGACACCTGTAGCTGAGGTGCTGTGGCTTCTTAATGTGGCAGGGCTCAGTACCTCTGCTAAATTATCAGTCAGACTCAGGATAGTTTCCTTGGACAAGGGAGGGAAACACTATGCTTATTACTCAAGCTTTCTTTGGTGTCACAGAAATTGGAATATGAATAGATAAGATGTATTTACACAGAATAATGAAGACACAGTACTGTCTTGGTTAAAATAGTCAGATGATTGTAGTCCATATACATACAGTTACTGCCAGACCAAACATGGATTTCCTTAATGCCTGTAGTCTCATCAGTTAGTGGGTAAGTGGACCAATGGGACAGTCTCCAAGGACTCAGGGTGCTCCTTTAATGCAGTATTAGCTTATCAGCAAGTGTTCCTCCATAGAAATGAATCTGTTCTCAGTTAGGTCTGGGCACATGGAAAAAGAAGCACACATTTCCAAGGTGAGTGTTTGACTAATCCTATCAAAGGCCATGTGCTCATTGATTTCAGGGCTCGGTGGCTGAGCTCGCCCAGAGTCAATGGGCAGAATAAATGGGGGCAGTAACACACTGCCTGCTTTGTGTGCTTAATGAAGTCTGGTTGTCAGCAAGCCTTGGCCTCTTTAATTCACAGGCTCTGAAGGGCTTAAACACTGCAGTGAAGTTCAGGACAGGGAAGGCAATGTGGATGTCTGCTTCTGTGTGTCGATCTGTGTGGGTGCTGACTGGAAACACTGGCATCGTGCTGTTTGATACAAGTCAAAGTTAGATTAGCAGCTGCTCTTACTGTGCGTCTTATTCCACTTAAGTGAGAGTGTACCCTTCATGGCCTTTTCCTTTGTGTGGGTGATGGGTTTGCGCTGCATCGTTACATGTCATATGACGTGTGTGTGTGTGTGTGTGTGTGTGTGTGTGTGTGTGTTAGTGTTACTGTGATTTTCTCACTCGTTATTGGATAAGCAGATATTTGCCTGTTTTACTCTCTTTGTTTCTCCTTGTCTTCTTCCTCCTACTCCTTATTTTGCCCCTCTTGTTGGTTCTTTTTTTCTTTTTCACGTTATCTTAAATCCCTCCATCATCATTGCACCCGCCATCCAAAAATACAATCCAAATCTCACCACTCAGATCAACGGGAAGGTTGGTTTTTTTCACTCTTTACCCTCTTAAAGCCAAGGCCTGGCAGACTGGAGCCGTGCTGCGCTGGCATCTCGCCAGGCGCCTCAGGCCCGTCCCGGCCTCCCTATCAGGACCCCAGTCCCACAGTGCAACCACCTCCTCCCCCTCACCTTCCCCAACCCCTGCTGCTACAGTATATGCTGCCTTGCACCTCATCACTTGTTGCTTGCTCCATGCAGCCTGCTCCTCTGAAATTTTGTGAAATGAGCTTGTGTGAAATGCCAGCAATTTGCTCTCTGCACAAAAAATGACACATTTTTTCATCAGCGAAGGATTACATGAAGGATGTGACACTGAAATATGAAAAACATAAATTACGAAACAAAAATGAAATAATTAAAAGTGAATATAGCATGTACTTATAGTTGAGGAACAATCATTGTTGTATCTGCTGTATCTTGAGGACTGATTTCGCCTGGTTCCAGACCTCTGAGTTCTCCTCACGGTTTGTTCAGCAAATCATATAGATCTGTGTTTTGTTTGTGCCCATTCACTGCTCCCAGGTTGGAGAAAACAGTGTTGAATAACAAGAGCTTAATTATTGAGATGTCATTGTTTTACATAGCTACCTGGGAACATTCCTGATTTTTTTGTTTTTAAAAATGGCCAAAGAACTGCAACAAGTTTAGAGGACATGGACACAGTTGCATGGGCTGTTGGACAATATAAATAACTCCAAGGATCAACTATTATCGTACATTACATGTGACGCCTTGGATGAAGGGATGGTTACTCCTTTAAAAAAAAACTCATTTTGACCACAGCTTTGTTTCTTGCCCCAGCAAAAACTTCAACTATCTTTACATGTGAGTCAGAGATTGCAATGACGTGTCAAATACTGTTGTCACACCTCACACACCTTTCCTGGTGAAGGAATAGAATCTTTACATAATTTGTGCCTACAGCATTGTTTAAGTTCATAGTTTATGCTCGCTTCACAAAATTTTGCACCCCTGTCAGTCCAATGACGTCCTTGCAGCATGCTGATCATGTTTTTATTGTCTTGGCTAATTCAAAGGCATGGCTCGTCCCAGCTGTCATCTCCTGTCTGACCGTCATTACACTGAGCGGCAGGCTCTGAGCTCATACTGCTTTTACCATGCTGTCCTCTTATCAGTGTCTGCTAGAAAACTAGAGAACAAAATAGCCTCAAAAATGTTTACAGCTTCCAAGACTCTTACTGCTGGATCATTAATAGGAGAACATGGCGGAGCTCAGAAATTGAGGGGGAGTGAAATACTATTGGAGATAAAAGTGCAGCCCTATCTGAAGTGTTTGTGCTTGATATGTGGATTTGCAGACTCATTCTACAACAACAGTGTTTTTTCTTGCCTCTCCTTGTCTTTATGTTTGAGGTCGGAGAATATATAGAGATGCGATCTTGATTGTAATTTAAAATCTCAGTTACAATACTTTCTTTGTATTAATAGGAAAGGATTTGAGTCTTGTTACCTGCAACAGGTCATTTGAGTTTAATGGTAACGCCATATAAAGTGTCTTTAATTTTGAAAGCTGCCGACTTGAAAACTAGAGAAACTAATGGCAGAGGATATTCTAAATGAGAATGAAATGCTTTAATCCTGTCAAATCCAATTAAACCACAATTTATTAAAAAAAGGATTCTGGGAAAAAGATTAGATTTATTCTTTTTTTTTTAAACTTTTGTACAAATCCAAACTGAAGTCAATTTCAATGGAATTGCATTTTAAGGTTTATTTCCACCCCCACAGCTACGGTAGACACTGTATTCATTCATTGTGTTGTCGGCTTCAAGATAATAAGATAATGTAGGCAGGAAAGAATAGTCATACTGAGAAGTCATTCTGAGGTCAATTTGTCGAGTTACAGTATATTCCACTGTTAGATCTTCCTAACACTGTTTTTTTTTTTTTTTACCAAATGAGAAGAAAAAGGAAGATAATTTAAAGGATGAACTCTAGACTCTTTTTGTAGTAAAGAAAGTTTTGTGAGCATTGCTCAGTGCAGGGCCACAACTAGAAATGTTGGCTCGACTGCTTTGACAAAACGAATATCTAATCACTGTATATTCCAGGGTTCCTGTTCAGAGTTACATGTCAAATTCCTGGTACATTAAGCCGCTTTGAATCCCAGACTCCATCAGCTTAGTGCTCTCTGTGGATGGTCCATTTTTCGTGACATTTTGTCATTTCCATTTTTATTTATGCTTTGGACAGCATGTAGTGACTGGATGTTATGTACAACAGTAACCAAAGAGTACCTCATGCTTTGCTGTGCTGCAAGCTCATCACCAATTCAAACTCACCTCTCTGCCAGGAATTATGAAAAAAAAATCAAATATATTTTATTTTCAGCCACCTGATACTGATAACTTTTCATAAAATGTAAGGGCTGAAATTGAAGAAGACGATGAATCAAGTGGCATGATACTGTTTGCATGAAGGTAAACTAGCCATTACAATTTGTAGTTTAGGTTTACTTTTTATTTATTTATTTATTTTTTGATTAAGTGTATTATTTATGTTAGCTAAGAATGTAATGTATTTTTGATTGACCAGATTGACCAAGTTCAACTGAAAGTTAGTTCCTCTGTGAGGCAACTTTCACTGCCTAAAGTGAAGTTGCATCATCTTGCTCCATTCATCTCCTTCCATTGACTTTGAATGCATTCACGTTGCCCAAATGTTTACTCTGTGGAAATCATTTTTTGGTGTGACATTAATTTAGAACGTGAACAACTCTCTAGCATCTGTAGCCACAAATTATCCTGCATGCAAAACATCAGAGAAAGTCAGAAATTCTAGTTTGTTATTCAAAAACTGAAATGCCCATTCAGGTTGGACTTAAGGAACTAAAGGGAGATTGCTGAGATGGTCCAGGTTTCTGACATCATGTCAACATAGAATAGCTTCATACACTCAGAGTGGAAAAAGAGTGGAAATTCACATAATTCTGTAATCTGTTTAAGATGTTGCAAGCATTAGGTCAACCCAGAAGACCAACAATATGTATATATTTTTGGAGAGTAACTCAGTACTAAAGCTCTGAGCTGTGGGCTCAGCACAGTGGAACTCAATGGCATTTGCTTTTGGGGGGCTATAAAGAAAGGGAAGTCAATTTTACACATCTCAGGTCTTACTGTCTGTTTAGGCCTGGGTATGTCTTGTGTGGTCATTGATTTCTTTTTTCCCCATTTGGAGAAACTTTGTGACATTTCCAAAGAAAAATGATTCGATGAACATTAGACTTGAAACTGGTATGTCAAAGCCCAGTTGAAAATAAAAGCTGTTTCGACTTGATAAGATAAACCTTAAGATAAGATAAACCTTTATTCGTCCCACAGTGGGGAAATTTGCAAATGAGATGACCTTCACAACAATTTTCAATTCAAAATGCTTAATCCCTGTCCATTAATCCTGCAGTAAGCATGCTGCTACTTCTCCACCTGCATTGCTGTATGACCCTGGCAATGAATATAGATATTTGCTTTCCCACCCATCTAAGCTTCTCCTCCAACTCCAGCTTTTTCTTTATTGGGACTTGGCTTCCCACATTTTCACTCTTCCCTCTTTCCTCCCCCCTCCTTTTCCCATCTCTTCTCTCTAGCATGCCAGTAAAGATATGAGTTTGTCTGCATTCTAACGATGAGCTGCACCTAATCTGTATCTGTAACTCTTAAATGTCATC
Source organism: Holacanthus passer (assembly GCA_025331565.1). NCBI lineage: Eukaryota > Metazoa > Chordata > Actinopteri > Pomacanthidae > Holacanthus > Holacanthus passer. The sequence continues at coordinate 933,203 of JAFREQ010000059.1, forward strand.
ATGGTGACTGAGTGGCAAATTCAGTTGCGTCCACCCATCAGGTCACTGTCCAGACCAACAGCAGCTCTAAGAACATACCTTTTAACTTTTGACTCAATAAATTATTGTCATTGCATCGTGACCATCTTCCATGTCAACAGGTAACTTCATGGCTTCTAATTGACTAATATAAAAACATGATGATTCCCTTCGTGCTGGCCAGCACATTGTTACTATCCAGCATCAAAACAGAGCATGGTTGGACTAAGTACCAACAAGCAAGCATCTTAGCGTTACCTGACTTAAATCGAACTGAAGGTCTCATATACACCTGACAAGGGCAAGTTATTTAATTAATTGTATATAGAAAGGCATCCAAAAGGATAGCACTGAAAATAAATCTCTAATATTTTTATGTAAACCTGGAAATAATCAGAAAGTTTAAAGATTGAAGGTTTGAAGAAGTTATGACGTAAAATAAAAAGGAATATTTAAGATTCTGGATTTCTAGGTCAGCAATAAAATTTAAGAATATGTGGCATTGACCAACTTAACTATTTTGTACAAAAGGTCAGATTTCCTTGAATTGTATCCTTTCCATTAAGTATGCATTCAGATGACACTCAGTTTGACTTGATTTACTCATCAGAGGCTCGCGCAAGTAGCTCATCTTGCTTTGCTTTCTCAGTGCTTCCATAATGGGGTAATGTGAGTTCAGGTGACACAAAGTCCTTGACTGTCTGTGGAATCAGGTTATGTGGTTGTCTTTGGTCTTCCAGTAGTTCTTGCAATGCTTTGAGGTCATCCTGTTGCAATTTGAATCCCTCTCCACAAAGATGAAAACCAAGGGGTATAGCATGTCTCTGAGGTATAGAGTGTTACTTCTCCTTAGTCAGGCTGTAGTCAGTCCGGTGCAGGTGTCCAACACCAGAGTAGGGAAAACACCCCCAGACTTTATATATTCCCACCTCCATGTTTCACTGTCAATTTATCTTCTCTCTCTTTTTTGTCTCCTTGCGTACACCCTTCGGCTACTGCCATAAAACTCAAACTTGGATCAGTAAATGGGACTTTTTCCAGTCATCCACTGTGATATGTTGATATTTCTTAGCCTGCCCCAAGTGGATAGCCTTGTTTCCCTTCCTGAGAAGAGGTTTAGAAACTGCTACTCATCCTCTGAGACCAATACAAAGCAACCTTCTTTTAACAGTATCTTTACTGATTGGAGTCTGGCATTCTTTATTTAGCAAATTCTGTATCTGTCGTGAAGTTTGGTGTATTGATCTGCTCATGGTGTGGTCACTGCTGGTCTGTCCGATCATGCTTTGGTTACAGCTGATCCTGTTTCAGCAAATCATTTTAGAGTTCATGCACTGCCCCCTTAGAAACCTTTAGTCTAACCATGATTTGATGCTGAGACAGCCCCTCTTTCTATAGAATAACAATTTAACTTCTGACATTTTCACTTAGTTCTGATGTCATGTCTCCCACTAGCACAATGCTACTTAATAAGCACCCGCTGAGCTAGAAATAGTGCAGAATCAGTTCTGTGAGATTCTTGGCTTGTTCTTTTGAGGTCTATGCACAGATTCTTGATTATGTTTAGGTCAGGGGACTGTGAGGGCAAAACCTTCAGCTTGCACCTCTTGAGGTATTCCATGTGAATTTTGAGGTGTGTTTAGAATCATTGTCCTGTTGTGGAACCTATTTTTTTTACAGCCAGTTTGAAGTTTTCCTCCAGAATTTACTGGTATTTAATTGAATTCTTTCTTCTTCTATAATTGAAGGGTTCCCTGTGTCACTGACTGCAAAACAAGCCCAAAGCATGATTGATCCACCCTTGTGCGTAACAGCTGGAGTGGTGTTCTTTTCATTGAATTTTGCTCCCTTTTGTATCCAAACATACCTTTGCTCATTGTGGCCAGAAAGTTCTATTTTAACTTTATCAGTTCACAGGACTTGTTTCCAAAATGCATTAGGCTTTTTTAGATGTTGAATTCTAAACCTTCCTGAAGGTCTTTTGCCATCAGATGTGGACTCTTGATGTCCCTCTTCAGGTTATTCTAATTTAGCAGAGCATACATAAATGCACAGTGCCCTAGTTTTATTGGAGTCAACTGCTGCTATCTGCCTGGAGGACATAGCGCCTCTTTAGAAAACCTTTATTATTTGTGTAAATCTACCCTACAAGCTGTTGCTTTTGATACATTTGATACAGCCCTAATTCTAAAAATGTTGGGACACTTTGTAAAACATAAATAAAGAAAGAATACAATGATGTAAGACACAATTTTTAATTTTCAAACTGCTAAGCTTCATTGTTTTTTCTGAATATACACTCATTCTAAATTTGATGCCTGCAGCACATTCCAAAGCTCGGACAGGGGCATGTTAACCAATGTTGAGGACACTAATTTTTTTGAAAGTGAAATTCTTGCTTCATATACAAATCCAGTCCAGGGTCTCTGCTGTCTTGTGTGCTACATTATGCACCACCCATTTTCAATGGTAGACAGATATGGACTGTGGACAGGCCAGTCTAGTACCCACACTCTTTTATTACAAACCCACACTGTTGTACCATGTGCAGAATGTGGCTTGGCATTGTCTTGCTGGAATATGCAGGGATGTCCTTGAAAAAGATAGCAGCTTGTGTTGCTCCAAAACCTGTATGTACCTTTCAGCGCTCATGGTGCCTTCATAGATGTGCAAATGACCCATGCCATGGCCACTGACACACCCCCATACCATCACAGATGCTGGGTTTGGACTTTGTGCTGGTAACAATCTGGATGGTCCTTTTCCTTTTAAGCTTGGAGGACATCAGACTCATTAGACCACTGCACACTGTTCTACTTTGTGCTAGTCCATTTCAGATAAGCTCAGACCCAGAGAAGTCAATGTCCTTTCTGGATGTTGTTGATATGTTGTTTAATTGTTTGGGAAAGTTTTACTGAGCTTCTAGTTGGAGGAGCTCTCTAAGATGAGCAAAAAAACATGTGTGGGAAAGTGAGTTGAGGTGCACATTCAGCTGAGACAGCAAGGATTTCAAATCATTCTCCTGTCAATTCACTTTCTGGCCAATGAGATGGAGCAGCTCCTCAAAAGAGCACACACAGACTTTTGCAGATCTGCCACCTTTACTGAAACCTGGTTTGGTGAGCACATCCCAGACTCAACACTATCTTCCCGGTCACCAACTCCTCAGAGCAGACCATGTAAAACAGAGTAGGGAATCTTCTTCTACATATACAAAGGTTGGTGTAGTGATGTCACAGTGTTAAAGAAACATGCACTCCTTGCTTAGAGACTATTTTTATAGTTAGCTAACAACTGTGTGTCAGTGTGGAGAGGCCTGAAGGACATCCCCAGCTACAGCCATACACAGTGTAGAAAACCATCATGTGTTTTAGTGCAGGTTTGATAAGCCCAGATTTACACCCTTCACCCGCAACAACAACCATCTGCAGCCCCTGCCTTCCCCACTGACCCCTCACCTGCATTCAGGATCTGTGAACAGGATGTATGTCAGGTCTTTCAGAAACAGAAGATCAGGAAAGCACCAGGCCCAGACAGCGTGTCACCCTCCTGTCTGGGAGTCTGTGCTGACCAGTTGGCCCCCATCTTCACACAGATCTTTAACAGATCACTGGAGCTGTTTGAAGTTCCCTCCTGCTTCAAATGTCCCACAGTCATCCTGATCTCCAAGAAAAACTCTGTGTCAGGCTTGAATGACTACAGTCCCCTGATGTCTCTGGTCATGAAATCCTTTGAGAAACTGATGTTGACCCACCTGAAGGACATCATAGCCCCCTGCTGGACTGCTTGTATTTTGCAATCACGTGTGACTGCACTATATCCTGCCGCACCTCAGCTCCCCAGCGACTATGCACTCCTGCAGTGATATGCAAGGATCTTTTTGTGGGCCTCTGCCTGTCACTGGATCACAAACGTCCTGACAGACAGGAGGCAGCAGGTGAGGCTGGGGAAAATCACATCCAGCAGCTGGACAATCAGCACTGTTGCCGCCCAGGGATGTACACTCTCCCTCTGCTCTTTCCCCTTTACGCCAATTACTGCATACAGATGAGAGGGTGAACAGCTGGCCCTTGGGTGTGGTCAGAACAACCTGGAGCTGAACATGCTCTAAACTGTGGAGATGACAGAGGACTTCAGAAGAAGCCCCCCCAACACTCTCCCCCATTATGAACCATGGTTGAATTGGCCATACATGATATGTATCTAAATATTTGCTAGTACAACGTGGGTTAAATGTTCAGTTGTCATTCAAAGCCTCATGTGAGATGTCATGTTATTAAAACAGACTGTGGTCAAGATGAAATGCAAAGACAAGGTTTCCTCCCCTGTTCGAAAATATACAGCTTCACCATATATCAGTAGCCTCTATTAAATAAAAATAGGTCTATCTCTGAGTGCTTCTTCAATTACAGGCTCTCCTGCTTTAAAAAATGCACCTCTGTACTATTTCAGCTGCTCATCTGATATTTTAAATCTAATCCATCACAAGATATTTTAACCACTGTTTTTCTTTTTCCAAAAACAAGTCCCTTTCATACATGCACTGCAACCCTGAACCTAGCAGGACATTAAACAGACTTTAACCTGCCAGCTGCCTGGTACAAAGTTGGTGTAATGTCCGATTTAGCCCATATGTGATCAGACCAGGTCTATGGTGCCTGACCATTAAGGGTTTCGTAGTTGAGGAGAAGGATTACGGAGAAGGATATTCTGGGTTTTACAGGGAGCCAGTGCAGAGAAGCTAATATGGGATTAATACGATCTCTTATCCTAGTTCTCATCAGGACACGCGCCACAGCATTCTGTATTAGCTGAAGAATCTTAGACTTATTGGGGCAGCATGATAATAAGGTGTTCCAATAATTGAGCCTAGAAGAAACAAATGCATGGACTAGATTCTCTGCATCATTTTGAGGCTAGATGTGTCTTGTTATTGCAATATTACACAGGTGAAAAAGGTAGTCCTTGAAGTTTGCTTTATGTGGGTGTTAAATGATATATCCTGATCGAAGATAACAGTGATTTCTTAGAGTCGTGCTGGAGACCAGGTCAGTGCCAGCTAGAGCAGCTATATCTTTAGATAATGTGTTTTGGAGGTGTCTTCAGTTATCTTCAGTTCTGTCAGATATTAAGAGAACAGAACAGGGCAGAAGTGTGTAGGACTGCAGCTCTGTGTCCCGAATCTTTCATTCATTTCATGCATTGCAGATGGTGAAATCCCCAAATTCCTTCCAATTGTGTGTTGAGAAACTTTTTCTTCATTTTATACAGTATCCTAACTTTTTTGGAATCAAGGTTGGAAAAAATGCATAATGACTTAGGGCTTAAACCACAACTAGGACTTGACTAGGACTTGTTGGTCTTGACTTGGAACTTAATTGAGGACTTCTTTGATTATTTTGTGACTTTTTCCAGCCTCTGGCTTCTTTTAATTATTGACTCTAGAATGTGCACATTCATGGACAAACAGTAGATGGTACAGAGTGAAAAGAGGCTGTTCTCTCTTGCTAAGGAGAACAAGCTGCTGCATGTGAATGATAATCAGGACCACAGCAGGCTGGACAGCTCCACCTCAGTCTTAGCAGGGTTTACTCTTAGCCCAACATTAAATGAACATAAACATATGACCCAGAATTCAAGTTCATTCCCAGTTTACATGTTTCTGTGAAATTACAGAAAGTACATTAGTTAGTGCACAATGATAGAATCACTCTTAATATTATATGTACATATATATCGGATAAGATCAGAGCATCACTGTCATGTGGCGGGCCCTTATATACTGCACTGCCAGAGCTGTCAAGGGATGATAAGGGAATGAAAATTATTTTGAAGGAATCAAATTCATTATTAACCAACAAATATAAAACTTTTCATGACCTTTTAGCAGATAATATACCACAGGTATAATAACATTTAAATAAATGATGCATTACTACTGTTTCAATCATCATTTGAGGATGGGCTACAAACCACACCTTGTATTGCGTTCATGTCATGTAAAGCTGGAATGTTTGCTAAAGATTTACTAGTTTCAATCCAACATTCAGATCAGTACCTTGGAGAAACAGTGCTGATGTAACTGCTGGCCAGCTGAGGCGAACACATCCTGTTTTAGTTCCCTACCTACCCCTACTTTGCTGTAGTAAGGATATAAGCAGGTAATTTCAATGTTATGATGTCTATCAGTAAGATCTTTGATGTATTACTGGCTCTACTGTTTCCATTTACCAACACACACATGGCTTTGTCACTCCCCTCTGTTAGCACCCAAATTTGAAGGATCTCTTTTTTGCACCCTTTCCTGGTACATCAACATTAAAATGAGAGGTTTATTTATGCCAATCCTGCTTGAAATATTTCAGAGTTATAAGCAAAAGTGGAAATACTTCCCACATGGCAACATTAGAGACAGACCACATGTGTGTGTGTTGGAAGATTGATGGGGAAATTAAATGTCAAGGCCTGGGTTTTGCTGTGCACCTGCTGAAAATTTACTACCGTCATTAGATTATTGTCCCATATACTGCGATGCAGCTTGACATGAGAGACTGAGGCTTCCCCAAAAGGCATGAAGTAGTCCATCCACTGACATGAGGAAGTCTTATCTGATGTCATACTATATTTTAGATGACCATTTCTATCATTCAGTGTAACAATAAGTTAAAGAAAAACTCACCAAGTAATGACATTTCTGGAAGAATAAATAGAAAAGATATCAAATATCTGTTAGAAGATGGTTGAACTAAGAAAATAACAATGATATAAAGTAGTGACAATGAGTAACAAACAAATAGCAAGACAGCAAGCACAAAGGTTTGGTACAGTCAAATGGCTAAGAGGACTACTCTACTGTATTTTTGAATAGTCTTTCATGCTTCCAGGTTGTAGAAAGTCCTCTTTATGAATCTAATAATAATGCATATGCATGAAGGATTTGCAAAAGAAACTATTGTTTTGTATATGAAGAACAAAACACTGTACAATTGTTCAACCAGACTGACGAGCAAAAAGGGCAAAAACAGACAAAAATACCACCAAGCAACAGCGAATATAAGGAATCACCAGTCATTGAGATAAAAACTGGAGCTGGGCAACAAAATCTGTGCAGATTTAAATAGGAACTGGCTCCTTTTTCAGTGCCAAATGTACAATACAAGTGTTTTACTTTAGCAAGCTATTATTAAAACTTCAAGATAGACTGCAGAGGGCCCAAAGAAAAACAGATTCACAAAATATTTAGAGCCCAATTGCAAACATAGTTGTGGTTCAGTAATGATCAAGGGCCATTTACACTTTCTGGACTGGAAAACAAATTCAAAATTGAAGGGAATTTGGTGTAAAAATTGTTACAATATTATTCTCCTCTGCATGGAACACTATCAGGATATCAACTAAATGTTTTAATCATTTTTTTGGGAGCCAGCTATTTCAAATATAAAGAATACAGTTAATATCTGAGTTATACTGTTATTTAGCTATGTTAAAAAAAAGGCATTATTGAAGGAAATAATGAACATCAGTATAACAGGTGATTCTAAACTTTGGAATGGTAGTGTACTTATAAGAAGAAATTTTAAATAATACTTTCACTTTCCACAGTGAAGTGGCCTATAGTTTAACTTCTGTCTATCTACTAACTATTTACAGCAGAGAGCCAACCCTTTAGTGGAGGGGCATGTATAAAACTGACATGACACCATCATAGACGTAACATGACACCTGTCATGAGCATGAAAGAATCTTTATGAATGTTTATGACAGCTTTCATTAAGTGTCATTAAGTCAATTATGTCTTTTTTAATGCAACGTTTAGATAGTTTAAGATGCCTTTGTTGTGGTATTAATCAAGACAACATGACTTGTCATAAACATACCATAGCAGACCTAATTTTCCAACTATTTAGCTTTATGTGTTAACATTAGAATAAACTGTCCTATGTGGTGGGGTTTGATATTGGTTGTCATGATCTCAGCTCCAGTGATAAATTTTGGAGTAGTCATTAAAATTGTTATGAAAATGTTATTATACCATCAAATGTTCTTCTAACAGTGAAATGAATGAATAATTCCCTTGACATCAACTACAGTGGTACATTTTTTTTATTAGTTTAGTTAGTACACTATCAAAGCATTTAAATAGCAGCATTTAAATACTTCAACCAAAGCAATGGACAGCTGGGCACATTGCTCGAGGCCTAGCCCAAGGCTAATTCTTTAGCTGGCTAATTAGCTAGTTAACAAAAAACGGGAGTGCAAAATTTTTGGACTGCATGTTAGTACAATTAACCACACAGCTAGCCACATTATTTGTCTAGTATTAACAGAAAAAGATTGGAACCAGCTTCAAGTCATTTGTGGGAATGCAGTTTTTTTGCATTTCTACAGTGGCTTCATTTTTCAGCCCCAGAAGTTGCCTGCTTGTTTTGGCTGACCCCTCTCACCCTGGACACAAACGTCACGCCACAAGGAAAGGTTTTTTCCAACTGCAGTTGGCCTCATCAACAAGGGCCAGACTGACATTGACTCCCACCTCCCCACCTATGCTACGATTAGCAGACAGCGCTCACCGCTAGCATCCAATCACAAGAGCATCTCAGGACGAGAAGTACTTGCTAATCACAACACAGTAGGGCACCTGCTACTAGTTGTGAAGGGGGTGAACGAGGACCAGCCACAAGATGTGTCCCTCTACGACCCCAGACAAAGAAGATGGTCAAATATTCCCTGAGGAGATTCTGTAAGTCATTTTTGAGTTACTTCTTTTGACAGCAGGGCTTGAAATTAACACCTGCCACAACCCCAGTAAATCCATAAATTGCTAGCCGTTTCGATATTGGCTGTGGCAGTTAAATCTGTCAGTTCTACTAGCCAGGCAGCAGATTTCCAACCTGTGCTCAATTTTTATTTATTAAGAAGTACTTTGGCTGATTGCAAATTAAAAATAGACCAGGGCTCCAATGCCACATAAATGACATAAATGCTTATTGCATTTCTCAGTCAGACCAATTGACCTTATCATAGTGGGTTTAATGGTTGGTATCGTAGCCATCACCAGCAATAAACCACAGGGCTGAATGGTAAACATAATCTAAGGGCCTAAGCGTGTAGGCAGTAGCATGTCTGTAAATTAGATCCCTAGAGTATAGTAAAGTTGATTCAACTTTCCTCTTCCAACAAATCAAAGGAAAGCTGGTTTCACTTCTGTATAAAAGCCAATCTTATATATTATATCTTATAATCAGATGCTTCTTACCCTCATGTTACCCGTTGCTTAACTGTCCTCTATGGTTCATGTTGTTATGCAAAGCACCTACTGACATTGGCTCAGTTAATGATAATTCGAGATGGCCTAAGAGTTGCTCCATTATGTCCATGTTTACTATTCAATCAGTGATTCAGTATGGTAGCTACCTCACTCTCCTCATGTTATGCTGGGCTCTCCTCTGGTTATGGTAGATATATTTAGCCTCTGAAGCAGATAAGACAGGATTGTACTTGCTGTGCTTGTTCACTGTGCATCCTCTGCCCATGTTGATTATGTTAGATATAGCCTCTGAGGCAGGTAAGAAAGGACAGTACTTGCTGTGCTGGTTCACTGTGCATCTTCCTTCCAAGCTGGCAATAGCAGATATTGCCAGCCTGAAAGGCAGGCAGGAAAAAAGCTTAGAATGTAATATAACAGCCTGGAAGATGGACGCACAGTGAACCAGCAGGGTAAGTAGAATCCTTTCTTATCTGCTAGTATTTCCTATAATCAACAATGCATGCCTTAAAAAAAGATGCTGACAATTTTTATTTTTGACCCCGACAGGTGGAGTCATCTCACACAAGAAGGCACTGAGGAGATTCACTCCTTGGAACGGTCACCACAACGCTACAACACTGTGATTGCAGCTGTAATTGCTAAGTTGTTGTCACATTTCAGGACACCTTCGAGGAGCTGCTCCTCATAGACAAAGATAACAAGAGCTTTCATTTTGCAATGGCTGAAACAATCACTAAGAAAAAAAAGTGGTTAACTCCTCCCAAGTCCTCTCATGAATGTTTGGACGGACATTGTTTGTTTGTTTTTTTCAATTTAAGAACAAGTAATCTTTTTTTGTTGCTTGTTTGTTTGTTTGTTTCCCAAAGTACAAAATGTACATGCTGAGAATATGTTGGAACCCTCTGTTTGAGGAAGAACAAGTTGTCCAAGTAGTCAACTTTTTTTTTTTAAGCACGAAATGTATTGTGCAAATGCAATAAAAAAACACTATCTCTTGACTTGGCTATCACTTTTTAGAGTATTTAAAAGCATTAGAAAAGCATTTAAGAGTGTTATAACACTTAATGGCATATTAATGACAAGCCCAAATTGTATGGTAGTAGTTGAGATCAAGGCAACAACATTATAAAATCATTGACAGTGTAATAACAAAATACTAGCGAAATAACACTTAATGACATTTTAGTCACTTGTCCAATTTGTACCATTCTAGTTGAGGTCTAGTTGAAGTACTTGGCAGTGTCATAAAACTTAATGTTAATTTTAATGAATAGTCCAAATTTTACAACTCTAGTTAAGGAGCCTTTGATCGTGTAACAACACTTAATGACATATTAAATACCAGCTGAAATCATACCCCTGTAATTGAGGTCAAGGAAAATATTCATGGCACAATTAGAATGATCTCAAGACAAGACAGTCTTTACTACATGAAGCCAAATAGTTTGATACTTAGGCCTGCTATGGCATGTTGATCGTTTTTATGGCAGGTTATGTTGTCTTAGTGTCTCTCAAGCTGTCATAACAAAGAAGATCTCAAACACGTGCACACGTCCACTTTGTATGAAAAATGACACTTACTCACAACAGTCATAAATATTCATAGACTCCTTCATGTTCATGACAGCCATGTCAGTTTAAGGTACTCAGCTTCAAACAGGTTTTTAATTAAGACGCTGACTATTTGGTTTTTAAGCTGAGTTTTTAAAGTCTCAAAATGAAGTAACAATAACGGTACAGACCCTAAAAATAAATATCTTGCCTGTGCTCCTCTGCAGAAATCAGTCTTAACGCCAGCCAACTGCACTTCAGAGCCTGCCGCTTCCCATGCCAGCAGACAATGCTGTTCTTGCATGAACAGCACCCAAACTTTATTTTCTCCTCCACCACAGTAACATTTAGCCCACGCATGTACTCCAAAACTTAATGAACATTGTCAGTCATTGTTGAGCCAGAAATACTCATACTAGTGCTACTTCCCAGTTCTCAGATTCAACATGGTCTCACATTATATCTGATGTTTCTACATTGAGAGGCAGAGTGATTCCCCATCCTTTCCCCCTCTGTAGTTAAACCAAGATGAAACCCTTAGAAAACCCTCGGATCCACAGTGTAAGCTCCTCGCACCCGTACTCCAGCCTGCAGTCTAAATTACACTTAGTGACTCAGGTTTTCATGACTCGGTTAAGTCAAGAGAGCGAGGACTTCACTTATGCAACAGTGCTGTCTGTATATGTAATCTCACACAATACTGTTGCACTTATTCAAATGTAGTGTAATGAGGAAGCAGATCCGAGTTCTTAGGGGAGATTTCTAAGGAAGGGAGCTAACAATAGGGGAGAATCCTCCGGTATTCTCTCAGCACACTTTATGCCTCAGCATCAGGATATGATGGAAATGCTCCCGACCAGCAGCGCAGTAGACTCTCGGTGCATTTTAATCTCTGCAGCTCAGCAGGAAACCTCAGATACTCCAGAGAAATCCAGCTACATGCCTTAGGCACAGGTTCTCAATTTTTCCCATTTTCAATTGAAGGTGGCACATCAATAATTTGACATATAATGGAGAAGAGCTTGCACAATATCAAGTAATGTCGTGTCAACATCATGGGGCTCTGAGAGGGCAAGCCACACTAATCCTTTGGTCCCACACTGTAGTAAAGTGTTCCTGCAAGGGGGCTTTCACTGATGAGACCAAGATGCTTCTAAAAGGGCAGTTAAGCAAGGGTGAAGGGTTTGGGGATAGGTTATCCAAATATGTCTAAAGACAAAAGATTTAAAAGATTTAAGAAAAGATTTAAGATTTGTTTGTAGACAGAAAGTGACAGCAGTGCTTTCATATACATAAATCTTGCCTAAAACTCTCCTTAGGTTCATTTTCAAAAACCAACTTGCAGGGACTTATGTGCCAGAGCATGCAAAAGACTGCAATTGTCCTTAAGTTATTTTTTTAAACTAACTTAACAAAACTCTCTGATTGACACCAAAAATCTTGAGGTCAGTGGTCATAACACTCTCTGAAACTACACTGAGATAAAGTGACAATACAATTATCCTTTTAAACATTGGAACTGATAGATATCTCTGTTAACTGTAGACATCAGATGCTAAAAATCAACTTAGAAAAACATTAATGACATTTTGACTAATGCTAACCCTAACTAACTTCAGCAGAGAAACACATTCACTCTTCAAAAGATTTTAGAATATGATGGGACAGTAAAACTCCACCAGGCAGCACAAATGTTATTTAGGCTTAAGCCCTGACCAGTTGCACAGTACAAGCCAGGCCAGTCAAACATGAAGTCAGCCCTGTGGTCCAGTGACCCCCCCCACACACACCCTCACACCCCTGTGTCCTCTCTCACACTCGCTGTCTTTACCCTTGCAGTTCGTCGTGTGCCTCCTCGTTTCTCCATTCCCCCAACCAATCATGAGGTGATGCCCGGCGGCAGCGTCAACCTGACCTGCGTTGCTGTTGGTGCTCCCATGCCTTATGTCAAGTGGATGAGCGCTGAAGTGGAGCTGACCCGGGAGGAGGAGATGCCGATTGGCCGCAACGTCCTGGAGCTCACAAACATCCGGCAGTCTGCAAACTATACCTGTGTGGCCATATCCTCCCTAGGCATGATCGAGACCACGGCCCAGATCACTGTCAAAGGTCAGAAACACTCTGTGGAGGTTTGTGCATCTGAGTAGAATGTGATCTGACATAGGACGGTGGAGAAAGTAGAAGCAGAAAAAAATGCAAATACATTACTGAATAATTCTATTTTTTTGTGCTAATAGTTGCTATTATTATGTATTGAGGTGTTTTTCTGTGCCTGGTGATGCAAAATGTTTCGATTTGGTAGTCAGGTTTCAAAAAAAAAGTTGTATGGAAGTCCAAGGCTGCCAGTCTTAAATTGCAATTTTAAACTGAATCTTTTTTCAAGGAAGTTCATTCTTGACAATGGGAACAGTAGAGACAGGCTCTTGAATGATAATTAACAGTTAGACTGGTAGTGTTGAAGAGCCACGTGTTCTCAGGGCTACCGTGAGTGTTCATCCTGCCAGACCTTCATGTCAAAGAGAGGTGAATAAAAGGAGACTGTAGGGACTTTTTTGTCTTACCCTCTGGTATGTCTGTGTTCTCTAACAGCCCTGCCTAAGCAGCCCACCTCCCTCATTGTGACAGAAACCACGGCCACAAGTGTCACCCTAACCTGGGACTCTGGTAACCCAGAACCAGTGTCCTACTATGTTATCCAGTACCGTGCCAAACTGTCTGACAACGGCTACCAGGAAGTGGACGGAGTAGCCACGACCCGATACAGCATTGGCGGCCTCAGTCCCTTCTCCGAATATGAGTTTCGTGTCATGGCCGTCAACAATGTCGGCCGGGGGCCTCCCAGCAGTATTGTGGACACCCGTACAAGCGAGCAAGCACCATCATCACCTCCTCTTCACATACAGGCACGCATGCTGAGTTCCAGCACCATGCTGGTCCAGTGGGAACCTCCAGAGGAGCCTAATGGCCAAATTCAGGGCTACCGAGTCTACTACAGCTCTGAGCATGATGCCCCACTCAGCGCATGGCAGAAACACAACACAGATGATAGCCATCTCACCACCATCTCAGGCCTCACCACAGACATCACCTACAGCCTGAGGGTGCTGGGCTTCACATCTGTGGGAGACGGGCCTCCCTCTGATGTTCTACAGATCAAGACCCAGCAGGGAGGTGAGACACTATCACAATGTCACAGCAAAGTAATGGTACAAGAAAATTCTGCATACATTACAGTCACATTGCATTTTAAGTAGAGTGTGTAGGGTAATTTTCTGGACCCAAGTCTCAGGCCAATGGACCAAAATCAGGTTTTAAAAGTATTCAATTGATCAAAAAAACTTCTTCAAAACCTTCAGCAAATTGGTTAAAAATCTTGTTGGAAAACTGCTCCAAAACACCTTCAAACAGGTCTCAAAAATCTTCAAACAGGAGTCCAAGATGTTGTGAGAATCCTTTATTATTAATAATAAAGTGAGAGAACAAATAGCATGTACACAAGGCACAGTCCAAAAGCTCTCTGAGCTAAAATGAAACTTACATTTGCTTTTATAGTGTTTGGTGGGTGGATTTCCACGCCTATTGTCCAACCCACAAAACTATAGAATTATGGACTTTACACCAATAAAATTTGTTGACTCTTAGTTTTGCCCCCTAGAGGCTGGTCCGAATGTACTTTTTCTTTACACCATTATAATTTGTTGAGTTCGTATCCGCCCCCTAGGGGCAGGTAAATTACCTCATCTTTGGCTCCGTGACACCAATATGTTCGGGTTTCTTGGTACTTTCCATGGGCCTTTGGTCTTCCTGGTATTTTTTCATGGCCCTCATTATTATTTTTGTATTTTCATAGTACTTTCAGCCACCATTATTTCTGGCTTGACTCACTTCTTATTTTTTAAAAAGAAATATCAAATGGTATAACAAATCATGTTAACATGCTCTTAATTAAAAGAAACATCAAATATAACAAATCATGTTGACATGTTCTTAATTAAAAAGGAACATCAAACAGTACAACAAATCAAGAAACAAGCCTGCTAGTCAGAGAAACAAGCCAGCTAGAACGTTCAGATAGCCCAATATTTTACTTGAAACTTTCAGCTCGAAACTTCAGATAGCACAGGTGGCTGACACTGGATGATACAGTCCTCAGATAACCTCTGACTAACATACATTTTTATGATCATAACATGTCTTTGATTAAACACACAATATTATTTAGATCATTATGCTTATATGTTGGTTTTTAGCTGCTATATTCATTGCTACACAGTCCATGAGAGTTTTATCATCACCTACATTACATTCAGAGCCAACTTATGTAGTGTTTTTACACTACAAGTGCCATAGTCAGGTAAGATTTATGCTGGATCTTTATGTGGAGTAGAGCCACACAGTGATGGGAGAATTATTCAAATCATTTACCTAACTCCCTTACATGTAAATGTCCTGTATTCACAAAGTTACTTTTGTATTGATTATTATTGGACAATTAAATGCAGTGGAACATGCTGTAAACATTGGCATGTTATTACATTATAAAATTGTTCTGGCAAATGTGTTAACAAGGAGTTGTGCATTTACACGTTCAGCAGACAGAAAGCAAGATTATCATTCATTTGGAGACATGTTTATGTCTTTTAGCTCTGGGTTGGTCTCCACCACCTCCTGACAAAATGATCTGGCTCCTCA
Source organism: Holacanthus passer (assembly GCA_025331565.1). Lineage (NCBI taxonomy): Eukaryota > Metazoa > Chordata > Actinopteri > Pomacanthidae > Holacanthus > Holacanthus passer. The sequence goes on from JAFREQ010000059.1 coordinate 948,732, forward strand.
GCCTATTTCTTTGTAGATTGATGATGTACATTTTTTGCTACACTAACAGCAAAAAAATATTATACTATAACAAATAGTTTAGAGTATATGCACTTGCATTACAACCCTGGTCCTGGGGCTGTTAGGGACATTAACACTAACAAAATCAGCAGTGTGACATAACCAACAGTCTATAGCTGACTGTCACCTACATTGTTTCATGTAGCACCTCTTTGACTTCCATAATTATTTTAGAGAGTAGTGTAATTTTTACACTACAAGTTACACATGTACTTGTGTTAAATGTGTGTGTCTGTGTAATGGAATCAGGCAAGAACTTTTTGGTATTTGTAGCAGCAGAACTGTGTGGGATAAATGTACCCACACTATGTTACACTTCCATCATTTTGAAATTGCTGAAAAACAGAGCTGTAATGTGGACCATTAGTCTGTCAAATATTCAGCCGAGATGAACACAGCGGGTAATTTATTGTACAAGGATACTCAGGAGCATATATAGTGTGTGTGTGTGTGTGTGTGTGTGTGTGTGTGTGTGTGTGTGTGTGTGTGTGTGTGTGTAATATGAGGTCTCACACACTTTATCCTCAAGGACAAAGTGGCTGCATGCACATAGAAGAATAATAGTATTTCATTCACAGAGAGCCTGTTTTTCAATGTTCTCAGCTTACTGCGCTTGGCTGGAAGAAACATGACATCACAACAGGGCTGCAATAGAAGATAAAGCCACTCAGATTCAGCTGACCCACTTCATTTACTTCATTTACCCACTTTAATTTGTGGAATAATTTAGCACCCTTCCAGGCTGATTGAAGTCTTTCTACCTATTGTTTTATCCACACATCTCTGCAGTTAAGAAAAGGTTGTAAAGGTTTCCCAAGCCATGCCTATTTTCCTGTACATCCAAAGTCCCATCCTTACTAATCCTGAAACTATAGATTCACCTTTTTTTTTACACAGTATAGGGATGCTATAGTCACACTTATTTGTCTCATGATACTGATTCCAATACCAAGACTCAAGCGTAATTGGCAAAATCATGTAAACCATTTAAAATGTGTACCTCTAACTGTGTGAAGCTGACTTGGATGATTCTTCTTTCTCTAAGGTCACACATGCATACACAACATATGCATCACTTGTTAATTAGACGTGGAGACTTCAAAACATCTATGTACTTTTCAGGCAAAATTTTAATATATTAGTATATATATTAGTAGAAGGTTTATCAATTTAGAGCTTTTTGTTTCACATTTCCTATGCGGATAGGAAATGGTTAGGTTAGGTTAGGTTATGGATGTTTAAGATGTTGTAAAGAGCTGTTGTGGCAAGTCCAGTCAGTTGGAGAGTAGCACCTATTAGCAGAGCTGTGTTTTAGTATGAGGATACCAATGAAGTTAAATCTCTCTCATTTTTGTGAATGCAAAGGTTTAGGCTGGCTAATTAGACTGTGCTCTTGATAAAGTTTGGCTCCTCTATGCTGGGAATCACTTAGGCTACTGAACATAATGTAGTAATAAAAATGATAATGGTGTAAGTTTTGTCACAGGTGGAACAGAAGTAAAAGAAGAGCGGAGGGATGTGACTGTGAGAGAGACCCATACTGCCCTGAGAAAGTGAAAAATGAAAGCACCTATGTCTGTTTACTGTGGGTGTATGGGGGCTTGCAACTGAGTTTTTGACCACTTGAAGGCAGTGGAACAGGCTGAAAGCACAACACAACATATAATCACCTTATACAGTTGATGTGCCAAAGAGGTTAGCAGTAGTTGCCTATTTACACATCCACAGACACAGAACAAAATTTGCATTAATTTGAAGTTGTGTTTGCACCCATCTGATTAATGTGAATCCAGTATTTACTCTCCAATTCTCTTCTGGCCTCTGCCAACTCCTGAAAAAAATATCTGGCTCTTTAGCTGCTAGATGCCCCATTAGGTTCACCAGCTCATCTCTTATTTTTGTCCGACTGCTTTTTGGTGCCAGTTTTGTGAGCTATTTTAATGGAAAATTGCCGAAGTGAGGAAGCATTTAAGAAAAAACACATCAAACACAAGCTATTCATGGAGTATTTTTAAACTCTATCAACATATCTGAAGAGGATCTTCAATGTAAAAAGCAATGCAGATTTGAGAAAAAAGGGTTTTATAAAAAAGTTACTTAAAGTTTGTTTTTGCTTGATTGACAGGAGTCAGTTGCAGCCATTAGCAGATCAATTGTGGTTGCTGCTGTCTGGTCTCACCTCAGCTCCACTGTACTTTGCCATAATTAGGATTTTCAGGGGCCCATAACCAACAAAGATAGGATCAAGCAGTTAACACAGCTTCTGTAAATTCCTGGCAGTCATGGACATGTGATGTCTAATAGTAAATTTAAATCATACTTTACTGACATTACCTTTAAGGTGTTGACACTCCTTAAACTTCCTCGCTTTGTTTCCTGTTCTGAATACTTATGAGTACTGACTATAGCATTTCACCTAATGCCTGGCTTCTCTATGCCCAGCCTCACACTTCACCTCCTCAGTCCCATACTTTGTATTTTTACCTTTGAATACACCCTTCACTGTCTCTGTCTTTGTCCCTGTCTATTATTTTCCTCATCTCTTTGTGTCTGCTTGCAGTTCCAGCTCAGCTGACTGGTTTGGAGGCTGAGGCCGAGCTGGACTCACGCATCATGCTGTCATGGCTCTGGCCTGTTCAGGACCCCATCATTAGCTTTGAACTGCTCTACTGGGAGGCCAGCAATCCCACAGATAAGGTAAATATGTGGATTTATAAATATGTGGATTTTGCTCTTAAACTGAGTACAATATACTGTGTTTCTTTATTTTGTGTATGTTTTGGTGTGTGCAAGTTTTTATATTGATGCCTGTACAATGTGTACAGCAGATGTAGTATGTGTGTGTGCATATTATGTATGTATATGACATGTTCTACAGCTTTGAATGTTTGTGTCAATATATTTGAATTGAAAAAAGATTATATTATCCCCCCACCCGCATTAGCCCAGTTAATCTCAGAGATGCTCAGTTAGTTGATTGTGTTGATTTTTTTATTGAATTCTTGGACTGTCAGGTGAAACCTTGGATTTATAATAATAGCTGATATATTCTTTGTGTGTGTATATTCATGATCTCATGGTTTTCATCTCTCCACAGCATCGTGTCACTTTCGGCCCAGCAGGTTCCTATGCAGTTGATGGTCTAAAGCCAGATACACTCTACATGTTTTCACTGGCAGCAAGATCAGACATGGGTTTAGGAGTCTTTACTCATCCTATTGAGGCCAGGACTGCCCAATCCAGTAAGTACTACTTCTAATGTCACTTTAGTTCATGGGTTATTTGGTTTCGATAAAGAGAAAAAAGTGATTTAATAGTTGCCTTTTCGTCCTGGCCTGTTTTATGTTTAAACAAACAAAGTAAGTCAAAAGAAGTGAATATGAGGTCATATCGACTGACAGGTCATTTGTTGGACAATGTTGGCGATGCCATCCGTCAACATCAGTGATACATGGACACCATGAGCAGGTTCACTTTAACTTAGAGCTGAAGTAGTCGAGCGTGTGTGTGCACCCACTCCTCCCTCTCCTGCTAACTGCCCAGCTGTAAGAAGTATTGGATTCTACCATGTGTAATGTTGCTTGAGTTAAACAGCAGAGGTGAATAATGAACTATCACACAACAGCAGCATTTTGGTGAAAAACCTCTCCTCTATGTGGATTGTCCTGAATGTTATCCAGTGTTTCAACGGCCCTGTTTAGGCCCGCTGTTACTCATGGCAAATGACAAAATTTCATCAGATTGTATCACTCAGCTTTTAATTGCAGTATATTAGTACACTTGTATTATTACAAACATACCTGAGCTGTTTTTGTATCAGATCATGGACAATCTGATTATCTGAACATAGATACACAGAGGGCTGTTGCCAGAATTTTAGAAACACTGAAGTCCAGATTCCTCCAGCACAACCCCCCTTAGAAATGTGTGACCAACCAACCAAAACAAAATCTGTAAAAGGTTTTAAACCTAAAATCATTTTACCAATGGTACCATGACAGCCTATGTGAAAATTAGGTTGGAGTGTAGTGTAGTGTAAAAATGACTTCTAAACATTTGGCACACCAACTACCAGAAGTGCCTCCAGTTCCTAAATGAAGGATTTCTTGTTTGGTCTTTCTAATGGAGTTGAGGTATGTAAGAAAACAGACTGTGTGTCTAAGATGGCGTAAATAACTTCTTTACCAACCTGTAAGTAGAGATTTGCCTTTATCCAGAACTCCTATCTGAGTAAGGGAGCAGAACTTCTATTCTTAAGCAGCTTTTTGTATGTGCTCAAACCACTACACACACAGGAATAGTAGCAGCAGATGGGCTGTGTAGCTCACAGAACTGTGTAATTGCAAATCTCAAGTGTCAAGCTTGCAAAATGTAATCGCCAGTGTAGCATTAATTATGTGTCGACTTTTTCCACATGTGTCAGTCATGCTTGATTTTGCTGAACATGCAACTCAATTACAAAGTTCAAGCACCAAGACAACAACAAAAGAAAATATCATTCTAAAGAGTCATGCGTAGTTGTACCTAAACCATCATTCATAAGCACACTAGTATTGCTTAATATCATTTTTCTGCTTTGGCCTAATAAATCACGAGGCATTGTACATTGCACATTTTGACAAATAGTCTAATAAAGCACTGCATATGCATACAGCATATTATGATATACGGAAAACCAAGAAAGCGCAGACTGTTGGACAGAGAGACAGCCTTTATCATGACTGTCATGTTCCTTCAGAGTTATAACTTGTCATGTAAAACATGACATAGGGTGTGCTGATGTCCAGGACTTTGAATTCCGCTGTTTGATCACTGTTCCAACACTGACACATACACTATTGAATTCACATACTAATTCACAGCTTAACTTCATATCTAGTATTGGATATATCCTCTTTGGCATGCTGGGAGATCTGGACTTGAACGGGCGACATTTATGACAGCTCCCAGAAGGAATCTCAGAGCTCTTTCAACTACTTGTAATACCTATCAGGAGTGAAATCCCTGATTCAGTCATATTGCAAACAAAAGAGTTTCAAACTAGATGCTGTGATTTCCAGTTTCTCATCACTCCTCTTGGCAGCCAAACCCATCATGTCAGGAAACTGGCTCACAGGTCTTGAGGCCCTGGCCATGGCTGTCACTGTTTATCTGCCAATCTCTGTCATCTTTGTTCTGTTTATTTTCTGTGTGTAGCATGTCAGATTTTAATTCTTAAAACTGACAAGCCATCAGATGAGAATAGGTGAGCTCAGCACCTGTTTTGTTTTGTAGCAATGGCAGGCACAAGACAAGTTACAGTGAGATAAAACACACAATCAATTGATTCTTTCAAATGTGTCTCTGTGCTGCTCCCACCTTTTGTTTAACTACCTTTTTTAATGAATTTGTGATATTAATGGCTAGGTATGATGAGATTTGAAACAAGAGTTACTCCTATCAAACCTGTAAAGTTACCAATTTAGATTTTTCAAGGTTTAATTTCTATCCTGTAAAAGCAAACTTGTTACTGCATTACAAGAACTTGTGTGCTTCAACTTACCTCATTCTTTGGAATTTAGTTGTGGTTCATGAGGCTATGGAGAATGGTGCAATTGTAATGCCAGAGAGAAGTGGGGACAGAGGTCTTGTTAGAGCAAAGTCATAACATAGTATCAAATACTACTACAATTACTTAAGTCAAAATTAGGGTAAAGTTTGGTTCATAGTTTTTGCTGACTTAACTGTACTGTCAAATACTCAAACACTCAAATTCTTAGAATATACATAAACAAAACAAACAAAAATCATAACCTACTACTGTATGTACTGTGGAGAACTTTTAACTTTGTCATGCATCAATCATCTACAGAGAATTAAAGCAATATCTGCTTCTGCCTATCATCACAGTTTGCTGGTTTCACATGTTCAACCACAGAGTGACTTTTTCCCCTTTTTCTAAATATTTTTATAATCGGCTTATTATAATTACTATAATTGACCTATAGTTGGCCTATTTCTTCTTACACTATGTTACACAGTCACACTATGTCTGTATCTTGTCAAACAATGAACTTGCATGTTTAGGGAAGTTTTTTATTATCGGCACGCTATGGAAAGATAGGACTCCATGATTGGTTAAGCAGTCTAGTGAACTGTGTGTGGATTACTGCGTGTTTGTCTTGTGTCCAAAATCTCTATAAGTGGAGTCCACTTCCATCATTAACCACCTGCCAAGATTGAATCTAAAAACTTTCACATATAAATTATGCTCACAATTCACTAATTTATTGAAACAGAAGTTCAAAGAATGGGCCACAACATTGGCAGCCTTGGTCCTGGAGAAGTAACCTAATCCTTCAATCCATGCAATCTCTCCTGCTTCTGAACATCACACCACTTTGTTTTTAACCCAGTAATAGTATATCCATCCAATCATTCTTTTTCTGTCCAAATCTTAATCCTGTTTCTCTCACAGCCACCTACCTCTACTCCAAGTTTTGGTATTTTTCATAACCCTGTTTCTATTTGCAACTTCAATCAGCAGCAGTTCATCTCCCACACATGGATCTGTCTCTTTGATCTATTGCACCCCTGCATGGATGGATCCAAAGATTCTTGTATGTGTGATGGAATTACAGCTGTTCTTGCACGTCTCTTTTGACTCATTACGAGCACCTCTGCTGCAGGCGAACAAACCAGCTTCCAAACACTGTTCAGATAGCAACCTCACTGGGTCCACACACTCTGTTGGGGCTGCCAAACTGCAGACGAATATGATAACAGTCCCCTGTGTTATCTCTCCTATCTGCTCCACACTCATTTCATCTGTTGGTTTTACTGTTGTATTTTGTTGTTTTCTGCTCCTGTGTATCATCATGCATAAATGAGCTCATCTGTAGTGTGTCTGTTTTACTTTGAAGTTGGTGAAACTTCACACTGTGTTAATTATATTTCTATGTGATACCTCCATTGTTTCACAGAAAGGTAGCTACAGTGTGAAGTGTCGCCCTTGTTTTTGTCTGCCCTCTGGACTGTGAAGACTATCTGTAAAAGAAGATGAAAACACAAGCTATCAAACTATCAAATGAGTTCTATGTTAATTATTGTGTTCATTTCATGAAGAAATCACTTTTATTGTTCAAGGAAACACATTGAGACATATTAAATTCTAACAATTATCTATCCAGTTTCAACCCTGTCTTCTAAAATATACAGTACAGTGCAAAAGTTTTAGGCAGGTGTGAACAAATGCTGTAAACTAAGAATGCTTTCAAATATGGAAGTGTTAATAGTTTATTTTCATCAATTAACAAAATGCAGTGAATGAGCAGAAGAGAAATCTAAATCAAATCAATATTTGGTGTGACCTTCAAAACAGCATCAATTCTTCTAGCTACACTTGCACACAGTTTTTGAAGGAACTCGGCTGGTAGGTTGTTCCAAACATCTTGGAGAACTAACCACAGATCTTCTGTGGATGTAGGCTTCCTCAAATCCTTCCGTCTCTTCATGTAATCCCAGACAGACTGGATGATGTTGAGATCAGGGCTCTGTGGGGGCCACACCATCACTTCCAGGACTTCTTGTTCTTCTTTACACTGAAGATAGTTTTTAGTGACACTGGCTGTATGTTTGGGGTCGTTGTCCTGCTGCAGAATAAATTTGGGGCCAATCATATGCCTCCCTGATGGTATTGCATGATGGATAAGTATCTGCCTGTATTTCTCAGCATTGAGGACAACATTAATCCTGACCAAATCTCCAACTGCATTTGCAGAAATGCAGCCCCAAACTTGCAAGGAACCTCCACCATGCTTCACTGTTGCCTGCAGACACTCATTATTGCACCACTCTCCAGCCTGTCGGCGAACAAACTGCCTTCTGCTACAGCCAAATATTTCAAATTTTGACTCATCAGTCCAGAGCACCTGCTGCCATTTTTCTGGACCCCAGTTCCTATGTTTTCGTGCATAGTTGAGTCGCTTGGCCTTGTTTCCATGTCGGAGGTTTGGCTTTTTAGCTGCAACTCTTCCATGAGGACCACTTCTGGCCAGACTTCTCCGGACAGTAGATGGGTGTACCTGGGTCCCACTGGTTTCTGCCAGTTCTGAGCTGATGGCACTGCTGGACATCTTCCAGTTTCAAAGGGAAATAAGCTTGATGTGTTTTTCATCTGCTGCACTAAGTTTCCTTGGCTGACCACTTGAACAGCACACCTTGAAAGCCCAGTCTGCTTTGAAATCCTTGTCTGGGAGAGACCTTGCTGATGCAGTATAACTACCTTGTGTTTTGTTGCTGTGCTCAGTCTTGCCATGGTGTATGACCTGTGACATGAAACTGTCTTCCACAGCCTCACCTTGGTAGCAGAGTTTGGCTGTTCCTCACCCAGTTTTCAGCCTCCTCCACAGCTGTTTCTGTTTTAGTTAATGACTGTGTTTCAACCTACATGTGAAATTGATGATCATTAGTACCTGTTTGGTATAACTGGTTGATCATATACCTGACTATAATCCTACAAAAAGTGTACCTATAAGAATTGATGCTGGTTTGAAAGCAAAGGGTAGTAAGATAAGATAAGATAAGATAAACCTTTATTCGTCCCGCAGTGGGGAAATTCACAAGTTACAGCAGCAAAGGGGAGAGAAGCAGTTAAATATAAAGAAGCAATTTAAACAGGCTAAAAAGACGACATTAACCACAAATATTGATTTGATTTAGATTTTTCTTTTGTTCGCTCGCTTATCATTTCGTAAATTGATCAAAATAAATATAAATAAATACAGAAATTATAAATAAATTCTTATTTATATTTTTGAAAGCATTCTTAGTTTACAGCATTTTTTTTCACACCGGCCTAAAACTTTTGCACAGTGCTGTATATGTAGATACAACTAATGTGATAATCAGTATGGTTTGTAGGAAACATAATGCTGCCTGAATTATACACAAAGATTATTCCTGAGATCTGAGATCGCTGTGACATCCATAAAAACAAGTCAGATGGGTCAAGAAACATGAGCATTCAGACATTCAGACAGGTTGGAAAGAGGCTAGTTTACATTGTCAAATCCAACTCCTCTGTTTCTATAACACATGAGCACATTATGTCTCAGTAGTCCAGATGGTCTGTTGTGCTGTCTTCCATTATCCACCCTGCTTGACCATTACCCTCCCTCCTCCCCTCCCATCAGCCCCTTCAGCCCCTCCCCAGGAGGTACACTTGCTCAGCCTCAGCTCCACCAGCATCAAGGTGAGTTGGGTGGCGCCGCCCACTGACAGCCACCATGGGGAGATAGTGTGCTACTCCCTAGCCTACCAAGCAGTCACAGGGGAGGACGTGGAGCGCCACCAGGTGTCAGGGATTGGTGCAGATGTCAACAGCTACGTGCTGGAGGACCTGGAGAAGTGGACTGAGTATTTGGTGTGGTTGAGGGCTCACACTGATGTTGGGCCTGGCCCAGAGAGCCCCGCAGTCCACATCAGAACCAAGGAAGATGGTATGTTGATGATGATGTCATAGGGAGCAGCTTGGGCCTCCCAGGAAATACTAACTCTCCAATCAATCTGCTCCTCTCCTGCTGCTGTGCTTCAATTTCACAAACTCTAACTAAATGTGTGATACTTTCCAAAGCAAAACAACAAACAAAAGGCATCAAACCTTAATCATACTATAACCATAGTTTATTTAGCATAGCCATAATCTTTTGCATTGGGTTGTATAACCACATAACCCACTGCACATAGAGGCTTTAAACAATGTTTTACTTGGCAAAATTTAACAATGATGTTACTCTTTCTGGAATCAAATATCTTGCCTTGTTTGTTTACTTTCTATACTATGATCTCTTTCTTTTAATTTCATGTTGGACAGACCTGATTATAAGTCACAGTACAAACTTGTGCTCATTTCACTTTTGCTGCCACTCATGTTCTGTCCGCCTCTCTCTGCCAGTCTGCCTGTGTCTCTCCTAGCATGACGACATGGCTTTAGCCTGCTGGACTAAGGTGTCTGGAGAACTGCCTGAGTGGATAGCAGGTCTGAGGTGCCATCTAAATGGCCACTGTGATTCAGTTCGTAGAGAGGCTCTGCCATTCGTACCACACATTTGTTGTTACTGTTACTGACAGAGACATCTCGGAGGCAGAGTGCAGCAAATCCCAATGCTCACAACTTTAAGACGTACTGCATTACAACAAATCCTGACAAGAGGATTTTTTTTTTTTTTTTTTTTTGTGAGGGCACGATTGGCCATATCATGAAAAATGAGAGCAAAGAGTAATGGGCTCTTTTCTGCAGCATAGTGTGGAACCTCTCTGTTGAAGCTCACAGGCCTCTCACTGTTGACAAATGAACTTCAGCTCTGCCTTTGTCATCTTCCTGAGTCCTTCTTTTCATTTTCCTCTTTATTAAATTAGTCATAGCAATATCTGGATTCATTTGATTGCCTCATCCTCTTATTGTGTGTAAATTATCTGTGTGTGTATGCAAGTATGAGAGAAACATGGACAGAAAGAGTGATGGTGCATGTATGTACAGTATATATGTGTGTATTTTTATGACATATAAAGCAGATCTGTTTGCTTTCAAGAGATTGAAGCAGTCTGATTGATTGAAGGAGTGTGCTGAATCATTAGTTCATCCCAGAATTCTCGGATTGGTAAGCAATGGGCGGATGGTCATGTACATTTCATTTACAATTAAATGGGTTTAGTATGACCAGACATTTTTACAGAGGGAAGTTATTTTGAGCAAATTTTATTATTTAACCATGACCACAACCTTTTGCTTAATCTTTACCCAGCTATTTAAAGAAATATTTGTACCATTTTGGAAATTAGACTAATTCACTTTCTTACTGAGCTCTTCAGATTAATTTGGGACGGCGGCTCGAGTCTGTGTCTATGTGTCGAAGAGTCCTTGGGCAAGACACTGAAGCCCAAATTACTCCCAATGGCTGTTCCATCAGTGTGTGAATGTGTGTACATGTTTAATGGTGGAGCCACCATGTTTGCATGTGTGTGCGAATGGGTGAATGCTGGCTTGCTTTGTAAAGCTCTGGATATAAGCGCTATATACATGAAGTCCATTTACCATCTATTGATGTGAATCTCATATCTGGTCTGGCTCTTTCCAAAGTTCAAACACACACTTGCCAACACCTCTAAAGCTAACTGAGTAACGTGTTCTATTCAGTTTGTTGAATCTGTTCACAAACTGAAATCTGAAACCAACAGTTTGTGGTATTCTGGGAAGTTAAAGGTTCCCTGTAGAGGTTTTGATCTCTAGTAGCACTATGGAGCTGTTTTTCTATGAGTTGGTCTCCTTTCTTTGTCTTGTGCATGAACATGTGTTGGACATGATACACATTCCTGCCAATAGTGTCACGCTGTTCCACGAATCTACGGGTGGCAGTAACACGGCAAGATATACAGCCATGTACCAGCAAATGCAGGGAAGGAGGAGACTGCAAGAGAGAAAGTAAACATGGACATAAACAACATAGGACTTGAAATACTGTGCGAATATTTTATGAAGAGGAAAATTATGGGCAGAAACGTTTGTCACTAGAAACTGAATTGGAATTATTTATATCTGAATTTGAATTGCTCAGCTTGAATAATGGAATAACTGAATCTGAATAGCATAATTTAAAATTGAATTTATTAGTTTGAAACTGAATTCCAATAAACTGGAAACTGAATGTAATATTATGAAATGGAATTTATTTGCTCTTGAACTGTATTTGATCCTCAAATACTTTGAAAATTCAACTCTCGATATACAGTGGGGTCCAAAGGTCTGAGACCACTAGTCAAGGTACTGGTATTTTGCATTTGTTTTAAAAATTGTTTTATAAAGCTTACAAATTTGATTGAAGTTGAATCTTTCAAAAATACATGCATGAATGTACATGAATTCCAGAATATCAACTTTAAAAGCAGTTAAAAGGCTAGCTGTATCCCCCTGCTTCCAGTGTGTATGCTAAGCTAGGCTAACCATGTCCTGACCCTTTTGAAAAAGCAAATAAGTACTTTGCCCAAAATTTTACCTGTGTAATTATAAAATTCCAAAGAGTGATGGCCCCAGTGGTAGCAATGAAAAAGATGTGGTGAACTGTAATGCACATTGTTAGATGTGCCCAATTCTACAAATAGAAAAGTGTGCCATTAAAATAATAAGCACTGCTATAATTACATAGCACTTCTACATAGAGTGGCTTTCATTGTCATAATCTATTAAACTAAAAACTAAAAACAAATACAAATTGAACTGTTTTTCATTACAATTAATTATTTTTTAATCTGTGTTCCAGTTGCCTGATTTAAACTAAATGTTTCACTTGCCAAAACTCAAAAATGACCTTACTCTTTCTTGGATCCAAACATGTTTTTATTCTTGGATTGCAAAAGACAAGTCTAAATAGTGTTGTTTCCATCTTCATTCTCTCTCTCAGACTTTCCCACCACACTATTTCTGCCCACCCACTGAATTTAAATCTTGCGCTCTTTTCATCTCTTTCCATTTCTCTGCACACCATTTGACTTTGAGCCCTTATCACTGACTAGAATTTTGCAGCATCTGTCCATTCTCCACACATCTAGTGTTGCAGCGTTCTCTGTGCTCTGCCCACAAATCCTCCTTCCAGTTGACACTATTGTCAACCTGGTGCCTGAGTACGCGTTCTCGTTTTGCTGCCTGACAGTGGCTACAGTGGCTTACAGCACACCTCTGAAGGATGCTGGCTCGCTTTTGATTTATTAATAAATAATTAATAAACTCTAATGAGGTCAACTCTTCAGAATCAGTGAGATTCAACATTTTTCCAATAATATGATTGGTCTTGGTCTATTAGCACAGAGTAGCAGCAGATTTTTGTCAGATCACCTTCCCTACACTTGCTCAATCCTTTCCTTGCTGCCCTGAGCCAATGTGCCTATTGCCTGAGCTTAGTTTCCCTTATGTGTTGGGTGCCACACACAGAACTACATTAAGATCAATAATAATGAGATCAGAATCACAGGGACCTTTTGGAAGTGGAATTGGAGTGAGAGGGTTGTGGACAAAATGCCCTCAAGATTTTGTTTTTATTCAAGTGCAATAGGGCATTCTGGATGGATTCATAACCTTGAACACTTACCAGTGTAATGGGGTACATTTGAAGATAAATATAACACAAAATATTATTAAAACTGATAGTCATCACTATTTACCTTTAAACCTTTAAAACATAAAGTAAAACGTTGCCTGTAGCCATTGTCACAGGTCTTACGTTTGTTTGCGCTGCTCTCTAATTTGGACATGTGGTCCGAAAATTAAATTTGGGCTCTGCTCAGGAGGGATAAATCCAGCTTCCAGGTACTTTTGGGGATTATTGACAGTGGTGTTGGTTGTGATTGGCCAAGCAGATGTGTCATCACATTACAGCAACCACCATTTTAGTCCTACATCTCTCAACCAACACAATGAAAGAAGATAAGTGGAGAACACTTGTTAGATATGCCAAGATGATTCTCATTAAATTTGGGGAGGCAGAGACCATTCTGAGGGAGCTAGAATAAGAAGGTAAAAACAAATTCATTTTTGGCCACTGACAGGCCAGCCAGTGCCAGCATGGACCTAGATTTAGCAGAAACATGAAAGAAAATATAGTATCGAGGCAATATCAATCACATTAGCGCTAAAATTTTGACAAACTTGTGCTTCTTTTCATGACCCAAATAAGATGAAAGTGGAAACTGTCCAGTTGCCATTCTTATTTGGGTCAGTACATTTTTGAGGAAAACAACTGCTTAAATTTGAAGTGCAGGCAGGCCGGGTAAATGGTAACCTTGCTAAATCAATCATCAACGGTCATACAATTACCTCTGGTTTTCAGTGTATTCTCAAATTTGTCACATATTTTTTTTATGTTCTCAAGGAGAACATAATCAAATGAGATCCTGCCTTTGACTGGCTGCTGCTTGCCACCCTGTACTTAATATCTCCTGCAAGCTTTGGAGTGGCTGGTGTTCAAAGACGTGAGTAAACGCAATGGGCAGCATGTTGAGGCCGTTCAGGATGTGAATTTCTTTAATCTGGCGGTCGGCAGAAGGAGGAGAATGTAGGCAGACACACACTGGACACAGTGAGGGAGATACAAAGGAGATCACTGGTGACTGCCTCAGCCTTTGACAGCTGCTGCAGAGAATCCCAGCACCCACACACACATGAGCCAACTTCACACTGTCGGCCAGGACGCTCCTAAGTTCAAAACCAGCATGGACTGTGTAAGCCGCACAAAGTCTGCATTAAGCATCACACATCTCTACATTGCAGTGGGAATTAATAACAAATACATATGTGTCTATACCTATGTGGCAATTATGCACGTGTTAGTTTTTGTGAAGTCATACAAATTACAACATGAAAAATCCTGCAGACAAGAAGACCAGAAGACAAGAAAAGCCAGCTAAATGATAAAATCATGTGTGTGGAAAAATGTACAATCACACTTGTGTTCAGGGTGATATTTCTCCAAGCTCCAAACGCCACTCTGTCCCAAACTGCTTGTCATAGTCACCTCCATGCAGTAACCCTACAAATCATCACAATTTGCATCCAATGCCAATGTTCAATGTCAATTCAGGATATAAAATGCCCTTTATGTAGTGATGTGGATAGTGAGGGTGTGGCAGTTGGGGTTGTAATCAGGCTTGTAGCTTGTCTGAACTGTCACAGAACTTCAGTTACCATTCATGTTTCTATTATCTGTAACCACATTTCTCTAACTGTACTTGCAATAGCTTCTTTACCATAAGGTACATGTACTCAAGATAAATGAAATGTATCTCTGTAATCATAATGATCTACCATAGTGGCTACAGCAGCACTGAACATCCAGAAGTTCCTGATATAGCCTGGAGACGTGAGCTTATTTCAGTCCATGGCAATAGCTGGACTAAGGTGTGCTTTGTCTGCTGTGAGATTCTGTTGTCTGTTACATTGCTCCTTTGTTCTTCTTCCACTCGCACAGACTGTGGCTTTTTGCTGTTAACACGGACATTTATTGACATTTTTTTCCAAAGAGCCTGATTCTGGAAGCTTGCTGATAGTATATGAGGTTAAATGAATCCAATTAGTCTAAAGAGCATACTGCTGACACCGAGCTCCAGAGCTTTTCTTTGCCTGCTGTGCTGAGTGATACATGAGCTGCTTGAACACTTTTCGCTCCATGTCTTAATCTCTTAATGCAGGACATTTTAACCTTTAGGCTTTCTGTCCTCTCCTTTTCTGTCTTGATTGCCATTAATATTTGGACATCCTCATTCAAATCAGGGAAAGCTTGTATTCATTTACATCTCACCCTAAAGCTGACCAAGCATTCTAGACAAATCTTCATAAAATCTTCATAAGCTTATATTCTGTAAAGTAGGACCTGCTCCCAGCATCCTCTTGGGGCTCAGTGTGACAGGATTTTCTATAAACTGCAAATATATATAGCTAGCGGCCTATCTAGAAACCTCTCCAGGTCTGTAACAATCAGGTCATGAGAATTTTCAGACTCTGATGTCAGTTGTCAGATGGTGATAGACATCTTGAATAGAAGCTGGAACTTCTACCCAACACATTTGCTGCTGGCATGTTCAGTGTTCAAACAGTTTGGATCTAGTATGTAATGCCACTGGGATAGAACTCTAAGAATATGTCCACATTAATCCATAAATGTGATGTTTGTAAACCCATCTTTTTCTTTCCATTTTTGTCTTGGCCCCAAAACGGTTTCTGGTGTTTTAGTGTATACGGGGAAAATAGCTTTTGCAAAATGATGAAGGGAACTTGTCTAGTGAATGTCTGTGTCACCTCAAAACCTTCTCTTTGATTAATATAGTCTTAATGATCCATGTACTGCACATCTGTGTATCTTTCGGTGACCCTTTAATTATTTATCCAAAGGATCTGAAATAGGCCAAAACAACTACTGTTGAAACTGGTTTATGTGTAAGCTTCCCATACATAACCATGATTGATAAATATGTAATCCCATCCTATGTGAGGTGAGTTAAACGAACATTTTTAGCAAAAGGACAGTAGTAGTAAACATTTTACTTGATTGGTATTGGCTGGTTCAAGTGAAATCCTTTTCTGATTCTTTGTTTACTATAACACTTATAAAATCAATGGAACCATTTCTGAACATAAGGTGCAGTCAGCAAGTGAACCATGAAAAGACAGGAAGACATAAATAGCAGCGAGTAGTTTCAGTGAAGGACATCCACACAGACTGTGTGCATCACAGAGCAGTTTAAGAAAAACTGACATTGTGATATTTCTCAGGTGCACACCACACCTCTGTTTTGTTCATGCTGGAGATGAAGAAGGACTCTTTAGATCCTGTCAAAAACATCCTGCCTCTGAAACCTCTGTTATTATCGAAAATAGTCTGCTGCTCAAGCACACACATACAAAATATTATAGGAAACTGGCAAGCTTTTGTGTAAGATATTTTCTTCCTGGGTTGAGTTTTTTCAACCTATCCAAATATTGACCCTCAATAAGGACTTAAATCAGAATCAGGAGAAAACACACAATCAGGACATCCTTGTACAAACTTTGTTCAGCAGTACTTGAGCTGGAAGTGGCTTACTATGGCAGTGTGAGTGAATGGTAGTTGTAACCACAAGGTAAATGCAGATAATAAAAAAAGAAGCATTCAACTTTCCTTAAAGACTTTAAGTTGATTTTGTGTGCTGTGTCGTGCTGCAGTGCCTGGCGCTCCTCCCAGGAAGGTGGAGGCGGATGCCCTCAACTCCACTGCCCTCAGGGTGACCTGGAAGGCTCCCTTGTCTGTGAAGCAACATGGCCAGATCAGAGGCTACCAGCTGGTCTACTCCAGGCTAGAGAACGGGGAGCCTCATGGCCAGCCAGTTATCGTGGACGTTTCCCTCCCTGAAGCCCAGGTACTGTCACACTCTTTCAATTGAGTCCCATGACAAGTTAAGCAGGTTATTTGTTTATTTTTTTAACTAAAAAAAAGTTAGTTTGGTTGAATCCCAGGAATCTGTGGAAAACACTATTCCTTGACCAATGTCAGCTTGTGTTACTGCTAGTAAGTAATTGCTTTTATGGTTGATGGATGAAAAAACATACAACAGAGTCTAAAACTGAACAAAATACAGAAAGCCATAAAGTGAAAAAAAACCTCTCTCGCTCTCTACATCCAAAGGACAGGTACATAGACAGGAGGCTTTCCTCATCTTTGCATTATCTTCTCAGATTAAATTAGAAGCTTGGCATCTGCCCAAACTGTGTTAACACATTAACTATGCATGGACACATTTTTCTCACATTGAACTGCTCCAATGGACTCCAAAAGAGTTTTTCTTTTTTCCAGTAAAAAGTTAATTTTGTCAACATTTGTTGACAGCTGATCTGCTCTCCTTCACCATGCTTTCTCAGAGAAGTAGTATTGATTAGTTTCATCCATCTTCCTGACAAGAGTCAAGCATTCATTCGAACAAATATTATGACTGTTACGTATGGTTGCTTCACACTGGAGTTGTACCATTGCCATCACATTAAAACACATGCAAGATGCAAAGTGCCTGAGTCACTTTCACATCAAATTCAAGATGGCTGTCTTCCTAGTTCAGACCTGTATCATGAATGTACACATTACATGTCTGAAAATCGCAAATGCAGGATAAGTCTGTTAAGGACAGCATTTTTTTAATTGCATGATATTTAACACTTAAAATGTCAAAAGAATGACTGGACCTATTACATTTTGTCGTTCAGTTGTGTACTTACATCATCCCAGTTGTTTCCAACAATGTTCTAACACAAAGAAATCCGTAATTTTATTCAAGGTAACGGTGCATTTCATTTGGTCCTCTGTTGCTATAACTTCCAGGGAAACAAAGGAAGCACCAGATGATACATCAGAGAGTGGGAAAGGAAGGCAGTGAACTAGCCACTCTGTTCTGTACTGTTCTTTGTATAGTTCACTTGTAATGAAGCACAATTATTCATCTGCAAAGCTGGTTGTGTAACAATTATCACAACAACTCCGATGATCCCACACTACTTCACAACATCATCAAACATGTCTTTTGTCATTGTTTTGATTAAGAGACCCCTAGTGGTAGAAATTACACAATGTGAATTTCAGTAACATGCCATAGTATCAGGTCTCAACGAACCAAAATGTGATTTTAATAAATTGTACAATCATTAACACCATAACACCATTATTAGGGAGAGCAAGATAACTAATTACCTTGTAATGCATCATTTTTTACATTGTTAGACATGTATATAAATTCAGGAAACAGACTTTTTGTAGTTATAGGAACTAGATTTAGATACCACTTATGGGTGATTGAGGTCGTTAAATATTAATGACATTAAACATTAATAAATTAACCTCTCTACATGTCCAATAAAAAGGGTTTGGATGCAGAACAAAATAACCAGTTGAGGGTGTTTTTAGATGCTTCCAAAAATGTCTTTTCTTGGGCTCTGTACAGCATGAGCCTTACCAACCTAATATGTGCAAATTATTTCTTATCTTTCTTATCTCCTTTATCTTTTGAAATCGAAAATGGATGAAATAAACTGTGTGTGTTCTGCTTATCCTTCCGAAAATGCATTTGTGATTAGATCCAAATGCAGTGACATTTTTGTAATGAGAATGCACATACAATGCCTTGTTATTTAATCAAAACAATTGCAGCTATTTTGATTCCAGCCTACAGTGGTGGAAAATAGCCACAAACACGAAGGTTAAAGAATAAAAAATTATTATCCTGTTTTGGAATGCAAAAACAACTGTGTGCATGTGTTTGTGCTTGAGATAGCTGACTGTTAACTGAAATGTAAAGAAATAGATTATATTTTTATTTATATATATTTACATTATTTTTGAGATAAGGCAGCATGGTAAGGCAGAGGTAAAGGGAATTTAGGCACATCATGTTCCGCAAGTAAAAGTTCCATTCATTTTCTCCATAACGTAATGTTATGTGATACACAGTTGGAGCTCTTTTACGGCTTGGATTGACCTGAAACTCTTCCAGTTGAGTCATCAGTGCAAAATCTTAAGTAAAATATCCTGTTCTTTGATAAAAATGAATGTAAGAACATTGAGGTAGACATGAACTACAACTCCCATGAAGTTTTATCTGCATTACAAAGTCAAAGTGTTTATTGTCATATGCACAGTTAAAACAAGTTTCCCTGACCAATGAAATTTTTCCTTTGCCTTCCTCTATGAACACTGTTTGAGTTAAAAATTTCAGCGTCAACTTGCCACCTCTCTCCTATATGTCGTTTCGTCACCACCAGTAATAAGTCCAATAAATGTAGTGTCATCAGCAAATTTCAGGATAGTGTTGTCCTTGTGAGAGACAATGCAGTCAGGCATGAATAGTGTGTAGAGAATGGGGCTGAGAACACATCCCTGTGGGGTGCCAGTGTTCATCACAATGAAATCTAACAGCCAGTCACAGAGTGTGGGATTGAGTCCAAGACTGTACAGTTTGTTAGTGAGCTTGTGGGGGATGACTGCATTGAAGGCAGAGCTGTAATTAATGAAAAGCATCCTGATATAGGCATCTCGGTTTTCCAGGTGGGAGAGGGCACTATGTAGGGCTGCAGAGATGTGTCCAAGATAAATATGTTGGGTCAGTATGCGTACTTCGAGGGGGTCCAGCGTCTCAGGTGTATTTGTCTGAGAGTGGGCCAGAACCACTCTCTCAAAACACTTCATAATGACTGGCCTGTAGTCATTCAGAGAAGTCACTGGGCTCCTTTTGGGATCTGGGATGATGGTGGTGGTTATAAAGCATATGGAGACTGTGGCCTGTGCGAGGAACAGGTTGAAGATGGAGGTGAGAACATCAGCCAGCTCTGTGGCACATGTCTGGGAATGCTATCTGGGCCTGATGCCTTGCAGGAGTTGATTTTCCTCAGGACTTTGTGCACATCAACTCAGGAGACACTCAATAGTGGGGTTTGTAAGCCTTGAGCATGTGAGTGCCTCCCCTGAATGTTACTGCTGGAGGTCTCAAAGCAGGAGTAGAATTTGTTTAACTGCTCAGGCAGGGCAATAGTGGTGTTGGTGATCTCTATGGTGCTGCCTTTATAGTCTGTGATCTGTTGCAGGCCTTGCCACATCCGTAGAGGAGTAGTCGTCCAGCTTCTCTCTGTACTGGTCTCCTTGATGGTTTTCCTCAGCCTTGCTGCACACCTGATTCCAGTACTTTGGTTGACAGCCATGTCTCTGTGAAAATTGAAGCACAGCAGTCTCTGATTTACTGGTGTGTTGTTAACCTGGCTCTCAACTTGTCAAGCTTGTTTTCCACGTTAGCTAGCAGGGGGCTAGGTAGAGGTGGTCAGCTAGCACAAGCTTTTAACCTGGCATGGTGCCCTCCTCTCTTGCCTTGCTTGCACCTCCGCAGGGGTCTCCTCGGGTTGTCTTGTTCACCTGAGCGTGGTACTGGAAGGGTGGTGGTGGTTTCATGTGGAGTGGACAATGTAGTGCAGGCCCATAGGTATAAAACCAGTGAATACCGATTCGTGTCGCAGCCTTGTCATAAGTTAGTAGTGCTTGGCACTTGTACAGGTTAATCAAGATGGTACAAAAAATAGAAACAAAAACAGGGCATTCAATAGTGGAGCTAGCAAACACATCAGCTATGGTGGATGCCATCTTGCAGCAAGAAACATCCAATGACTGGATTTCAAATTCTGTTACTTGCACTGCTAATGTTGGGTAAAGACTCACAATTACAGTATTGAGAGAACTGGAAACACAATCTGGGTGAATGTTGGATGAATTCATTAAATGTGGAACCTCGTTTTGTTTACAAATGCAAAGATAAAGCATTCTGAATTCTCTACCATTCTTATTCACGCCTCTGACTTCTCCATAGCAACAGTGGCCAAGACTCATGGGTACTGTGGCATTTAGATCCATCTGCAAATCCAAAATGATGGACTGTGCCTGATTTCTCAAAGGTGAAGTAACTGAAACTGGTGGTCATAAATAAAACCCTATGTTATTATCCATATATTATGATCATGTTTATTTCTGAGTTGTGACACCACACTGAAAATGTAATGTGTCACATCAGAATAATGATCCTCGCCCTACTTGTATACAGCATTCATAAGATAAGATAAGATAGCTTTTATTGATCCCCCTCAGGGGAAATTCACTTGTTACAGCAGTTCGTACTATAACTATAACGTACTATATCCATATGAGAATGAAGATGCTACAAATGCTATTGCACAGAAATTGCTATGGTATTGCACAGACAGTGGGGATAAATTCCTACATATTGCACAGTGAAGCAGAAATGCAGTCATCAGTGAAATGCAGTCATCGGTTAATGTCATGTTCATGTCAACATCTAACTCTTAATTATGATTAGGAAACTCTAATTTCAACACTTAATAACACAGACTTGCCTTAAAATCAAACAATCATGGACACCTTACATTTTTTCCCCATGGGCAAGGTAATTAAACACAAATTTAATTAATTGTTGGGCATTGAATGTTAATTCTTTACCTTTAAAATTTGACAAAAAAAAAAAAAATGAACAAAGAAGATTCTTGACTCAAGGTCCATTTACTAACATTTTCGTTGTATGACCACCTTTTATTATGTGACTGCAGTTCTATATTTAGATCATGATATGACAGCTGATCCAAAGATTGTTTTGCCAAAGTACTTAGATAAAAGTAAAAAGTAGGCCAGTTAAAATGTACTCATTACATGGAACATCATGCCACCAAGCGCTTATGTTCAAACCAACAATAAATTACATTACAATAGCCTGTGCATACCACTGATGACCAATTACATGCATGAGGTGCAACAAGTATTACTAGGATATGTTATATAAATAACCTGTCACTTCTTATAGAATTAGTAAGATAAAACATAACACACGCAATACTGTTGAAATCACAGCTGGAGGGTCCACCATGAGCATGTTGGCATTTAGCATTTAACTGGGCCCAGTGTACACCCATTGGTTACACAACATTGTTGATTTGATTGATTGATTAGATTTTTTACTATGCTAATGTTTAATAATGCTAACGATAACCATATTCCATAACGACTTGGTACCTCAAGAGTACTTCCACCCCTGGTTCACGTCACATGTTTTCGCTTTAACAGAGTTCACTCAGGTGGAGTTCATCTGTCTTGCAAGTGACGGCTGTTCGATTTATTTGATTATTGTATAATTCAGTCTGGGACTACTTAACATGAGCATCCATTAGCAGAATAGCTGAGAAGATGAGCAGCACCTTTGAAATATCGTCACAGAGTTCAAGAAAGCAGGCTGCTTGAACAAAAGATGATGAATCTTTGCACCAGAGATGAAGACAGGGTTAAACAGGGAGACAAAACAATGACGTGGATGAGCAGGTTAGCAGCAGTAGAAATAAGAACTGAAGCAGTAGTTGAAGGGTGGATGATTATAAGCACTCAGCTGGGTGGCGTTCAGCTCCTTTCCTCCCAGCTTATTTTGTTCTCCAGGAGGAGCATCTCACCTGATATCCTTTATAAGCAGCATTCCTGTCTTATCTGTGCAAGCCAGGAGGCCTGATAGAGGGCTCACATCTCACCACTCATCTCCAGCTTCTCTCTCTCTCTCTCTCTCTCACACACACACACACACACACATACACAGACTCCCTCAGCCATTTCACACGCCTGCTGAGGGGACTTTTGTTTAAGAAACTGTCTTCTTGCCTCGTCTTTGATAAGTTTAGTCTCTCCTCCTGGCATCAGTGATGGTGATGAGAGTCAACACAGCACTGTGGAGGCCAGTGACCCCTTAGAAAAAGTCCTCTGCCTCACACATATCCACACACCATACACTCCAGAGGCATAACTCATTCTGACCCTTCCATTTCCCGTCCTTTTTCTGTCTTTTACTTTCTATGAACTCATCCACTTCAGTGGATTGTTTTGCATTAGAATATACAGTATAATCCTTATCTCTTCAATGGATGGAATACAGTATGTTCTCTTTGAATTTAGAGAATCTTAATATGAATGTGTATCTAAAGGGTTGACTTAGATGCAAATATAAGTTGATATAAAGCACCTGAAAATTTTGTTCAATCTTAAAACCCCATAACAAGCAGCAGCCAAGCTGAACCTGGCTTTGAACTTTGCTGCAGTGCAATGTCATCCAGCAAGGTGCTGCATTGACCAATCACATACATGCACATTACTGGTGGATTACACTGTAACATGAACACAGTATTTCTATGGTTCACCACTTGATTGTCATGATAAAAGATAAAATATTATTAGTAGTATTATAGTACTAGTACATATTATAAAACACTGTGCAGTGTTTTGGCGCCACCATGACCCGATGAACGTGGCAGGTTATTCTGACCTGACATATCTGAATCCCAATCAGTTGTGCTCCAGAACAGAATTACGCAGCAGTGCAATATCTACATCATGGATGTCCAAACATTTCATGCCAGTGGTAACATGGGAAAAAAGGTTTATAGTCCTGGCCCGTGAGCCTTTATGAGGCAAGCACACTCTTTACTTGCAGGCTTTTGTTCAATGTGTTCGGATGACAAGTAAGATCAACTAAAGAAGTGAGGTCAGCCAACCACTCAGGGTTGCTCAGTTCAACAAGGCTGTGATCTTCTTTCAAAAAATGCTCAATTTCAAATGTGATAGAATAGAACTGGTACAGAACTGTCGCACAACTAAGCCAATACACATCTATGTGGTAGATCACATCAGTTTCTGATAGGACAGCCTGAAACCTCTGGTGATTAAGTGTTCTTGATTAGATGAGATTAATAGTTTTCACCATGCTACTCATCACATTACCAAGCTCGGTGGACCAAATATAATTTAAATTTTGAAATTATTTTGGGCCTACATAGCCAGTGGGTGTCTTCTTCAAATCACTGGTGATTTTAAGAAGCCTGTCTTTAGCATGTTTTTGTTTCATTTAATTGATTACTGATCATTAGCTTGTCAGGCTAATGCAACACAGTGACTATGGTTTGTCTCTCTTCCTGCTTCACAGTGGATATGGTGTGGTAGTATGCAGACAGTAAAACCGTTAGAGAAAGACAGAAAGAAATAGCAGACATAACAAATGTGATTTGAAGATAACCAAACCCACCCTGACCCAGAAGCTTTATCAAAAAATCTCATCTCTATCTCCTGTTCCCTTGACAATAATTCTTTGTGCTCCAAGTCTTTTGCCTGAATGTATAGAGTTCCAATCCGGGGACAAGAGTTTTCTTCAATTTGGCCAATCACAATGTAAAGTGAATGAATGTCAGTTTTAGAAAGTTAAAGAAATAGTCAGACCCAGTCCGATGTCTGAAAGTTGTGGGGGGAGAGAGTTGTCGAAGCTATATGAAAATCCATCATGCAGTTCTGAAAAACTACACTGGCTGCTTAAGAGTGTGGAGAACCAGCAAAGAGTTTCTAGATTAGACTGTATGAAATGCTTTTTGTATTGACATCACACATTCTCAGTGATGAATGGATTCTGGTGTGCTGATGAGTCATTTGAGAAGGAGGATCTCTGTGCCAGCAGAAGCAGTCGTACCCCATCTGCTTGTGTCCAGCCATGTTTACAGCCCATGTGTTCTTGTTAAGGCCATGGACAGCAGCGTCCAGCTCTGCTGATGAGGTTCTGGAGTCCTTCACCAGTTCCACAGCTTCAGTGTGACGTCACTAAAGCATACTGAATTGCAGTATTTTTGAAAGTCACTGCTGGGCTGTCAGTGCTGAGCTGTGTGTTGTCTCCAGTGAAGCTGCCTGAAAACCTCTCAGTTGTTTCTCTGAGGCTTGGCTTGCCAACAGTCAGTACAGATTAGTGCTTTTATGTCACAAAAAAGACCTTGATGACAAAATAAATTCAGTTATGCCAAATTATCGAAGCTTTCAGGCATGGAGGAACACTTTAATTGGCTGCTCATTCCTAGTCTTGGCTTTCTGATGCTGTTGCTGTTTGTTGACTCCCTCCATCTCTATTGCTTTTCTGCTGGCAAGCTTGTGGGTTTTAAGAACTCAGTGAGGCGTATTTTTGGATGACTGAAGAATGCTTGAACGAGCCTCTTATCCCTCTCAGCACTGATGGCTATGAAGCGTGAGCATAGTCTGATCTGAAAAGATATGGCAACCTCTCTGTGGCTCATCTCTGTTCGTTGTCGCCCATAAAAACACACCCTCCCATGGCAGAGCACTGAGGGAGGTGCCAATGTCTTCATGATCTGTTTTTTGTCACATGAAATAGTTGAGAGTATGTAGAGTATTTCAAATGAGACTTAGTGAGCCATAACGGTAAAATGGTAAATGGACTATTTATATAGAGCTTTTCTTGTCTACTGACCACTTAAAGCACTTGACAACAAAGGCCACATTCACCCATTCACACACTGATGTGACCGTATTGGAAGGCCAAGTCAAAAGCCTGCCTTTATAGACAGGGGGAAGAGATCATTTTAATATGGGAATGAGGCGTACATGCTCCTTGCTAATTTGTGACAATGTCAAAGCAATACGGTGCTTTTTATACGTTTTATATTGATGTTTCTGCACTCCATTTAGTGTCTGGCCAAAGGACATTTTGAGAGGGAGGGGCCTCCTGAGCCACAGCCACCAAAGGTGTAAATCTGAAATTTGACCATTTTGATAGGTGGTCAGATGTTCACTCAAATGAGGACAGATGTGGTCAATACCAATGCCTATAGTTTACTTAATGAATAACAACATTCTCAAGGAAGAGTGGATTACCGGAGAGTCTGCTCCTTTGTCAACCAACATGTTTTGGGGCACAGCCGTCAGCATGGTTTACAAAATAGGGAAAAAGCCCAGTCTTACACTGCAAAATGGCTGAATTATCCAATGAGAACTGATCTAATTATATGAAATACATAAAGCCCCTCCAACCCAGAACCTTTAGCACAAAAGAGCACAACAACATGTGACATAAACAGCAAAAGTCATGGTACCATCACAAAACACTACATGTGAGTGTGTGTGAAATTTATGTTGTTCAAACAATTACTACAGTGGGACTTTAAAGAAGGTCCTTATGGCATGGGAAATTGTCAACTTAACTCACTCTGATCAGACAGTTTCGTCCTTCCTTTATCACTACAGCTGATCTGATGTGTACATGAAAAACACTCAAATCCACTTGTGTAATCTAATGATTAATATCAATATTTCAACATTTCATTACCACACAATGCATCATGACATGGACGCATAGCTGTGCAGAGGATTTCAGTGTGGAAAAAATAGTTTGTTCTTTATCTCCCTTTTTTGTCTCTTTGTTGGTCTGTCCCTTGCTGTCAGTGTAAATCTGAAGGAGAGGTTGGGTAATAAAGGATCAAGTGAATTTTTAATGACTCCCTTAGGAAATTGGCAAAGAGAATATAACTGTCACTGATTATTCTGCCTTTAAATGGCAGCATTTTTGGATTTCCAGCAGTATAGGATGATTGGACCCAGCTCTCCAAATCCTCAAGCTACCATTCAACAACTTAATGGCTACTTCAATTATCAGGCCAGACAGTGAGCACCAACAAAATGTATTGTCATGCTGATGATTACTCACAAGAGTTTAATGAGAGTGGCAGCCCTCGGTCACGTGGAAATGTTACCAATTGAATTGACAGTTGACACCAAACCTGGCAGACTATCTTCTTAATGTACTAATGTGACACAGACCTGAAACTGATGTAAACATTGTAATTTTCTTTGAAATGCTGACATCACACATCACATGTCATTACTGCAGGTAAGAAAGCTCTGTGTCAGACAGAGGAGCAAAGAGTGAGGCAATGCATGTTAAAATCAGAAAAAACTCAAAAAAAAACAATTTTTATTAATAATGGCCTCAATGGCAAAGAGAACCAGGCTGTTGTATATGTATATCAGCTTTAATTTGTAACTTCCCCTTTTCCCCAGTTAATGTCAAATGTCAAAAATGTCAAAGCATCCTCCACGTTTACCTGCAGAATTAGGATAATGTACATTCCATCATTTCAGCGACAGATTGCTATTATCATACTCACCACTCTGCTGTTCTGAGTTTCTGCTGTTTGGCAGAAATGTTCTCATTCAGTAGTTTTGTTAGTTTTGTACATTTCCCCGTTGTGGGACAAATAAAGGAACATCTTATCTTTCTTTGAAGGCTGCTGCTGAATTATTAGTTCAGCAAGTGACACCTGCCAAAAGAACTGACCACGTCACAAGCAGTTAAATAGAAGAAAAAAATTAAATCGAAAGAGTATGATGAGGTTGATGATGATGCAAAGTTTTGCCTTGTGATGAAGTTGAACAACACATTGCACAAACTTGTTCTTTTCTGACATAATCTGGCCCAAACTGTCAGACTTTGTTTGATGTTAAGTGCCTTAGAATCAAGTAAATAAAGCCATCCAGGGGCTTCTGCTATGTGCATGTTGCCACCTCCCTCTGCCATCACCAGCCACATTACACTACATGGACATCCACTCAGAGCTCCCGTAGAACCTTGCAAACATGGGTAGACAACTAAATTTACACTGTATGGAATCCTGGAGGCTAAGTGGATACTGAATGTGTATTTTGGATGCAGATGAGTTTATTAGATGCTTAATCCCATCTGGAGTGAACATATTGGTGGCTTGCCCTATCAACCTTGGTATTCATTTCTGATTTAGTAGACCATTGGATAATAATGTCTAAATATAAAACTAGCAAGCAAGCACAAAGAAAAACAGATCCAAACTGCTAACTGTCTCATTTTGGTCACTGAACTCAGCACAAAAACAAGCTAAACACATTTTAGGGGTTCAAAGCAGTAAATTGGTCAGCATAGTAGTCACTGGTGTTGGAGACTATGCTTCCATTTCAAATACATTTCTCAAAAATCTGTTTTTTTACTTGCTGCTAGTTTTGATTTTATTTGTCCAAGTGTCAAGACAGCTGTCTCATTTCTTCAGCCAAACCAACACAACTGAGGTGAACTGGTTTGAGTTAGGTGTTTTACAGTGTTGAAAAATGAAATGTACTAAATTCAATTCACCACAAACCAAATTCCATCTCCCCCTAATCCTACACTGCATCAGGGTGGCAGCAGAAACCTCAGAGATAGATGTCTCAAATCCTGAGCAAATCAAACCACAGTTAAGTAATAATTTGGGTGAACCAATCCTATAAACGGAATCCTACTCGTGGTGGTTTAAAGATGCAGTTTACTCCATGGTCCACTTTGTTAGCTTCTGAATGTCATGAAGCTGAGTGCTGAGTGTAAAGTGCTATTTTTGTTTTGTGTAAGTTGCATTCATTCATTCATTTTGTTTTGTTTTTATCAGAAGTCTCTGAGTGGTGCAGTGGTTAGCACTGGCGCCTCACAGCTAGAAGATCCCTGGTTCGCGTCCCGGTTAGGACGCTTGGGATCTTTCTCCCTGCATGTTCTCCCTGTGCAGCGTGGGTTTTCACCAGGTACTCCAGCTTCCTCCCACAGTCCAAAAACATGCTGAGGTTTAATTGAATATTCCAAATTGTCCGTAGGTGTGTGTGTGTTTGTTTGTGTGTGGCCCTGCGATGGACTGGCGACCTGTCCAGGGTGTCCCCTGGGATAGGCTCCAGCCCCCCCGCGACCCTGCAGAGGCTTAAGCGGCGTACAGATTTACAGATAATGGATGGATGGATGGATGACCTTCTCAATGGGATCCGGTACATACGTTGATTATCATCTACAGTGGTCCTGAGGCAGATTTTTCCCTCTGTTCAAACCCTATACTATGTCAAGATAGGTTTAC
This sequence comes from Holacanthus passer, assembly GCA_025331565.1. Taxonomy (NCBI): domain Eukaryota; kingdom Metazoa; phylum Chordata; class Actinopteri; family Pomacanthidae; genus Holacanthus; species Holacanthus passer. The sequence goes on from JAFREQ010000059.1 coordinate 977,590, forward strand.
TATTTTAACGAGAGAGAACATTGATAGGCAGTACAGCAGCGAGGCCAGTCATCATGAGTTCAGAGGAATCCATCCTCATAATGTACAAGTTCAGTGACAGAGACAATCATACATCAAGGCGTAGAGCCCAGTAATGCATCAGTTACTGTACGAAAGAATGATGGTTACTCAACACTGCAGCCTCTTTTAGATTCCCGGCTGCTTTATATAATGGATCCTATTTGATTTAGAGTGTGAGCTGCACTTTGGCCAGGGAATATAGGGAATATTCACTGTTAGCAGCTCACATTGTTTATGATAACGGCTTTTATTTATTTCTTCTATGAGGATGAGGAAGCAGAGCCCTTTGTCTTTCATTTCTGGTTAGTCAGCAAGGTCGTGGAGCAGAATATAAATGCCCTGTGCCTCTGAATCACTGCTGTTGAAGCTGCCCATGTGTTGGGAATGAAACAGGCTGACTAATGCCCTTTGGCCTTTATTATTAAAGAAATATTTTATTAACAATAAAGGTTTGCTTAAAGTTATCAGTAGTTGTTATTTAAGCTGATCACAATGCATAGCATGTTCTTTATTACAACCCCGATTCCCAAACTGTTGAGATGCTATGTTAAATATAAATAAAACCAGAATGTAATCATTTCCAAATCCTTTGTGTTTTCCTTCAAGAAACCATGCAGGGAAATTCATTTTGGTGCAAAAATAGTTCTAGATTACAGCTTTGCTTATAGTGCTGCTGAAAGTTTGAAATTTCCCAACGCTTCTCATTTTGATCCGATTAGCCATGTCTTCTTTTAGGGCCAGTGATTTTAAGACACAACCCTGAAGAAGCTCTGTATTTCTGGATGTGGGCCAGGTCCGTTCAGAGTGCAACAATGATGTTGTGTGGCTGCTTTTTGTAAATAATTAAACAAGCAATTACAAAAATATGATTTCTGCTCTGCCACTGAATATGTATGAACTGATCCTAGTGACACAGAGCATACAAGAAAATAACAGTGCAACAGTAATTAAAACACTTTTTTTATTGAATGTATCATAGTGCATCATCAGTTTTCACTCATTATGTCAATACAGATGGAATGAAAATGCAGTCTTTTTTTTTGCTTGACAGTTGAAATATGGATTCAACAAGGATAAAATCAAATCAAGTTAATAGAGACTTTTTGGCAACTAAAGAAAGAGGAGTTTAACCAAAATACATTGTAAAAATAAGACATAAGTTATCACCTTAACTTGCATTTATTTTCTGCCACACCAGTTGCTTTAGACAATTACTGGGGCTTTTTTGAAAATTAAACTCTATATTTATGAGCCATTTTTGAAGATTTTCATTTTCATTAGAACCACTGGGCTTAGTGCTGAGAGCCGCAGACAGAGTAGAGAAGTCAGAAAAGACAAACACGCTGATGGTTGTGGTGATGGGATTTGTTGACAATAAGTACAGAATATTGTCAGGTCTATACTTAAATTACCTACTGCAGTAGTTTAATGCAAATGGTAGTGGTGTGGTGTTGTCACCAATGACCAGTGCCAATGGTACATGACACCAGTGTTTCAGCATCTTTTAGCCCTTTTACTATGAGTTACTTTGTCAGACAGCTGATGACCTAGAACTGTAGTAATAATGTACTTATGTAGATTTTTGAAGATTGTCTGAAGGAGCCATTGGCTGCCAATCATTTTACAACATGATAGTTTTTCAAGTTGTTTCTCATTCTGCTGAGAACTATGGAATTAAATGGGTAATGTTTAAGTAGTAGTATCAAGTAATTTTTAATGAATGGGCTAAAACATGCAGAAACACTCATATGCTACACATACTCTTCCCACTTGTAATCCTTCATAGAATATCGCAAATATTATTGGATATAACTGTGTACTTCAGTCAGGCAAATGTATTTACATTTTGAATATCTGTAGAGAATCCCAGAAATATTACAACATTTATTTGAAACATCAAGTATCCTCCATCCCATTTGACATAGTCATTGAACTGAACGGTTTTCACACAACTAGAGGGGAAACCGACCTGACTCGACACTGATGAGTGTTTCAGGTCATTGAGACACTCCAAACTTTTATGCAGTGTCTTGGAAAACAAAGTTTTCATCTGGATACAAGTCATGACAACAAGAGTTAGAATCACACACTGTCTGGTTGATAGAGGAAAGTGTAAGCATGCATGTGTGGCCAGTGCGCCCAGACTGAAGAAAGTGTCCTGTCTGTCCGTTTCATCAGTGAACTGATGAAGACTCAGCGAACTACGTGAGTAGCCACAGTGTGTGTTGGGTGGACAGGGCTTATGGGGAGTGTGTTTGCTAACACAACATCTTCCGATCTCTGCGGGGCTACTAACACAATTATTTTTCCACTTCCCTCCTCTCCTTTAATCACTCTAAAATGAGGAAATTGACAGAGCAAGCAGCAGCAATCCAAATGTGATAATTTGATAATCCTTTTAACACAGTGCAAGTTTTGCAGTTTGCAAATGATTGCATCTGTTTTTATTTACGCGTTACACAGCTTCCCAATTTGTTTGGAATCACGGCTGTATTTGTAACTACTGATTCGCTCATCATGGCCCCATTTCCACCTGGCATTAGCATGTGATCTATGTCTGGATACATTATCTGAATAATGACATCTGATCATGGCACCACTGCCGCTACCACATGTAAGGTTAGAGGATTCTGCACCTCATGATTTACATCCAGTGCCAACATTTAGTAGTGTGTTCTTTATGTAGAGAGACAGACAGTAAGGATGTCAATGTCAGAGTGCAAGATGGGCCTGTAGCACGTCACAGACCTGCAAGTCACATTTCACCTTTTATTAACAGTAACCTTGATCTCTTTATAACTTTACCAAGTGTTTTAGTTGACATTTTGTTTCCTTGTGCAAACATTTTTCTTTAAAATGTAGCTAAATTGTGCAGATGTTATTTACGCCTGACCATCTCTCCATCTCAGTCTCCATCACATTCTGAGTGTGATTTGATCTGTGCTCATTTACTTCTGAAAAATAATAATAATAATAATAATAATATGAATAAGAATATTGAAAATATTATAGGAAGAATGGGGGGTGTCATGGTGTCATGCATTAGGCTTTGATTTGAACACAGACAATGACATTAGACTTTAGACTTCATGCCCCAAAGTTCACTCCTAAAGACCAAGATGGCAACTGCGACAACTGATTACAGTGTGTATGTGTGTTGCTGTGTGTTTGTGTGTATCTTGACAACTACCTCAGATCACAGCCTCCCAGTCTCTGAGGAGCTGCAGCTATAAATGCTCTGTTGATTTTATTCTGGAAGTAAAGTTGGGATTGTGGTTATATTGTCTATGTGCCTGGACCCAGGGATGAATATCTGTATACCTGCCATGTTATAACGCTCACTTACATATACACACAGAGGTGTATTCCTGACTCTACAGCAGTAATTGTCAAACAAGCATTCAGCCTCTAGCTCCGTGTCCCCTGCTGTCTCCTCTCTCACTTCACTGGAATGCCTGCGATCACATTGTTATTTTATTAAAGGTGGAGTCTGTGTAGCCGAGGTTTGTTTTTTTTTGGTTCCTTCCATCCAATAAAGACTGAGACTGCTTGTTGATTCTGTATGAGTTCAGCTCCTGTTGGTTTATTCTGCAATAAAAATCCACAGAGACTAGCAGAATATACAATTTTTGTTTGGAAGCTTACATCTACTGTGCTGAGCATGAAAAGTACAGTATCTTTATTCCGGCTCTCAGTTTTATTCCTTATCTGCAATGCTGATCTGTTTTGTATCTCACAGTTCCAGACTGGTGCGAGGTGGTGGGCATTGATGAAGGATCACTTGAGTCATCAACTACATGTTTGTTGTTGTTGTGTTTGTATGAATGTAATTTATTGTATATAATTCGTTTTAAAGATTTATTTCATTATATTTTATTTTATATGTAGTTTCTGTTTGGTTTTTATCTTGGTCTTGGGACCATGATGGGAATGTGTGTTCTCACTACACACATGTTATCCCTTAAATTCAGTGAACTCATTTCCACCTGTTACTGTATTTGATATCTTATATGGATCCAGAAGAAATAGTGCAGATGGAAATGCATGCACAACACATGACAATGGTATAGCTTTCATCGTCAGTCTCGAGAACCCAGAGGGACACTCAAGTGATTGTTACAACATAAGATAAACCTTTATTCGTCCCACAGTGGGGAAATTTACAACATGCATGAGAAGGCTCACATGGCGGATGGAGGTAGCTGAGCTGGCACTCCCGCAAGTAAGCTTCTCCACTGTCTCCAGGGCATAAAACATAATTGTGTTTCCCACAGTAGTATCCCACATTGTTTCCACTGACCTGAGACACATCACACCGCTCTGCATCACGTCATTAAACACATTAAGATAAAAACTCGCCCAGATTAGGATGGTGGAATTCCCTCTTATTTTTGACAACTTCATATTTATTTAAAAGTAGTTTCTCAGTTTGGTCCCAGTTATCTCTGGGTGCAAAAATATTTAGTAGCCTACTGACTGATGGTGATGTACATAGGAGGCAGCTTGTGTTGGTCCACCCAACTAGAAAGCTCTGAAAAGCTGTTATCAGCTTCCCACCCAGACACTGGTGTTGCAAGCTTGACACAATCACACTAATGCATCACCATACACTACAGATTGGCACTACATACTTTCATCATGTAGCCAAATAGAGCAATTTGTAGCTTAAAATAGAGGAAATGGTTAGCAATAAGACCCAACGAAATATTTGAAATCTAACTATTATAAACATTGCTGGTCCAGGCTAGATATTCAGATATTGAAGGTACTGTTGTTTTTCTTCTATGTTGGTGAAGAGTGTAGTGATCATCAAATGTTAGGGCAGTGGCAAATAGCAGTGTGTTACTCTTGGTTGTTGCTGTGCTGCCACTCACTGTCTGAAATGCTGTACAGTAAGTATAATTATTAAACATGTTGAGTGTAAAAATAATTAAATTGGTCTAAAAGTAAAACCTCCCTATTCCCATGTAAACTTCCAAAAAAGGGGTTGCCCCAGTAGCTCAGTTGGTAGAGAGCATACCATGTGTTGAGTCCTTACTTACTCCTGTCACTCTCCAGCAATTGCTGGTCAGCTATGGACTTATGTATGGAGGTTGCATTTTGTCCCTGTGCATGTGGGATTCCTGCAGTTGCTCCAAAACATGCAGAATATGATAACTGTCAGTTTGCCTAAGAGTGAATGTCTGGGCCAGGGCCAGGCTCAGACTCCCACCCAACCACCACCACCACCACTCTACCTCAATCCTGCACTGGGGTCATAAATTCTCATGCTGCATAGTTAGATACTGCTGAGAGGGAGTCCAAAAAATGCTTTTCTCTAAGTTGGGTGAAGCAATCTAAAGCAGATTTCAATTCTTTAATCCAAGTTGTAGCTGTATATAAAGTCATAGCTAACTAGCTTGCAGAACTTCAGGATACGAGTCAAGCATCCCTGGTTCCCACTGAAAATGTCAAATTTGATAAAAAATTCAAATTTAACATGCTGAATGTTACTGTAATTGAAACTTGGTCTTCAGCACTCATTGAAGTCAGAAATGTCCCTCCCGTAGTGTTGGTCTCAGTGGGGATGAATAAGCGCAGTGTGGTAACTGCTAATGAGATTTTGTAGTGGAGTTGTTCCCAACATTAGTGGAACCCCCCTGCTGGCGATGAAGGTTGAAAAAGAAAGGAGGTCGAGGACAGCAACATTTGATGTTTGACACCCCAGAAGTCACTGCCAATTGATTGGCTCCTGTTAAGCCAGACTTTCCCCTCCCAGCAGTGATGTCTCCCAACTTAATGTAAAATGTTTCATCTGTTTAGTCCTTAGGAATTCATCCCCACAGACAGGAATTTAAAAAGACAGATGAAAGCCCAAATCATTTTTTTTCTCTTTACAAATGCATGAAAGTCTATGGAAACAACAGTGAATACCAGCAGAATAAAATAATGAGGCTTTAAGAGGAGTTCAGCAGCTTCACATGAGTCACATTTCTCTGTTATCTTTGGCATTCTTTGCTCTGCAGAGAAGACAGGAAGGAGGGAAATATCTCTTTAGGCCCCAGCTGAATTCTGCTCCGTACATGTCTGTCCTTAAATTAGCAGAAGAAGAAGCTTTTAAACATCCTGTGATGGGTATAAAATTGCCACCGATAAAATAATAATTAGAGCTTTGGTTGTTTCTGGAACCCCTGGCTGCTTTGGCAGGGCCTTACTAATTTGCACTGTCATCTCCATGGCACAGCAAGCCCTGGGCTTCAGGCGGAGGTGTTAGTCTGATAGGGGAAACAGAACCCGCTGTGTGATCTCTGCTGGAACTATCATCCCCCCACACACACTCACACCTCCGCCACCATCCTGCTGCCATTCTTCTCTCATCACAAGCTGCTTCATCTCTGCAACTCCTCCTCCCATCACTCAGGAGCAGCACTAGAAAGGAATCCTCAGCTATCTGAGAGTAGTGGGCCTTTTCCAAGCCTTTTAATGGACCCGAAAGCTGACGGACCGTACTGTATTAACAAGGCTTTTGAAGACACATAGACTGCAGGGGCCGGGGATCGAACCACCAACCTTCCAATTGGTGGACAACCGCTCTACCTGAGCTACAGCCGCCCAATATAAATACTGCTCATTAGATAATAGTCCACAATTTACAGACCAGTACCTTCTGCACCTTTGATCTCCCATACTTGGTGTAGTTGTGTGCGCACATTTTGCTGTGCAATGTTTTTGTACCTCCTAATTTAAAAAAAAAAAGTGATTTAGATCATGGGGATAAATTGTTGACTTGTTTACAATCTGTCTGATCGTCTGACTGCATGTGTTTCTTGACCTAAAAACATTTTAGAAACAATCTTTACATTATTTTATAAATCGTATCTTTGAGTCTGAGTCAGGAGCATCTATAAAGCACAACTGTTTTATCCAGGGGCAGATATGTAACCAATGCATTATGTTTGATTTTGTTTTTGTTTTTTTGTTCATGGCCAATGTTCCAATGAGCTGAAACACTCAACAACCAGAAACCATGAGCTTCATTTAGGATTTCATCTAAATGTACTCCAGGTTTACGTTCATGGCCCTCGCTTGACTTTTTCCTGAAAAGAGCAATTGAAATGCCTTGGGAGTGTTAGTAATGTGAAGCATGTTGTGTGAGCTTGGCTTGTCTAATGTGCCTGAGTGCCTTGTACAGTAAACTGACTAACAGTACGCCAATTCAGCCGAGGCCCTTCTCCCAACCTGAGTGTTGTTGCCCTTTCTGCCTGTCTTTTCCTTTCTCTTCCACTCTGTCTCCATTTCTCTCTCTGTCTGAATCTCTTTTTTCCTCTTCCTCTTTCCCTCCCTTACTCTTTCTTCTATGTATTTTTCTACCACACAGGAGGCTATTATAACAGGTCTGCTCCCAGAGACTACCTACTCTGTGACTGTTGCAGCATACACCACCAAGGGCGATGGAGCTCGCAGCAAGTCCAAGGTGGTCACCACCACTGGAGCAGGTGTGTGCTGTGTGTAGCATCTACCTGTTCAACATTTTTGAAATGATTTTGAAAGTAATGTTTTTCTTCACTATTCCTCACTAGTATAGTCAAGGGTTCAGTTAGGTTTAGGCAAAAAACTAGTTTGTTAATGTTAAGGAAAGATCATGATAATAGTTAAAAAGCACATCTTTGTTAAGGTAAGGGAACCCTGTTAGTCACCGTTCAAAGGATGGGCTTAGTGTTAAAGGACCTTCCTTTTACCTTCATTGATCCAGCCACTGGTTCTACTGATGATAATACTGCACTCACCAAAATAATTGCTGGTATCTCTGAATACAGCAGTACAGCTAAAAATAGGTTCAAAAGGGGCAACAAGGATGTTGTAAACAGTTCCCCAGCTAGTTCAATTTACAACTCAGACTGTCACTTCTAAGCAATGAACAAAGGATACAGACCAAATGACAGGTTAAACTTTGACCTGTCAAATTGTCCCAGGTGTTCGTACAGTTTCCCCATGCAGTGAGGGATTGTTTGTGACAGTATGGCTGCATTCAGTTTTAGTGTAACCTTAAAACAGCTGTAATGCAGCTAAACTAGGATGTCAATGTGTTTAAAGTTTTTGAGTATTTCATAAATTTGGTCAGGTAGGATTTTTTAAGTAATCAAGACTTTGGAATGCTTGAGAATGTCTCGTGTCTTCCAGTGCCTGGCAAGCCCACTATGATGATCAGCACCACCATAGGGAACACTGCCCTAATCCAGTGGCAGCCCCCAAAGGAGATGGTGGGGGAGCATGTGGGATACCAGCTGCAGTACAAGAGAGCAGAGGAGGAAGCTTTCACTATCAAAGACTTCCGACAGACAGATGATCATTTCACAGTCACTGGCCTCCACAAGGGAGCCACCTACATATTTAAGCTGTGCGCCAAAAACCTGGCAGGCAACGGGGAGGAGTACGTGAAGGAGATCAGCACCCCTGAAGACATTCCCAGCAGCTATCCCCAGAATCTGAGTGTGGTAGGCTTGACCGCCACCTCCACCAAGCTGGCCTGGGATCCCCCTCCTCTGGCCGAGAGGAACGGGAAGATTGTCAAGTATGTGGTGGTGTATCGAGACATCAATAGCCAGCACAACAATACCAACAGTACCACAGAAACACAGATGAGCGTCCAAGGTTTGCAGCCTGATACAACCTATGACATCAGAGTCCAAGCTTTCACCAGCAAGGGAGGAGGACCTATCAGTCCCAGCATTCAGAGCAGGACCATGTCCACCTCCATGCCAGGTGAGGCTATTTATTTATCAGTTCTGCATTGTGCTTGTAGAGCGTCACTACTGGCCAAAACATGAGCTCCTCCCATCCCCTTTAAACACAGTGAAATGTGGGAGAGAAGAGAGAAAAGTTCATCTCCATGAAACACCTGAAGTTCCAAAATAACAATAAAAACATCCCAAATATTAAATTATATTGCTCCAAAAATGCTAATAATGGTAGACTTTGGTAAATAGACTTTGGAAATTTGCCTAGCTAGTGTTTAGAAAAACACACAGTTAAATCCCTGTGTCTTGTCAGAAGATCTAACTAATGAATGAAGGTATCTATGAACTGTGTGTAGTAAGCAGGATTTTGGAGAGGCGTGGGGGTAATTCTCCACAATCTACATTGGCAGTGGATTTATATTTATTTTTATATTATTCATATTATTTATTAGGTTTTTTGCCAACGTCGAATCATCCAGTGGTCCAGTGTCCTTGCATTGAGTTTTGCTCATGTGGTGGTGGGTCGAGGTTTGTGAAGTGGACCATGCAGAACTGCTCCCAAGATTTAAAAAAAAAAAAAAAAAAAAAAGCAACTCACATTTGAATTTGTTTTACTAGTGTTTAATGTCTGGATTATTTTGTACTGTTACTGATTATGTGGATGAGCTTCCATGTGCTTAAGCCACAACTGCAAATATATATAAATATGTGCAAAAACAGAACTCGCTGTAATAATCCTCTTGATACGACAGAAAAAAAATATTTTGACTCTCCAGAAGAAGCAGAGTTAGGACATAATAATGATCAACATGTCCTAACAGATTTGATGGAGATCAGGACTGATCATGAGGACAGCTGCGTTACTCCAGATGATTTTACTGTTAAATTTAAAATTTGTGAGTAATAGCTTTCCAGTGTGACGTTTAGAAAAACACAGAACATTATTTACGGTTGGATCCTGGCAGATCCTGTCGAGAGATTTAAATAATTAATGAAGTTGCTGCTGCTGTGTCATCCTATAAATTTTCACACAGCCCCTCTCTCAAATCAGAGAGTGTAGATGAAACACACTCATCATTCTGGCTGCTTTGTGATGGCTGCATCTGTTTAATCTAAAGAAAAGCTCCTACATTCCACAGCTTGTGGAAAACTCACTCATCCCACAGAACATCAGTAATGATGTTTCAATTGAACTCTAGATCACTGGATTACACTCGCATGGATGATATTATTGGTAAGAATCTCCCTCAGTCACAAAAAAAATTGTATTTTGATGCACATATCAATTTGCTCTACCTGTAAAAATAAATGTGTAGCAAATGGCAAGAGGCCAAACTTAACATACATGAAAGGTGTTTTGTGATTTTGGAAAGGTCTCTGCCAACTAAAGTCACCAAAACTTGTCCTGCGTGTGCGATAAGAGCTGTTTAAATATAAACACACTTTGCCAAAATGAGCACCAAATTTGGACTGCACCGCCTGAACAGCAGAAACACAGTCTCAGCTGCACCTCCTCTCCCATCTTGGAGAACACATTCATTTAGAGCCAGGAAATTACCAAACAGGCACAGTCACACAAAAAATGGACTAGTGCCTGAGGGAAATTGCATAAAAACTGTGTTTGCCCTACTGCTGTTTTTGCACTGGCAGGATAATAGAGCACTTAGTCTGCCCAATGCGAACCTTAGGGGACGAATCTAAACGTTTTGTTTTCATTTGTTTTTTTACCTGTCATCCTGCAGCAGGTTGCATCTTCATTGGTATTATTGTGATCTTACCAATGTCTACAGCATTTAATTCAATATTTCCAAAGACTGTAACTCATGGCTCAACTGTTCTTTTCTTCAGTGTATGCTATGCCACCATCTGGACTAGCCCCATCTGGGACTGTCTCGTCCACTAGGGGGAGTAAATCTCAGATGCTTCTTAAAGCTTAGCAACGTTTAGGGAAGCAGCTGTACGATGCTCTTCATCAGAGGTGGGGAAATAAAGAAGATGTGCATTTACCAAACTAACTAGTTGGTCTTCATCCTTGAAGTCTTTTTTAATGTAAAACCAAAACATACTGTTTGAACACGCTTCAGATAAAGCTCACACTCCATTTTTGTGTTGATTCTCAATGTAAGTTTTCAAGACTGCAAGTGCAGTTGGTGAGAGCTGCTGCCACAAGGTGCAGCAGTCAAACCAGTTAAACAGGATGTTTGATTTTAAAAGAGAGATTTCAAGCATAAGGACTAGCGAGTCTTGGTTGGTAAAGGTAGCTTCCCTAAGCTTTTTGAAATGAAGACATCTGGATCTCCTACACAGTGGATAAAAAAAAAGTCCCCAAAAGATGCACTGGCCAGGCCTTCCTAGGCCAGCAGAGCTGTCACACACCCAGCAACAATGTTTATTGGACAACTTGGTGCAGTCAGTGAAAATCTTGTATTCAAAATGTATAACCTTCTGTGTGTGGTCTGGCACTGCTAATGTTAGACTGCATGGGGCTTGTCATTTCAGTCAGGTAATCAAGGGTGTTCGTTTCACGTGACAGTTCCATGTCTCATTTTAAACAGTTTAACCAAAAGGTGGCTAGTTTGATTTTTGTTTTGTTTTTCTGTTAGTGCTTATAATGCAGTTAATGTCGCCTTTTTAGGTTATGTGGTTTTCTATTGGTCCTTACAGTATTTCTAAAAATTTCATGCATGAAAAAATGAGACCCAGACTTTACATTTTATGTATAGCTAATTTCTATTTATGGTTCCTTTTTTGTTTGTCTCATTGGATGTTTTTATTCCAAAAGTGGTTAGAATTTCACAATTTCAATGCAACAGCAGCACTCTTACTTTCCAAGGCAAAGGATTCAGGCACCAAATTCTTCTCTGATTTTTGTTAAAATATACCTTCATTTTCTTGCTTTTTGGCACAACCTCTTCAACTTTGAATCATCTCAGTCATATCCACAATTAAATTAACCACCTAATAATCATCTAGACCTTCCCTCAGTGTTCACCAAGAACTTTGGTGTGAAGGCTGTGACGAAAACCTCCGTCCTGCTGACCTGGGAAGTACCAGACACCTACAAATCTCAAGTGCCTCTCAAGGTAAGATCAGACCCCTGCTTCTACCCAGACAGCAACTGAAACAGACAATACAGCAACTTAATTTACTGTGGCAACTGAAAGAAGTTTCTTACTGGTACTCTAGGACCAATTAGTCAGCCTTTGCAATTATTCATAAATATGGCCAGGCAGTGGAGACGAATGAATGAAAACAAGGGTCTGATGGTAAGTATAAAATGATTGTAGTTGTGATTGCAGTGTAGGAACTGTACATGCAGACAGGAAGTGATATCGCTAACAGTAATATAATTTAATGATTTACACTTCAGATACAATTTTTACATTTAACCTATATGAGATATTTTAAGTTAATCAATTCCCACCATGTTAAATTCTGCCTGTAACTGTACTTTAACTGTTGTTTAACTGGCCCATGTTTAACTGGGCCTGTCTTACTTCTCACTCAGTCTTTGGCATTGTGTAGCTCTGATGATAAGTCAAAGTGTGAAAACCAAAGAACATGGATAAGCAACTAAATAATTCATACTTATATGTACTTATTTATTAATTTATATTTATTTTTATTACTTATTTATGTAGCCCCTGTAACTCAAAACAATAAGTTGCCAATCAAAAGCAGAGAACACATGGAACTGTCTATAAATCATATAATGCACAAATAAATACTAACAAAAGATTTTGCTCAATGTCAGAGAAAACAAAAAAATGAAGGATGTGTTTCAAAAGTTATCTCTCTTATAGGAAGGCAGTTCCATAGCCATCTTTATTGAAAAAAAATACTTCAATATTTTTGGCAAAACACTGTCTTTCCAAAAGTCAATTTCATCTGAGTGTGTAGCTGGAATGACGGCATAGTTAGCTTAACATCCATAAAAGTTGCTTTGCATATGTCTTTTAAGAAAGGAAATTCATTTATCACTTCTATTTGGCCTTAAGGACACACCCTTAATAGCACAAACGTGTTGTAAATTGCCTGTATCAACCTTAGCCTGAAACGAGACTGGAAGCAGGTGGAAACAGGTGGAAGCAGCTAGTCTGGCACCTAAAGACCTAAAGTTAAAGCAAACAATATCCAGGAGAAGTGACTGTGAGCAACTTCTGTGGATAATGATGACATTTAGCATACTGATAAGAATAGTATCAATCTACTTACCTAATTCTCAACGAGAAAGCGAATACATATATTTCCCACAAGGCTGAACTACTCCCATTCGGTCAGAGGGTAATGAGTCATGGGGTCGAAACAATAGTGCAAAGAAGAGAGGGGGGGAATCATTAGATTTGATTTAGAATCAGCCAGTGTAGTGAAGATGATGTAACCAATCGAGCAGTGTCACTGTTAGTAAGAAACTTTATCCTGGCTTCAGATCCTGTACAACCAGCAGAGTGTGGAGGTTCAAGGCAACCTGAAGAGGAAGCTGATCACACAGTTGCAGCCAGATACTGATTATTCCTTCGTGCTAATGAGCCGGGGGAACAGTGCCGGCGGCCTCCAGCAGCAAGTTTCCATTCGAACAGCTCCAGACCTGCTGAAGACCAAACCAGCTCGATATCAACATGATGTAGAGGACGATGGTAAAGTGACCATCAGTCTTCCCAGGGTCCCTGCAGGAGTTCCCGTCAGGTCTGTGTTGTTTGTATGTCTGAGGGGAAACTATAATAACTTTTATACTAACTAAAAAAAAAATAGGGATGATTCATGATTTCAGACATGGCTCTGAAATGTTTAATCTCCACTGCCAAATCACTTTGATTTTAAAGTCATGGAAAGTAATTAATATTTCATTGTGAAACTTAACCACTACTGAATTCCTATTTTTGAAACGTAGGTACCTCTGAATTTAAACTATTCAGGTGTTAAACTTTGAAAATCATCTATCTGCATTTATGTGCTCTGAAAATTAATGGAAAAGTAATTTCAAGTGGCATGTTTTTGAAAGCTTAATTTTGAGTAGTTGATTTTGTCTGTCTTTTGGTTTAATAGATTTTCTTAGTTATATTATATTATATATATATATAAATATAGGTGCTGATAGGTAGTGTACAGTCAGTTTACCTGTACTTATTTGTTTAGTATTAAAGTATTGCTCACACAGATGCACACAGATATAGTTTTGTTGTGTTAAATCAATAGCTCAGAACCAGCATTAGAAGCCTGATTTATTTACTTCTTATCCTGTCCAAGCCAGTTCATAACCAGCCAATTATCAGCTGCAGCAGAGAGTTCTTTAGGTCAGAGTAGTTTCAAGAGCAAACTAAACATTCATTCCCACAACCCAAAAATGGCATGATTACAACCGATACCCACATGGCCATATTAACAATAACCACTGCCACTCCTGACCTCTCCCCTGATACCAGAAAGCAATTTATTTAGGAGTTGAGCTTTAAAACCCCAATTGATCAGCAAAGCGAATCTCAACGCAAAGGTTGCAATTCGGTAAAAGGTTATTTTTTTATTATTACCCAGCCCAGTCAAGAAGACAGGCATTGTGAATTACTTGGACTTAATTGTGTTTCAAGTGTTTGTTTCTCCGAACAAATTGCCCACAAGCTGTAAATCAGTGAAGTGGGGCTGATGGAAAAAAAAAAGAAAACTAATACCCTCTCTATATGAATGCCAGGACTTCTCATCAGTCCCAGAGCCGTACTTATCCCATTGGTGTTCAGGAGAGGGAGTGAGGAGATGTGAAATGTAAAATGAAGAAAAGATGACTGAAATGACAAAGCAATCACAAAAAAACCTTTTGTGTGTTTTGCTTGCATGTATACACGACATTTGGGTGTGTAAAGCGGTTGTGTTTCTGTGTTTGATGCAGATGGTACTACATAGTTGTTGTCCCTGTCACACCAGCCTCCCTGAGAAGATGGGAGAACCCTGAAGACATGGACATACATGAGGTGAGTGGACATGTACTTCAAAAGCCATGCAAATGGGACAAAGTCTGTTCACACAGTCCCCTTATAGAGCTTAACACCCACTTGGGGAGGCGAGTCTCCAAAACCTCTTACAAAATGGTAAACCTTTCCATTTTAAGGCCTGAGGCCTGTACAACGAAGCGAGGTAACTGGCTTATTGGAGTAAGTTCAGGAGTGACTTCCTGACGTCGGGGGTAACTTCCTGATTAACCTGTACTACAATTGATCAAAAAAAACGACTTGACATTTGGAAGAGCCAGTCGACATTGGCCAGCAGATTATGAGCGGCTCAGTCCGCAGGGTGACGGTGTTTAGAGACCGGAGCTCACCCCAATGATGTTCTCTATGAAAGATATGGATTTCAGTGTCTCTGCCGGCTTCTGGGTCCAGACGTCTCCGCAGCCAGTGGCCGGAGTAAAGCCTCACTGTTGGACACAGTGTATAAGTGTAGGCTACACAACACATCTGTCCTCAGTGTTAATGATAAGGACTATTAATACACACCTTGATAGAATATTTGTATATTTCATCCTGACTTGTTGCAGCTGAAACGACTGTTAGAATGAAGTTATTGTTAACAGCAGCTTTACATTCATACAGGTCGGTCTACAGCCGAGGAGCTTTAGGAGCAGATCCTCATTCATTAACACAGAGTAACGGCTCAGTTTCACAGATGGAGCCATGTGGAGGCTGGAACTGAATCATCCTCATTGGTTTCACATATTTAGATTATTTAGATTTAGAATATTTCATGTGTCCTTACATCTCAATCATATTACAAATAAAAGAAGAGTCCGTAAGACAAATAGAGACAAGAACACTGAACTAAACTTACTGAATTTACTGTGTCTGCAGTCAAAAAGTCTCCCTGACTCTGTTTCTTTACGTTTCTTTAAACTCTTCATATCCTGACATTATCAAAGTGCTTTCTTCCGGTGAAAATCATGGAGCATGTATCATCATACAGAAACTGTGTCTGCGCTGCCGAACACTCCCCTTTTACACAGACACGCACAGACTTAGATTAAGTTAACACGGACTCAACAAACCAACATTTTAACCGTCGTAGTACCGATTAACTCCAGCTGAGACAACCAGAGTTTGTCAACCCCGACTTGCCTTGATAACCCAGAGTTAAATCGGAGTAGGTTAACCTCTCTTTGTAGTACAGCCCTCTGATTGTTGTTGCTCAGGCTTAGGGTTGGGGTTAGATATGCAGTTCTTATAACAGTTTTAAAACTGTTAAGATTCAGTGTTTCTCACCAAAACACACTGAGACCTCATGCAAGAACCACTTGAACAATCATTAAAGTCTTTTCTCTTTCTCGCAGTGTGAAGGTCTTCTTTTTACTCTTTTACATTTGACATTAAGTAGAACCTGCCCATAAATGGAGTGGAACAGGTTGCCTTTTATGGAGCTTTGAGGGTGTTGAGTGTTCAAATGATCAAATTTCAATAAAGCATAATGCGATAATTCATCAGATTGAAACAAGCAATTTGTGCTGGTAAGACAGTTTGCTGAATCCGATCTGAAATACTTGTAAAAGCAAAACTGATGAAACTGATTCGTGGGTTTTATGAGCTGGAAGCCCAAATTATGTAAAAATAAACAAATAAACACTTGAAATCATTTAAATTGTGGGCCCTGAATCTATAATCTATGAAAGTTTAACTTTTTGAATGGAATTATGGAAATAAACAAACTTTTCCATGATATTCTAATTTTTTGGAAAGGGTCTGTACATATGAAAAAATATTCTTGCATGGGCCCATTGTGTGTATCCTCGAGGCCTAACAGAAGTATTGAGTGTCTTTTCCATTTTTCAGACATCCATGTTTGCTAGCTGGCTTTCTTTGGTACATTTCCAATAAATTGCTACCTTTCCTGCTGCATTGAAGTCACCAGTTCTTGATCAGTGGATGTGCATGAAGCCAGGGCTCACATCCACTTAACATGCATTACCAACCTCTGCAGTGGGGACGAGTGTGTGCAGTGACACCCACGTGCTTCATGCGTACCTGTGCATCAGCAAAGAAAACAGGGACCTGCTTATGAAAACAGTGTTTTCGCAGCAGTAGTAAAAGCTGAAACTGAAGCTGCTAAATGTAATTTAACCATCATTCATGTTATTATTTAGACATGGGTTTTCCCACTGTGATATATCAATGTGTAAATAAATAAATGAATAAATAAAAACTCTACTAGGTAACTTTAAAGTTTTGGTAACTCTCCAGGCAAATGAATGAAAAGTGTATTGGCCTCCTAAGAGACAAAATCAAGTGTTTGTGTCGGTGTGTACATCTAATCTTCAGTAACTAATGTTCAGTAGTTTACATGTCATACATGGGAATTAAGATTTGTAATTTATTGGCACTTTTGCTGTTTTTGAAATATCACTGTCATGGTCTGATCCAGAGATTGTGTGATTTCAAGCAACCTCTCAAGTCTCCTCATGTAAATTACAGAGGAACACAGTGCTACTTTGGCATTCTTTGACTGTTTACTGCACTGCAGATCTCATTCCACATCATTTTGTGTGGCTTTGTTCAATCTAACTGGCTCTATGCTGTATCTTCACAGCCAACAAGACTGAAAGTCTGAGGCCCCCCTAGCAGCCCTGAGGCTGCAATATTCATTACACGCAAGAATATGAAAACATTCGATGGGACAAACAACATACTGATGATTTAGCTATTCTTACAGCCTTGTGGTTAGGGGGACGGAAAGCATCATTTTTTGACCTCAGGCTGCAGAAGTGGTCATGGACTCACCAAATTTTACTGTTTTTTTTTCTTTTGATGAGCGTGAGTGTGCACAGAGATTGTTAGAGCAATTAGTATTTTGCATTATGTACATTGCATGCAATTGGAAATTTTAATGTGAGGGTAGAACTAGAGGCAAGTTGACAGGATTTAGAAAATCATTGAGACTTGATTGATCCACCCAGAATATTCATGGAAGTCTGGCCATTAGATGTCATGTGTCATTTGGCCTAATGCCAAGGGAAAGCTTATTCAAATACCAAAATGGACAATGACCCTGCTGCATATTACAAGTATTTAGAAAGTGTCATGGAAATCTGGAAATTCCTGTGAATTTCTACCCCCTCTGTTGGAAACCTTAAATGTTACAGGAAGGCCTGCAAAGGTTTCTACAGATGTAAAAGACTTTGGACCTACACCAACACTACACGTCTCCAACAGCCAAGCATGCCAACATTCAGTCATACATTGAATTATTAGTGAATTAAGTTAACATACAAAGTTTACTCGATCTCTAACCCTGTTGTCTTTGAAGCATTTATAGAATCATTGATCTAACATAATATGGTTTTCTCATTCTCATAGCTCTGATGTAGTATCCTTTCTACTGAGCTTCTATGAATACTCATAGTCTCCTGGCAGGTATACAGCTTTGGCCTTTGCTAGTCAATAGCTTTTACAATTTGTTATGAAAGTAATATTTCTCTTTAAAGAGTCTATTGCCCAGAAATATGAATGGACAACAAATAGATTTTAAAGACTGGCAAGTGCCCAGTGTGGATTTTTACATACATGATATACTTCTATTAAAGCTTTTACTACTAGTAGTAGTACTACTGCTTCTACTAATAAGACAGGCTTTACTTCTACTACTACCACTACTATGACTACTACAGTTTTTAATACTACTAGAGCTACTAGAGTTTTACCACTACAACTATTATTACTATGACCTTTTCTTACTTACCTCTAGTACGATTACAACCAGAGAACCAACAGACACACACACAGAGATACACACAGAAACCATTTAATTATCAAAATGTTCAACTCCTTAAGAACATAACATTTATACTTGTATTTTTTTCTATCTTTTAAACTATTTAAAGTAATAAGCTTTTTTTCAACACATTTTTACAACGTAAGTAAATAGAGCAATCTAAATCATTCTCAAATGCACTCCATTTTGAAATGCTACTAGTTCTTCAAACCTTCAGCTCCAGATATCATCTATACTTTAAACAGGTTACAAGACTTTGTAATATTAAACTGGTATCCAACTTTTTGGTTGATTATTAGTAGCAGCAGATGAGATTTTACACATTTGCCAGTTTTGGTTGCTGTGGACCTGCTTGTTTTAGAGCTCTAAGAAGAAGAAGCAGACAGAGCGTAGTCCAATCAAACTCAAAAGGTGGTGGGAGGCCACCCAGCACCATCCACAGGTGGATCTACTCCATTCTCTTGTCTGTCCAAATGCACTTTATGGTTCCTTTATAAGTTTTGCATTTCAGTTAAACAAAAAAAGTATGTATGGAGTTTGGTGGCAATTTATTTAAATTTGGCATTTTGTTTAAGTGAATACAGGTGAGATTGGTGTGACTGCTTGTACTTCATTCAGATCATGACTCGTGGATTTGAATCAATGTTAGATAGAGAGTGAACAGAGTACTGAGGGCTTAAGATCAGCTGTCAGTAAAAGAGTGCATTGGATATATTGGGCCGTGAGAAGAGTATGCCATATGATTGGAGAGGCTGACTGGAGTTGACTGCGAACTAGGTTGCAGGCGTGATTTCATCGGTGGCGTCTTATTTACTTTAGTTTTAATCTTAGCCATTTGTTCATTGCTAGTTTAGTCAACACAAGTTAAAAATATTTCAGTAAGGTTTTGGTAAATGAAATTGTTTAGGTTTGGGTTAAGCTTGAGACTAGCAGCTAGCATTAATGTAGTCATTTTACAGGTCTAGATGAAAATTTAGATGGTTGACAGCACTCATTCATACTGAAAGCCTATAGGAAACATGGCCAGTAAGTGATGGTTATGTTACACATCCGCAGCTGTCGCCTTTTATATTTGACAGTGTGCTGGCACTTTTTCTAGCTTGTCCCACCTGTTTTGTTGCAGCATCCTGTCTTGTTTTCGATGGAACTATAGATGATGATGGATAGATTATGTTAGTGAACATAATAGCTCATCTGCTTCTAATTTATTATTTTTTTCTATTTAAATTTCCCCACTGTGGGATGGATAAAGGTAGATCTTATCTTAAAGAAAATATATTTTTAGGAGGTGGAGTTTACTGCTGTGAATGTAGGTCAGTGAATCGGACTGTTGTGGAGAAATTTCCATTGATCTGTTTCACATTATTGTTCATTTTCATTTAAAATTATTTATTTTTAAGCTTAGCCAGTGAATATGGTGACAATTTTCCCTGTATGTCAGTGTCACCTTGAACCTTGATGACTGGCAGGTAAATTCGACTCCAAGATGACATGAAGTTGAGATAGGAAGCAGGTGCTGAAGGAAGATGTCTCAGACACACACAAACAAATATACTGGGAAAGAATAGAAACAGCTGAGTGTCTATAATGAAGCCATGATCCTCTGGACTCCCTCTGAAGGTCACAGCAGTCAGGCTCTACTAATTCTGCCCTGTCTAATCATAAAGTATCCTCCAATGTGCACCATCCAACTAGGACACTACTTTAGGCATTAACACACATTAGTACCTCAAATACGTCAAACTACTTTGTAAAAATCCTTTTTTGGTATCTAAGACAGAGTGTTCGGATTGAACCACAATGGTTGCCTGCTTTATAGCCCAGTCAGTACACTGAGGTATGAAGAGTAAGGGCTTGAACCTCAACTTAATAGTATTGTAAAGCTTTATACATGGTTGTCCATTATTCTGTTCCACTTGTGCAATGGTTACATTGTATGGAACAAAGGGGTCTAAACCAAGGAAAACAGCCCCAAAGCATATACAGTATATTATATATAGGCGTTCTGTACATGTGATTAGATGGACTCATCCTTAAAAGAGAAATTGCATGTACATAGCAAATCACAGGATGTATTTGAAACACCAATTAATGTCAGTTATACTCATGAATAAACAAGAGCTGAAGAGGATTTCTAGGAATATCTGGCAATCCTAATATACAGTACCAAATTCATGTAGTCCTAATGCTATGTTTATGCATCAATACAGATTCAAAAAATGACTAATACATAGGACTATTTTTTTGGGTGTGCGGGTGGGTCTCTCACCTGGGGGCCGGGGGGGTGGGGGTCCGTGGGGTGTGGGGTCCTGGTCTTTGCTTGCTCCTGGGGGGGGGGGGCTCTGGCCTGGCCTCGGGGTTGGTCGTCGCCTTGTCTCTCTCTCGGTCTGTCCTCGGTTGAGGCCTCTTCCTCGTGGCTTCCTGCTGGGCTCCCCAACGGGGGTTGCTTGGGCGGACTTGGGGGCTCTGCCCGGGCCTATCCCCTTCCGTGGGCTGGTGGGCTCCCCGGTGCTGGGGGTTCATGCCTGCAGGCATGCGGTGGTCTCATACTAACCCTCGGCTTTAGGGACAAACACAAAACACATGCACACACACACACACATACACACCCTTGGCACTATTGGCTTTAGTGATGTGGTAATTCTGTCTTTTCTTATATTTGCTTGCTTGTTTGAGTTTTTTCTATTACACTTTCGTTACATTAATTATATATTATATATTATATCGGTTTGTTCCACAACCTTTTACTTTGGTAGGTATTAGGAATGTTGAAGTTTGCCATACTCTTGTTGTCATTGTTGTTGTTGTTGTAGTTGTGGTTGTTGTTGTTGTTATGTTCTCTCTTGTCTCTTGTCTCTTGTCTCTTGTCCCCACATCCCCCTCTCTTTATCTCTATCCTTTTCCCTCCTGTTCTGGTCCGGTCATCACACAAACACAAAAATAAAATAAAATATAAATCACACTATGGGAGAAGTATCTCAGACCTCTCTCTAGCAGAGCAAATCTGTGTGGCACGACTGGGCATCTAGAACATCACACTATTTGCCCAAGTTGCTGTACAGAACAGGTATAAAAAAAAATTTAAAAAAGGACTATTTTCACAAATTAGAGCTTTGATCAGGCTGCTAAGAGAGGTTTAATGCAGAAACATCAACATAAAATCTTTGACATTTAACTGTTGCTTACTGTATTCAGACCAAGGCACTGTGGAGACCGTACTCAGCAGAAAAAACAACAGTATGGGTTGTATGCTCAGCAGCTTAAATAGCATTACGTCTGTGGTCAGAAGCAAAGTATGAAATCGTGTGACATATACCTGCTCTGTCTTAAAGGACTTTAAGATGAAAAACTTATTTTCAAATCATATAAGTGCTGATTGCCAAAAAAAGAAAGTTTGTCATAAGGACGAGGGCTCCGTATCAGCTAAGCACTCATATACTGTCACATGTCATTTTGGTATGACGACCTGTTTGCTGAAGAAATGGGAAGGATGAGAATTGAAAATGAGAAATGAAACTGGATTAGAATTGGAAATTCACAGATTTTGGATGAGACTGGCAACAAGTCACTTGGGATAGAAATAATGTGGGAAGAATGTCCCTGTCTTCTGACCTCTGTGTGGATGGAGGTACAAGGAAAACCCTTGTCCTGCAGAGATCAGCTTTGCTATGTCGTATTGTGTTGTGTTCCATTGTCATGCCAGCTCATTCGTTCTAAAGTCTCCTGTCCCTCCGGCAGCTCCTGGAGGCTGGTGCCGACAGCAGTCTGCAGAGAAAAAGGAGACAGAGCCAAGACTTCCTGCAGCCCTACATCGCTGCCAAGCTGGACACTTTGCCTGAGATCTTCACTCTGGGTGATGAGAAGAAATACAACGACTACTACAACAAGCCTCTCCCTGGCCAGCAGCAGTACCGTTGCTTTGTTCTGGCTGACCTGATGGAACAAGAGTCTGTGAGTGACCTCTATGTTGATTATGACCATATATGGCACCTTTAATACGTATTAAAGCTTCAGTGGTTGAGCTCAGGGTGCAGGGCCTTAATAACTTCATAGCATGTTTTAAAAAGAGAGCAGCCCTTCCCCTCTAATGGTGTTTGGACATGTGCAGTACAGGACTTGTGCAAAGGATACTGTATTTTTGGCCAAACAAGACTCTCTGTCATCAGAGCCAGTGCTAAACAGAGTAGGTGCATGTAGCCAAAGTGAGAAGAGGTAGGTAACTCAAATGTTTTCAATGTGTTCAGTTTGTGATTTTTTAATATTTCAACCAGTTCTGGTAAATTATACGTCAGAATGAACTGTATGGAGCATAGACTTTATTTCATGAGCTGAAATTTCAGCTACAATAAGCCCTCTTCACAGCTTAAAGTAAAAGCATGATGGTATCATTTATTACTTCCAGAGCAACCAGAGGTACAATATAAATCATATAGAAATAAATAAGTACTTTAAACAAAAAATGATTAATATATTTATATAAAACAACCAGAATCAGATATGCATACCTCCTGATAGATTTGCTCTTAATTTTTCTACTTGTTATTTGCATATTTTCTTTACTTAATTTAGTTCTCTAGCCTATAGCAGCCATTAACTTTGTTTTCACCCTATTTGATTTTTCTATAAATATTTCTTTCTTGCAGTCTTCTACTTCAAATGTAGGTGAACCCTGTTAATATTTGCTCATTATTTTAATATGCCCCCTTATTATATGACTCCAAGTATACTTCTCCTACTTTTAGCAGAAGGGGAAATCTACCACAGAATGTATTGCCTGACTACTGATACATGTTTTAACGATACGAGACTAATTACATCACTGCTCACACTCTATTGCTCAATCGATCAGTCACAACTTTGTGCTCACACTGAATGTAAACATGGACCCCCAATCAGTTTGTTCCATTGAACAAACAGAAAGTTTTATTCAAGCATCATGCCATCCTCAAAAATAATGCCAAAAAAGAGAACGGCAACATTACTTTGTCAAATTCTACTTTCACTGGAAAGCAAGAAGAAACAAAGAATAATAAAAAGCCGCAGATGCCTGAGAGAGATGTGGACAGTCTGGTCTGACTCCTCTGCAGTGAGGTTCAGTTTTATTTCTTATTTGTATCACAGCATAGTCTCAGTCAAGAATACAGTCAGCCACAACATGTAAAATACTGCCTCAAAAATGCTAATTATTATATTATATAATATTCTGATTCTAAAATTAGTCAGGACAATCAATTCAGGGTTAAAACCCTGCTTAATTCTTCATCATTCTGTTTATCCACATGTTGTTAAGATAAAGGGAGTAGGCACAATATCAGTGTATGTAGCCTTGCAATGCATGGAACATTTGTGAAATTTGTATTTAATGCTTGTGAACCTTGCCATTGTGCGTCAGAGTGTTCCATGGTTCAACGCGATGGTAAGGCCACAGTCTATATTATTATTGTATTGGACTGCATAATATATGATGGTGTTCTTGTTATTTTCTTCAAGCTATAATGTTTGGCTCCCTTGATCAATGGTGTCGGGGCAGAGCCGTGTTCTCGTAATAGTACTAATGGATTCCCAGAGGGATCTGACCAACCGAGCGCCAGCTGTTTTGTTACATGTAGTCCTATAGCAGTAAAACACACAGGCCTTAGCCTAGCAGCTACCACGTGAGAGAGGAGCAAAGTTGAGTATTAGACTGGATTAAGCTAAGTTACGGTGCAGTTTCAGGAAAAGTTCACTAAGACCAAGGCTGTGCTTGACACCTCTTGCCCTTTAATAAATCATAAAGCTGCACCAGAGGAGGAGGTGGCTGAAGGAACGTGGATAGGTTTTCAATATGCGGATATATTGGTGTTTTGCCTGCATTCGTGGCATTTTAATATAGTCAGATGAATTGTTCTCATAAAACTATGTAAAAACTTCCTTCCTATCCTGTGGGTCCTATTCTCATGCCTACAACTACAGCGTGTGTCCCATACATTTTCCAAAGGCCTTGCATTGCTGAATGAACAGAGCAGATTTTCTTTTGGTGAATGGCATTTTTTTCCTTTCCACTGTTTTCTGTGTGTGGAACAAAAGATCAGCCCCTCAGGCAATAGTGCACACACGGCAAACACATCACAGTGATGTGAATCACATCTTTGAGTCATGCATGCATCTGCAGGTATATATCTCAGGCAGTGAAGCCATGAGCCCTGCTGTCACTCACAGGAATCTCGTTTCCAGAGCATAGCAATTTCAGACTGCCTGTCTCATTTCAAGTGCTTTTGTGCCTCAGATCAGTCATTTGCCCTTGTGGAATCATCAAGGATCTGAGAGAAGGGACTTCTGGCTTACTACTATTGATAGTGTTCGTGTGGTCATAGTGTTTACAGAACTCCACTAGTCACCAATACAACTAAACCGTGTTGACAGTACTGATTTCTTCCTAAAGCAGAAAATGCTAATGTACCATGTACTATGTTTTACATCTTTTTTCTGTTATAGTTTGGAAGTGCATTTATAGATAACTTACCCATGCACAATAAAAAATCAACCAGACAAATCACAACAGAAAAGACATACTGTTCCTGCAGTTACTGATGTAACTGGTTACATTTTTCCTAAAACCACAATTTCTCATTTTGTATTTCTACACGTGTTAAAGTTAAATCTACAATATGAGATACAACAGGTAAAACTGGTCACCTTTGGAGTTGTCTCCCTCGTGGGTTAATCCCACCCTGGCTACTATCCTGTTTTAAACCACTATTCGTCTAATCTGCCCAACTTTGATGATTCTTTAGATGTTAGATGTGCAAACACAAAGAGGAATGTGAAAAACAAGCTTTAGGTTCCTAGTTCAGCTTCTAACTTCATTTCCCAGAAAAGAGAGTTTGTATTTTATCAGAGGAGTTGATTTGAATGTACCTGTTTAATGTCCAGTCAGTTTAGTATGAATCAGGTGAAATTAATTCATTGAAACAAACCTTCAGCTGTCATTTATGCAACAACGCTGCAGCTTTTGTCTGAACTTAGCCTTAAACAACACTGTTTCATTGAGTTAAGAACAGAGCAGTGGAACCCAGATTCAGTAAATGACACTCAGCAGAACGTGATTCAAGCCTGTACAAAAATAGAAACCTAATCGCATTCATTGAAAACAGGGGTAGTAAGCTTAGCTTTTATTGCTACTGCAAAGCTGCTGGCAGGGAAGAGGCAAGAGGAGAAGGGGAGAAGGGGAAAGCACAAGTGTGGGGTGGGGGTGGGGGCTGGACACTCAAGCAAAGGGCCACTGCAGCTTTCTGTGCCCCCCACTGCTGGTAAACAAGCTGGGACGTGTGAAATTGGATTTTTTTTTTTTAAAGCCATATAAACAGTGCGATCACTTTTAACGGAGGAAAGGAGGAGGGATCAGTGAAAGGCCACTTCCCCTGAATGCAGAGTCCTGTGGGAGTGACAGAGAGGTGAGAGAGTAAGAGGTGGAGAGAGAAGAGAGGGAGCTCAATGGGGGGACAGCAGTGGTTGGGGGGTGCACAGATGTATTTGAGAAGGCAAGAAAGGCTCTGATGGTGGACACAATTTCTGTGATAGGAGGGAGATGCTGAACTTTGAGTGGAAGAGTGAAGGATGGCCGTGCAGAGAGGACTAGAGATTGTCTACTGAACAGCACTGAGTTTGTCGCATATAGATGAGCTGTGAGCAGAAGACTAAGGTGGAAATCTTTAGAGTTATGGGAAACAACAGAGCTGTCAAAATACGTTAGAATCACACATTTTTTCTGCTTATTTTATGAGTCACTTGTTCTTTTTTGGGGACAATTACAGACAATGGAAACAATGGCAAAACGTTCACCCTCCCACTGCTATTAAAGAGTTCATCTTTGTACAAGCCACCTCCTCTCTCCAGCTTTCACATGTAGGAGCAGTACATTTTTCTATCTATCGGATGGAGATGCAATTGATCCCACCACAGTGTTACAGTGTTGGAAAGGTTTGGCTGCACTCAGTCTTCTGAAAGAATGTAGAAGTTTGTTAGAGACCAGTGAGAGATTCACCTTAATAAAAGAATTAATGAAAAATCAAAAGACTTGTTGGATGATCAGGCAGGCAAGACTCAAAAATTGATAAGGCAGTCTAAACAGGCGAACAAGACCCCACTCTTAATTTCCACCCTGCACATAAGACCCAATACTTTCTTGCCATGGCTCTAAAATTGGCAGGTCTGGAAGGGATGTCTTTTTCAGCAATAATGTGTTGGAGGGCAATGAAAAGCAATGTTGTCCTATCAATCGTGGCAACAGATCAGAACTTTTCATCGTCATCTATTAGAAGAAGAATAGAAGAAACAAATCATTAACTCTTATATGTGTTGTTCTCAGATAGGCAACTTATTTTGTCTTACTTATTTAATTTGCAGGAAGTAAACCCTTGGGATACAGGGCTGCAAACCCTACAGTCACTGCCGGGTCACTTTGAGAACCCTGAGGTAGCTGATCTTGCTTTGGACAAAAACTGGATGAATGTAATGTATTTGGTATTCAGTGGCCCTACAGTAAAGCAAAGGCAGGTGTGTGCATCCAGCCCCAACATCAAAAATGTTGGGGTGTGAAAAATGTTAATAAAAACAGATTTTAATGGTTTGCAAATCATTTAATTATATTTATATATTTAATTGAAAATAGTGGAAAGACAACATACCAAATGCTAAAAGTGAACATTTTTATTGTTTTATGAATGATGCCAGCAACAGGGACATGTTTCTTCTTCTTTTAACAACAATGTGTAAATGTTTGGGAGCCTTGGGGCTTTGTCTTGCTGGAATAGGCAAGGTCTTGCCTGAAAAGACGACGACTACTTGGCTGCATATGTTGCTCCAGAACCTGCATATATTGTTCGGTATTAATAGTGCCTTCCCAGATGTGTAAGCTACCCATGCCATGCCATATACATCCCCACACCATCATGGATGCTGGCTTTTGAACTGTGCACTGATAACAAGCCGGGTGGTCCCTCTCCTCTTTAGAGCGGAGGACACAGCGTCCGTGATTTCCAAAAAGAATGTCAGATTCAGATTGGTCAGACCACAGGACAGTTTTCCACTTCGCCTCAGTCCATCTTAAATGGATTCAGGCGCAGAGAAGTTGCCTGAGTTTCTGGATCATGTTTCTATATGGTTTCCTCTTTGCATGGTACAATTTTAACCTGCATTTGTGGCTGTAGCAACAAACTGTGTTAACAGAAAATGGTTTTTGGAAGTGATTTTGAGCCCATGCAGTGATTTCCACTACAGAGTCGTGTTTGTTTTTAATGCAGTGCCGCCTGAGGGCTCGAAGATCTCAGCCATCCAGGATTAGATTGTATTTTGTATATTGTATTGTATTGTACAGATTTCTCCAGATTCTCTGAATCTTGTAATGATATTATATACTGTAGACAGTGAAATCCCCAAATTCTTTGCAACTTTATGCTGAAGAATGTAGGCTTTAAATGATTTGCAAAAGATCAAAATCTGCTTTTATTAACATTTTACACAGCGTCCAAACTTTTTAGGAATTAGGGTTGTATATATCCTTAAAGCTACAATCCATAACCAATGAAGTCATAACCAGTAGAGGATGAGGTGAAAACAAATCAGGGACCCGCTCATTGAAATATTGTTACATAGCACTCCTTGAAGTTATCGTCATATAACATTATTCCACTTGAATTCAATCTTAATTTTTCTCACCACTGCACCAGTAGCTACAAGAGATGAAGAAAAAAAGATAATCCAATCCAGAAGATATCCAACTGGCATGCCAAAAATTAAAAAAGGAGACGAAAATTAAAGCTTTGTTGACGCTGACTTCAAACGCTTTCAATCTAAATAATGCATGTGTGCCTGTGCACTACATAAGCATCTGTTGAAACAAGTCATTTAGTCTCAGATTCAGCATCAGCACTTATTTATGCCTGTGTCTGTGGTGTGAGATGATTTTCTTGCAGCCAGTGTAGTTTCCAGTGTACCGGGAATTTTCTATAAATGTCACAAACAAGAGAAAAACTACAAACACCAAGGGAATAAGATGTTTGGTTGCCATGTGGTTCTTGGAGAGTGGCTGCAGCAAAGGGTGCAGCGGTATCAGAGGAAGGAACAGAGACAGTTTGACTGTGGGAGGATAAGCCTGGAGCGAGCCGGCTGCCAACTGGTGCACACTGACTGCTCTGATGTGGATGACTCACAGACCAGCTACACGTGCACAGTATGAAGTCATCATGAAGAACATGACAGTAGAAGCTTCAAACAGGGGAACTACTCCTCACTGGAGCGTTGCCATTTTCGGTGGCCTTCTGGAGCACCACAGTGATGAATTTGCTTTTTGACGGGTGAAATTAATAGTGAGCTGGTGACAGTTGAGGTGATTAAAAGAATGACAAACCGTATATACATAGTAGATTGCACTATAAGCATGCAACCTTTTCATGTATACCTATTTCAGCTTTTATAAAATTCCTAAATTTTGCTGAATAAAAGGGAAGGACAATGCTGCCAATCTGGCAATGCTGCTAATGTTACAAAACAAAGTCACAAATGACAGGAACAAAAGGCAGTGTGGTAACTGAGGAAAATGAAGAGTCAGCATGTTCAGCAACTGAGCATCAAAACAAAGATGTAACAGAGGAGATGATCGGGCAGGCTGCAGGTGGTCAGAATTTAAAAAAGGAAAGATAGAAGCCGTACAAGATGAGCAACGGAGATTTCAAGAAAAATGTTGTGTCATGTTCCTCCACAGATCTGCCCTTTTGTGTCTAATATCCAACCAAACCCACTCCAGTTTGAAGTGTAACTAGGAGTGATATTTCCAAATCACCTGCCCAAAAATGTCTGGCTTTCATGGTTTCACAGTAAAAGTGGCTCCCGTGAAAAAAATACCCAAAGAACCAGTGTCCACAGCAATTTCTGTCCAACTTTGTTTCCAGTCCGTCTTCACCGACAGCTGTGGATGCATCACATTCAGAAGGTGAAAGAAATTCTCACAGTAATTTTAAACCAGTGGCGGCTGGTCACTCAAAAAAACTGGGAGGATGAGAGGAAAACCAACCCACGGCATCATGTTACTTTCACATCACTTTCTTAAGTTCAACCAACAGTTAAGCAGTTAAACAACCTAATTTTATTCAGTTCTGATGTTTCCAGGTTAACCATGCAGGCCTAATGCAGAACACTTAAGCCTCATACAGAAGTATTTATCAAGGGTGTAAATATACAGGCCTGTAATGTAGATTACAACAAACTAGAGCCAAATAAAAAGTTAAAAGTAGTCTGCAATGGCAAATTATAATTTCCTTTCCAATATTATAGCTTACATAATTATATATATATATATATATATAATATATATATATAACATATATATAATATTAATTGTAAAAGACTATGGTCTAAGAACTGCTCCATGAAAAGTGCCTTGAGATGACTTCTGTTGTGATTGAGGACAGCACCATGCCACCCAGCATCCACCCACCACCCCCACCACCACCCCTAAATCCACCCCTCCCATCTAATTTGCTCAGACTTTTTGAAGTTATACATGTTGAAATAGTCCAGTGAAGATGAACAGCTTTAGTATGTGTGAGAGTTGGACACCAGAGGAGAAAAGTGACCTCAGCTTCATAGAGAATGACCCGTGAAAGATGATGTCGATGATGGCAGGATGATCGTGAGCAGGAGAGCACCTGGGGTGATGAACTGAATAATCTGTATGTATTATGGAGCAAACTTTGGATTTTTCATGTCACCACATTCTCATCAAATCAACACACTCCTCTTTTCTTTCTCACCTTAACCCGTCCACCTAACCCACCACTCCCACCCAAAGCAAACAAAGGGAACAAGATAATTGTAAACATATATACATTAATACGTATGTTCTGTATCTGTATCTGCCAGGGTTCAGGGTTATATTAGGAATAGGCCTTCATTTTTAATCCCTCCATTTAAACCATGACGTGTCAAAATACATTTTCCACAACATGATAATTGTTCAATAAATCTCTTACAGCCACAAAGTTTATGTATAATTAATTTATAACTGATATTACAAGTCGCCACAATGAATGTTAGAGTGAAAAAAGGTGTGAAAAACACATTGAAATTGATGAATCAATGAGGAAGCGAGGCCAGTATTCGGGCGACATTGTTTTAACAAGCAATCTTCAGCTGTAGCTTTCACCCAGAGGAGATGCAGTCAGAGCAAGAGCTGCTGTAGCCTTGTTGAGCCAGAGCCCCACAAGGCTTACAGGAATATTTATAGTCTCATTCACTAACATCGTCCAACTTGCTGCGCTTGTCTCACAGAACATAAAGTGACAAGCACCACAGTTACTTGATGTGAGTCACGCCTGGCAAATTGATCCATATAAGTCCCATTTAATGGTTATTATGTTGCCAATATCCAACTACTTACAAGTCTTCAACTGACTAATCAGGATAGATAGATTTTTCAATGACATGAACTAAAATGGCTTTCTTTGAAAGTTAATGATTCAGTGATGTTTTCAATCTTCCAGAGTTTTCCAACAAATATAGGAAAACAAATGTAGTGCCTATCTACATTAGTTGACTGATAGCCAGATGTTTTATGGTATTAAAAAGGGCAGGCCACTAATTTTACAAGCCAAAGTCAATTTGCTACTCATTGAGGGGATTACTCAGTCTTTGACAGTAGTTAAAATTAAAATCACCTGAGAAACGTTGGCTTGAACAGAGACTCCACATTGATGACAGACAATGTGCATTACAAACTGGGGTTGTGGAGTTTTATGTGGGCATTTACTGGCAGGAAGGCTCTAACAATTTGATAGATCATTTTAGCAGTTTTAGAGTTTGAACCATACAAGTGAAAAAAGAGACTAAAAGTCAGGATATCTCATGTTGGATTATGATCATTCTTTTGTTAAATTGTTTGTCACAGAGTTGTTTCACAGTAAACTAGACTATGTTCATTGCAGTGGGGGAATGTGTCACTAAGTACAACAGCATAGCTTTTTCATTCTCCATTGTTTTTGAATGATAATGCAGGACTGAGGACTTACCTTTAATGTTGGCATAAAAGCTGAGCTCAACAATCCCAACCCAAACCCAAGTTGCAATTATCCTTTGATTATAGCATAATACAGACATACGCAAATATAACACTAAAATGGTCTACGTCATTGGTAAACTGGTAAAAATAAAAATGAATATGCCATCTGAAGATAGACGTGAATCTCTTCCACGCTCTCTTATAGAGTGATAGATAAGAAGCTCAACATGCTCAGCCTGACACCTTCTGAAACATCCTGTGTCTCTGAGCAGCAGTGTGAGTTCATCCTGTGCAGTTTGTCTAAGTGAGGCTTCCATGCTGTCTAATGATGGCAGTTAAAAAGCCATGGCCAACTTCAGTTTCCTGCTGCTGTTCAGAGGCCATAGTGAAGTCATCTGCATTATTGGATTTGTCCTCAAAGGATGCCACCGATGTGTGTCCTCCACTGTGCCCTGTGTCGCCCTGGCCTCACTGGGGACAACTATCCCCACACTCCTGCATTCAGTACATCCAACACAGCAGCCTGCCCCTGTCTGTCTCACTTTTGGCTCGCCGCCCCATGGTGCCTATAATTTGAATGGTTCACGTTAAAATTGGGTATACACTGATGAGTACCACAGATCATTTTGGCAACTGATTTTGATTCAGCTTTAGTCTTTTGACAAGAATGTAAATTGATTTTACTCCTGTTTTAAGCATTTGATTTCATCAGGGAAACTCTTCTCAGCTTGCATTCTTAATTTTTATCTCTTCAGAGCACTCTAAGACAACAGCTGTCACCACCTTCTAAGTGTTGATGCCAACTTTGATGTGTACAGTTACCATGGTTACAGGTGTGACGGTATAGTTACCTGTTTATACCACATTGTAATATAACTGACCGTCTCCACTCAATAAATCCAGTTACCAAACTCTGAATGAATGTAGTTGGTCACTCTCAGTCGGCACAGAAATAGCAAACCTAAAGTAACATAAATGTTACATCCACATTTATAACCCTTCACTATATTATGTTAATGTTAGCTTAGCTTCTTGTAAATGTTGGTTGTGTTGGTTTGCATGGACAGCCCTGCATAGGTTTGACATTATTAGACTGATCTATTGGTGACTGTAACAGGCCAAGAAACAGAGCAATACTCCAACAAAGGCAACAAAGAAGAAGCCTAGTTTTATGAGGCAGGAAACGTGGTTGTTGTCTGTGAAGATTGTGAGTCATCCAGCACATGGTTATTGAAGGAGGGTTGAGTCTAGGGCGACATTGTGCCTCTCAACAAAGGGGCTTCTCCAGAAATTGTTGTTAGATCTCAAGGATACACACAATGAATTTTGGTGAAAAACACTGATTGGAAACAGAAACGTTGTCTCCACAGAGTCTCTTAAATTATACTCATTGCTTCTTGCAACATACAACAAATACTGATTTCAATGTAGCTTAATTACTAAAAATGAAAGGCTCTTCTTAGCTGGATAGGTACTTTAAACTGTATTGTGTGCAGCACATTATAATTTCTGAACTGACAATAACCACATTATCCTCACACAAGGCAGCACTCACACTATAACTAGTGAGAACCCTTTGCTTTTCCCTTCAGGAGAGCAACTTCTGGGTTGCTTTGACAAGATAGTGTCACATAAAATTCAAAACTCCGGAGAATCAGGTCTGGAAGTTTTACTGGCGTTTTCCTTTCACACATGTAGCACACAGGTGACTGTCCATGCCAGATGCTTTCTAACATATTGGACATACTCTGTTTGGACACACTCTCGCTGTGAATTCTCCAGACAATGACCTGTTCTGTTCACACATGGGCTCTATTGGACATTGCACAGACTTTGTACAAGGGAGCTAGAAGGGTAATTTGGTTCTTTACATTCACACATACAGCTCCTACTGGTAAAGACTGATTCAGTCATTTTTCACTGACTGTGTAGGTTGGTGGTATTACAGAAGTTTTCTTGGAGAAACATCACATTGGTAAGACAGTGGAAGATGATACTCAGCCATGGTAGAAACACAGGAAAGAGAGAGTTGGCAGGTTAATTCAGTTATCATCCATCACAAGGTGTGGTGTGTGTGTGTGTAGATATAGTTAACAGTCACTGCATAGCTGTTTTCAGGTTCTCTGTCCTTTTTTTTTTTTAACAATTATCAATTTCACAAGTGGTGAAGTGTGGGATTATCTTTTTTTTTAAAAATGTTTATGTCCGTTTGCTAATGCTGATTGTTCGGTGACAAAACACACAATCTCATGAAGTCCAATACAGTTTATTTTCGTATTATGTCTTCATCTACTCTACCGTATATAACACTGACTGTAAACTGATTCCTGGATCATCTTCTGGTTATTTGCAGCAGAGGACATTTGCAGCCAGCCCGTTCTCTGAGCCCATCATTGTGAAGCTCCACAGTGGAATGGCCCGACACACTGAGGACCCAGAGATGCTGTGGGTGATGGGTCCAGTGCTGGCTGTCATTCTCATCATCATCATAGTCATTGCTATTCTGCTCTTCAAGAGGTGAGTTTGACAGACAACAGATGTAGATTATAATAGGTACTTGTTATTTTTGGAGTGAAGTCTCAGACGATCAATGTTATATTTGTTTTTTGTTTTTTTCCATATAATTACAGTGTCTTTACATCTGAATTTCATGCACTTTTCAATGTTAATTCCCCATAGAAACCCTGGACATGACAAGGAATTGTAGGAAAATGATTAAAGTAGGGAGGGGTGCTGAGACTCTCCAGTGTTATTAATATTTTCTTTGGGCCCTCTCCTGGACTTAGAAAAAGACTGCAACAAGGCAAGACAGAGACAAAAATATAAATCTATCTGCTTTAGAATCAGTCCAGGTGTCAGGAAAAACTAAAAAACATCCTCTGTGTGTTTCTGGGTATATAATCTATAGTTGATTTACAGTAAATATTCAACTTTAAAGATACTACAAGTGAACATCACTCAACGATGAGGCAGTAAAGGACAGTGCTCGTTTTAGTAAAACTGCAAATAAAACATGCTTTTAACTTGTGTTATTGCATGAGTAATACAGCATTTTACATGGTATTTCAATTTTTTTATGAAGGATTACCATTATTATGGAAATTATGATGTCCAATTTAAGTGTGATTTGCTTGGTGATGTTGAAAATATGATCAAATTAAAGATGAGTAGAAAACATTTGCACTCTACCACTCATTGAAAGTGAAATATCATTGCAACAGTAGTGTTAGCATACACATTTATTTTGTGTCATCTCTTGTGAAAATAATAGAAATAGTTTCAGTATACCTTGAAGGCATGTTCATTGTTTTCCTCTTCATCATTTCGCTGAGTGATCATTTTTAGCACAGTCCAGAGAGAGACCTGGAGCATTTTCTTCAGCACAACAGATGACAGGATAAATAATGAGAGTCGGGCACCAAGAAATGGTCAGAGTGGAGTATTTTAGAGTGAAGACAGACATTCATCCTGGCTGAGCTTGAAGGCAAAGGTCCTCCATGGCATATGGGAGGAAGGCACTGTGACTTGTCCCACAGCCCTGCACTTCCAGGCTAACAGTTGGTTTGTGCTTCCTGTGCTTGGTTCAAACATCTGGAGCTGCCGACTGGGCTGACGGGGGTTTCCATATGGCTCCTGCTCTGCTCAAAAGGCAGCATTCATTTTGTCTTATTCTCATTCCTCCTTTTGCTCTTGTTCTAGCTTCATGTGTCTGAACTTGCTCAGTAACATTTGTATTGGGAAGTCTATGAGAAAAGCATTTCTAACTGAAATCACTTGCTCTTCCAGGATCAAGTTGATGATTGCTCCCCAACATGTCCCTAAACATATGCATATGCATATACAAACGTATATGATGCTGTAGATTGTTGAATGTGTTCCCTATCTTCAACTTTCAGGGCTGGAATGATAGTTTGGGTAATCTGTCACAAGGAATAAGATATTAAAGTCTGCTATGTATGTATGGTATGAGTCTAAAATCTAAAGTATCAAAAAGCTTCTGAATAGTGTTTCACTGACAAACTGTTGAGGGAAGACAAACCTAGAGTCACAATAAGTGAAAATTGACATGGGGGAACGAAAAAGCAACTGAATTGTTGTATTAATATCCCACAATATATCAAGCTTTGTGACAATGCATATCAGAGGTCACCAAGGTCAGCGACAGTATGGTTTTAAAGTGCTGTGACACGATGTTATATATATATATACACACTGATG
This sequence comes from Holacanthus passer, assembly GCA_025331565.1. NCBI lineage: Eukaryota > Metazoa > Chordata > Actinopteri > Pomacanthidae > Holacanthus > Holacanthus passer. The sequence goes on from JAFREQ010000059.1 coordinate 1,013,362, forward strand.
TGTCAAACTGATGGATGAGGCACTTTAAACGATGATGTGTGTGCTCTGAAATTCTCACCAGCTGGAAGGAGAAGCAGCCCAGCTGGCTGTGGATCCGATAAAGAGTACAGGGAGGAGGAGTGTTAAGGTGCTCTAATGTGCTCTTTGAGGAGCCCTTTCTGTTCACTGTGACACTGTGTGGCATTCCCGCTGCTGACAAGTTGTAAATTAATCCTTTCTTTCTCTGCACCCTTGTACTCTGTCTGCCTGCTTTCTGTGGACGCAGCAATCAGGAAAGGTTAGTGCCTCTGTGTGTTCATACACCACTTCACCCTCATCTTCTTCTTTAGCTGTCGGCCAGCCTCTGACCATTTTTCCTGGTGTGTGATACACACTGTTGGCTTAGAAATGTCCATGTTTTCTGTCAGTGATGATGTAAAGTGACAGATGCTCATTGTTTCTGTTACATTTTCTGAGCTGTCCTTAAGCTTTTTTTCCTCACACACCCGCTTCAACTGACAGCACTCGCGAGCATGTATGGCTTGTGTGTAAGGGTGTGTGAGTATGTTTTAACACGTTTATTTCTTTGTGTGTGTTTTCTTATGTCCAGCCCTGAGTGCTGAGTTCACAAATCCCACTGATCTTCCCGTCAGAATCCTCCCTCAGTGTTTTCTCACACACCTGCAGCTTCACCTGCAAAACAAACAGCAGACCTGAAAAATGCAACCCTGATATCACCAAGAGGCAGCAACTGACAACACAATGACCTTTTCACTCCTCTGTTTGTGTTGCCTGCCTGACATGTATAATACATAATGACTGTCTTCATCACTGCAGAATCAGTCATGTGTAGTTTTTTTCTTCTTATTATTATCATTATTATTATTAGAAAAATTGATGCCTGAACTGCATTATCTACTGATGAAACATGGCATTTGGTGCCATCACAACCAACAACTTTTATAAAAGAACATGAATAGATAAATGCATCAGGAAAGATAGGAGCGATGTTCTAAATTTGTGAATTTGTGAATTTCCCCATTGTGGGACTAATAAAGGAATATCTTATTTTAGGAATATCTTATGTGCAGATATACATACATGCCAATATCTGCATATAAGCATATGCATCTATGTGAGCATTATAATCTAAACATATAATCACATTAATACACATCCACCCATCCACTTCATGTACAGCATCTTTATACATTCATTTTATTTATTGTCACGTTGATTTCACTTTACATAACTCACACATTTAGCCCATCTTGTTTTGAAACATTCAGTATTACTATTTATCGTGATACTAGTGATTTTTTTCCATGCTTTTAATTTGCTCCACTAGTTATTTCCATTTGTCTACACTTGGACTTCTCTTTTGCCTCCAGTTCAACATTTAGAACATCATATTTTTTTAGGCGAAAGAGAGGATGTATATGATCTGTTGCTTTTATTTTAGGGAGACTGTGGCACACATGGTTTCATAGCGTAATGTGAATGTGGCAAATCATATTTGTTCCTCAAATGACTTCATCATTGTTTGGTGTAAAGTCTTAACGTATTTCTCTCAATAGCATAATTTCTTCATCTAGATTAAACTGACATCTGACTATATTCCAAGCTTTCACCCACATATTTTCAGTTTTTAATTGTTATTTGAAAGGTTTAATCAAATTGTTATCTTGCCTACTAAAGATCGCCATCTGGTTTGTCCTTATTCCATTAACCACGTCCTCATAACTCATATCACTGTGTCCTGGCTGTATACGATCACCATCACAATAAATATAGTCTACAGTCAAATATCTGTGCCACCATATAATAACTTTGCAACCCAGGAAGAACTAATCCACCTCTAGATTTACTTAATTACAGAACTTTCATTTTCTTGGCTTTTGCCAATTCCAGAGGAATTAACATTGTATGCCATTTCTTAAATGTAGCAGAGCTGCATTGAATGAAACCAAAACAAGAAGCGCTTCAATACAGTCATTTGCATTGAACTTCTGGTCTGAAAATGACATAGAACTGATCATCCATCTATATAAATTGAACAATAGAAATTGTTTTTCCAATTTTCCATAATTTATGTCATATAGATTTCTTAATTGCTTTGTTGTTATAATCCCTTATCTAATACAATTTTCATCCAAATTCCATTTGTACGTCTCTTTTAATATGATCACAGCGGTCCAGTGTAGCACATTTCTGAATATTAAGGTTATACCCAGACTATATTGATTTATTTGAATTAAATTGTTATTTTAATTAAATTGTTAAACTGCTTCAATAGTTGTTAAATTTTGGATATATAAAGTAATCTGCGTGCAACACAGTCTTACAGAGTACACTCTCCCCCTATATTCAACCACAGATATCGCTTTGCTTCAATTAATATTTTCTTGCTTTGCAAAAACTGTGCTCTCACTGCTACTTAATTTATGCCTCCACTTTAAGTTTACTTTAATGTTAAAGATGACACTGTGTTTCATAGCAAAGACCTGAGTAATATCTACATTCAAAAACAAAATTAAATCCATTATGTCCATGGTAACTTATTGCTGATATATAGTATGAGGGAAGTCATTTGATTTCACATATATGACCTTTGGACAGAGTCAGGCTAGCTGCTTCCCCCTGCTTCTAGTCTTCATGCTAAGGTAGGCTAACCATCTTCTGACTCCTGTACTAAACACACACACAGAAATAAAATTCATCTCAGATAAAATTCATCTTCATATCTCAGAAATAAAATTAATGAACATCTCTAAATTCCTGACCTGACCTGACCCAATAATGACAATCCAGCTAGGAGCTGGCTGCTGAGACGGGTCAGTATAAGCAAAAGCTGTCTTGGTGCACATTCTAACCCCTCCAAAAATGTGCATACTTTACCTACAGCTAGCATAGGATGGATTTCTTCTGTAATCATTGAGATCATCTAACATGGCACTAATCGTTTGGACCTACCAGGGCATAGAAGCTCAAAGTTTATTTTTGGAGGATAGAATTAGAGATGTTAAGTGGCCACTTGTTTTTCCTCACATTTAGACTGATAGAATAGAAGAAGAAAAGACTCTAACACCAGAGATTACAGTCATGTCTTCCTAGCTTTTTCATCTTGAATAAAATGCAAGGTGTCAGACTGTATTCAGTGCTTGAATGTTCCTGGTCAAGCACTGGCTATATCAGAAATAGAAGTACTAGACTGTGCCAGGCAATAAGAGACATCATCTGTGACATGGGAAAGCTTGGTTAGCCCAGGTGATGTGGCCTCATCAAACTTATAGTGCCCTCACTTTGTTTTGAATGCAATGTGGGTGCAATAAAGCTTTCAATTAACACATGATTCCTAACCACTGTCTACTGTAATGTATCATCACTGCCAGCCTTCAAAAAAAAATCACACAATTACATGTGAAATGATGAATGTAAGAAGATATGACCCTGTCGATTTTCAATGCAGAGAATGTGAAACATATCAAGTGAATTTGTTCTCACTGATCTCAAAATTATGTAGTTGTCCCTATTATTAAATGTAGGGATCAGAGATTGCTTTGTAAGTACCAGTCTATCTCTGTCCTTCCATGCTATCCAAAAATACTTGAAAGGTTGGTGTGTAATGAAATATTTAAGCATCTTCTGGAGCACAACAATTTGCATGAACACCAGTATGGATGCACACATGGCTGTTATTTAGGTGGTTGATAACATTCATATTACTATAAACAATAATGAATATGCTTTGGATATATATTTATACTTTCAAAAGCTTTTGCTACATCTGATCATGATATTTTACTTATTCAAATATCACATCACTTCAGTGGATTGATTTACAAACGGCTGTCTAGTTATATTTCTAATCAGAAACTTCATAAATGTAAATGGATGTCTGTTACTGTTACAGGCTGTGCTGTCATTCAGGGATCCATTCTTTTATCCTTTTCCTTATTTCTCACCCACATGAATAACCTGGTTTGTACATCTTGATCTTTATTTCCATTTGTGATACTAGTTTGGTTCTTTCTCTTAAAAATAATCCACTTTTATTTCAAAATCAAATAATTTAATTGTTTATCTGTTTATACTTGTTTTCTTCTTTGTGAGAAAAGTTTTGTCATTCTTCCATTTTATGATGTATTAACATCATAGTCTGTATCACAGTCCTGCATTGCTGACTCCCACTACATAACTATTTCAGTCAAAGTCACAAAAAAACATGTTTTTAGCCGACCAAGAAAGCTCCACATCTCCAGAACTCACTGTCATTGAGCAGCACTGTAGCTGGGGAGCATTTTTATAAACTGACTGTGCCAAACTCAGAAGGGAGATGAGCATGGCCAGACTAAATTAGTCCTATGATAATGAACACAAGAGTGTTTATTTTCACTGTTTGCTACCATAAGTATTTACTGTAGTGCTATTGGCAATATACATTTTGTTGTATAATGTTTCAGTTATTTCTTATACCAGCTATAAGAGGCCACCACCATTGTCTACCAGCAACTACACCTGTGTGTTCCACCATGTAAAGCCAGACATGTAGGCCTCAGTAACCACCTCCAGCTCAACCAATAACATATTGCAACATCTAAGTTGACATTATTTCTGGAACCATGCTGAAATGTGACATTAATATTTTTGAAGTTACACACCATATTGTATTTGCACACAGTTCACCACTTTTTGACTTACCTTGACAAGTCCAGCATTATGTTAATATTACATTGCCCATATGGCAAGTTTAAAATTTGCTCATAGTGACCACGCCCTAAATTATGCATAATTTTATATTTTTCAGCCCCAGAGGTCGCCACTTGATTTTTCAATTCAATTCAATTCAATTTTATTTTTATAGCAAATCACAACACAAGTCATCTCAAGGCACTTTTCATACAGAGCAGGTCTAGAACATACTCTTTATGATATTATTTATAGAGACCCAACAGTTCCCATCATGAGCAAGCACTTGATGCGACAGTGGTGAGGAAAAACTTCCTTTTAACGGCAGAAACCTTGGAACAGAACCAGGCTCTAGATGGGCGGCCACCTGTCTTGACCGGTTGGGTTGTGTTGACTGGTTGGATTGAGTTATTATCACCTGCTGTCAATCCCAGGCTAGGCCTATAAAACATACGTGTGGTTTTTTTTTTACATTATTTCCTCCTTTGTGTCAAAAAAAATTCATTTTAAAATGTTCCCTACTTTGAGATAAAGTCCTAACTTTTAGTCATTTTAGTCTGTCCTAACTTCATCACATGGTTACTGTCTCTCATTAAGCCACTTCTTCTTTCCCCCAGGAAACGAACATGTCCAGCCAAGGATGAGCACATGGCAGGGGTCAAGGACTCACTGCTGGCGCACTCCTCAGATCCTGTGGAGATGAGGAGACTCAACTATCAGACGCAAGGCATGAACACACACACACACACACACACACACACACACACATACACACACATACAAACAAACAACTGTCCTCAGCACCTGCAGTATAAGCTAATGTTAATTCATACTGACCTATGCATACACATACAAACTGTTTTCAAATTAACCCTTACTGAGGCTCAAATGATAAGTATGTGCAGTTTGTGGCTGTAATAAAAGTTTTTGGTGTCTGGTGATATCAGCACATACTGTGCCATGATTTCTTAAATGGTTATACCTCAACTGCAGAGAGAACCAGGCCTTTATTTGAGATATGCTTCTATAAAGTTGTGAAGTGGTAGGAGCAATTTTGGTTGCCTGTGGTTATAATACCATTCACACTTCCATAACCAGTCCCATCCACTTCTCAGCTCTATTAGAGAGAGGCCATTCTTTTTCATTTCTTCAGTTTTATAAACGATTTTTCATATTTTGATTTGTTGTTGATGCTATTCCCTGCCAGTGCAAACTCAACACTACCTCTTGGTTTTTATGTTGTCTGAATAAATTCAACAAAATGTAAATTTTAAAGGGCATGATCTCTCCCTGTCATGGTAGGCTTTTAATGTGAAGCATCTGCACAAAGTTTTACTGATGGTACATTTCTATTAAAAAGGGAACCTCAGAGCAGCAGACTGGTGTGTATGACATGATGCTGTTGTTGTACTGATGGAATTAGTGCTGTTGAAATGGGCATTATACTGATTTACCACATGAACTATTTGAGTACAGGTATGTCAAACCCCTCAGTGCTTTTTGATCTCGCCTTCATGTGACACTTATGTCACAATTTGAACGGCACCTTTTATTTGTAGATTTATAACAACACTATGTAGAATTGCGTTTAGTCTAGTTTAATCAGTGTCAAATAAGCCCTACAAACTGTATGATAGAGATTCCTCACTGGTGCTTGGTAACTGTAGAAGAATTTGAAATGATTTTTGAGCTGACCAAAAGTCAGTGACAGACATATTTGAAATGATATATGGCAAAATCTGGCTGCTGAGGTGCATGCTTCTCTACACGCCAAACCAAATTGCAGTTAGAATCGTGGGCTGACAGCGAGGGTACGTAATGTAATTGAGGAACTTTTTTTATATATATTTGTTGAAATTCTCTTTACATCTCAACAGCAATCAATGAATCAAAATGAATCAAACACTCTGCCAAAAAAAGAGGCTGTCACAGGTCTGTAAGAAACTCATCCAACCATTAATCAATCAATCAAAATGATGAGGTAGGTATATTGTTAAAGCTGCAGAGAGCTAGTCACACAAGAATGGCAGAGAAAGGGCAGCCAAAATTTCAACATGCCAGCGTGACAGCTGTGAGTACTGACAGTAGCCGTGTTTCTACACATTCATACACGTGCATTCATAAGGATAGTGTGAGGTGTTTTGTTACCAGTGAATGAGACCTGATGTAGTTGGATAGCAGTCCTCTCCCCAACGCTCTTTCATGGACCTGTCCTTCAACAGCAGTAAGGCAGTGCACGTTCATGTGTTCTGGGATAGTGGCTTTGGAGGGAGGGGGGGCATTTTTTCTCCTGGACACTTTCACAATCTATCTTACTTTTGCTGGTTCCTCCAGTGTTGCCGACCCTAGCTTTAAATATGTGAATGGGATGTGTTCAGGTTAAAACAGGGTTTTAAGTTGCTCTTCAGTAACTCCATTTACTATTTTTACAATGTGGTATTGTTATTTTGACTTTAGGGAATTCTTTTCGCGCTGCTGTTAATGACTATGCCAAGAGTTACAAGTTCTACAAGTTCAACACCAAAATATGTCGTTTTTCCATTGCCCTCTAGAACACATAGAATTGTTTTTTGATCTGACACCACTATTGGCAGGACAACATCATTTGGCTATGGTTAAGGATTGGTTAGATTAGGCACAAGAACTACTCGGTTAGGGTTAGGGTTTGGGTTACAGTAAGTAAATTTACAGAACCTTCATCATCATACAATAATAAAATCCTGGTTGAGAGTGGTAATAGTCATTTAAAGCACACACACACAGACCTTTGGCCGTATAACGTCTCCGGACTTCCTCCTTTGCCCCCATCATATTTGCTTTTAGTACTGCAAACCCAACCAAACCAAACACGTTGCTTCGTTATTCTCGGTCTATAATTCTCTTCCTGTGTTTTACAGCACTTTGTCTCTGTGTCCTCAGTCACTCTCCTGTCTGACTATTTCACTGATTCACTGATGTTACTTTTTCTTCTTCTCTTCTTTCCCCCACCTGTCTTTCAGTGGGATGTTTTGAACTCACAGTTTGTCATTGTTTTTCAACCATGTTCCTCTATCAATCAGATGGGTGGCATTTACCTCTGGAAGCAATAGGAGGGAATTTGGCAGATGTTGTTTACACCAACATAAATTCATCAACCCATTTGTCTTCCGCCCTTTGTTCCCCCTTCAGTGAAAGCTCAATGGGTGGCCTAGAAGCCTTTGAAACTTCCAGTTTATTCACAACAAACACAAACAAAATGACAGATGATATCATGCTTACTCATGCCATGACCTTAAAACTGTAAACTGTTAAATATGCTTTACTGTCCTTGAGTATTTCCAAATTAATGCTTCTTATTTTGACTACAATTAAGGCAAATTCTTCACATTTATTTGACAGTTAAAAATTAATTATTCACTTCCATTATATTACTTAAATAGAATTTTAATTTAAAAATGTTACTTCTTTTAATTTAAAGTAGTACATGTTCGACTGAAAATATATTTTAATATTATTTGAAGAGTGAAAATATTTAGCTGAAAGTTGAAATTCAAGGTGTTGTATAAAAGACTACATTACCCATAATTCTAGAGACGCGTGAATTTGACACAGAGGTGATGTCGTTAGTAAGGTGTGATTAAGCAAGTTAGCCTTTTGCTTTGTTTATTAGAGGGTGACATGTTAATTCAGCCCTGCAGTTTAGTAAAGACTCCAGTCTTACTTCGTCATTAGGCTGGTGGTATATTAGGCTATGTTTAGTATATTTAGTATACTACAAATTGTAGCATCGCTCTCATACACATTTTACAGTTTTTAATCGCTCTGATCAATATTTATTGTCATTTTCATGTCACATCAAGCATGTTTAAATTTCATTGAATGGAAACAGAATGTCAGCGTGCCTTCAGGTGGCTGACTGACCAACTGACCAGCAACCAATCAGCAACATTCCTGTCACTAGAGCCATCCCACTGGCTTGGCTGAAAATTGAAGTAACTTAATGTGTGCTAGAATGCAATGAATATGGAGAGAGGTATTACATTCATAAAGCTGCTGAACAGTGCAGAAAGCAGAGCTACTTTCTCAGGGCTCCCTGTGTTCTTTTCTTGTCTCTGTATTCACCTAACTGACCCCTGGTCTGTTTGTTTTGCCTGGTCTTTCCCCCACAGGTTCCAGTGCCCTCAGTTGCCTGAACACTCAAAGTTAGTTTTTATTCCTCTTGTGTTTTACTAATGTTTCCTCCCATTCCCACCTCCTTCCCTTTCTCTTTCATAGAGCAGCCATTTGAACTAGAGCACCCTTATTTGACCCCATCACCTTGTCTTCTCATAGTCTGTCCATTTACAACAAATGGTTGTCTGCAAAACTGAATGGTGAAATAAAATGCAGTAGAAATACATTAATAAATCAATGTAGTTCATAAATCATATCTGGAACAAATATCATTGTAAGATGCTGTGGGCATTCTTACACCTCAACCACCCATGTGACACCTTCGCACTCACCTATTGCTTTATGGAATTTCTTTAACCAGTCAGCCGGCTTGTTAATGCTCACATGGCAGTGTGGTTACAGCATGCTGTTGAAAAGGTGCACAGTCAGACATCATCCCTCTGCTCACCACGCAGCCCTCTCACTGTCACCCCATATCACTGTTACCAGTTAGCTCTGGGCCTTCAACATGCACCCTGGTTTTCAATGCGTGTGTGTGTGTGTGTGTGTGTGATAAACTGTACTTACCACTCCACCTCTCGCTGCAGGGATGAGGGAACATCCACCCATTGCTATCTGTGACCTGGCAGACCACATAGAAAGACTCAAGGCCAATGATGGTCTGCGCTTCTCTCAGGAGTACGAGGTAACTCTTACCGCTCTTATACACGGCTTTCAAGTGAAGCAGCATTCACTTTTTACCCATATTCAAAGCCTTTTGTTTATTGGCAACAATTTATACAATGATCGAGTTTTCTGAGGAAACTTAAATATAAGCTAAATCCTGCAGTGTTTGTATGTTTAAGAACTGATGAATTCTCCTCTTTAAAATATGATAGAATTAGTGTTGGGCTTATGTCAGATTATCAGAGAGGATTATACAAAGCCTGTTTTGTTGTTTTAGAGTTGTCTACACTGTAAAATGTAGAAGTTGGGAAAACTCATAATAATACTAAAAAGTCTTTTTCAGCTTACTCTGCTTTAGTGCTACCTGTTTGTGTCAACTAAGTTTAAGTATTTATACTGTGTTTTTAAACAAATTTCTATTTTAGGTTTATCAAATTTAAGATTACTAGTTTTGTCAGTGTCAATTCATTATAACCTGAATGTTTTAAAGGAGACAAACTTAATTAACTTGAGTCAACAACTGTTAGTTTTAGAATTGTTAGAATTTCTTGCTGTATTTATTTTTCACTAGTATACAATCTCAAATTCAATCCCCCCATTTACCACATTGTCTAATCACTACAGTTTTGCTGTACTATAAAAAGCCAGTGGATCAAGGATTGAAATTTTGTGGCTGTCATGTTTTACACAGGCCAGGGATGGGCAGTGGTTGAAGTGGGCACTTTTGCATTGTTCCATTTTGATCAGAGTAACTCATCTGAGACTCATATAAAAAGACACATAACAAACCTTCATTTCAGCTTTAATCAAATTAGTAAAAATACTTTCTGGAGAATCTTTACCCAAACACAGTGCATGCTGGGAGTTGCTCTAACAAGCTAACATGATTTGATGAGCTACGTGAACATTTAGTTGAACATTTAATGAAATGTTTCTACAACTAAAGAGCATAAGTTATCAGCAACTCAGGAACTGTAAAACTCTTTGTATGTGTGTGTGTGTGTGTGTGTGTGTGTGTGTGTGTGTGTTATAGCTTCAAATGAGTTTTGTGAGACAATTACGTTTCCTGTTTTAAGTCAAAATAAAAAACAGTATACAATCCATGGAGTTTTCTATGGACCCTACAGGTTTCTTTTTCTTGTCAGACCAGGGATGAATATGCATTTGTCCACACCCATCTGGACAATCAACATTCTATTTTCTCACTAAAATACCAGCACAGTACGTTGTCCACACCACTTTTTTCCCTGAGATGTTTCTACTCACAATAATAATAATAATAATAATAATAATAGTAACAATAAATAATGTGGCTGTGTATGCATAAATTCTCAGCCTCCTTTCCAAGAATAATATCCCACTGCTTTTACCTACTCTAAATGCCAGCAAGGGATTATGGCTTGTTGATGTCCTACAAAGGAAGGTAATTTGCATTTAAAGTGGTGAATTTCCAAGCGGATAAAGCAGGACAGATGGGTGCACTGTTTATGCACAGCAGAGGGAAGGGGCCATATAAATTATGAAACAGCAACTAAATCAACGTTTCTACCTTTCCCAGTTTTTTTTTTCTTACCAGTGTGGTGAAATGGAGGAAACATTTTGGAGACAGATTGTTGTGTTTGCCAAACAAGATAACAGTCACTTCAAATTAGTATATTTTGGTGCACCTTGCTTCAAGCATGGGCAGTTGGTCAAAATATGTTTAAATAGTAATATTCCGATCAAACTAATGAAATGAAATATCAAATGTGTGTTATAATTTTATGTATAACTGTAGTGTGTTAGTACATGTTGTGTAACTTAAGAAAAGAAACTTTGAGTCAATGTAGTTGTTTCAGTTCTATACAGTACTTTTCTAACAAACTATGATACTGAGGGGCAAATTCACAAAGAATGGATTGGCTCCTGATAGCACCACGAACTGCGCATCACTTGCAACTGCTATCTGTTCTGTCTCATGGACCTATCCACAAAAGATATTCACCAATGATGTTACAGCGCAAACACGCACATACAGTTTTGCAGCTGAGTGCAATCTGCTTGTTTTGTGTCTGGACATTTTTGTAATGAGGCTCATTTGCATAGAAAGGGGCCAATTTTGCGCAAAATGTAGGCATGTTACTTAATTTGAATATTTGCAAATAGCACCAGGGCACAGAGACAATATTTGCTTGACAGCGCAGTTAGAGGTACATTTCACCCTTTGCTGGTGCATTAAGAATTACATGGTTTCTTTTCACGGTTTGATTTATTTGTGCAAGTTTAAGGGCTGCAAAAGCTGCGCAATCCTTTTGTGAATTTGCCCTCACTGTGTTTGTGCTATTGGCGATTGCTCATTTTATTCTATCAATGATTAGAGTTACGGTCCCTTGTACAGTTATACATGTGGGGCAGCTGAAGGTCAGTTTTGTTGTGAGTTCAAGAGTAAAGCCAATAATAACTGCTACATTATAACTAGTTACTGTCGTTTCACGCCAAACTCACAACTTTGTTCAGTTGTTCGTTTAGTTTACCTGTGCAAAAAAAGATAAGATATTCCTTTATTCATCCCACAATGAGGAAATTCACAGATCATTAACACTTTATGAATAGCGGCGGACATTAAAAGACTTCCAGTGGATTGTTTCGTTAGAGGACAGAAGGTAACGTATGTGATCATGTGTGAAGGTACAATATGAGACAATGCATTTGGTCCATTAACATTACATATTAATAATAACAGTCATTTGTTGATTGCTTCAGTTGTACTTTGATGTTCTTTGATTAAAGTGAGCATGGCCATATCACACGTAAATATGGTCATATGTAAATATTAATTAAATATCAACAAAAGTCTTTGAAAACTTTCATCTTTGTGTAGTAGATTCTTCTGAAGTCAACACCTAGATAGTTACAGGTTTCTATAACAAGTATTCAAGTGGTGCCAGCAGGAATTCTGTCACAGTAACATTACTCCCTACCACGCTTTAACCTTTCTGCTGTGAAAACAGTTAATAAGGAATGACACACATCCACATGCTCAGGGAAGATGTAAATTACGAGCTATATCTCAATTCTACATTGTAACTATCTACTATGGTGCAACCCATTGTTACAAATTAGCATTACCTCACACAGAGGTGTCTGAACTTACACATAGCTGGTGCAACAGGCTGCAGGTGGCTCATAATTTTACCAACAAACAGAATAAATATTTAAACCAACAAAATCACAAGTCAAACAGCAAAAAATGAATTATTACATACAAACAAAGCATGCAGTTCCACTTGCACTGTTGGACTTGCTGTTTGCCAGTATTTGTGAAACCTTGGATTCTAATCTTTATGCCAATACTTTATCTCTCTGAATTCCTCACTTAAGATTGACATTAATGTATTCTAATTTTTATGCAAAGCCAAAATGGACAATGGATGAAGAATGAAAGAAATAGTCACTGCAGAGTCAGAGATGGTCTGCAGGTATTGTATACTGTAGAAGTCAATAAACATTTTAGTAACAGAGGCAATGGCTCTCTCACTCTCAGACATACACATACTATATGTCCTCCTGTGCCCTATTACATAGGAGCTATCAGCCATTAGTCCATAGTAAGAGCAGCAGGGCTTGAAATGAAAAGCTGCTAATAGCTGTATTTAAAATGAGACCTGCCAAAGGATCAAAGAGCTTGTTCCATCTGATGAATGAGCCAGTCTGTCTGGGGACTACTGGAAACCGCTTCATATACTTGCATATGGCCTCTATAACAGCAGTTCTCTTCATTGCATAATAATAATTAAATGTATTTCTTAACCGTATCAAAAGGGGGAAAACACCTGCTTTACACTCGGAAACCTATTTTTGACTATTAACTGAGCCTCAGGGGCCCTAAACACAGCTCATTGGTCTTTCGGAAGTCCACAATCATCTCTTTAGTCTTCTTGGTGTTGGGGGCCAGGTTTATTATCAGTGGACCATGCAGCCAGGTGCTGGACATCCTCCCAGCAGGCTGATTCATCATTGTCTGAATGATGAACTAAAATCGATGAACAGCATTTTCACAAAGGTGTTACTGTTGTTCATGTGGGAGTGGGTGAGTGAGAGTGAAGCACCGTGGAGATAGCATCCTCTCTACCCCTGTTGTGACAGTGGGCAAATTGGAAGGGGTCCATTGTGAATGGTAGGCAGGTTTTGAGATGAGCCAGGACCAGCCTCTTGAAACACTTCCTGATGGTGGGAATGAGTGCAACTCGGTGGTCAGAGGAGGTATAGAAGTCAATGTCCATGTGGGAGTCCAAGGTGGCCTGAGTGTTAGTGTGAGTGTGTGAGTCACTGTTTCATTTTGCCTGTGCATGTGTGAGTATGTATGTAAGTGTGTGTTGGTTTTCCAGATGATGTAAGATAAGCAGTAGTAGCATGAAAGGTCGATCATGAATAACAAGCGTGTCATTATTCAGCTAAACCTGCACATGCATTCACAGCCAGCAATCAATACAGACCAATCATAGCAGCATATTGAAAACCTCCCAGCTCCAGCTCAGACCAACACACAACTGCCATCACCAGAACACAGGCATGGGTCTCCATCTCACATCCAGCAATAATTAAATTCATAAGAGTACAAATTAATAAGCATAAAATGATATTTAGAAAATCAAAATTAATAGAAAATGAGAATTTCTGCAATTTGAGCTGTTGTATACTAAAGCATTTCACTAGCAATTGAGAAGAGCATCATTAAAAGTAGTAGTAGTAATTTGAAGCAAAGAAACGATCAGTGCAGAATATCTACAAAATGACTGCTTGTAAGTGGCCAGAAGATTGCAGTGGTATACATAAAACATACAACTTATCAGAAATGTCAACAAAACTATGAGTCTGCAGCCATGAAAGTGGCACCGTCAGGTTATTTGCTCTCTTTTCCTCCCAGCTCTGTACATCCCTCTCTTCTCTGTGTGTCAGTCTGTTGATCCAGGGCAGCAGTTCACCTGGGAGCACTCCAACCTGGAGGTCAACAAGCCAAAGAACCGCTATGCAAATGTTATAGCCTACGACTACTCCAGGGTCATTCTCACACCTGTGGATGGTGAGAGACACAAATTCAGACGTCTCAATAGAGTGGACTTACATATCTTAATTCTCATATAGTGGCTGGGGCCTTTATTTACCTCAGCTGCAGAAAAAACAGGCCAATATTTAAAACAGCTTTATATTAGAGACAAAACTTTATTTCTTATTTTCCCTATTTATAAGTGTATTTCATCATATTTCAGTCTGAAACCCTGCTGTTTCTGATCGGCTCCAACTTGTTCCTCACTGTAGGAGTTCCGGGTAGCGACTACATCAACGCCAACTACATTGATGGCTACAGGAAGCAGAATGCTTACATTGCCACACAGGGGCCACTGCCGGAGACACTGAGTGACTTCTGGAGGATGGTGTGGGAGCAGAGGACCTGCACGATTGTTATGATGACCCGTCTAGAGGAGAAGTCACGGGTGAGCATCTCATGTTGAGAAATAGTAAAAATGATACTCTGATGATAAATAAATTTCATGGTCATCTGAGATTTCTTGTTTTCCAGCTGAGACTTTGGCCCAAGTATTGTATTAGAGGAAAGACAAAACATTACAGAATCAACCTCTGAGGAATGTCCACAAGAATAATGTCAGTCTGACTAGTAGATGTCAACATATTCCTTCCTGGACCAGTGTTTGGTGGATGTATGGACAGATGCATGGTCAGATGATCTGACCAACATCACCAACCTTAGCAGCTCAGCTAAAAGGCCAGAAAAGTTCAGAATAGTGACCATTGATATAAATCCTTCTTACCACTCGGTTCTTTTCTCCTCCTTCGGTCCCTATAACATCAAATGTAGCAGTGTTGAAAAAACACTTTGCGTCTCTGTGCAGGTGAAGTGTGACCAGTATTGGCCCAGTCGAGGCA
The DNA here is from genome assembly GCA_025331565.1 of Holacanthus passer. Classification (NCBI taxonomy): domain Eukaryota; kingdom Metazoa; phylum Chordata; class Actinopteri; family Pomacanthidae; genus Holacanthus; species Holacanthus passer. The sequence continues at coordinate 1,028,773 of JAFREQ010000059.1, forward strand.
CAGAGACATATGGGATGATTCAGGTGACCATGCTGGACACCCTGGAGCTGGCTACGTACAGCGTGCGCACATTCACTCTCTACAAGGTGAGAACTCTATATGTATTCTGTATATATGGAGTATGTCTCTGTTTGGCAGCACTGCAAGTCTCATAGACAGCAGAGGTGGTTTGTTTACAAAGAGCACTAATCCCGATCAGACATTTACGCTGTTATGTTATTCTGATGGCACCCTGGTTGTTTTCACATAAGTGTCAAAATAACGATCTTACTAGGTTGGACCTGTAATATTTCCATTACACTTTCAACAACGCACAAGTCTGAACTGAATGCCATCAGATTAAAGGCAAGGTGAAACCAGCAGAGAAAGATTAAATGCGCATCTTGTTCAGGTTTTTCACATCACTATAATAAATGTATTATCTCAATCACCACCTCTTACACATAGAATCAGAACAATAAACCAGCACTAATTTTAACCAATTTAGTATTTGAAATTTTTATTAATGCCAATTGCATGGGTGAATATTCAGTAAAATGCTTTACATACAACATGTGAATAAATTGTTATGAGGAGTGGAGTTGGGATCAATAGCAACACACAGGAGAGCTGTGATAGTTGGTAATGACTTTTATTAGTATATGAGTTTAGCAGGTGAGGCAAGTGAGGCAACAAGAGAGTCTCTGAGAAACAGCAAAGACAGGACAGTAGATATGGTGTAGTTCCTTACTGTGATACAGTCCGAAGATAATGCTGACAGCCACGGAAAACAGACAAACAAACCTCGATACACAGGAGCAGAACAGGAAACAGAGGGCGGTGGCGAAGTCCAGGTTCATCCAAAGAGGCAGAGATGGCAACAGAGAATTAAAGCAGGAAGAAGGTGCTGGGGAGTCTAAGGAAACATCAAGAATCAAAGAACGAAGAAGAACAGTCTGGCAAAGGGAGAGTGAAGTGAAGTGGCTTATATAGAGTCCTAATTATTGATAGAGTGCAGCTGGGTGCAGAGGTGTGTGATGAGGTGGGAGTGACAAGCAGGTGAGGTGAGGCAGAGGCGGGGTGAGAGGAAAAGATACTGGGGTGAAAACTATGGCAGGTGGGGAGTGACAACTAAGATAGACAGAACTATGACAAGACATAGAGACTGAGCTAAGAAACAGAGACCTAACTAAGAAACAGAGACTGGACTCAGACATGAAGACTGGACTCAGACACGAATAGGGCAGAAATATGGCTGGCAGGACTAGGACAGACATGGCAGGACAAACAGACAGAGGCTGGAAACAGACTGAGAGGCTGGAACAAACAGAGGCTGGAAACAGACAGAGGCTGGAACAAACTGAGAGGCTGGAAACAGACAGAGGCTGGAAACAGACAGAGGCTGGAAACAGACCGAGGCTGGAAACAGACTGAGGCTGGAAACAGACAGAGAGCCTAGAAACAGACAGAGACAGAGTCTAGAAACAGACAGAGAGGCTGGAAACAGACAGACAGAGGCTGGAAACAGACAGAGAGGCTGGAAACAGACAGAGGCTGGAAACAGACAGAGGCTGGAAACAGACAGAGAGCCTAGAAACAGACAGAGACTAGAAACAGACAGAGAGGCTGGAAACAGACAGAGAGGCTGGAAACAGACAGAGAGACAGAGAGGCTGGAAACAGACTGAGAGGCTGGAAACAGACAGAGGCTGGAAACAGACAGAGGCTGGAAACAGACAGAGGCTGGAAACAGACAGAGGCTGGAAACAGAAACAGAGGCTGGAAACAGACAGAGGGCTGGAAACAGACAGAGGCTGGAAACAGACAGAGGCTGGAAACAGACAGAGGCTGGAAACAGACTGAGGGCTGGAAACAGACAGAGAGGCTGGAAACAGACAGAGGCTGGAAACAGACAGAGGCTGGAAACAGACAGAGACAGAGGCTGGAAACAGACAGAGGCTGGAAACAAACTGAGAGGCTGGAAACAGACTGAGAGGCTGGAAACAGACAGAGACAGAGGCTGGAAACAGACAGAGGCTGGAAACAGACAGAGAGGCTGGAAACAGACTGAGAGGCTGGAAACAGACAGAGAGGCTGGAAACAGACAGAGACAGAGGCTGGAAACAGACAGAGACAGAGGCTAGAAACAGACAGAGAGGCTGGAAACAGTAAGAGAGGCTGGATACTTACACAGTATTTATAATGCTTTATAATTTTAAAAAAGACATGGAAATCTCACTTTCTGTAATATGGGACCTTTAAGGCTTGAATGGCAAAATAAGTTCATCAGTGCATTTTATGTTCAGGCTTAGAGTGCATGAAGAGAGTAAATGTGAGAACTGTGGCTGACAGAAAGTTACCATGTATTTACTGTATTGATTTGATGAAATATGGTTTGCCTATAATAGAGCGATACCACTGTACTTGCAGAATGTTACTATTCATTGAAGGCTCTTTATTCATGCTTCTGAGTGATGCTCAGAAAGCATTTGTAGTGTATGGTAGTTTCATCATGAGCATCGATAATTGCATTAGCCAGTCTAATGATTGATAAATTAGTTATTGCAATGCATTTTCTCATTAATTTTTTAGGCTACATAATCAAAATGTAATTTTAAGTGTGTTGAATCAATGTGTGCGTGTATGTGTGCTCAAGCAGAATGGCTCGAGTGAAAAGAGAGAGGTTCGACAGTTCCAGTTCATGGCCTGGCCTGACCATGGAGTGCCTGAGTATCCCACCCCAACACTAGCCTTTCTACGCAGAGTCAAGGCCTGTAATCCTCCAGACACTGGACCCATGGTGGTCCATTGCAGGTAAACTGGTTTCATATGCTATGAAATACATATTGGAAATAAACAGTGTCACTTTGCATCACCTTGTGAACCAGTCAACTGTCCTAATTGGCTTTGGGGAAGGCATGTTAAACAAGCACACAACAAACTTAAAAGTCAAGACCGTTGCAAAGTGAGTTAACCAGCTGTATGACAACTGGGCTATTTTGATATGGACATTTTAACAACCTAGAAAAGACACAGATAGAAGCTGTAGCAACTTGCAATGACCTGTCTTGACACTAGTAGTGTTTGTCAATGAACGCTTGTGAATAAACCTCTAAGGTAACTACATCAAATGTGTCTGTGGCAAATATATACAACCACAATTACAAAAATGTTGGGACACAGTGTAAAATAAATGTGATGTGATGTGAAACCTTTTTTACATATACTCCACTGAAAACATCACACTGACAAATTATCTAGTGTTTAGCCTCATCAACTTCATTGATTTGTATGAATATCTGCTTATTCTGAATTTGATGGCAGCAACATGTTTCAAACAAGTTGAGACAGGAGCAACAAAAGACTGTGAAAGTTGTGGACTGATCCAGAAACACCTGTTTGGATCATTCCACAGGTAAACAGGTTCATTGGTAACAGGTGATAGTATCATGATCGGGTATGAAGGGTTCATCCTGGAAAGACTCAGTCGTTCACAAGCTAGAATGAGGTGAGGCTCACTAGGTTCACAAGGTTCACATCCCAAGTTTAGGATAAGGATATTTCAATGGACTGAGGTTATTATTGTTGTTGTTGTTTTGCCTGTCAATTATGCAAATTTCCCCACTGTGGGACGAATAAAGGTTTATCTTATCTTATCTTATCTTAATTTAAATTGCTGTCTTAATGTTCTGTATATACATTTTTGGTGTAACTCTATTGTTTACTGTAGTGTAAACACACACACTTAGATTGAAGTGTATGTACAAACATAGCTGACTGTATGTGTTTTTACTTGAATAGGGGCCCTAGTAAGAGTAGTTGTTGTCAAGTAACAAACAAATAGGGATGCCAATAAACATAAACAATGGTGTCAAACAGATTTTTCTCTTTGTGCTCTGTCAGTGCTGGTGTGGGCCGGACTGGCTGCTTCATTGTGATTGAAGCCATGCTGGAGAGGATGAAACATGAGAAGTCAGTGGACATTTACGGTCATGTGACGTGTATGCGAGCTCAGAGGAATTACATGGTGCAGACAGAGGACCAGTACATATTCATCCACGAGGCCCTGCTGGAAGCTGCAACATGTGGCAACACAGAAGTCCCTGCCCGAAACCTGTATTCCCACATCCAGAAGCTCACCCAGGTCCCTCCTGGAGAGACTGTCACCTCCATGGAACTGGAGTTTAAGGTAGATTCCTTTTGTTTTGGATTATTGTGTTTTCAGTTGGAGTGCATTGTAAGTTTGTCATAGTTTGATAGTCTATTTGAAGGGACTCAAATAACATATCTGGTTTTGTGTTTCTCTTGTTGGACAGACTTAGCGATGCAATGTGGCATTATGAAATAAAATGGCTGTGACAAGTTGTAAAATAAAAAACAGACATAGTAAAAGGGTAATTAATTCTGAAACTGACCAGAAAGGCAATGCAATGATCTAATGTGTATTGTATCTGGATTTTCTCTCATGTTATAACAACAGCAGCATTTTGCGTAAGGTGTAGACAGCAGCTTCTTTATAGATAGACCACTGAGGAGGGTGTTGGAGGGTCTAACCCAGTAACCCTAACTTTTTCTGTCATGCTCCTTCCACCCACAAGCATCAATCCATTCCATTCCTATCAACCAGTAACTGGTGAAAAGAGGCATTTTATTTAAATAGCATTATTAAGAATATGAACCTCTCTCATCTTTCTGTTTTGCAAATAAACAATGCAAGTTAAACTTGTTTGCTTGATGAGCATCACCTGGTTTACTTTTCCTTCCTGTCAAAACTGTCCATTTGTTTTTTTAACCTCAGTCTCACAAGCCTTCCAACGTCATTGAAGTGCAGTTCTAAGTGGCTGGAGTGCTTCTTTAACTGCATGATGCAGTGAGAACAAGGGAAGAGGAAGGACTTTTATCTGCAGCCTGTGTAACAGAGATGAACTCCTTCTCAGCCGAGGAGCTGTGACAGCTTTGCTTCTGAGTTTCAGATGACAGGCTGAAGGAGAGGGAGAGTCATAGAGTGAGGGAGAAAGGGCCAGGACAAATTAGATAATGTCCTACTGGGTTAGGTGGTTTTATATGGAATAAGCAGCAGCACTGCAATATCCTTGACTGTTCACTCCATGCTGAACGATAACATAGTGATTTAACCAGGCCCGACTTGGAGGGAGCACGACATAACCCAAATTTTGCTGCTTGTTCAAGCGAGCAGGACAGCTGTAAATGCGGACAGAGCATAATTAGGTTTTGATCCTTTGCAGTGCAAAGGAATCACATCAGGGTTCTCAATTGGTATGCTTTCAAAATGCTGTCAAAAGTTTTATTCTCTTTGGTCTGAAATGCACTGGCACAGGCCTCACTACCTCCGCTCACAGAAAATGTGTGTGAGTTTGTTTTGACTTTTCAATGTCTTCAAGATGAGTTTTAACACACACATCCATCAGGTTTTTATTTGAAGTCAGAGAACAAAGAGGATCAGTTCAAAGTGCATCATTTTCATGCATCTATAAGAGTGTTAACTTCCGTGCCCTTTAACAACCTTGTTCCCACACCACGTTCCACCAAGACTGATTGTATTAGCACTTTAAAAGACTGGAGGCTGACAGTGGCGATGGTGGGTGTAGTGAAGCTGCAGTGCAATCACCTCTGGGCTGAGGATCGTGTGTCAGAGGAGCATCACAGACAGATGTGTCCTCCTCTCTGTCTCCACAGAAACTGGCCAACTCTAAAGCACATACCTCAAGATTCATCAGTGCCAACCTGCCGTGTAACAAATTCAAGAACCGCCTGGTGAACATCATGCCTTTTGAATCCAACCGCGTCTGCCTGCAGCCAATCAGAGGGGTGGAGGGTTCCGACTACATCAATGCCAGCTTCATTGATGGATACAGGTGAGTCCACACAAATCATTTCACTGTGGAATGTGAAACACAGAACACAGAGAGAGGAGGGTCTAGGGATGGTAGTACTACTGCAAAATCTGGAAGACTGATCCTGTTTTTATGCAAAACAGGAGCAGCTGCACCTCTAATAAGGGTGACGGTAAATTACAGGCTGGCATGGAATCCACTGTTTCAATGCCTACCATCCTTTTTTGTGGCAGTAGTCAAACAAAGTGGTCTTAATTCTCTCTTGTTTTTTCCCCTCTTGTAAATGGGGACTCTGTTTGAGATAGGTGACATACCAGAGAAATTATCTGATTACTGATTGCTGATTACTCCAATATTTCTGTAATGCTGCTGCTGTCCGTAAGACTTACCCTTATTCACTTTATGTTTAAGAGTGAAGAGATTTCATGTCTATGTGTTAAGTAAAAAGCTGTCGGTGCAGTGACAGGATTGGAAGCGATTCTGCCAACCTCGATATGACATCCAGGAAGTCGAGTCATGCAGGAAGTCAGATTAATGACGTTGTTTGTACTTCTAGTAAATACAGGGATATTGGTGCACTTTTCTCCCTGGAGGTATTGATAGTGTTGTTCACATAAAAACTGACGGAACAGGTGGCTTGAAAGAGCAGTTCAAACCCTGGCTCCTTTCTCACCTCCACACAGCTGACCAATTACAGTGTGTGAGAATGTCGGATTGTCAGTTTCAGAAAGTTACAGAAACTGTTGGACACAGGCCCTAATTCCAATGTCAGAAATGTGTGGGGGGAGGGTTTCTGAAACTGTTCGACCATCTGACAAAAAGTCTTATATTGGCTTCAGTACACCTGGCGGTTGTCCAACCAGCAATGATTTCACCACTATACCTATATTATACCTCTCCCGAGAACCACAAATTGTTTCTGTTTGTGTATGGATTCCTAGTGTATTTGTTGGGGACGATTTTCAATGGCGGATTAATCTGCATTTGGTGCTCTAGCGAGTATTTGGGGAACAGGGTGGTATAAGTGGGACTGAGTCAAAATAACCTACAGTGTGTGTGTGTTCATGGGAATGAAGGAACATGTCACCCAGTGCAGCAGTGTTTATTGATGTACTTTTAATAGTTTTTGGACAACAGTGGAGTTCTATGGCATAAAACATGTGTTAATAGGATACACTTATTGTTGGTTTGGGTCTGCACATGTGATTTCTTAACTAGAATAAAAATGTACAGTAGAATATCACCAGACCTATCCTATGAATCTATGTATTAACACAAGCATTTGGAGAGTCAATAGCATATATAAATCTAAATACAGTATTAGATGTTCACGCTGATATTATCGCAGGCCTCTCAGAAAAGCATGTCTTTTCTGAAAATGTAAAAACTATTGGAAATACTTTCCAGTGCACTAGCAGAGCAAAGCATGGGCTAATGAGTCAGGGCTTCCCCTTTTACTTGCGGCAATGGTGGGTGTATCTTGTTCTCAGTTGTCAGCACCTAATGAAATCCCCTGGGCACCCCCACTTAAGGGAGGACGTGGAAGGAGGCAGGGTTGTCCAGTAATTCCTCTCTAATTCCTATTGCAGCAATTAACAGTAGAGTGGGGCACGGGAGCTCCAGCACTCTGTGAGTTCAACCTTTAAAGCACACAGTGGGGATTAGGATAGATTAAGGTAAGGGGCATATGATTATGATAATTAATGGAGGTGTCCAGTTACCTCTATGTATATCACCTTAGTGCCTGTCCATGGTGATGTAAGATAGAGTCAGACAGCAGGCTCACACCAGTCTGCCATTACCTCTAGATTAGAGAAGACTTAAATAGAATGGACACCCAGTTTAAACCATTTATTATCTTTTAATAGCATTCTGCCATGGTTCCCTTTAGAATAGCCTATGGATTGCATATTTGTTAATTGCTTGCAAGGTGACTAATATTAGTATTCTATAATTATTCTGTTATCTATTACAACTTGCATCTTACTTTTGTTGTTTCAGCCATGGCTTCTATCAGTTATCAGTTTATCCAGATTATCCAAACCATCATTTGAATGTCAAACTGAAAGTAAGTGCACCTTGAATGTTGTTAATAATCCCTCTTTGCCCAGGAGAACTCTGCACACACAACTTACAATAAGTACAGTGGGTCAATGTTGAAGCAGGACGCTCCTCCAAATTATGCTTAACCTTCAAAATGTTGCTGCAGGAGAGGCTGAATGACTCCTGCTGTTCTGAAGGGACCGTCTTTTACATGTGTGTAAATATGTGTGACCAGGAGCCCATTACCTCATAATTGATCCAAACCCATCAGACTTGAATTCTACTTCCAAGATAGATTTCAGGAAGATGGAAATGCATTAGTATGCCACCTGTATCCTCTTGTGCAGCAACAGCAATTGTGAGTAGAATGTGTTTTTTTTACCCCTCACTCGAAAAAAAATATGACATAACATACAACATAAATACATCCTTTTATCCTTTGGGGGGGCATTTTTGCTTAGTCCACAGTTCCTTATGTGACATCATTTGAATATGGCTGCCCACACAGTCAACAGTAAACACAGGTATATACATATTCTATGTTTTCTATGTTTTTCTTGTCTTCAATAAATCCCATGTCGAGATCCTAATCAACAATGAACTGATTTTACTCAACAATGTGCATTGAAGCTTGATATATCAGTTTTCTGTGTTAGTCCTATTGTATGGAACTCCAAAAAGAACACATCACTGAGCCACACTGACGAATGTGGCTCCGGAGTGGTTTGTCCACTAATTGCAGGGTTGATTCCTGGTTTCTCCTGTCACATGTTGAAGTGTGCTTGAGCAATAAATTGAATCCCAAGTTGCTTCCAATGGGCAGGCCAGTGCCCTGAGTGGCAGCTCTGCCACCATCAGTGTGTGAGTGTGTGTGAAAGGACGAAAGCAAATTAAAAAGTGCTTTCTTCATTAAGGTAGCAAAGCACTATAGTGCAGCCCAGTTACTGTAGTGCTGGCTGACATGTTCCTTCATTACCAAGAACACACACTGTATTTTATTTTGACTCAATCTGACCTGCCCTGCTGCCTGAAATACTCATTTGAGTACCAAATGTGGCTTAATCCACCGCTGTTAATAGTCCTCAACAAATGCACTATTTTCTCCTGCCACAGACAGAAGAGAGGAGTCAGAAAGTATTGAGATACGGACTAAGACGTTGTTGGTTTTGGCATTTTCACATTGGTTGTTTAAAACAGTTTTAAACTTCTGTTTGCTGTTTGCTCAAATGCACAGAGGTGAGCAATGACATAATTCTCATATTCAACCTCACACATTTGACCGTGCGCAGCCAAACATCCAGGATCAACTGTTACTGGTCAAATTTCCTCTAACTACTCAGCAGTGGTGAGCCAGAAGAGCTTGCAGGGGAAGTGACAGCATTTCTGCTCATATTTGGTGTTATGAAGTATTCAAATAATAGTTCCAGGGGCGGACCAAAAACAAGGGTGCAATTGCCCACTAATGATAGAACATGATGATAGACTACCCCCCATGCATATGTATGCTTCAACACTACCCCCTCTTGGACATTTCCTGTAACTACTCCAATGGATTGCCAAGAGACTGACTGAGCAGCTGGAATGGCATCTATCATTTTAACAGTCCTGTGTCCTTGTGTTCAAGCAACCATTTAAATATCAGTGCAAACATTGGCAACAGCTGACTTATCAAATTTACTTTAAGGGGGTGAGTAAAATTAAATATTTATCTCCTGAGAGGTTCATTCAACAGTTGTGGAACTGCCTGGTACTAGAAGCTAATAAAGGAATGTGGTGATGGGTAAATCCAGCTAAACTGAATGAACTTGTATTTGCAATATTATTGCAGGCTCACATACTTGTGAATTTGTATGACTGTAGTTAAATGGACATTTAACTTAATTTAACAACAAGATGTACATTTGACTTTTAACGAGCAAGAGTTGGCAACTCTTTTTCTATGATTATATTTTGATTTTCAGTTTATTCATACAAAAGCCAGCTGGGCAAAACTACCTTATTGACCCTGGCCCCCAAGGGCCCCAACAACCCCAGGATCACTGTGTGTCAGTAGGTTTTTGATATTTTGGTTACTTGCAGATTTCCTGGAGGATATGCACCACTAAAGTACATTACCAGTTGATATGACAAGGGCCTTAAAAGTTCCCAGTGAAGTTTTTCATTTCTAGTAGAGCTATGGAGCAGGTCAGCGATCGTGTCAGAGTGGCCAAGACTGCTAGCAAGTAAACATTGATGTAAACAATGCTGGATTAAAAAACATTTTATAAAGGCTTTGCAAATGTTTTATGGATAAGGAAATACACTCAAGACGTTTGTTAAGGCTCAAGGACACACACAATGCATTTAGTGAGTAGTACTGAATGTAAACATGCTTTTGTTTGCTCATGAGAAAAGGCAGCAGGGTATGTAGGCAGGTCCAGTGTTATTTGTTGTAGAGGGCAAGACAAATTTATTTTTAGTTTGTATTTTAAAATCAAATTCAAAATTGTATCACAGTACAATTAGTGGAAAACAGGCTTATTGATTAAGGCTTATTGGTTTATTGAGGCAAATGTACTCGTGTAAAAGTCTCTATGTTATTATTCTGGTTGATATTGTGTTTAAATGGTGCATATACCAAATTTTGCATTTAGTTAATTTGCATTTAGTTTCACTGACTAATTGACACAACAGCAAATGTGCCAAGTAGTATTTTCGAGCAAGAGTACTGCTGTAGCTCAAATAACATTATAAGATAGCATATGTATTCTACCACATTCATTGTATTGATAGGTACTTGAGTGCGCTGGTGCATAGGAAACAGTTTTGCTCCCAGTCTGACTACTTTGTATTTAACAATATCCCTTCAAATTATACTAGATTGAAAAATTGAGCTACTTCTACAACACTTAGCCATGTTTGAGGCTCTGATCGGCCTGTTTGGTGTTAGTCAAATCTGGCAATACTGGCTGAGAGCAGGAGGAAAGGGGGACAACAGAGGCCCCATGATCCCAGGTTCATCTGGTCAAGCATGTCCTCAAACAGAACTCAATCATTCACAGCCTCGGCAAAACAAATTGAACTACAGTATGTTAAAGCTTTTTGATGGCTGTTTATAATGACAGAAATATGACTGGGTGTCATAATTTACCACAGCTTCATTTTTTATCTGCCATCACTTATATTTCTGTCACAAAAGGAAATTCTGCTCCAGAACCACAGCACTGAAGAGAAAGTTGAAAAGGGAATCCAAATAAGAGCAGTGCTGCCAGAGGAGTAAACAGACGTGTCTCTGTTCCAATTTGCAGGCAGCAGAAAGCGTATATGGCCACCCAGGGCCCATTAGCCGAGACCACAGAGGACTTCTGGAGGATGTTATGGGAGCACAACTCGACCATTGTAGTCATGCTCACCAAACTCCGCGAGATGGGACGGGTAATACATTACAATCGCACCTAACATCATGTCATGCCAATAAGTATAAAACAGTATTGCATCAAACTGACTAAAATTAAAGCCTTGAATCAGATCAAGCAGTTAAAAAGTCTGGTTGTAAATATGTGTGTGAATGTGCTAATTCAGAATTATAATGTTGTTGGTTCCCAGGGGAAAATATAGGCACAAAATATAAAAATATTATTGCATTTTAAGAATCTAGCAAATTGTAATTTGGTCATTTTAGCATGATTGGTCAGGATATTTGAGGGGATATAAATGGATTTTTTTATTCTTTTACTATGATTAATACCACTTAATATATACTTGACTATACTTAAATACTTATACTTTTTTTAAATAGTTTTTTTAGCATGTACTTTGTGTAAACTTAAGTGACAACATTTTCTCAAATGACATAGAAAACAATGCAGTAAGTGGATTGATGGTAAATGATATCAGTGATCACCTTCCAGTTTTTACAGTTTATAACAATGATTATCCAAAAAACAAACAGGAGAATATTTACTGGTTTAAAAGGGTAAAAACAGAGGAATCTGTGGATGCATTTGAAAAGAAATTATTAAAACAAGACTGGAGTACAATATATAGAGAGAACACCATTAATGAGGCATATGACAAATTTTTGAGAATATTTAAAATGTTATATGATAGGAATTAGAAAAGGATAGAAATAGGATAGAAAAGATACTGTAAAAAGGAGAAGAGTAAAGGAAACATATGGATGTCTAAAGGTTTGCAAAATGCATGTAAAAAGAAAAATACACTTTATAAAGAATTCATAAAAAACAGAACAAAAGAATCTGAAAATAAATATAAAAAATATAAAAATAAATTGACAGGTATCATCAGAAAATGTAAACAGGATTATTATAATAAGTTATTAGATTATAACAAGAACAATATAAAGGGTATATGGAACATATTAAACATCATAATTAGAAATAAGTCAAGAAGGATTAATTATCCACAATATTTTAAAGAAGGTGACAAAACTATAAGTAATATGGAAGAGGTCATTAACAAAGTCAATAAATTCTTCGTAGATGTGGGACCTAACCTTGCTGAGAAAATTGTAGACACTGAGAAATATAACTACAGTGTAATTGATAGAAACCCGATGACCATGTTTCTCAAACTGGTTGACGAAAAGGAAATAATGGACATTGTTGGGGGGTGCAAAAACAAGACATCCACAGATTATGATGACATAGACATGAAGACAGTAAAAAGTGTAATTGATGGAATTTCCAAACCCCTAACACATATTTGCAACTTATCATTACAATCTGGTCATTTTCCAAATAATATGAAAGTAGCAAAAGTAATTCCTCTGTACAAGGCAGGAGACAAACACCAATATACTAATTACAGACCTGTTTCACTTCTCTCGCAATTCTCAAAAATTCTTGAGAAAGTTTTTAACTCCAGACTAGGCAGCTTCATAGAAAAGAATAAACTACTCATGGATAATCAGTATGGTTTTAGAAATGACTGTTCAACAGCATATGCTCTCCTGGATCTAATCAAAGAAATAACTAACACAACAGACAAAAAGAAATATGACATAGGGTTATTCATTGATCTGAATAAAGCATTTGATACAGTTTATCACACAATAATAATTAATAAGTTGGAACAGTATGGTATTAGAGGAGTAGCACTACAGTGGGTGAACAGTTATTTAAAAAACAGAAAACAATGTGTGAAAATGGATGATTATCAGTCAAAATGTATGGATATTGTTTGTGGCCTTCCACAGGGTTCAGTGTTGACTCCAAAATTGTTTAATATTTATATCAATGATATCTGTAAAACATCTCAATTACTAAAATTCATTCTATTTGCTGATGATACAAATATATTCACATCAGGAGAAATTCAACAATTGCTACATACTGTTAGTTTGGAATTCATGAAGATCAACAAATGGTTTAAGCAAAATAAGTTATCTGCCCTGTTTGCTACACTTCAGATGTAGACTGAGGTCAGTCAAGGACACACCGAAGTCAATAGCTCCAGTGCCACCTGGAGACAGCGTAATGACTTCATTCCACCCTTGTCATGTATATGGTACACTGCAATAGCGCTTTCTGTTCTCACCAGCACATGCATGTGACATATGGTAACAAACCCCCGAGAGCAAATCAAAGCAGGAGTTTGAGATCCTGTTATTGAAGGGGGGCTAAGGCAATTGAGAATGCCTGAGTAGAGATCCTCGTTGCCAGTGACAGGCTGAATGGCAGTACCTAAAACTGGAAAACTTGTTCAGCAAATCAGAACATGGAAACATGCATATCTTTTAAAACAAAGGATTAAGACCACTCCCCTGCACTGATGGACTGCATTCCTATTTTTGTATGAATCATTTAGAATGGGAGTACTTTCAGGTTTGAGGCACATGCGGTCAAGAACAGACCAATAACCACCATCTCCTTTTAAAACTAAGAAATAAGATAAACCTTTATTTGTCCCACAGTGGGGAAATTTGCATTGCACAGCAACAAGGAGATAGAACAAGTTAAAAATGAATATAAACAAGCTGAAAAAAACGAGAATATGAATATGAGATGAATATGATATATATGACCAGTATAGAAGAATTAAATATGAAATAACAAATATGAAATACTGCACTTGAATTTAATGGAATGGAGTATAAAGGTATAAATAAAATCTGCATAAAAAAAATTAAAAACAGCTCTCTTTCACAGTAAACCCTGCACCCCTCCCACTAATACGGGCTCTATTAGTGGGTCCTTGACGATAGTCCTACAGACCTCTGAAAAGGCCGAAATTGCAGCCAGTACCCATGAGCTACTGTTGATAAAACCCATGGGTCCAACACAACATCCCAACTGGCTCTGATCCCCCCAGTGGTTTCCCCATTCTGATTGATAAACACTGAAATCAGAAAACAAGAGAGGGGAGCAAAAAGATACAGCACACGAGCATCATCCATGGTGTCCTCTCCAGCATGGCACTGAGGCCTTGGTAGAGGAACGCATACGAGGTAGGGATGATGAGAAGGAATGATTCACCTCCAAGCAGAGCAGTCACAACCTGAAGTTGTGTTTCTGAGGGACCTCCCTTTGCTGGTGAATCAGGGGTCAGGTATTTAGCAGTTTTAATTTCCTCCTCACAGTCTGATTTGTGAAGGTGTGAAATTCCACCTCCTGGGGTCATGGGCATGACTTTATTTAGGTATGGTCTCAAGGGTATAGGCAGAACGAAGTCTATCATTCTATTTAGACCATAGCGATGGTCAGAGTGATGCTGAAAAATGTTCAACACGTTCCTGAAAAACCTGTTTGAATGTCATTTCCAAAATGGCTGCTTTGATGTAGGGAAATCTTTGCTAATTAAAAATAATATTTATATCATTACTAATATTTCAACCTCAGATATTTCAATATTGAGGAATTGGTGTTTTTGTGTGTTTTTTTTATATGCAACCTGCTCTCAAGGTAATCACTTGGAGGTTGCAATCAATCACTTGTTAATAATAGTCTTTTTCTCTTTGGTTTTCACTAAAATAATTCCTTGGCTATCATAATCTGTACGTCATACTGACCACAAAGAAAATAAAAGGTTGTAACAATTTTAATGGTTTTAAAATTTGATTGATTGATTGATTGATTGATTACAATTTCTTATTAAAACTGGAAATTGAGACTTTTATTTTTCTGTATACCCCGTTTGCACACATACATCTATCTGACTTACTCAAGGCTGGATTACCATCAAAACAGAATGGACAGCTGAACTGGGGCCCCAGACTCCCAGGGGCCTAAAAGGAGCCCAGTTCACTGTGTTAAAAATAAAATTTAGTTAAAGTCAGTCAGGGCTCAGTTGGTCAGTTGGGGCCCAACAGCACCTTTTTGCCCTAAGAGATGAATCTGATCCTGACTTAACTAAGCTGCTTGGCCTTTAACAGTGATTGTGCGTTTCACAACATTAATCCGTTGCTTACTTTTCACAGGCTTTATAATTATATTAGTTTTATATTGGTTTCATCAGCTATTCCAGGCAAAACTCAAAAAGTCAGATATCCTGATTACATGCACCACCAGTGTGATAAATGTCCTCTCTACATTTTTTTAGGAAAAGTGCCATCAGTACTGGCCTGCCGATCGCAGTGCACGTTACCAGTACTTTGTTGTGGACCCCATGGCTGAGTACAACATGCCTCAGTACATCCTGAGAGAGTTCAAAGTCACAGATGCCAGGGTAGGTTCTCCTCAGCGAAACGTTGCTGTTGTTGCATGAGGCAGCAGCAGGAAGATGGTTTCAGCTCAGCTCATTTGAATTTAAAAGGACATAAGTATCACTTAAGACGCTGTTTGTCGTATGTGGGTACTGTCAGAGTGGCAGTTTCATTGCATGCAGAGGTTTCTTTTTCCATTTGTATCTGTTTAGCATTTAGTGAATTTCACTGCACTTAAGTGAGAGGATCTGGACCCCCACTGCTTTGAAAAAAGAAAAGGTGATTTGAGTGGTCATGACTGAGACCAGGTCTGCTACATCTATTAATGATGTACAGTATGCTTCCACAAATGTATACCAAACGTCTTCTACTATGCCCCATGCATCTATGAAATGCCCCGGGCTTTGCTTTGCAACATGAGCCACTGAAATGAAAACGCCAGCATTTAGTCTCTTTTAGCCACATGAAGACTTTCTAAAGTAAACTACTGCACAAGTACAAGTACAACAGAGGAGATTTCTCAACTATAGATAGATTAGTTGAGAAAGTTTAGAAGTTCAAAAGCTTTGTAGCTTTTAAGTAATTTAGATGGGTTCCATGATACAAAGTTTGGCTATTTCTTGTATGGTTTGAATGTAGTAAGGAACATTAGCTTGACAAATATGAAAACATACATGCAGCATTTATTTTATTTTCTTCTCATGTGAGTTTAAGTATTTGAGTTTCTTTTCTTTGTTACTTTTCTCTCAACAGTACTTTGAAATTGCACCCACTGTATTCATTGGTTTGGAACATTTCATTGGAACATGGTTTGGAGTTAAAAGAAAGCTTTCAAGTCTTTGTTATGCACTGAAATTGGACCACTATAATAATTTACAGAAAAAAAGTAATAATTATTTGAATAATACCGTACCTTACTACTTACTACTTGGTAGCGTGTTACTCCCCAATACTCATCTCTACTGGGATTGGGCTGTAGATGTGTTTGTGAGTTACTTGCAACATTTGTCTCATTTTACTGTGTTTGTTAGGATGGTCAGTCGAGAACCATTAGACAGTTTCAGTTCACTGACTGGCCAGAGCAAGGAGTGCCAAAAACTGGGGAAGGGTTCATCGACTTCATCGGCCAAGTCCATAAAACTAAGGAGCAATTTGGACAAGATGGACCTATTACGGTGCACTGCAGGTAACTGTGTGTGTGTGTGTGTGTGTGAGAGAGAGAGAGAGATATTCAACATCACACCAACAGTATGGGTTTGTTGTGTGTTTTTTCCTAACATAAAGGTTGACGTGTGTATTATATCTAAGCAGTGGTGGTAGCGGACATTAAATTGAAGGGCCTTTCCAACATTTTGTCCACCACATTTACATGTATGAATGAGCTGAAATATTATACAAATCAGTAATGAGTCCTCTAATTGACACTATTGGATTCCAAGCAGAATGGCTAGGCTTAAGCAATGTCATAAAGAGATCTAAATGTTGCACAAATGTTACTTGACTGTGAGAAGGGTAGATTTACGGAAAAAAAAAAATCTGTTGTAAATTAGTTGTTTGATATGTCCCTGGCTGAGAACCCAACTTTTGTGTATGTTGGGTTCTTATGGTTTCTTATGATCAAGCACTGTCTTCGTTTTATATTTAATTTGAGTCTCAAGAAATCAAGAGCTGTTTTAAACATTCTCAGACGGCATTAACAACAGATAGAGGCGGTCTCGGTTTGTTTTGCAGCCTCATATTCACTTTACCTGTCACTGACAGGAAACAACACTGTTATTGCATGTATGTATTGATTAACTGGACAATTCTTCTCTATCTGTATTTGATTATTGTTGTTTAGTTATATGGGTGAGTGAAGTAGGTTGGGTGTCATTGGATGTTTAACAGATGTTAAAAGACATGGTCATATGTGTTATATAACATATATAAGAAAATGAAATGCAATCCAATTTAACAACACTATGAATGGCAGTCTCAAAAGTGACCGTAGATCTCAAGACTTCTTTGACACAAACTTTCACAAAGGTAGAATTTGTTATTAGACTGCTGTATTGGATCGCATTACCATCTGCATGGACTTCTTTTTTCCAAGCCTCACTGGGCACGAGGAACTTCTAACTATTAGGTTTCAACATCCGTCTCCTCATTGCTATAGTCCTTTGTGTTTTGAGCTCACTCATGGTGACTCAGTGTTAGTTAGTGTTAGGTTCTGGCATGATTTAATTTGATTCACCTTTCAGAAGTATATGCGTATGTTTGTGATGATCTTGATGATTTGTGATGTGCAAAGAGTCTAATAATGTGTGTGTCCACCAGTGCTGGTGTTGGGCGGACTGGTGTGTTCATCACTCTGAGTATCGTCCTGGAGAGGATGAGGTACGAGGGAGTAGTCGACCTCTTCCAGACCGTCAAGACGCTCCGAACTCAGAGGCCAGCCATGGTGCAGACAGAGGTATGATACGCTGCTGCTGGAGTACGTGAGGAACAGTACATAAAAGAGGACAGAAGAAAATGTCATGTCAATAAGAATAGAGCATAGTGGGGTAAACATAACACAGTCTCGCATGCTACATGTTAAACTGCAATTTGCAAATTTCCCCCTTGTGGGACTAATAAAGGAATATCTTATCTTATGTGTGATGAAAAAAATATGAAAACACAGATCTGCCGTTCTCCTCAACTCAACAGAGCTTTTTAGTATTTTTCAGCTCCTTGTTTTGGTTTTATGGCTGTTGTGATTCACACTCACTGCTCTCATAGCACTGATTTCAGCCTTGCAGCAGGCAGGTGTGTTCAGTATGAAGCTCTAATAAACCCAGTGTACACTGCCTTTTTAGCACCGAACAGCAGACAGACAGACAGACAGACAGACTAGCTGGTGAAAACACTGGAGCATTTAGCTGCTAAAGAGACAGATATTGTCTGAGAAGTTAAAACCAAAGTGAAGAATCTGTTTGCTGTGTTTGCTAAAAAGTTGCCTCACAATATATCAATGTTGTGTTCACAGCTTGTTTCTGCTGTAAATGTAGTAAAGTTAGTAGATGTTGTAACAGTTTGCAATTTTTATATTACCAGCTGTTCCTGCCAATATTATTTATTATTTATTACTGCTTTAATTCTGGATTCCCACTTACAAACTGACCCAACTATTGTTTTTTTGTCACTAGGACCAGTACCAACTGTGCTACCGGGCTGCTCTGGAGTACCTGGGAAGTTTTGATCACTATGCAACATAGCCCCACCCAGAAAGACACCCTCGGAAGTGTTCAGTGTCTCCTCTGAGCCATATCCACTCAGCTCCATCAGTCCCTGTGGCCTGATGAGTAGGCTACGAGGAGGAATGAAGAGGTTGCCACAGCAGGAAACAGGGAAGATTGGAGGAAAGAGGACAGGACAGGACGACCTCCTCCTGGACTTGTGCCATGATTCTGCCACAGACCCCACACTAAAACTTCCCAAAAACCAACCCTGAAAGACTTGTAGTCATGGCTCATTCTGATTCTTGACTGTATACTTTCTCCCCAGTTTCTGCCTCCTAATAGCAAAAACTATTTTTCTGCTGTTTTCATTTATTTTCATTATTACTATGTTATGGATATTTAGAATTTATTTTGTAATCACTTACACTGGTTATTATATGTCTTAATTGGTCTTTTCTAAATGTGCTTATCTTTTTATTATTTCGTTAGCACAAGGACATGTATTTTCAACATGCTCCGAGTTATTAATACTGGAGACCGTATACTCACAGCTGCTAATAATTTTATTTTGTTCCATAGATATGATATTCTAATGTTATCATTACTCGGTTGATCTTATTTAGGGGGAAATGTGGGTTTTGACTTCCTGTCTTGACATTCAACAGAATGATGTTGATGATGATGATGATGATATCTACCAAACGGATCAAATAAACAGATCAGTTTGTGAATTGTAGTATGAAATAAATCAATGGCTATGAACAAGCAAAGACTGTTCACATCTGAAAAACTGCTAGCATGTAAGAGTTTTTTTTGTCTTCTCAAAGATTTCAGAGATCTGGAGACTTCTAACAAAAGAAACACAAAACTGTTGGAAAGGTTGTGTGTACCATGTGTACCATGTGATGTGTTTCCACATCACCTCTTAAAGTGGACTCAGGTAGACTAAACACAGACGGCCTGTTCTTGAGAATTTTTGTATAAAATAAATAAATAAATATATAAGCGTGATGATGTCAAATGCTGATCACATGCTTCATGCATGAAAGTGAAAAGGGAAGTGCTCCAACACCCCAAATTATGACAACACACAATACTTGTTATTATGATACATTCATTGTTGGTTCTGGTCTTCTTGAAATAGGAAAAATTTAGATCATCAAAATTTGCCTTTGAACAAACTTTCATTGCACACTCCCTGTTTTTGTTATGACAGCTCACAACACCCTAAATCCCAAAATGTCCGACCTGTTCATGTTTTTATACACAGTTCAAAGCTGAATTTTAAAGCCTTCACAGTGGGCTTGGGGGATATTTAGGAACATGGGGCACAATTGGATCATATTAAAGAAATCTGAAAGTACACTGTGATGGGCCTGATGGGCCTATGAGTTCAACACAGTTTCATTTACCCTTAGGTTGCTCTTAACCAAAGTTACTTAAAGTTAGCTTAGTTTAGCTGAAAATATGTCTAACTTCAACTAATATGCAATCTGGCTTTCGGTGCTCTCAGTCAGTTCACAAAATTCTCAGACATTGTGTTGACACAAAAATAGCCCTGTTGTGGTCAGTATGTAGAGTGCACCATTACACCGTGGACCACATGTACTGCACACAACATGACCCCAACATCATTCAGGGAAGCAATGTTTGTCATCCCCACACATTTCTGACTTTCCCACTCATCTCATGACTTGCATCTTCCTGTTTGCGTACATGGTTTTACATAGATAGGACGAACAATCATACATTACATCCCTATTCATGATATGTTACAGCTCAACTATTTTATCACTGTGCTGTAGACAGGCAGACAGTAAATGATAGCAGCATCAATGTTCAGCGGTGGGCCTCTGTGGTTCTCACTGGATGAGACGACAAAGTGGGATGGTTTTGGAAGGACCATATAACAGATTTATTTCACAGAGTAAGGCCGTAGGGGTCCTGTCTCTTGTATACATGATCTCTTTTATATTTGTTCATAAAAAGCAGAGAAAATGTCTTGAAAACCTTTATGTTAATAAAGTTGAATAA
Organism: Holacanthus passer; assembly: GCA_025331565.1. Classification (NCBI taxonomy): domain Eukaryota; kingdom Metazoa; phylum Chordata; class Actinopteri; family Pomacanthidae; genus Holacanthus; species Holacanthus passer. The sequence goes on from JAFREQ010000059.1 coordinate 1,049,525, forward strand.
TTGGGGTTTTTTAAATAAATGTTGTGGATTTCTTTCACTTCTCAGCCCTGCGAACACTTTGTGTGAGGTAACACTCAATGGACCTACAGCCCTTTTTGCTACTACGAGGAGGACAGATGGTAAATAATAATGAGTTGCAGAATACACATACACACTTTTGTCTTCCTCCTTCTCTTTTCCGCTGAATAATGTCTCAACCCAGATTAGCAATGTTCCACATTTATGAAGAAAGTTTTGTAAATGAATGGTGATCAGAGTGAATTATATACCAAAGCATCAGGTGATTACATTTATGAATTCTGAAATTACTTTAATTGTAATATGCTTGTAAGACAGACATTGTATGAAAGTCAGACTTTTTTTTCTTACTTTTTTAAATAATTTCTATAAGATTCTATCACAATTCCTGTGGCGTGTGACTTTTTATATTCCTTAGGAAATTTCTTGTCACGAAAAATAGACAAACTGACAAACAAATAGAAGTCTTGCATTTAAGTAAAAAATAAAAGTGTATTTTGTATTATCAGCAAAATGTGTTTAAAGTATGGAAAGTACCAGCACTTGTTATGCAGAAGAGCGTAGAGTATTATAAATATATTATTGGATTATTATTAAGAATGCAATGATGCATTCACATGTAAGCAGCATTATAATTTCAAAATTGGTCGTGGTGAAGCAGACTCAGTAGGTAGTTTGTCACAATGTGCCGTACTTCAGGAACTGATTATGTTTTGTATGTAAAATCTTGATCTGTGAAGTATAGTATTGCACAGAATTTCCATTGTCAAGGGAGTGCTAGTTGACCTTAAGTTCTTCATCAGCGATGACCCCATATCAACAGTATCTGAACAGCCAGTGAAAAGCCTTGGAAGGTGGTATGATGCAAGCCTGAAAGACAAAGACCAGGTACAACAACTGCAGAAGGAGATCAGGGGCAGACTACAGGTCATTGACAACACTCAGCTGCCTGGAAGACTGAAGGCCTGGTGTCTACAGGGGTCTTCTTCCCCGGGTGCTGTGGCCCCTTACAGTCTTTGAAGTCCCAATCTCACTGGTGGAAAAACTGGAATGAGGAATCACAGGCCGTATCAAGAAATGGCTTGGAGTTCCACGGAAGCTTCCATGGAAGCAAAGTGGCTCAGCTTTATCATCAGAGTTATATACGACATCCTTCCAACACCAACCAATCTTCATCAATGGCTGGGTGAAGATCCAGGATGCGCCCTATACTCCAGTCCAGCTTCCCTCAAACACATACTGACAGAGTGTAAAGTCAGCCTCACCCAAGGACGTTACACCTGGCGTCCTAACCAAGTCCTTAAGAGCCTTGCTTTGCTTCCACTCTGGAAAATAAACGAACTGCTGCCAACTCCCTATGACCAACAGCACTCAACCCCCTGCAAACCACTTTTGTCTGTGAAGGGGCAAAAGTAACCAAGAGCAACTCATCACCACTGGAGCATGACCAGCTTTGAGTAGCCTGCGACTGGAAGATGCTAGTAGATGTATGCCCGGTAGCTTGTATTTCCTCCGGAGATTGCAGTCACTACCCTCAGGCCTGACATAGTACTCTGGTCCCCTGCCCTGAAAAGGGTTTTCATCATTGAACTAAATGTGCCCTGGCAGGTGTGTGGCTGGAACACTGAAGTCTGCCTGGTGGAAGTGGGGTGCATAGGGTTCGTGACAGCATCTACCACCAGACTGCTAAGAGACCTGGGAGTCAGAGGCCAGAGCCTGCGCCAAAACCATCAAAGTTGTGTCAGAGGCAGCCGAGAGAAGCATCCAGTGGCTGTGGATGAAGAGGCAAGATGCCTGCTGGGTCACGGTGTGAATGGTTGATTTATGGGACACTGTGGGACTTGATCACCCCGGTAAGGCCTTCCTCAGGAGAGGGTGTCTAGTTGTAAATGGCCGAAACACCCAATGATCCTGAGGTGTACTACTAATGATGCATCCCATAAATCAATATTTCTGAAGGAAGAGGAGGGTGCCTACTTATCCCTCTGGGTCAAGTCTACATCGCCAAGTTCAGATATGCCTTCTTGATATGTGCTCGCACACAAAGGATGTCTGTAAATCTCATCCTGTATTTCATTTTATTATTTTTGATAATTTGTAATTTGTAAAGTATAACATAGCGTAAAATGGCAATACCCAAAACTTTACTTAAGGACAATGCTTGAATAGATGTACGCACACACACGCACACACACACACACACACACACACATGCGCACACACAATACCAGTCAAAAAATTTGTTCCTACCTTCTCATTTAATGGCTTTTCTTTATTTTCATTATGGGTGATTGTGGAGGCCAGGTCATCTGACACAGCACTCCATCACTCTCCTTCTTGATCAAATAGCCCTTACAGAGCCTGGAGGTGTATTTGGGGCCATTGTGTTGTTGAAAAAACAAATGATGGTCCCACTATAGCGCAAACCAGATGTGATGGCATGTCGTTGCAGAATGCTGCGGTAGCCATGCTGGTTAAGTGTGCCTTGAATTTTGAATAAATAACCAACAGTGTCACCAGCAAAGCCCCCCCACACCATCACACCTCCTCCATGCTTCACGGTGGAAACCACACATGTACACACCTTTTCTGCATCTCTCAAAAACATGGCAGGTGGAACTAAAAATCTCAAATTTGGGACTCATCAGACCAAAGTAAAGATTTCCATTGGTCTAATGTCCATTCTTTGCCCAAGCTATTCTCTTCTTCTTGTTCTTCTTCCTCAGTAGTGGCTTCTTTGCAGCAGTTTGACCATGAAGGCCTGATTCAGGCAGTCTCCTCTGAACAGTTGATGTTGAGATGTGTCTGCTGCTTGAACTCTGTGAAGCATTTATGTGGGCTCTAATCTGAGGTGCTGTTAATTTGGGGTTTCTGAGGCTGGTAACTCCAATGAACTTATCCTCTGCAGCAGAGGTGACTCTTGGTCTTCATTTCCTGGGGCAGTCCTCATGAGAGCTAGTTTCATCAGAGTGTTTAATGGTTTTCGTGACTGCACTTGAGGATACATTTAAAGTTCTTGAAATTTTCCGGATTGACTGACCTTCATGTCTTAAAGCAATAATGGACTGTTGTTTAGAACCGTAGTGGAATAGGGTTATTCACTGTATATATTAACTGTGTACCAACCTTACCTCAGCAAAACACAACTGATGGTCTCAAACACATTAAGAAGGCAAGAAATTCCACAAATGAACTCTTGGCAAGGCACACCTGTCAATTGAAAACCATTTCAGGTGACAACATCATGAAGCTGATGAGAGAATGCCAAGAGTGTGCAAAAGCTGTCATCAAAGCAAAAGGTGGCTACTTTGAAGAATCTAAAATTTAAAACATATTGTGATTTGTTTAACACTTTTTTGTTTACTACATAATTCCATATGTGTTCCTTCATAGTTTTGATGGCTTCAACATTGTAGAAAATAATAAAATAAAGAAAAACCATTGAATGAGAAGGTGTGTCCACACTTTTGACCTGTACTGTAGCTTCATACCTGCAGATATAATTTAACAAAGGAAATTAGATACAGTAAAATAACACATCAGAATTTTTCCCAAAGTGTGTTTTTTATTCTCTAACAGTCTAGGAAACCCTGGTGCAGCATTATTTATCAGCTGAGCTCTGCAATTGAAACACCTCTGTGAAACACACACTGTATGTGGCATGGTCTGGAAACGGGGGCGCTGTGATTGGTTGGACAGCCAGGGAAGCCCCTCCCGCTGAGCTCCATGTAAACAAACACACACTGGGCATGCGTCACAGGAATAATGGAGGACTGTCTTTTCTACCCGGACTAATGATGCCTGTATTTCTACTGTACTACCTGTGATCTGAGAAAGTAACAACTCGTCAGCATTTCAGCGTGTGTAAGTTAATGTATGCCACTTAAGAATTAGTTTGTCTGTCGGAAAGTATGAGTAACTCTAAGTTTGTGCACAAGAAACTGACGGCCAGCAACAAGCCATGTTTGCTAGTTGGTTAACGTTAGCTGAGAGCAGAGGCAGCTGTCAGATCTCTGAGTCCGCTACACACTGCTGCTTTCAATAAACTGTTCCGTTTTGACAGGGAGAATCGCATTGTCTGTAAATGTTGGTTACTTGCTGTTTACTCCTGAATATGACAGTAGTTTGGTTTTTGTTTGCTACACTTTTAATTCCCGAGACGCACAGTAAGCTATCTTGTAGTTAGCATGTTAGCTAGCGGTCTAGCTAAATATTTTTCCGAGGAGTAGCGCTGTCAGTGGGCCACAGTGTGTAACAGGCGTGCTGTTCACCCAATCACAGGCTGAGGATGAGAATCAATCAGGATTGTGTCCAATCAAAGTGACACGGCGGACCCCCAAATCAAGTTTTTCTCTTAAAGTCCGTAATGCTAGAGTTTACGGTACGTTGCCTGTTAGCTAAAAGTGGAACATGTTCTCGGTTGGTTAACTGTACTCCTAAAGATTCTTGTAGTGCGCATCACATAACTAGTGTAGTCAGATCTGACCCTCTTTGGTTTATGAGCTCTCTGAAGTGTTCGGTAGCACAGCTAGTAGTCCAGAGAAAACTTCGGTGAATCCAAAAAGTACTGACTATGTCAAGATAAGATAAGATAAACCTTCATTCGTCCCACAGTGAGGAAATTCACAATTTAGAGAAATTCAATTTATAATATGACATCAGTGGTATTTGGGGATTCAATTTGAAGTTTTCTGTTTTCACAAATAGAATAAAGTTTCCAAAAATCTGAAATAGAGTTTTTACTGGCCAAGAAATATTAACCCTTAATTTTCTAAAGCAGTGTGCTTGAGATGGTTTTGTTACTGTGAAGTGATGGCGAAGGACTGATGCATATTGGGTCACAAGCTGAAAACAGTTTAAGAAATGTCTCTAAAGTGAGCCAGACACTGTCAAGTATGTGACCATCAGACATATTTTCTTCGTGTATTCATGATTATGTCCATGTTCTGCACTAATCAGAGTTGAGGTCAAAGCGTCAATCCCAAGATGACCACAGACACACCAGCCCAAAGCGTGGGCTCCAAGATAATGACGTTCACCCCTTCCAAAGAGGAGTTCAAGGACTTCAGCAGGTACATTGCCTATATGGAGTCGCAAGGAGCGCACAAAGCTGGAATGGCAAAAGTAAGTAGTGATACAATATGTTGACTGATTATTAAATGTACTATATGTATTATAACTTGTACTCTGTGTAGCTGAAATAATCTACTGCTTTATAATAGAATCTGACTTAATTATTAGCTGTGCTCTTTGGCTCAGTAGTCAGCAATTAGTAGTTCATAGTGAACAGGACAAGCAGTATAGAAATTTACTCAAGTTAATGATGCATTTAGTCAAACATATTACCTGAACCAAAGCCCTGCCAAAGAAAGAGAGTGGCAGACATTTGTTTGTACTGTAGTGTTAGTGTAAATTCAACACTTCCTGTCACTGTCTCACAATGAAAACCTTTCAAACAGGATTATTTATTAATATCTTTTACTGTGGAGTAACAGCACAGAGTGTCAAGGTGGAGCCACTGGCGGCAGCTTTGCTCAGGTTTTAATTGAGGCTTCATTTCTGTTGTGATCAGTGTAACAGTGGAATTACCTGTACTTCAGTAGTTTGCCTGGTAAATTTGTCATGTCATTTGACATTTCTACAGCACTACTTCAATTATTACAGTAGTTAATTGTGTAAGTGTACATTTCCACACCACTAATTCCATCAGATTCCAACAGAGTCATGTCATACTCACCACTCAGCTACTCTCATTTTCTCTTCTCTTTTCATCCTTTTTCTCTTCTGTTCTTATCTTCCAGGTAATTCCACCTAAAGGCTGGAAACCCAGACGGACATATGATGATATTGATGACCTAGTGATTCCTGCTCCCATTCAGCAGGTGGTGACCGGCCAGTCAGGACTCTTCACACAATACAACATCCAGAAGAAGCCCATGACTGTCCACGAGTTTCGCAAAACCTCCAACATGGACAAGTCAGTTTACATAGTAAATCATGAACCAGAGTTGATTGATGAATGTTTTTCACACAATGACTAGATTAAGAGACTAGACTAGATTTTAAGATTAAAATACAGACAACCTGGTAAAGTAGGTGATTTCCGTAAGCTTATCACTTTGTGCCCACGTGCTCATTCCTTGACTTCAAATGGTTTTCACTGAATATCTCTGAATTCAGTACACACACAGTTCACTCTGTATCTGAATATATAATTTCTCACTGTAGGTTCTGCAATCCCCGATACGTGGATTTTGACGAGCTGGAGAGGAAGTTTTGGAAGAACCTGACCTTCAACCCACCCCTTTATGGGGCTGATGTCAGTGGAACGCTGTATGATGCAGTGAGTGGTAACAGACAGACCTCAATTTTATGCTTACACACTCAACCATGTCTAGTAATTTCTTGTTATCCTGATCAGTCAAAGGTGCCGTGTGTTGCACTTATACGAGTGTCATTGTGATTTAAATCCCTCCTTTGCAGGATGTGACTGAATGGAACATCGGTCGTCTAAATACCATTCTGGACACTGTGGAGAGCGAGAGCGGGATCAAGATCAAAGGAGTCAACACACCATACCTCTATTTTGGCATGTGGAAGAGCGCCTTTGCATGGCACACAGAAGACATGGATCTGTACAGCATCAACTACTTGCACTTTGGAGAACCAAAGTCTTGGTATGATCAGTGACACACCCTCACATAGCTGGACAGACACATGTCACACATTGTGTCAGCTTCTCACTGCTGTGCATAAATTGACAGCATCTCTTTTAAAAGCCTAAATATAAAAATGCAATACAACTATCAACAATCAGCAATGTGAACCAAAAACATCTCACATGCTTGACAAGTTATATACTGATTCTGTGAGATAATGAGAAAGCATCCTGTTGTTCCCTTGATTAACAGGGATTCAGTGCCCTACAGAAAACTTTGAACTTTTAACAACAAAATTACAATCAAAAGACCATAAGGGTATAAATACATATTTGTAAATGTTTCTGAATCGTGAAACATTCTAATTATTTGCAGGTTTACATGAACATATTAGAAATTGTAGTCTCAGACTTTTGGACCCCACTGTATATGGAAACAAAAAGTAGACCAAACACATTTTCCTGATCGATTTCTTTAAGTTATTGGTAATTGTTGATGAATGTATTGTTGGTCCCAGTCCTATTACAGTAACCCTGCAGTAGATGGTAACATTTGTGAGCATGAGAATGTTAAGCTGATGTTGAGAGGAGTTACTCTTTGCTATGGTTATTAATTATAGTCTTCATTCTCCAAAACAACAAACAACTATAAACAAGCAGCCATCTCATTCAAGCAAAACAAACTTTACTCTGCTGCTCATGTCATAGTGATCATTCTATTTAATATATTTTTCGTTTTTCAGGTATGTTGTCCCACCAGAGCATGGGAAAAGATTGGAACGACTTGCCAAGGGTATGCGATTGTTTCGTGCAGGACTCCCGATGGAGTTCAGAAGATGGATTTGAATATGTTACAACAGACACAGATTTGTCTCTAATTCCCATTAAAAATGGATCAGTCACACCATTGTTGCTCAAATCTTGGATGCCACAAGTCACATAAGCTTGTCATTGTCAGTGGTTTTAAACAGGAAGTAAAAACTTCTTTCAGTGAACCTCTATACTGTATGGAAAGTACCTCAGAGACCATAGCAGTTATTAAGTTATATTTATATTATATTTAATGTCGTATTTAACAGCTTGACTTCACCTTCGCTGATGTTGTTTTCTGTATTTCCAGGTTTCTTTCCAGGGAATGCTCAGAGCTGTGAAGCCTTCCTACGCCACAAGATGACTTTAATTTCACCCTCAATCCTGAAAAAATATGGCATACCATTTGAGAAGGTGGCCTTTCATTTACTGTACTTTGTGTTGAAACTAACAAAAAGGCATTTAATGATTATATAAAAATAATTTTAAAAAATAGTGGAAAGTTTTAAGTAAAATGGTGAATCAGCTCATGTAATGTTTTTTGTTTGATTTGGTTTTTTTATATTCAGGTTACGCAGGAGGCTGGGCAGTTCATTGTGACGTTCCCATTTGGCTATCATGCTGGTTTCAACCATGGATTCAATTGTGCTGAGTCAACCAACTTTGCCACCCAGCGATGGATTGATTACGGCAAACAGGCAACACTGGTACGCAAAACATTATAAGCTATGAATCTTAATCAAGTGAGTAATGGCATGCAGAGGCTCCAGCTGCATCTATGGTTGTGCTCATAAGTTTACATACCCTGGCAGAATTTATGTTTTCTTGGCCATTTTTCAGAGAATAGGAATGGTAGCAAATAAAATGGCCAAAAGAAATCACAACTTCTGCCAGGGTATGTAACCTTATTGAGCACAACTGTATGTAGTGGTACTGTATGAACTGTGGTTCATGATGTCACATTATCTTGTAACACACCTATCTTACAAGCACAAAGCAATGATCACCAAAACAAAACTTAGGTTACTCTCAAAACTTTAGTCCAGTCATTTGGCCCAGACCAAAGAAAAAAATATATTGTTGCCTTTTTGTTGTGGACCATTTTATCTTCACTCTGACTTATTGACAATTTCCCATGATCTGCAGATGGATTTAAAAATGTAATAGTTTTATCTTATCAGAGAAGGACTGGAAGCACACCGAGACCCACCTTTTCAAATGATCTTGGTCCTGTTGTTTGGTGCACACCAAACCTTGATTTGTCCACCAACCTAAATTAACTAAACAAACAAACAAACTAGATTTCATCTGAACCAAACCAAACCAATGATGCAGTGTTCATTTAGTCCTGCAATATGGAAGTGTAAGTGTGTCAGTGTTGGATGGAGCATACCAATTGTTATTCTGTTTTTCAAGCCCTACTATTAGTGAGAGTGAGTGTGCAGAGTCAGGGTCAATTTGAGGATCGCAGAAGTCATGTGGGTTTAAATAAACAGGGCTCAACCTCTGGGAAGTGTCATTGTCCTCATCAAGTTGGGACATAAGAGGAAAGCTCATGGAGTGTCCACATTTGAAAGGGCACATTTGAATTTGAGAATAAAGTTGTGAATTAACAAGAATAAAGTCAGAATTTTTATATTTAGCCTGTATGTTATTTTGAAGGGGAATATTAGAAGAGCAGCTGGCTGCCTGTCAAACATGAAGAACACATCTTGTGAAGTTATGTCCTACTCTAATTTAGGTTTCACAAATATCTGAATCATCTTTTTGCATAGCACCACATTGCATTCTCATAATATTAATAATGATTACAACTCATGTAATATTACTTTAATATACTTTAATTTCGTAAATTTATGAGAATAGAGATATAAATTTCTTACTTTTTTCTCTTATGACTTTATTCTCGTCAATTAATGACTCTGTACTTCTTTAATGTGGCCCTAATACTCTGATGTCAATTTTAACATTGCAAGCAAAATTTTGCTGATGGTTGTTCTAAAGGAGAGGTCAGAAGCTACTTCAACTACAAGCTAGAATATTTGAATTACTTGAGAATAATTTCAACCCCAACAATAAATGCAACTGATCTCAAAGCATTGTTTTGTGGCGCTTTGACTACCATGGTTCAAACCTAGATTAAAATGTTAGTTTTTGTTTTCTTCCCAGTGTTCATGCCGGCAGGACATGGTGAAAATCTCCATGGACGTGTTTGTACGCAAGTTTCAGCCTGATCGTTACAAGCTGTGGAAAGCAGGGAAAGACAACACTCCCATCGACCACTCCAAGCCCACACCAGAGGCCACTGTGTTTCTGAAAGACGAAAAGAGCGAGCCTTCACAGAGTCCCAGAGAAGCTGGATCTGAGGAGCCCACTACTCCTGTCCAGGAGGACAAAAGGTCTTGATTTACACTTGCTGCTGACACATTTCTTATGACATTCACATGATTGTTTGTGTGATTGTTTCTGTGGCTTTTGTTTGAGGAAGTAACATTGTAAATCATGACTAAGCTGACAATGGTGCTCTCAGTCACAATGAGCAGCACTGCTAAAGCTACTGATGCGATCAGTGACAATGGTGATTTGATATATAATCAATTACATCAGTTTAAGATTTTGTGTTAAAAGATTTGTTCATACATGTACTTCACACACCTCTACTTCACTCGGAATGGTTGCTTTGCTGTCACTTGTCAATGGAAAATGGTATTTCCCTTTGAGTCCAGTTGGACATGTATTCACTGATGTCTCCCATGCATCAGTCCAAAGCCTCAGACTGGGACAAAATGCCAGCTTGAATCTATTGAAGCTTCTGAAGACATCAAACCTGAGCTGACTGTGAAGGAGACTGAGGAGGTGGAGCCAAAGAGGGCCAAGCTATCACGCAGGGAGTCTCTAACTAAAGTCCCTGTCAAGCCAGATAAAGGTACAGCACCGTTACAAAGATCTTTTTGTCAGCTTTTGTGCTTTGTAAGTTTGTAAGGTTAAAGAAATTCATTAAAAAAATGTATTCAGCATTTGAGTTGAAACTGATCTTCGAACCCTAAGCATTTTTTAATATCATAGCACTGGACTTATAACCTAATTGGGGTTTTTTTTTTTCTTGAACTGAAACAATTTTTCTGGTGCTTTGGAGCAGTGTCGTTTTTGGCAGCCATCTTAGTTTTAGTCTTAGTCTTTTGGATGAAAATGCTTATTAGTTTTAGTCACATTTTAGTCAATTCTATATGTGATAGTTTCAGTCCAGTTTTAGTCGATGAAAACTCTAAAAGGTTTTAGTCTTGTTTTAGTCAGTTTTAGCAAAAAAAAAAACTTAGTCTTTTAACAAATTAATTTATGTCAATAAGTATTGGAAATTGGAATCAAGGTTGACAGGTTGTATCAAGTGTTGCAATACATAAAACAACAGTTAACATTAACGCTTTTGCATAATAACCAGATTCCTTACCAGATTGATAGCTCTAGCCAAGACTTTCCCATCGATGGAGATGCAGTGCTGCTGTGCTGCATGTGTGACTAGTGACCGGTGTGTTGCCAGGTGGTGGGCGGGACCAAACAAAGATCGGATGCAGCAGCATTGCTAATACTTTTTAGCTTTTGACTGACAGATTACACGCACAATAGACAGAAATGTCATATATTTTAAAGTCTGACAGACCACCCACTGACATTTTCGTCCAGTCTCGTCTTGTCAACGAAAACTCACACACGACTCGTCATGTTTTAGTCACCAAAGAGCCATGTTTAGCTCGTCAGCGTCTCGTTATCGTCATGAAAAAAAGGGGCGTCAGCGAAATCATTTCGTCATCGTTGACAAAAACAACACTGCTTTGGAGTTAGAATTGCCCCTGCAAGTATACAACGAAGAACTACTGCCATGGATACATAAGACATAAGTAATTCTACAATGAACCAAAGGACAGCATTTTAGAAAAAGAAAAACTGTAATTAAAATGTCAGAAATCCCAGCTGATCTGCTATTAAGACACTGTGAACAAACTTGAGTAAAATGAATCTTTTGTTTCACACTTGCTCTGCCATCTGTTGGCTTCACTATTGGTGTGGTTAACCAATAGCAATGCCAGTAAGAAGGCTATGCACATACTGATAAAAACCTGAGCTGCTCCAGGTAACTACTATTTAGTGTCTTTCATAATTGGACCTACACACTTACCCGTTGGCCTTTATTTTGTCAGTCATCATAAGAAAACAGTTTCCAGGTACTGGATTGCAAGTATACAAATCAGACAGACCACTATATCTTAAGAGTCAAGTCAAATATGTCCAGATGTAACTGTCACTTAAGAATTTATTTTTTGCAATAGCATGCCAACCAAATTAGAATGTACAAGGGTAATTCCACAGTTTTAAAGGATGTAACAAAGTAGAGAATGTTGTTACGGAAACCAACCTCCTTTAATGGTTTGGCTTGGTCTAGTAGTATCAGTAGTTGTAATAATGTTTATCATTTCTGTATTCTTTCAGACACGGTGAAAGTCAAGCCAGAGACTAAGAAGGAGAAAGACACCAAGTTGCAGACTAAATCTCAGTCCAAAGCCAGTACTAAGAAAACTTCAAACAGACGAAGCCCATCAAAAAAAGAGAAGAACGGTGTGTCAGCTGCAGACATCTGTCCTCCTGAGTCTCTTGAGAGCCAGGTAGGGGCTCCATGCTCTGAGGAGGTGGGTAGCAATGAGGAGTCTCATCTGGGCAGTAGCTGCAACCTGGCACACAAACTGTTTCAGAGGACGCTGAGCCCCGCAGACGTCCTGCATGTTCACAGCTATGCCAAAGGAGACTACGGAGAGGGAGAAGCCCTACCCAAGGAGGAGAATAAGAGTGAGGGCAGTGACAACGAGACAGAGAAAGACCACAGACATGTTAGAAAAGCAGTGAGTGGACACACATTTAATTCTGTACTTCACATGTTAATAGACCATAGCAGTTTTATTTGTTGTTGGTTTTTTTGTTTGTTTTTGAGCCTCTCAACTATAAACCGCACTTTGGTTTTAAAAAACATACTGATCCAGTGGTTGGAAAAAATGTTAACAATAGTGTAATGATTTGAGATTTGAATCCATAATCCATCCATTGCAGTGATCAGTTCACTGATGTCATTCAATTTTATTTGTATAGCACCAAATCACAACAAGAGTCATCTCGAGGCACTTTGTATACAGAGCAGGTCTAGATCATACTCTTTATAATATTACTTCTAGAGACCCAACAGTTCCCATCATTAGTTTTGTTTTAACAGGCAGAAACCTCAGGACAGAACCAAGCTCAACTAGTTTTTGGCTTGGTATTGCTTTCAAGAATGCTCAGATGTCAGTTAGAAGTACTGCATTGATGAGCCATCAAATCAGATGACTGCCTTGGTGTTTAGGTGCACATTGTTTTGTCTGTATATTCAGTTTTCTGCTGTGATGCCCATGGCTCTTCACTTCCGTTTTATGCTTCACGGAGATTTGACTGTGTGGATTGATACTGGTCTCTGAGCTGCAGCTGGCAGGCCTTCAACTCTTCGGAGTTGATTGTGAAACAGAACATTCCAACAAAACGAAAAGGTGGAGGAATCTGGTTTTATACAAACAGTGGCTGATCCGGACTCCTTAGTTATTGTCCTCAGCAAGTTTAACAGAGGTACTCTCAACAGTGCCTATCACAATGTCCTCCTTGCTGTGCTGGGTCACTCTGACTGTGTCATGGTCCACTGGATTCCTGCATATAGGCAGAAATTAAAGCTGTGTAAACCTGTTGTGAGGACATCAATGAAAGAGAACAGTGAAGCTATGGAGGATCTTCGGACATGGCTGGACTGTATTGGGGGGTTTTCAGGACTGCTACCAACAATCTGGATGAGTACACAGAGGCTGTGACGTCATGCATCAGCTTCTGCAAGGACTGCTGTATATCATTCATGCACCAGGGTGAGTTGTAACATTGACAAACCCTAGTTCACAGTCAAATACAGTCAAACCTTCAACACCAGTTTTCAGCCAACAACTCTGCTTCTGTCTGGAAGGGGCTCAGACAGATCACAAACTTCAACCTTAAAGCCTTCCATTAACAAGTTGCACCTGGCCTGAGAGACAATGTGACTCCATCCACCAGCTCCAGCCCACAAGCACCACCTCCCTCAGCTCAGCAGGAGCCTGGCCCCACCTCAGAGGCACCTTCACCACCACCACCACCACAGTGACTACTTTAGCCATCCTGGAGAGGGAGGTTTACAGGCTTTTTAAGAGGCACAACCACTGCAAAGCAGCTGGACCCAACTCTGTCTCTACATCCATCCTGCACTGATCATCTGTCTCCGGTGACCACAAACCTTCTCATCTGGGAGGAACTCAGAGCATTTCCACCACAGGGGCCAGGGTCTGAATTAGGTTCTGGGGACATTATCTTTATGTTATTACCTCCCAAAAGTCCCTGGCAGAAACACAGACAACAACGGGCTGGAGGAACCTTTTATTTCCTTGAAAAGTAGTTCCTGGGACTAAGAGTTCATGCATTCTGCATATTTTGGGTGGAAACACAGCTTTTAACACTTCACTGGAGATGTGCCAGTCTGCTTCAAGATCTCCACTGTCATCCCTATTCCCAAAAACCAAGGACCTCAGTTAATGACTTCAGACTCATCACTCTGACCTCTGTGGTAATGAAGTTATTTGAGTGGTTTGTGGTGTCCCACCTAAAAACCAACACTGACCCATGACTGGACCCCCTGCAGTTGGCCTACAGAGCCAATAGGTATGTAGGCGGTGCTGTAGCCGATGAAGTGGCTCTCCACTTCATCCTCCAGCACCTGGACTCCTCAGGAACCTATGCCAAGATCCTGTTCATGAACTTCAGCTGTGTCTTTAATACCATCTTCCCAGCTCTGCTGCAGGACAAGGTCTCCTAACTGTATGTGTCTGACTACACCTGCTGGTGGATCACAGACTTCCTGTCTGACATGACACAGCACATGAAGGTGAGGGAACATCAATTCAATTCAAAGAACTTTATTTAAAAAGCAACAAAAGTGAAGCAAACAAAAAGCAACAAAAGCAAAAGCAAGATGATGGCAGCTTTAAAAAAGGTAGCCACCTCAGCACTGTATCCCCCAGGGCTGCGTTCTTGATCCTCTGCTTATCTCCCTGTGCACCAACAGCTAGGCCTCTAGTTATGACTCTGTCAAGCTTCTGAAGTTTGCGAATGACTCTGCCCTCATTGTGTTCATAAAGACAGTGGAGATGGTTGTGGATTTCAGGAAGAGCACAGCCTCACCCGTCCCTATCACTCTGTGTGGATGTGGAGTCCTTCCGTTTTCTCAGCACCATAATCTTCCAGGACCTCAAGTTGCAGATGCAGATGTTCAGCTCCCTCATCAAGAAAGCACAGCAGATGATGTACTTCCTGCAAAGTTCAACCTGCTGAAGATGGTGATCGTGCACTTCTACACCACGTCAATCCTACCATCTTCTGCCGACCCCTGATCAACAAGACCAGACTTTGAGCAAGACTCCAGACAAAGAATGTATATAATTCTCACTTATTTGTATTTATAGTTTGTTATTTTGATTTATCTTCTCTGTGTAACATTATTGCACATCTTTGGATAAATCTTTCTCTTGACTACTATCTTGCACATTTCTAGTAGTTCTATACTGCATACCTTGAACTTTGGTACATTCCCTGGTAAATACTTTGCACATTCCTGCACAAACTGTATTGTACCAATTAAGTAACATCTTGTACATATATCTGTCACAGTTTTCTGTTTATTATTTTTGTGAATTTCCCCACTGTGGGACGAATAAAGGTTTATCTTATCTTATGCTTCAGACAACTTGTTTTTTTCCTTACTTTGTATTTCTTTATTTACTTATTTGTTGTTGTGCACCAAAACACCAAGATGATTCCTCTGAATCTGGTTAAGCAAACACACATGACAAGAATGATTGTATCTTTGTTATTTGTTGCATTTAAAGGATGCCTCTCACCAGCCAACTGTTAACTCAAATGGCAGAATGTCCTTGAACAGAACAAGAGTTTTTTTTTAGCAGCCCTTGCTGCATGGAGACATGACAGAAACACTATTTAAAAACAAAATGGAGATGATGAACATTTACTGTGATGGATTACCTGCAAGGTTGATAAGCATGCTAAAATGAAAAACTACCAGTGTGGTCTTTTGAAATATTTTCAAGCCTATATGTTGATGCTAACAGTAGCTGTGGTTCTCCAGCAGGTGGCAGAAGAGGTGGCTGGAGGTGTAGAGCCAGAGAGTGATCTAGGGCAGCTGCCAGGCCACCATCCGCTCATAAAGGATGGCATGAGTGATGAAGGTTTGTCACATAAACTGCAACAACTTAGGAGGGATGCCTCACCATTGTACTATGTGTTGCCCAATGTGTGGAAATGTGCTTCAGATCTCTAATATCCTTCCTTGTTATTTGATCTGAATGTGTATGTTAACTTTGATTTTGTGCTTGTCTCTGCCTCAGAGGCACCACAGGAGCCGCCCCCAGTAGAGGAGGGTGGTCTAGAAGGGGAGAGCTGGGCTAAACCTCTTGCTCACCTGTGGCAGAGTAGACCTCCTAACCTGAAGAAAGAGAGGGAGTACAACCAGCGCATGTGCTCTAAACCTCCATACTGCTCCATCTGTATGCTATTCCACACATACCAGCAGGTATAGTTAAAAAAAATATATAAACTCTATAATTCAGTAAGTACATAACTGTCTTGTGAACCACTAGTTGTTAAGGGGGGGGGTTGCAGTTTTAGGAAAATTCCATATTCCGAATGGAATATTACTTGTTGCATAGTGTTGTAAGCTTAATATTTCTGTGTTCTGTGCCTGCCTATCAGACTGAATGTGCGAACAGTGTAGACGGTCCTGTCATAGTGGCTGGTGGGCGGATGCGGACCAAACCTCTGATCCCAGAGATGTGTTTCACCACCACCACAGAGGAGGACTCTGAGTGTGAGGAGCAGCCTGTCACACCTCATGTAGAGGAAGATGGAACCAGCCTCCTCATCAGCTGCTCTCAGTGCAGCGTCCGGGTTCACACCAGTCAGTACACACGCTCTTTGACTCACTATGTTGGTTGCAAATATGTACAACCTCCAAAAAAGTTGGGACGCTGTGTAAAACATAAATGCAAAAAGAATGCTATGTGTGCAAGTGTACCTGAGCCCATGTAATATCCTTTATACAGTCACATGTTGGTGAACCTCTCTCCATCCTTGCTTGTGAACGACTGAGCCTTTCCAGGATGCCCCTTTCATTCCCAATGATAATACTATCACCTGTTACCAAGGAACCCGTTTACCTGTGGAATGTTTTTTTACATTTTACATAGCCGTTTTACACAGCCTCCCAACTTTTTTAGAATCAACGTTGTAAACACAGCCTGTGTGTACATGATCACACAATTTTTTTCAGACAAGCCCTGTCAACCTTACACATATCTCATTTCCTCAGTTTTTGCAAATGCCATTAGCACAGAAATGTGTTACAGAATTAGACAGCAGCATTTGATGTCAACTCTTTTGCGTAACCCAACCACCCAAAACTGCATTGACGAAACACTGTCTGTAAACACCATCATGTTAACACTACACAAGTGTGTCAGACTGTGCTTTTGTCTTTGTATATTCTAGGCTGTTATGGTGTAGATCCAGCCAGTGTGAACAAGGAGTGGAAATGTGCACGCTGCAAGGCCAATGCCATGACTGAGGTCAGTGAACTCTCCAGGGTAGATTTACTCAACATGAATGTATTCAACCTTGATAGACAGAGAGAGAACATGAGTACTTTTAATAAACTGCTACGAGCTGCGATAATGGAAGATTTTTTCCTTCATTGCTGGTCTGGACAGTTGACTCATCACATGTTCTTCTTATAGAATTGCTGTTTGTGTTCACTGAGAGGCGGAGCCTTGCAGAAAGCCAACAACAACAAGTAAGTTGTTCCAGTCATTAGGAATGGGAGAGTACATCAGCAACATAGCAGTTCTGCATGGGATAGTCTTGGTTCAACTAATTAAGTGTTAATGCTGGTAGGGAAGCACATTACATCGGTTGCCCATATATAATCCGCTGATACATGGCTATAGTGTAGTTCATGATAGTCCATACGGACTCTCTCTGCCCTCCTCTGCTCTCTAGCCTGTGTTTGTGCCAGGGTGGAGCTAAGCTATACACACACACACAGGGGACAGAAGAGCAGAGACAATTATGGAAAGATAACTAGTGCATCTAATATTATAGTATTTCTCATACTAATTGTGTCTGTATATGTGTGTTGCAGGTGGGTGCATGTGCTGTGTGCAGTGGCTGTGCTGGAGGCACGTTTTGTCAACATCACTGAAAGAAGTCCTGTGGATTTAAGTGGAATCCCTTTGCAGAGATTTAAACTGGTGAGTTCAAATAACACTCACACTGTATGGATGAGCTACTGTTCCATCCTCAGTTGTAAGCTGGTATTCAAATAATGGCTGAGTCTAGCCATCATGAACAAATAAAAGGCAGATTGCTAATAAAGGCAAGGGGACGTAAAATCACCTGTACTCTAGTAGTTTCCATTGTAGATTTAAGATAATCAATTTCAACAGATTCATGTTTCTCTCTTTCAGAGAAATATTGTGTTTCTTCACTAATTATCTAAATGTTGATTAAATATACAGTATATCTGATGCATTGAAATAACAGGTGTAGCGTACTACATTTGGCACACCTTCTTTTTCACAAGCTTCTTGAGCCAAATACTGAAACAGTGCGACTGCTTGGAAGTCACTGCATTTGCAATTGGACAGTGGTGTTACAGAATAGACCTTCTTCATTCATGAACGATCATTGGCCTACTGCAGACACACATACCAACAACAGACCACTTTCATTGTGTTTTGTCATCAGGTTACTCATGAAATTGACATTAATTAGCAAGAGCTCATATAACCTGCCACATTGACATTTGTCATTTTAACTGGTGAAAGTGAAGGTATTTTACACATCTGCCTATAAGAAGAAAACGAGAGACATAAGAGGTTTGTTAGTGTCAGATATTATCAAATCTGTGTCTTTTACCAATTCAGGTACTTATTTAGGTCATTCAGGTAGGGACTTTGAATATCTTAGACTGGTGCACCCAAATAATTTCTCACATTCCCGAGCTACAATTTTCAAACATTTTCACTTACATATACTACCAAAACACTCTCACTATAGGCTGTTATAAAAGAATAGCAGCACTGCAACAGTTAAGTACAGTATCAGTACATTATCAATACTTCACAAAATAAGCCAAATATGCCTTGATTGTGCGGATTCCGATCCTTAGGATTGGCTCTGGACATTTCTAATTTTCAGCAGTCTGGTCAGTATGACATGACATGCAGAAAGTGTTGACTTTGCATCAACAGTAAATTAAAACAGGACAATGCAGAAATATAAAATATCACCATATGTTATTATAAAACAGAAGTAGAAATAAAGGGCTGTATCTAAATCCATTGCAGTTTCCTGAGGCATGTCTCCTGTGTTTCAATCTCTGACAGAAATGTTACTACTGTAAGAAGCGGATGAAGAAGGCGTCTGGCTGCTGCGTGCAGTGTTCTCATGGTCGTTGTCCCACTGCCTACCACCCCACCTGTGCCCAGGCTGCTGGAGTACTCATGCAGCCAGATGAATGGCCGTTTGTGGTCCATGTTACTTGCTGTCGACACAAAGGCCCCACTCAGATCGAGGTAAGGAGCCACTGAGGATCTGGTAGCCTCCTCTTTAAGGAGTTACTGTGTCCCAAAATGTCAGAATACTCCAGCAATTTCTGGTCAACATTAGTAAATCTTAAAAATGTGATATCCTGTATCTCCTCTGACAGCGCAATAAAGCAGCCATGCATGAGCTGACGGTGGGACAGAAAGTGATATGCAAGCACAAGAATGGCCGCTACTACCAGTGTGATGTAGTGCAGCTGTCTAAAGAGACATTCTATGAAGTCAACTTTGATGATGGCTCCTTCAGCGACAATCTCTTCCCAGAAGACATTGTGGTAGGACTGACTATCTCTGCTTTGTCATTTAAAAGGAAAGAAAAGAAAATTAGAAAGAAACAACATGCAGCTTCCTTAAAAGTACATTAACCCTCATATTATGTTGTTTGATCAATTTTGACCTGAAATGACAGTTTGTCCATTTATGTTTACATTGCTGCCCAAGTAAGATGAGTATGAGATTTTCTCCCTACTGGCTTTCATGACATAACTCACTTTTTGCTGTATTGTATTGGTTCTATTCTAAATTCTTAAATAGTGGTCTTTATTTACCTCAGTGGCAGAGAGAACCAGACCATTATTTGACAGACTTATATTCCAGACAGGCTTTTATTTCTAATTTCAGTATTTTTCCACGACTGGATGTTATATATTTGATTCGTCCATCTATTTCACTTCTGTGCCACAAATTAAACAGGTCACACTTAAATTTGGCATGGACAGATGCCCTCAAGTATAAGAAGCATTAACATTTTAGTTATAGTTTATAACTGATGACTGAATTTTTGTCATTCACTGTGCAATATTGTAATAATTTTCTCACTCTGCAATATGTAGCAATTTTTTCTCATTCCGTTAACATGTCAAATAATTTTCTTCTCATGCTTAGCCTTCGACCAGGAAAAACATGTACATACTGTAAATACTTTTCTAGTTTTCTAAGTACTACTATTTTCTTGCTAGTGTTATTATTTATACTGCCACTTTTTTAATTGCCACTTTATTTTCAAGTATTTTATTTCAATTTGCCTATTTTTGCAAGCTGCTGTAACAAGTGAATTTCCCTTGAGTGGGATCAGTAAAGCTTATCGTTTCTTATCTTATCTTATCTTTGGATTTAACTTTTGTAAGTGCAAGGGGAGAAAATGTTTTGTGTCCCTGTGAATGTTTTGGTCAATCTTAATGCTATACACATTACAGTGCATGAAATCTATTCCTTTGTTCAGTTTGCTCAGAACTCTGCCATATCTGTTTTGTCTGGTAGAGCCGCGACTGTGCTCAGCTAGGACCCCCTCCCCAGGGTGAAGTGGTTCAGGTGCGATGGACAGATGGCCTGGTGTATGGGGCCAAATTTGTTGCATCTCATGCCATCCACATGTACTTGGTAAGACTATCTATCTATTTATTTATCTTCTTTTGAAGTATTCAAAAAAATAATAAATGAAAAGGTGTCTACACTTAACACCTTTTGTGACCATTGCAGTCTAAGGGGGAGTTTACATAGAAAACAGCCCTGCATGAAAAAAAATGTGCATATGTTGCTTCAGGTACTGGTGAGACAATGAAACAGGACCCAGGAACCAAAATACTGTACAGTAGTTTATAATATTACAAGGAAGGATTTTCCCTCTTTGGCAAGTTCTCAGGGGGAATTATTTTGCCTTTCATCTAGACGATGGCAAGGTAAAACTGTAGAAATACAGTTTTCATGTCACAAAGTAATCCACCAGGAATGTGCACTTGGTTGATGAAAGTACTTTATACTGTCATCTACTGTTGAGCTGCCATCTCTGGTGTTATTGAATTTTTTTCATTGGTTGGTGAACTGAATGGATCCTAATTTACTTACCTGTTTCTTTCTAAAACACTGACATGACAAGGTGCTTTTCCTTGCAGCATTTGACTGATTGTTAGCAGGTCTCCTTTCTTTCAATCCTCAAGTTGCCATATGATGTTGACTGCTGTCTTATTGTCCATCCTGTTTTTTTTTTTGTTCTTATCCTTAAGCACTTAGCAAGCTTTTCCTTTGAAGACTATACATTGGTATGATTATGACGGTAGTTAAAAACTGCATAATTCAGCTATATTTGTGTCCTGACTGTATTGTTTGCTACATTTCTGGAATGTAGGTGGAATTTGAGGATGGGTCACAGCTAACGGCCAAGAGAGATGATGTCTACACTCTGGATGAGGAACTCCCCAAAAGAGTCAAATCCAGACTGGTAAGTGCAACCCAAACCACACATGTGGACCGTACATATCAAGTGTTGAAAGGAAGAGTTGGACCTTAGAATGTGTAAAACCACTCAAAGACACTGAAAAGATGTGGCAGTGTTGTCATGCAGTCTTGTGTTTGTCTCTGCAGTCTAAAGCATCAGACATGAGATTTGATGGGATCTTTGAAGAAAAAGAGATCATCCAGGAGTCAAAGAGACAGAGAGTGATCAACTCACGTTACAGAGGGGACTACATAGAGCCTGTGATTTACAGAGCCATTATGGAGTAACCCTCGCTTCCTGTCTGCTCACCCACACACCACCAGCACTGACAGACTGAACTGTGCTCACTGTACCTTAACTTAGCAGCTAGCCACTGAGAGAGTGTAGCTCCAGATGACTTCAGGACCCACTTTGGACTGTTCTCTGTTTTTTACTTCTTTCATCCATTTTTAAGTGAAAGAAATTTGTATTTGCTTTGTTTGACTGCAGTCAAGGAAACAGCAGTGTTCTGTTTTGGGTATTTTTTTTTTTTTTTTTTCTTTCAGTTTTTCCATAGGACTCCACGCACAGTGCAGTAGGCTGATGTCAAGCCCTGGCAGTACAAACAACAATACATAAATAAAGCAATAGAAAGCAATAGAAAAATTGCATTTTTTCAATAAAGTAGCATTCTGATTGTAAGGCATCGTTTAAAGAAAACCAGGCTTCACTTAAACTTTAAACGACGGTAATGTTAAATTAATTGCTCTTTACTAAACATTTCAATTTACTCTTAACACTTAAGTGTTTACCTAAGTTTAAAGGATAGTCTGCCATTAGTGCCTATGATACAGAGCCTGACGTGTGTCAAAGGTAAAAGTTTTGATTCATTTGTACCCTGATATTTAGAATTCGTAAATGACTCATTTGTGCCCTCAAATGGCAGAATTAATGATTTCAAGTTGACATCCTTTTTGCAATTAATATTTTAGTTCCTGTCCTCTCCACACTCTTAACTTGTGTGTCCAAATTGTTAATTTGAGGGTATGATTTCCTAAATTGTGTCCTGTAATTCTCAAAAATGTTTAGGGCTGCAACAAATATTTTCATTATTAATCTGCCAATTATTTTTTCTACAATCGACTAATGGTTTTGTCAACACAGTGTCAGAAAATAGTGAAAACTGTTCATCACATTTTCCCTGAGCTGAAATTGACATACTCAAGTTTTGTTGACCAGTGTCACTATTCAGTTCTTATTTAGTTTTGAATGATATGAAACAGAGAAAAGTTGCAAGCTTCACGTTGGAGAAGCTGGCAAGAGTAAATGTTTGGCATTTTTGTTTGGAAATTGATAACTGATAAGTAATGTTGATAAATATTCTGTTGATTGACTAATCAATGAATCAACTTATCATTTCAGTTCTAAATGTTATCCCTGATACCTGCCCAACTCCATACTCTGAGGAGGCTAGACTAGAGTTCTGCCATGCAAGTTTGATTGAACACAACTTTATTTAGGAATATGCACCATGTGAACATAATATAAACTAAAATAATTAAGGTTTTAAAATTAGACTTGACATAGGGCTGCTCTGCTAAACAAGGCCACATAACAGAAAAATACAGGACTCTTACTCTGTATAGTACTTTTTGCTCAATTGTTAGCTTTCTCTCTCTTTCTTTACTCTTCCTACTGGGCCTCGCATATCTACTTGCAGCGCATAGATGATTTGCACAGTCAAAGAAAGAAACATATTTTTCAAAAGCCACAGCCTTTGGAACCAGTTGACATGGCTAGACTTTTTACAGGCCTGAATTGGAAATCAAAACTTCACTAGTATAATTATTAAAGGAATAGTTCAGCTAAAAAATAGGGGTTAGCTACTTGCCTGGAATGATGCACAGATGTTTGTACTTGTGATTGTTCATGAAAAACAAAAGTGGCGGCCATTTCTTGAAACAATAAAATTGCAGGGAGATTATTTTACTATTTTTAACAGTAAACACACATACACACATACACACACACACACACACAAACATTTAAACACATTTAAGTGTTTTAAGTGTCACAAGTAGCTGTGCAAGAACTTTGCCTAAATTACAAAATTTAAAATTGGCAAAAAAAAATCTAAGAAATCTAAAAAAATCTATAGTAATCAAGACCTATTTGATCAAAGAGTAAGTAAACAAGATTACAAATCTGACCAGATATTCACTGACCGTTTTTTGGTACTTGACAGCTTTCATGACTCTGTGCTGCGGACACATTCTGCTCAGTACCAAAAAGGCATTGAATACAGTCTGCACTGAGGTGGATATCAGTATTTGAGAGTTGAAATAAATTCTGTAATTTATTTATTTATTTATTTTAAACAAACATTTGGATGACAGTTGAGAAACATGGTCGAGCATGGCATTCATTTGTGACCTTAGTAACTGTACTGCGACAGATTATTATTTTATAATCTTACTAAGGTCCACTTACTAGCCTTTCTCTGGGCTTTAAAAGCTCTGAAAAGCTAGTAAGTGGCCTTTGAGTTGAGATTATTCTGTAATACATAAATTTGATATTTAAAGTGTGACCAAGATATGTACTGAGCAGACACTGACATTTGATAGTATAAGAATAAATTTAGTTTTGGACATATTGAGCATACAAGGGAAAAAACTGCAAAGTCAGTATGTGAAGAAACTGCTCACCCTTGCCAGTAGAAACCTTTCCCCCCAGCATTCCAGACTACATGGTGTACTAAATGGATACAAAAATAATAATATATGTATTCTTTAAGTGGGAGCCATTTAAGCCACTGATTATCCCTCCTCTATAACTGTAACTATGAACTGCATTCCTTTAGATTTAATATCGTAGAACTGAACATAGCTTTTACATGTTGACGTGTTTTTACCAGCCTATTTATTAAGGTGCTTTGAGAAAGTAACATCTGCATTACAGACAGAAGTCTGCAGTAATACTATGGAGGTTGAGGTTGATGATGTATGTTCTATTTTTTCTACAGTACATAGATAATTTTAAAGAATGCATTCAGATTTTTAATGCGCTTTGTCTACCCAGTTGTTTCCTAACTCTTCTACCGAAAGTCGTGCATTGCACTTTTATTTAAGTCCAGTTTGCAAGGACATTTGAATAGTTGTGTGCTGCCATTGCTGATTTGTTACAAAACTGTTTTAGAATGTTAATTGTACATTTATAAAAAATGTGTTATGGATTGTGCGCCCCTCCCTCTTGGCCAAGCTCATTGATCACATCACACTTGTTAGTGGAACAAGGTGGCCTTCAGATGTCATCGTTTGCCTGTGAACCTGGTCTTCTTGTGGTGTGAGACCACAGACAGAGGGATGCTAGTTTTTTGGTTAATGGTTGCCAATTCGAAGACCCTGCTTTCATCAGTCTAGTGGAGAATGAATTTATTTTATTCATGAAGTATCAATACAGTTGTACATGGGGAGGGGGGATTTTCTATTCTATTTTATTGCGTTGTTTTGTAAAACATGTTCTATGTCTATTTTCACAGAAACCTGTGAAATGTAAATGTCATGTAGTCTATTTTAAGATGTTACCTGTTGACCCAGGAGATGAGCTGTCTGTTCTTGTTGTCTCCTCCTGAAGAGAAATAACTGAACTTCCAGATTATCATTCAAGCATTTTGTAAAATTCATTTGTTTGTTTCAGTAAAGAAATTTGCTTCAGTGCTGTTTGTCTGTCTTCATTCCACAGTTATTCACTTTTTTACTCATAAGGTACCCTTTATTAAGTTGTAATTACATTTCAAGCTTAATAAATCCCTATGGCATCAGAGGCGTGTCCAGGGAGCTGCCTCAGGTGGCACGGACCACCCCTGAAGTCTGATTGGCCACCCTTATATCCTGAACTATCAAGGCTGTGATTTTTCCAGATTAGCCAGACTTTATTGTCATGTGAAAGAACTAGTGCATCACCGTGACCTAAATGAAAAGTTCCCCCAGTTGCATTTCAACTGGGGCCAGTAAGTTAGAGCTTGTGTCTCCACATTCCATCTTTTTGTACTTTTGTTTTTGAGCGGAAGTATGATTACTTTGTTTAACCTCATCAGCTTTATCATCCTTTATCATTACTTGACAAAAAAAAATGTGCCATGCTTCATGGAGTGAGGACTATTCTGATTCTGGTATCTGTTCCCTCTGACTCAGGGGACCATGTGAGGAAATTCGAAAGCATATACAACAGGACGATCGCAAGGGGACACATACGTACAAACATATATGCAGAAACATTTATGCAGAAACACAAAGACAAAAACACTCCATGAATAAAAATCAATGGTTTATGACCACCGAGGTGTAGTCTGTCAGCTATTAGAAAAAGCCATTCTGTAGCAGTAAGTCTTAGGGCGAGATTTGAAAGGAGCAACTGTCAGTTGATCTGATGCTCAGTGGAAGACTGTTCCAGAGCCGAGGAGCTAGGACCGCAAAGCATCTAATGCCTTTTGTTTTTACCCTGGACTCTGAAATGGTTAGAAAAACCAGACTGGTAGACCTCAGAGGCTTGTTTGGAACAGTTACAATGTGAGGAGCTCAGTTATATAATGACACCAGATCATTTACAGTCTCATATGTGATTAAAAGCACTACAAAGTGTGTTTTAAGAGACTGGAAGCCAATGCACTGAAGCTGAAATTGGTGTCCTGTGAGAATGACTTTGTTTGGTCAAAAGTCTTGCTGCTGAATTTTGAACAATTTGGAGCAGTTCCATAGTGCAGTTGTTTAGGCAAGGAAACAAGGCATGAGATTAATCGGGGCACTGTGTTACTGAAGGACTGAATTGATCTAATTTTTGGGATATTCTTCAATTGATAAAAAGACAACTTGACTACTTTCTTTACATGTAGTTCCAGGCTCAAGTTACTATCCAGGATAAGACTAAGATTTTTTATAGCTGACCTGATGTTGGGAGTGAGAGGGCCAAGGAATGGCTATATTTGTTTAGAGACATGTTCAGATTCAATGAGGAGAACTTCTGTCTTATCAGAGTTAAACTGTAAGAAATTTTGGGACATCTGGTTTTTTATGTCATACAGGTTATGCGGTGAAGCTATTTTACGAGTGTCAGAAAGTTTAAAAGACATACAGCTGAGTAACATCTGCATAGCCTTGGAAGGAGATGTTGTGATGATGGATTATCTGAACTCAGGGGGTCCCAACATGTTCAGGGTAAACAAAACAGGTCCCAAGCAAGATCCTTGTAGCATTCCATATTTAGTTTGAGCAGTTTGTGAGGTAAATTCACCAACAGAAACAAAAAAAATACCTGCTAAGTATGAGGAAAACCAGTCCAGAGTAGTTCCAGTAATACCCACCGATAGTCTATCTATAAGGGTGGGGTGGTAGATGGTGTCAGTTGCTGCACTAAGGTCAAGCAATAGTAGCACAAAACAAGCACCAGAGTCTACAGCCATAGGTGGATCACTTGGTACTCTATGGAGGGCAGTCGCTGTCCTATGTAGCTTGTGGAACCCAGATTGAAACTTCATAAAAGTATGGTTGTTTTTAAGTGCCTGTAATAGTTGGTCCAGCACGATCTTTTCTAGGATTTTTTGAGACAGTTTGGAAATTGGCTGGAAATATTTTAAGTCTGTGGGATCTAGGCCTGGTTCTTTCAGCAGGGGTTGAACACAAGCACTTTTGTCATGGCCTCACCTGGACACTTAGCACCGCCCAACTGGTCAACAAAACACAACAGTGGCTGTACTTTCTGAGGAGGCTGAGGAAATTTGGCATGTCACTGAGGATCCTCAGCAGCTTCTACAGCTGCATCATGGAGAGCATCTTGACCAGCTGCATGACTGTGTGGTGCGGGATCACCACTGCTACGAACCACCTGCAGAGAGTGGTAAAGACTGCTGAGCACCACTACTACCCTCTCTGCAGGACATCTATCACAGTCCACAGAGGAGCCAGCTCTGTAATCAATGACTCCACCCACCCCCAGCACAGACTCTTCACACTTCTGCCCTCTGGCAGCAGGTACAGGAGTGTGAGAGCCAGGACTTCCAGACTGAGGAACAGTTGTTTTTATCTAACAGCCATCAGACTGATAAACAGACTAAACCCACTGCCCCTGCCACCACCCTAACTACCTCCACAGATGCTTCACCCTACCCCATCCCAGCCCCACACAACCACATATTTGCACTACTGTTGATGCAGTATTATTATTCATTTATGTTCATATCTATACTCATATTCATCATCTCAGGCTGTATCTGTATTGTATAATAGCCTACCATACATTGTATTACACTGATCACTGGTGCTGATATTGCACATTCATGTTGCATTGATGCTGAACTCTTGGAGTTGTACATTGTACAAATCCTGTATATATCTTTTTGCAATAATCGTCTTCTTTATTTTTTGCACTTTTTGATGTTTCTAACTTAAAACAGCATCCAAAGGAACAATTTCATTGTACAGGGAAACATTTTTAACTGTGCGTATGACAAAAAACGCTTTGACTTTTTAAAGACGCCTGTAAGACATCGATACCAACATTTTAATGACGAGTATCACATCGGCTCTCTTCGCCCTAGAAATCAGGGAGATGGGTTCAACGGCTCTCTTCAGTCAAACACATCTTACTTGTTAAGTGCCAAATGAGTGAAACTCTTCATTAACTTTTAATCGCTTGTATGTTGTTTTTACCGTTGCGATTACTTAAAGTACAAATCATTCGAACAAGTGTGTACATTTCCCATGATGAAAGCGTAATAGAATAGCAGCTTTTATAAATGGAGTTTGGCGTGACGTCCTGTCCGTGCGGAGCTGGACGTACCGGCTCCCCTCACTGAGCAGCCGGCCTGGAGCATGTGAGGAGGGGAGGGGGGCACCGAGTCTGCCCCTGAAGTAGACTGATAAAATGTGGAGCTACTTATGACTTGGGATGTTTTCACACAAGTTAATATTAACCAATGCATATGAGCAGCTTGGTAGCCGACGCGGCGCCAGGAAGCACCGACGAGTCTGAGGCCAGCTTGAAAATTAACGGTACCCGTCTGGTAAGGGGATGTGAACGGTTAGCTCGCTAGCGCTGCCAGCTAGCCAAGCTTCTTAGCTACTTCACAGATTACATTTAGCCTGTCTTCCTGATATTCCTGCTGTCATGTATGTGTCCTGGGTTGAAGGGTAGTTTCACATCTGTCACCAGCAGTTTGAGGACTAGTGGTCGCAACAGTAGCTACTGTGGCTAACATGCTATCATTACTGGCTTGACATGGTGAGTGAGCTAACAGCTTAGCTGCTTGCAGAAATAACATCACTTCAGTCATGCACTTTATATCGGTGTCTTTATTTTACACTGTTTCTCTAATGATAGTCCGGTACAGAAACCCCGTCTCTGAACAATACTCTCTTTTTAGCGTTAATTAAATCACGTTAACCTGAATGGTTAAGCCCACTGACTCACCACTTCTGCCCCCTTCCTTTTAACTTGATATCAGTGTGGCTAACGTTATATTTATTAACATTATACATCCTAACAGATTGTAATACTACTATGAAACACTCATGTGGAACCAAACTGGCCACCAAGTACAAATGAAAGTATTCAAACAGCTCCTCAGCATGGACATGTCCAGTCTCCTTACTAGGTTAATGCTGAAACGCCACAAAGGCACATTCGTGAAGTGGCCTGACCTCTCTGGCCACCTCTGCATAGCCACACAACTATGTGTGTACTATGTAAGCATACACCCATTTGATATTTTTTTTCCATGTGGCTTGTCCTATTTATTCCCAGCATTCATTTTGGTGAAATACAAAAGATCAGAAAACAAAAGAACCAGTTACTGAAGTTGACCCTTTCTTAATTATATGGAGTTTCTTCCCCTATCAGATAGAGTTTGCTCAGTAGTAACTCCATCCACTGAAGAAGACTGTGAGATGCATTTGAAAGTTCCATAAGTGGACTTTGAGTGAAGCATTTTTTGTCAAACTGCTATTTCCAATGTCAAGAACGATTTTTAACACCCAAGCCAGTTTATTTTTAGGATTATTCCTAAACATCTCACTCTCTCATATAAATATATTAGCTATGACAAATTCCTCCCAGTGAGAAATTGCCCCTCACAGTGTGTGTATGTATATCTAATGTATAAAATGAATGAAAATAAGTAACACTTTTCCAAAATCTGTCAAATTTTGTCATGAAAACAAAACATTGTAGATCTCAATGGGAACAAACTTGGAAAGCATACACCAAACCGTACACCATAGCATTTGAATATTTCAATGTAAAAGCACCACCCTGCATTATTCACGTGTAAAGGAATAAATCTCAGGATATCTCTGATGGGGTAAAGGAAAAGTATAAAGGTGTGGTAACAAGTGGAGCATGCCATCATGGTAACTTTGGCATTATAAAAAATCTGGAATGGCCCCATATTCACCCACTTGTATTGCGTGTACATGCCCAATAAACAAATATTTCAACAATGGGATAGTAAAAGGTGAATTAAAAGGGATGAAAACAATTTGGTGATGTTGAAATCAACGAATAAATTTAAATGATAATGCAGTTGCTAACAAAGGACTTAATATTGTATATGGTGATTACGCTTCACTCCTTGATTAGTTTTCTACTTCCATTTTTATTTTGTGTTTACACTGTGTCAGGGGGTGCAACCAAAATGCTGTCACCATCAGTTATTTCAAATATGGTATCTTACAGAAGAAGCCCATATGCCATCTTAACAGTCACTGATCAAGTCTATGTGGTTTCTCATGCCAAAAGAAATATGTTACTTGGATCAGTTATTCTGAGAAGCACCAGAGTTGACTCAACAGAAAGAATCCCAGCATACAATCATTCACTGGGTTTGACTGATATTTGCCTTGTGTTTTCTACAAACACTGTTAGACGCTGCTCTGCCTTTGTTTTGTGATGATATACAACCACCCTGTCTTGATCAGTGCTCAGGGCTGTTGTTAGTATAGAGAATGGTCCGTCAACATGAACCAACGGAAGGACACACCTCTGCCTTAATATCACGTGGGAATTCCCAGAATTTCTGTGTATGATGGTACTATCAATTTCAATACCAGTGTCTTACCAACAAATTTAGCTCATTCACAGCTGAAATTGCATGATGATTCCCATGTATTTTCCTGTTTTCCTGAAAGTACTGAAACAAATTGTAAGATTGGTACCAGTAGAACAATAATAGCTGAAAATACATTGTCACGTTTTAATTATGTCAGCTTTTATATAAATTCAAATTAAAACAAGTATTCAAACAAGCTATCAAATCAAAATCAGCATTCATTCTTATTTAATGTCTCAATGGGGGGTTATTATTTTCTCTTATTTTAAAATTGAAAATGCAGTTCAGTGTTCAAATCTATGCAAAAGTGGGATGTGCTGACATTATACATATATGTGAAATCACCTCAATTACTAAAATAAGTTCCCTAATTGGAAGTTACTGTAGCTTGTCAAATAGAGAGGAAACACCCAACACCAGCAGCAGTGTTATCTGAGTTTTATAGAGTCTGCTTGGATCCACTGTGGTAGACATACAGAGGGGCCGCTATTTGCTCCCCCTTCTCCCCCTTCTCCCAGTCTCTGCATTGTGTGTGTTTTAAGCACACATTTATTTCTATACATCTAAGTACAATATAAACTAGTATCAACTTGGGGCTGCTCTGAAAAATGATGCTTTAGTTGTGCATCAAGTATTAACAAACATACTTGCAATTAATTAAATAACCAAAATCTAATTGCCACAAGGGGGCCTGGTTTTGAAAAGACTGAATATGATTTGGACAAGGTCTGACTGGGGTCACTAGGTCAGGACTTGGTTATGAGGAACGGAGTGCACCTGTAAAGACCTCTACTTGGAGGTTATAATGCGTACATGACACATGACAAAGTCTCTTCCTCAGGAGGGCAGGCTAACCAGTGTATTTCCTGATCAAACAGGTCCCGGTCTGGGATATGCCATGTATGCTAGCTGGAGATGAGAATGAAACCCAGTCGCAACTTCTTGCTGGGCTTGTGCTCGATGCTGGCCCTGGGATTCCTCTACTACTCGTCAGGGAGGATCAGCTTAAGAGGCTGGAGCCACAAATCCTGTGAGTCTTCCGCTTGATAAATGGGAATAATGTAATGTACAATATGACCTTTATCAGCTTATTTCAATCAACAGTGGTAACCGCATCAACAGTGATAGAGCATATATCCTCTACACAAGTTATAACATGTTTAGTAATAGTAATGGTAAGAACATTTACTGTTGTGCTACAGCCCTTATTGTCTTGGATTAATAAAAAAAATTAAAGAATATGAACCTATCCTTTTAACATTCACCTTACAAATCATAGTTTTAGTAACTTGGATGAAAATGACCACATGCAAATTTTTATTGTTATACAGTCCATCAGGAAAGCTGAGAATCCACCTTTTTAGCTCTTTTTTTAGCATCTTACTCAGAATGAATCCAGAAAGCAGTGCTTCAGCTATGGTAACTATTTTAAATATTAAAAATCACACACTAACATAAAAAAGTCTGGTCACTGTTTTAGCTGTGTAGTGTTCAGCTTACTGTAATGGCTTTTGTAATAATTTTAGAACACCTTTTATGTGTTTTTAACAAAGGAATGTGGAGGACAGGCTTAGATATTGGCGGAAAACCTATAAAACATATCATAATAAATGTATTGCAAAAGTGAGTCTTTTGTAATGTCTCTGTATGGTGAAAGAACTTCCTACCTGTAGAAAGTATCCATGTAACTTTTTACCAGATGGGGGAGCCAGTCCATTTACTTATAGACAGGACATTTCATTAGTAGCTTTAGTTTGCTCAGATTTTACTCTACACTCTCTTTTTATTGTTTCAAAGTAGAAAAGCATTTGGCTCTCATCATATGGGCTCTTTGTTGATTGCAACTGAAATGGTTCATATCTTGATTATTTCATTATTTCAGACAGTGTCCAATTAAGAACCATTTAAGCCATTTTGGGGTGCTGAGATTAATACTGGGAAATGGCCTAGATTTGTGCTCTGAATATTTCCCTTATACCACTGAAATGAAGATCCTCATCTTGCACACATTATTTGTACTGCTTTTTGATTGATTACTTTTCGTCTTGTAAAAGGTTTAGATTGTTTTTTAGATACATGTCTTGATACATGGATGAGAATTACAATTACAAAATGTATAATTAATAAATAGCATGTTTTTAAAAGTCCTTATGAAAAGTTAATTCATCCTGCTTATTTTCACAATAGCAGTTTATTGCAGGTTATCTTTATTTGTTCCAGCCGTTTTTATTTCAAAATGTATTTTTTTCTGAAGTCTGTTGTTATTTCTTGCTATTTCCCCCAATGACTCCCCATTTTGTTTTATATCGCCACTTTTCATCACAAACTCTTTGTCCTTTAATTAAGACAAAGAGGGCAGAGCAAGTAAGATGGTTTGTCTGTTCAAAACAAAGAACACTTTGGGTCTCCATACTAAAACGGGCAAGCTTTGATTGTGTTGAACTGATGTAGTACCACAGTATACAGTATGTGATATGCTGATGACATTTTCCCAGCCTGAATATTCAACCTGTTTTGTATTATGAGTTTAGTTTTTCCTCTGTAAGTGATCATCCTTCTTTTTCTTTTCAGTCTGTTAGCTGCAAGTCAAGTCCGTTGAAAATACATTAAGAAGAGAAAATTACTTTTTTACCTCAGGCACATCAACATTTGCTAGCAATTTGGGAGATGGTTGTATTGGATGTTTATGCACTGCTTGCTAGGGATGAAGGCTTCAAGCAAAGTTCATAAAAGGGTTGGTAGAGTTGGAGAATAGCTGTGCCTGTGCTAATCTGTATCCTGGGTTGATTAGAAAATTATATGTTAAGTAGAGCCAAGCAATCTTTGTATGCATTTAAGCTTTTCCTTAGTCTGTGAACTTTTGGCAGCCAAAAAAGAGAATGGGCCAGACAATTCAGCTGTAGATTTTTCTTTTCAAATGAACCTTGTGACAGCTTGTACTGTGTATATATGTGTGTGTGTGTGTGTGTCTATATATATATATATGTATATGTATATGTATATATAGACACACACACACACACACATAGAATAAATACCCTCTTACAAAGAGGAAAAATCTGAATCTGAACATTTGTAATCACTCATTAATCTGTGTCTCATGAATTTCTGAGCCGATCATGATAAATGTAAATATTTGTTAAATCAATATAACAAATATCCATTGTTAATTATGGGAAGTAAATGTAAGATGATATTACCAAGCATATGTATTAATTTATGACTGGGGAGGAGTGAAAGTTATAATATATAGTAATAGTAATAGTGGGAAACATGGCATCAGAACTAAGTGAAAGTGGCAAGGAGGGGCTTTCTCAGCGTAGCTGTTAGCAATGACAGGTAGTAATGCTGAAAACAGGGGATTTACCACCAAGTCTTTATTGCTGTACTGGCTATTAACAGGCCATCACCTATGCTAAATGCCTTATCTGAGAAAGGATGCAGGCCTCACCTAAATCACAGTGAACTTAAATACCTTTTTTACCATTGCTGCACTTGTTTGCTGCAGTGACGCCCCGTCGACTGCTTTGGTCGAGCAGGCCAGCACTGCTTAGGTCCTCTTCCTGTGTCCAATGACTGTGCACCAAGTTTGTTAGTTTCAGTTCATGCAGGTTGACACAAAAACTAACACAAAATACTGTAGGGATGAGGGTAATCATTTACTGTCTTTCTCTCAACAAAAAGTTGCTGTGTAAATTCATCTGCAACATGCCTCTCTCAGCTGTTTATATCTCACCTTTGGCACCCACAGGCAGCTCATAATACATATGACCCCTCCTCTTGAGACAGGCAACCAATGAAAAAATGACAATTGACAAACTGTACACAAAAAAGCTCCATCTCCCCCTCTCACTGATGACACAAATTTACCTTTCTTTCCACCCTTAGGTGTTATCAGGATTTCATGTCAACCCTCTTGTCAGACTAACAATGTTGATATTGCATGGTTTTGGAAAAGCCTGGATTATGTTCCTGGCAATGTTCTTGATTTTGCAACACCAATGTTCTTCCTATTGATTATTACTGTTGTATTTGTGCATAACAACTACTGCATGTGTGAGGTTTGGTTGGGGTTTGCCTCCACTGAGACCTTCACATATTTCACCGCATTACAAAAATGGCACACTTCAGAATTGCTTCTGGACACAGTTAACAGATGTACCTGTACATAAATCCCTTACCTTCTTTGTAATTAAATGACTTCATTGTCATGAAAAGAACCCACTGTTGTCTAAATGTTAAGGCATATCATTTACTGTCATCGAATTTACCACCCCTTTCTTTGTCTAGTGTATGACAAACAAGGATTCCTTCTGAAGCTGGATGGTAGTCTGTGAGTATACATTTCAGTGCTGTTACAAATTTCGCCTCCCACTCAAAGTCTGGGAACTAATGCCTTGGGGTGTTTGTTTTCAGGCATGGTATCAATGATGGCATTAGGTGCATGGGCCAGTGCTGTTGATTGTCCTTACTGTTATTTACACTATTTGTGTATGTGCTGTACATGAAATTTGTGTGTGAATATTTAATTATGCTTAACTTCATTCCTTCATGTCTACAGGCCTCTGGAGCTGATGTACAAATATGGCAATCTCAGTGAGGGAGCCTGTAAGCCTGGTTTTGCAGCTGCCAAGATGACTGCCATTTATCCAAAGTAAGAATACTTACCATATGTTCCTATACATTTTATGTGAGCTTGTAGTATTATAGACATCAAACATAATTGTCAGATGTGTTGTATCAGTGTGTTGTATCATTGTCATCAGTGTGACCCTGGTGTTACCATTGTAAACTCATGCAATCACTGGTCCATCCAATAACTGTGGTATTGTTGATGCCTGTATTATTTGACAGCAGGAACACATTTCAGTTTGGTAACTGATTTAGTCTTTGCAAATGTCTCTGCAAATGCATGATATCAGTAGTGTAAGGCAAGGTTGCGAAATGAGACTGTGGGTTTTGTTATTACTGCTGTGCAACTACTGTTGCTTCTTCAGACAGAACACAGCACAACACATATCACATTAAACAACAAGGTTTCAACATGACATAAAACAACATACAGTGCAATTAAAAAACAACATACGGTACAATCAAAAAACAGCATACGGTGAAACGAAGTACTTTAAAAAAAAAAACAAACAAGCAAGAGCAAGCAAGATAATGCAAACAGTTGTGCAAGGAACATGAAGTGACCAGGTCTAGTGCAAACAGATCAGAAACTTTAAATAAATATGATTCCTCTTCCTCTTCTCTCTCACAGGTAACTAAGCTTGATGCATTGATTTTGTGATAGTGTGGTCTTGCTCTACCTGGTCTTGCTTCAGATACCACTGATCCAATTTACAATTTTACATTTTCATTTGAGAAGCACTTTCATCCAAAGCGACGTACATTCACATGCCATCGGGGGCAATTTGGGGTTCAGTATCTTGCCCAAGGACACTTCGACACATAGACTGCAGGGGCCAGGGATCAACCCACCAACCTTGGTGGACAACCTCCTGGTGGACAACATGCAATGAGGTCCTACCTTTGAAACCTTATAGCCATGTTTGACACTAAGATAGCCCCTCTTTTCTTAGAATACTAATTTGACTCATATTTATAACGGGTGACCACTGACTGTTACTTGAACAAGTCTCTGATAAAGAGATAAAATCTAGTGTCATCTGAACTCACACTTCAAGGAAGGATACAACTGAAAGAAATCTGACGTTTTGTACAAAGGAGTTAAGTTGGTCAATGCCACACATTTGCTCAAATTTGATTGCTGAACTAGAAATAGTGCAGAGTCTTAAATTGCTCTTCTTCATTTTGCATGTCATAACTTGTGTTTTCAAATGTTTCTGAATCCTGAAACTTTTTTTTAGAGATTTTCACTGTGGTCTGAGACTTTTAGAACCAACTATATGAACATTAAACATCATAATTAATCTATAGCTGTTAGGGACTCTTTTAGTTGGTAGTAGTCTATGTTCCACCCCTGTGCTTGTGGTGCTTTGGAGAACCGCCTAATTCGCCTACTGTATGCCTATGAACTGGCCTAAATTAAGTATTCTCAGTCAAACAGTCCTATTTTATTGAAAGCTCTCTGAGCCCAGAGTGGTATGATAGAGGAAATATCTGCATTATTAAAGACTGAAGAAGACCCCACACCGTGAAAGCCCTTCACCTGCTTTTCTTTTTAGCACTATGTATAAAATGAGTCAGAAGATGCAGTGGTCTGAATGGGCCCATGTGTTGTGTAGATCTATTTTTGTCCTCTTCAGTTCTGCTGTTGTCCCAGTGCGTGAGAAAACCCAGGCTGGTTCACTTATCCACTTACTCTCTGAGCATCAGAGACACGCAACCCCGAACCCACCAGGGCCTTCAGACAGCAGCGTTAATGAAGTGTGCTTACAGAGGCCAGATTGTAACCTGTTAAAACAACACAGGAGGATTTTTCTCAGAAGAAAGCACGGTAAAAAGGCCTAGGGCATCCCTGCCCATTTTTTCTGCTGTCTTTGCTCACCTGGTTCCTCTGCTGTAGCTGACAGCAGGTGACGCAGGTGAACTGGCCAGATGCTCTAACAGAGATGGAGTCATTCATAAAATCCTGTTAAGTATCCTTATCCTGTGTTTTTTACTTTCTTTGTCCTTGTTAACCTTCATCTAATCGTCGTTGCTTCTGTTCTTTTTGTTTATCACATGTCAAAAACAAAATTGAAAAACCATTTCAAATCTATTCATTTGCTGCATTTCAATTAAATCACCATCAATTTTTAACACATTTACTCACTTTCATTACTACACTTTTAGCCGTCCTAGTGCTATGCTTTGAATGATGATGAATCTAGTCCACCACTTTGGTCAAGACTGAAATATCTCAACAATTTTCTGATGAATTGCCATGAAATTTGCACATTCATGGTCCTTAGAAGATGCATCCTGATGATTTTGTTGATCCAGTAAGTGTTGATGTTGATGTATTTATTTAAAAAACATAAAATCAGCTCAGGGTGGGTTGCTGTGATATTCTATTATACTTTTTTTAACACTGAAACTGTTCCTTACGAGAAAATTTAACTGCACTTTCCCCAGGGCTTTTGTCCTTTTAATGTGCTCCCTTTCAGCTCCACCTTTTGTCTTTCTCTCCTTCTCCCTTTTTCCTGCACTGTCCTTTTTATCCATTTGGCCACATGCTCTCTATGCACTGACTGACCATTTGTGTTGATGACAGGCAGAGATCATCCCATCAGATGAAAAGCAGATGAGGGGCTGATGGTCTACAGTTGTGAGTGACAGTAGCTGCCCCATGTTGTTTTCCCTTTGACTGACCAATTTCATTTGGCATTTTTAACACAATTAGCTAGCCAGGTTACTGGGATTTTTTCCAGTGCTCCCGATAGCCAGTCCGGGTGTGATCACAAAGGAGAGAAGCAAGACTACACATACAAAAAAAAAAAAAATTACAACAAAACCATTTTTTCCACTCTGCTAATGTGACGACCTGCCTTCTTCAGTAACAATTGAAGAACCAACTCTAAACTAATCTAGATCCAGTCCACATTGAATCAGATTTCAGAGAGAAAAAGTACGCTGATGAGATCTCATTTTAATTATTGATATGTGGTACCGAATTGTCTGTTATTTAGTACACTGTATACCAGCGTACAGGTTATTAACTTAGTACCTTTACTTAGTAACTTTTAGTATTTTAATGACCAACACAATATCGAGTTGAGTTGAGTTGGGTCTATACGTGTAGTCTACACTGGCAGTGACAGTAGGCCGCTGAAGTAGAGCACAACCCATGGAGTCAAAACTTGAATGCAGCTTGAATTTTCAAAATACATCCTTTCAATTTCCCTTAGCATTGTAGTTATGCATTTTTCTGCCTCTGAAGTAAGTTTAGTGTTTCCATTCTTTTTGCACCTTTCACCTTAAACAATTTCAAAAAATGACTAGAATTTGGTGTAGGTGAAAACACACCATCAAACACACCATCAGGTGCTAAAACAAAATGGAGACAGAAAGGCAAGATGTGTCATTAGTAGCTCATTTCTTAACTGTGTTTAAGTGTTTGTAGGAACATTTTCCTGTCAGTAATTTTGTAGACCTTCCAGCATTCACTGATTAGCAGTCGTTTTGTTTTGCCAAATCAGAGCTCATTTGTGGTTCATTATGTGATATTACACATGAAAAGAAACAAGCTGCCAAAGCTGCAGGGGTTGACTCGGCTAAAGAAACTTTTCCCTCAGACTGTTTCAGTTCTCCCACAGCAAATTCCTGTTTGGGTTGATGTACATGTTACCTCTTGTAGGTTTCATTTTTCAAAATAGGATACAGTTTTATTGGCCTTTAAACCAAGTTTATTTTTCATACAACTTTTCGAAGTAGAAACTGTTAATTGGTTTTGACATGGAGTTGATTCAATTCTGATTCATTTTTTAAAATATTTTTCTCAAAGGGAGACTTTTCTTATTTTCAGTTTCAAATCAGAGGCAAATCATAGCTTGCTCAAACAAGCTATGCGTGAACTGTGCAAGAGCTCACTGATGTCGTACAGATGCCTTCAAGATATTAAGCAGGCTAAATATCTGGTCGGGGAGCAATACTAGGCTAGGCAATGGGTGGAGGTTTTTTTTGTTGCAAATCAGTGCACAAATAATTTTGACTGCTTGTTACTCGCTGATGTCCCTTTTGAAAGAAAAAAATCCATGGTCATGGCCTATCCTATGTCACTTCTTGTGTGTTTTCGTGACAAAACAGGGATCTTGACACGCATACAGACATATACAGTACATATGTGTATAAAGTACATGTCCAGTTCGGTCCATGAGATTTTCAATGTAGCCTCAGACATTTGGACCCCACTGTTGTTGTAGACCTAGGTCATTAAATGGGCCACGACAATATATGTCAACTGATAATAGCTTCTTGCAGATATGTGCATATCGTCACATATGTTGGCTGATGAGTAACAAGAAGTTGCAGTACAGTACAGGATTGTTTGTTTATTTTATGTGTCTGTGTTAAAGAAAAGGATTACTGCAGGCCAATATATCATTATCAGATTTTTTTAAACTCCAAGGCCAGATCACAAATTTGATTGCATCTGACTTTTCCCAGGTTCCTTGCTAATCAGGGTTTGCTGCTGTAGCTCCTTCCACCACCCCAACTTTGTCCTTTGTGCTATTGTTGTTTCACCGAAGATTTAATGTTCATGTATAATGCATTTATTGTCATGTAGCAACCATAGCAATCACAAGTTTGTTCTTTTTCATTTTAAACAGTGTTACCATGTGTTAGTTAGCTCATGTGGTAGTAGTGGACTGCACCTTCAGGGACATGACCTTTGTCAGTAGAAGGGTGCTGGTTCAATCCCTGGACCAATTGGGTAAATCTTGATGGGAAAGTGAATGGTCCATTCTTGCCTGCCTCCCAGTTACCACCTCTGAAGTGCCCTGAAGCAAAGCACAAACTGCTCCCTTATGGCCGTTGACTGGCCAATAGGTCAGACTGGATATCTGTCTGAACTATCTATATCCCAGCCTCATTGTGTGAAATATCTAGCTCTGTTCTCTCCCTCACTCTTGTTGCTTTGTTTTGGTGAAGGCAAATTCTGGAAGACTGGATTAGCTGGAAACATGATGCTCTAAATCCTCTTAAGCATTCTGCCATTAATCAGTGCATCTACACACATCAGGGCTGTACGGGTCTTGGACAGATATTGTGTTGATGAATACCACTTCTTTGGTCTTACTTGTTGTAACATGTTGTCTTTCATATCAACAGGTTCACCAAACTGGCACCCATGTTCCTTGATCCAAATTACAAACGATTCTCCAAGATCGGCGATTATTTGCCTCCATTTGGTGTAAAATCACAAGGTATGATTACACATTGTTGTCTTTGCAGTTGAAGTAATCCAGATTAACTCAATGTAGGCGACATTGCATTTCACACCAGTTAAGCCTAGATTTTTCTAACTACTAGGCACGAAAATACCCTGGCCTCAGTTTGCTTCCAAGACCATGTTAAAATACAAAAGTGTTTTACCTGTTCTGAATGGCCACATTTAAATGCAGGGTGAAAAGGTGGCTGTCGTTCTATCCTCATGGCTGTATCCCACTTCCCTTCCAGTCTCTCTCAAAGAATTCTGTCTTTTGTGTGTCTTTGTAGATTTGACACAATTAATCCTACAAATGGGTATAACGGGGAGCACCCTTTGGAACTCTTCAAAGCATTCATTATGTTGCACACTGCATACTGAGGCCTTTACACACATGTTGTCACAATCTGGTGCGACTGCAGTCATGTTGGAGGTCCACTCTATCCTTTGAATATCAAAATGATAAATAGTGGTGTGTTTTTTCCTCAGGCAAGCATCTTATAGTCCACATTTAACAGCCAACAGGAGTTTCTTTTCGTAATTTGATCAACTCACACTAATAACTAGCTACAGCTGATAAAACCTGTCGGCAACAGGTTGTTATCCCAGTCTGCAAATTAGACAGTTGGCTGATACAAAAATCATGCCTTCTCAACTGTGTCCAGTTCATAAAAGCGTGAATTTGCTCCTCTAAATAGCAAACAGCTCCTGGCAAGCAAAATACCACAGCAAGGATTATTTAATATCAAAGATTCAAAGATGCCAACATAGTTGTAAAATCATGGATCTAACAGTCAGATTTTTCACATATCACTTAAAGAATCATTTTGGTTTATTTAAACTTTGCCTTCTTTTTTATACAGTTTTGGCCATCATTTCAATCAGTTGTAATGGCACTTGGAGCACGTCCAAGAGCAAGAAAATGCTCAGCCGTCATCCATTGTTTTCTTTTAGTGTTGGCAAGCAAATTTTGTCATACACTTAATTTAACCATTAGTCATTAGAAACTTTTAGGGGATACATCACAGGGATTGAAATTATTGATGCCTTTTGAAAAATAACAGTCCAACTTAGTTTCATGAGGCAACACCAGTTAATCCTTTGTACTGGTTTTTGATTTACTGGGGCTAAATAAAATAACTATGTCTTTCAAAGTGGCTACTGTGTTAGATTTAATGATCACAGGGCCTTAAATTCCTGCTTTGACATGTCCAAGAGACATAATTTCATGTGTATGAGTCACTTTGCTGTCTACACCCTCCCCAGGCCAACACTAAGTGCATTTCCATCCGCCTGTTTTTATGCAGATTATTAATTGCGTTAATTGCATTAAAAAACATCTGAAGAAAGGTGTTAATTTTTACACTTGGCAGAAGGTGATGTAAAAACAAAATGAAACCACTGCAAAATGAGAAACAGAAACAGGCCTCATGATGTACGTAAAGCAAGTGACTTACACTGTGTGGTCAAAAGTCAGTGGACACCTGACCACCACACATATGAGCTTGTTGAACATCCTCTTCTAAAACTGTGGGCAGTACTACAGAGCTGGACCCCTCTTTGTGATTAGCTACCACTCTTCTGGGAAAGTTTTCCACAAGACGTTGGAGTGTGCCTGTGAAAAGAGCATCTGTGAGGTCAGGCACTGATTTTGGACTAGAAGGCCTGGCTCGCAATCTGTGTTCCAATTCCTCCCAAAGGTGTTTAGTGGGGGTGGAGGTCAGGGCTCTGTGTAGACCAGTCAAGTTCCTCCACAACAGCCTCGCCTAACCATGTCTTTATGGACCATGCTTTGTTCAAAGGGATTCAGTCACGCTAGAACAGCACAGGGCCCCCAACTGTTGCTGCAAAGTTGGAAGCACCCAATTGGCTAAAATGTCTTTGTATCCTGTAGCATTAAACACCAAACCTCACAGTACACATTATACATTTAGGTACCATTCTCCTAGTATCCACCAAGCTCAGATTTGTCCATCAGACTGCTAGAGTGAAATGTGATACAACACTCCAGAACGTGTTTTCACTACACATAGTCTGGTTGTGACGTGCATTACGCCACTGCAGGTAACACTTGGCATTGTGCATGGGGATGTGGGACTCAGGGGACTCAGTGAGGCTCAGCTATGGAAACCCATTTCATGAAGCTCCTTATGCTTATGCTTGTGTGCTAATGTTGCTTTCAGAGGCAGTTTATAACTCTGTAGTGAGAGATGCAACAGATGATTGGTGATTTTTATGTGCTTCACGTGTAAGCCAAGCCAAGCCATATAAGTTGTGTTTTCCAATTTTTATTCCATTGTTTCAGGTTTGACTGGAGCCATTTAATTACATGATGTGGTGGTGCATTCTTCTGCAATGTCACTGATTTGAGAAGTGGCTGCACAGACTGTTGATTCACTGAACTCCTAATAATCACAACAGTAGTGGATAGAAATATTCTTTTGTTGATTTTCTGCATTTTTTTGACATTTCTGCCTTAATGCATGATACGCGCTCTGCCATGTGAGCTACCAGGACACCCAGAATTTCCAGAAATTCGTTGAAAATTTGCATCACATTTGACTCAACTATTGAGAATTAACAGCATACAGCATAGTATGTGGAGAACTGGTCATTCCAACTTTGAAGAGAAAAGGGGAAAATGCAAAAAGTGATTAATGTCAGCAGTGCTCCTCTGTTTTTGAAAGTGATTGATTTGTTACTTCCTTAGATTTCTATGAGCAATCAGAGATCAAAATTACAGCCCACTTAAAATAAAAAAATATATAATTCACAATATCTGCCAAATAAGAAATAATTCCAAAATGCAACTCACCTTAAAACCAATTTTCTACTACTGTATTGATTAAATCAACAAGATACAACATGTTATTTCGGGAGCTTGAGAGGTAGATATAGTTTTTTACTTGCCAGCTGTTTTGCCCTGCTTTCGGTCTTTATGCTAACCATGTCTCCAGCTCTGTAGTTAAGACACCGACCGACTCCAATCCTCTCATCTCACTCTCAGAAAGAAAGCAAATAAATGTAACTCCTAAAAAGTGAAACTGTTTCTTCAACTGAACCTTTCACCCTGTCTGAACACTTTATATATCAGTCTCTAGCATTAACATGATTCAGTGATTGAGCTGGCTGTTTGTGAGAATTACTAAGTGTGCCTAAAAACAAAATGCTAAAATCGAACAAAGTGTCAAAATCACGCTTCCCTCCTATAGAACAGATGATCAGATTCAATTTTGGAGCACCTTGCTGCATTTATCTCTACTTTTTATTTTATTTGAAACAATTAAATTTCAGAGATGGTTGGATGGATTCATGGTGTGATGAAGCTATTTCATACGCCTTGTGCAGACTTTTCACAGATCATGTCCTAATGAGTCAAACCTGACAAAAAGGTTTTAATTTCAAAACTAGGATGTAACTGTGACATAACATCACAGCTGGCATCCATTAGACAGAGAATGTGTTGTTTAAAAATGCTATTCCCTCAGGCTGTGTCTGTACAGTGTCTTGCACACAGTGTCTATGCCCCCCTACCTTGCTTGGTCACCCATCTTTAATGGTTGTATAACATTGTAACAGGAAGAAGTGCCAGCCCACCCAGCCGTTGGGTCCCAGCCTTCCTCATTTATCACAGCTAGTCTAGTTGTGCTGGAGATAAGGGCATCATAGCTGGTTGGAATGTAGAGGGATGAATATTATCACTTTAATCTTCATCTCACTTCTTCTTCTTCACTTTCACTGCCTCTTTCTCTCTGTTATATCTACAGAGAAGATCATAGATATTCTTCTGTCGGCTACTGAGAGCTATGGCCTTGGGCAAGAAATCGACAGGTAAGTTGGTGCTAGTTGTGCTGTCTTGCTCTGATCCACAAGGCGTAGTCATCGCTATGTCTCCTCCTTTCAAAATCTACATTTAAAGCTGCCATTGAAAAAATTTGTAAACTGTTGACAGAGTCAGTTGTAAAGCCAAACCATTACAAATATGTCACAGGACCCTTCTCCAGTACACCACATTTTAAAACACATTAAACTTGAATCTCTTTCCTCTGCTATGTTTAGTAACTTCTAACCCAACCATCAGTTTTAGCTCAACAAGTCCTTCCAAGTTATTAAAGTTCACACAACCCCGTTTCCAAAAAAGTTTCGACACTATTTAAATTATAAATATAATAGAAAGCGATAATTTGCTAATCCCTTTTGACATATACTTAATTGAAAACAGTACAAAGACAATATATTTAATACTTTACCTCATCAACATGGCACCAGCACGTTTCAAACAAGTTGGGACAGGGCAACAAAAGACAGATTCATTGGTAACAGGCAATAGTATCGTGATTGGGTATGAAAGGTTCATCCTGGAAAGGCTCAGTCAATCAGTCAGCAAGGATGGGGCGAGGTTCACCAATTTGTCAAACACATGATTGTATAAAGGATATTACTACATGGAATTATGTAGCAAACATATTTTGGTTCTAAACTATAAACTATACTAAACTATATTTTAGATTCTTCAAAATATCTGCTGTTTGCCT
The DNA here is from genome assembly GCA_025331565.1 of Holacanthus passer. Taxonomy (NCBI): domain Eukaryota; kingdom Metazoa; phylum Chordata; class Actinopteri; family Pomacanthidae; genus Holacanthus; species Holacanthus passer. Next base: position 1,094,482 of record JAFREQ010000059.1, read on the forward strand.
TGATGACAGCTTTGCACACTATTGGCATGACCTTAACCAGCTTCATGAGGTAGATACCTGAAATGGTTGTCAATTAACAGGTGTGTCATGAAGTTAACTAGTGGAATTTCTTGCCTCTATATGGATGGTGTAACAAAATGGTAAGTTAATTTCTTGGCCGAAAATTATGTCATGAAGACAAAAGAACACTCCTGAAATATATCAACAAAGTAAGGATACAGTAACATTTTCAAGGCACTGAGTATCAGTCAGAGAGAATACAGTCTATTAGTCATTTACGATAACATGGCCTAGCTGTAATCATGTCTTGAGCAGCTTCTCTTCATTAACTGACCACTAGGGAAGAAGAGACCTGTAAGCATCAGGGATATGACTGACTATGAATACATTACTTAGATATAAATTGATAATGCTTATCAGTGATGAGTGGCATACCAATTTGTGTAGTTTTGCAACAAAAAAATGAGTCTATGTAGAGATTAATTTCTTCATTTGTGTATATTTTTACATGCTTACATTCTTTTTTTATTTTACTCAAGTTCTCACCTCATCTCCACTGGTTAAAAATCAGAGAGGCAAACAGTAGTTTTACTATACACCTTTTTTGATGTGTACTCCTTTTTAAATGAGAAAAAGAACAGTAAGACATATTTTCATTCAGGTAAACATATAGGGTAAATGATCAACATGCTGTTGTACCACATCATAATGGTACATCTTTTCTTTGTTGCAGTATGCACTGTAAAACATGCATCATAGTGGGAAATGGAGGAATCCTCGCCAACAAGTCTCTGGGACAGAGGATTGATGAGTTTGATGTGGTGGTCAGGTACGTTATGACACGGAAGTACAATATAGACAGCACATAATTTACTGCCACTTTTTTTTGTTCCTTAAATCAAGGGTCTAAGTATCATAAGTGTATTGACAAAATAGACCATTAAATAAACAAATCAATTAGTAAATTAATACATCAACAATGAAATAAATATTTGAGTTATGATTTACTGTCACCTTCCGGTGAGCTTTAACCAGTCTGGCCATTTTCCTCTTACCTCTCTCATTAACAAGGCATTTTTGTCCACTGATGTTTGGTCTGAGCAGCAACTGAACCTTTTGATTTCTGCGTGCTTTCATGCTTTGGGTTTGTGCCATATAATGGCCTTATTTGTATTAACAAGTAGGTGCACAGGTGTACCTAATAAATTGACCACTGAATGTATATCTAAATAAATCTGTATCTGATGAAACAAATAAATATGTCCATTATTATAAAATTCAAGTCCAACTCTATCCTATGTGTTTTGATATATTCAGTATATATAGAGAGAGTATACAGAGTATATTTATGGTATATTCATTTTAGGATTACACCTACTGGTCAATCAACCTTTGATGGCGGAATCAACAATTCCGATTGGTTGCTCTGTCTCTCAGCAGAGATGCAGACAAAAGCTGGTCTGGTCAGTCAGAAACTTTGTTAGAAAATGATAGAAGTGTTGGAAAGAAGAAGAGGGGAGTCTTAAACAAAAACAGTGTCATGTGTATTGCGTAGAGCCAGTGGAACATCTAAATGGAGGACCCGACAAATCTTGGGGGGTCCGACAGCAGGATAGGAAGCCCTAGCACCAGTTTGAATCCAGCCCAACATAAGCTAGGTGCATTAAACAACTGGTTCGGACTGGACTGAAGTCCTTGACCTGGAGTTAGCCCTGGTGCCGGTGTGGGCCTCTTAGTAATCCTGCAGCAGGACCACCTGAAGGTCTTGGTGAGCTGGCCAAGTCACCAGTGTCAGCTCCCCCATGTTAATGTTAATTTCATTTTCAGCTCGGTATTTCACTGACCAGAATAGACCAGTGTGGGATGACTTTAACTATTGGTTCATTGGTGGGACTCACTAACTTTTGTCTACATCTGAAATAAGCCATAACTGAAATAAAAGAGGCCTTCATGGGAGAAAATAAAATGCAGTGAAATAAATGGAAAAGCCAGCTTTCAAATATATATTCTGAATATATTAAGGCCATAGAGTAGAGATGGAATGGAGTTTTATAATATACACAATTTGTTTATTTCAATGGATACTTATTTATTTGGATATATATATTTGCTTATCTATTTATATATATTTTAATATATTTAATCACTTATTTATTTCATTCTCTGTTTACCTATTTGGTTGTCTGTTTTATTGATATAATTATGACCAATCTCGTCTTTGATAACCATGGACAGTATCTTTTTCACAACCTGGAAAGGGCTGGGTTTTGGACTTTTCAATCATTGTGATTATGAATATTAAAAACTCTTACAAAAAACTTTTTTATCATTAGATCATTACGTTTCCAGGACACAGTACAATTACAGGTTAAAATGAGAACATTTTACCCGTTTTCATTATTTTGGACTGTGCATTTTGTGATTGACTGTGCAGCTGTGTGCTACAGGTTAAATGAGGCCCCAGTGAAAGGATTTGAAAAAGACGTTGGCTCCAAGACCACCATGAGGATAACCTACCCAGAGGGTGCCATCCAGAAGACGGAACGCTACGAGACTCAGTCCCTGTTTGTCCTCTCTGCCTTTAAAGCTCTTGACTTCAAGTGGCTTCGACACATGGTCTTCAACCAGAGGCTGGTAAGGCTGCTGAAAACTGTTTATTTTGCCACTGCACCAGTGACAACGGCTGCAGCCAGACAGTAGGTGATGCAGATCGCTCACTCGCTCATTCACTCAGCGTCATGAACGTGGATCCACCTCTTTTTATGCACATTTCGCATTTTCACATTGAAAAACCTGAGTGAAAACACAAGAAATTCACTAATATCACGTAAAGTTGATGGCAATGAAGACAACTGTCTGTGTGAAGAAAAATGCACAACTTTCTGTGTTAAGTGAGCACCTGGACATGTTGCTATGGCTGTATTAGATCCTCCCCTAAACTGTATTACATCCTGCCCAAATTTCTCCTCTGGGGGATCAATAAAGAATTATCTTATCTTATTTATTGTGCCGAATGCCGGGTTCAGACTAAACAATATTTTTTTGTCTGTTAAGATGGTCACTGTGTCAGATTAGGCGATTATAGACTCACAAAGACATGGCAGACTACACAATCCTAGTTTGCCTTTCACAACCTGCGTGATGTCTTGAGATGGAGGAACTGGGACTGACTTCTGGGAGCAAAAGTGTAAACAAACAGCTGTGTCTTATGTGAAGTGTATGATACCAGCAGTTGGATGTTCGGAAAAGCCTAAAAAAAAAGCTTGAAAAAACGATTTCCTCTGTTTCACATTTGCACCTCACAGAACCAACATCATTCCTCTTTCACGTCGCCATTTGCAGTGTTGCTTCTGTTGTCATCCACTATTATACACTACATGGGATAAAATGATTAATTTTCGTGCTTGGTTAATTATCTGTCTGGTCAGGCTATTATCAGGCTAATATTTGTGTATTCTGAACCCAGCATTAAGCTACCTTTTTGCATTACATTTATATACTGCCTATGGTAAAGGATCATTCTTGTTCATTCCAACTTGGGTCTGATGTCTGATTCATTTCTATAAGTTACAATGACACTGACCTCACCAAGTTGATTGCTGAGATCTGTGAACACAGTAACATTGTTACAAATAAGCTGGATGGGGCAGAAACAGAATCACTTTGATTCAAAATCACTGCTGTCTGTACCAGGTCCATCACATGCCCTTTTATGAATTTGAAGCATAACAGGACATCCTTATGAAAAATTAACCCATCACCCTCATTAAGGGCACTATTCACTGTTTCCTGTCTTTATTCTGATTATGTGGATCAGCTCAGGTCTACTCTATTGTTGTGTTAATTAGTGTGTGTGTGTGTGCACACACTCTATTCTTGAAGTTCTGCATAGCACAGTGCAGGTACTGTTTCCACTGGTATCTTTATCTCAAGGACATGGCCACATTCTCTGAGGCTGTAACAGTCACTACACTAAAAGAAACACAGGCAGGTGGACAGCCCCTGACTGTTGGTAGCTTTGTTAACGGCACTGAACTCTGCTCTTTACAAAGCCTTGATTTGCTCTAGGTAGCGCTGTAGCACATAATGGACAGAAAGATGAGGCAGAGTTGCAGTGGTGATATTTTCAAGCACATAGATGATTTGATCTAAATGTATGCTACACAATTCCTCTTCCTTTCTGGTGAAATGCACCAGCAAAAGAAACAACAGAGACTAGGGTCTTGCAACTCTTTCATCTCCATCCACATAGAATCATGGAGCTTCATGACAGTTCTCCCGTTGAATGCACAGTACAAGATCACAATAAGTCATGTATATACTACGTTAGGGCTGTACCCAAATCATAGTTTTCCAAGTTTACTCTGAGCTGCCAGTTTTTTTTATTTGAAGGTAGGTGGTGATTCCTGCTTTGTCTTAACTATTTTTTATCTGTACTTCAATTTCATACTCAATATTTTCACTGATGTTTTTCTCTAGTACACCTTACCTACAATTATAAGAAATATATTTTTGAGAGCCTCCACCCAGTGCCACAAAAGTCTTAATGAGACTTAATGAGAAAAAAACGTTACCTGTTAGTCTTGCTTTTTAACTCTTGTTTATCAAATGTGAAAATATCAGATTTCCACACAATTCTACAAACACACTTTTCAGGGGCAGCCCTACTCTGTCCCGATTGGAGCGATGCTGCTCATTGTAGATACTCACTTTTAGATACCCGGGATTGTAGTATAGAGGGAGGGTTACCAGTGCATATATGAAAGTAATAAATTTTACCTGCATATCAATATTGTCCCTTTGTTTAGGACTTTAGGTAGTTATTTTAAGCTCCATCATTAACCCAGTGTACCAAGGCTGCCTCCTCTGTTGTTGCATCTGCCATTGTCAACAACTAGCTTTGGGTACAGGCTTTATGGTCATGCATGCTTGAGTGAGAATGTAACACATTCCTGCAGCCACAGTCACAACATACCTGCTCCTCCCTCTCCATTCATCCTCCCCAGCAGGAGAGCAAATGGGGTCAAATTTTCATGCACCTCCAAATAGATCTAAATAGGAGGATACAAGCAAGTAATGGCTGCTACTGTGCTTCTGTGGAGGTGACTCATCTTGTTACTCTGGTCTTGTTGAACTGCAACAACACACAGTTCACTTAGAGCATTGGCAGAGAGTGGTGCTTCTTTAGCCTCACAGCCTCATCTTTTCCCTGGACAGACACCAGCCACAGCTGATTTAAAAACCTGAATGTTTTGCTAATGAGAATGAGTGAGGAGAGATAAAAGGTTTACAGATTTGTTACTGTTGAAGATTACTGAATTTTGATACTATGCTAACCAGTAACCACATCCAAAATGGAATCGCTATCAAAATCCATCCTTAATCCTGCAGTGCGGAACCTTTCTCTTCCCCTTCTGGCAGTGAGAGTAGTTACACAAACACTGTCAATGTGCTTATGATGCCATAGGCTCCACCATGCTCCTGGTTGCTGAAGCCTACTCTGTCACTACGGTTGCTCCGCTCTTCAGCTCTGGCAAAGCAATCATTGCAGGTATACTTAGGATGTATTGCTACTGGTGTGCCAGCGCAGACAAGTCCCACAGATTCTAGATTTAAAAGCTTATTGTGAAATACAGAGACATTTATCTGGCTCAATGAGCATTGGTTTCACTCATTTGGCAAGGGCTTGTATGGTATTAGACTGCCTTAGTTTTAGTCAGGTTGACTTAATAAACTGGCAACTGAGTGTATATGCATTGAGATTTTGAATGGCCTTCTTGGGATACATTGACTAGAAACATGAGCACTTAAAAGAAAAAGCACCATAACTATAATCTGTGACAGAAGGTACCATAGATTCATTCTTGCTATAGGTCTTACAAGCTTCTTTGATATGCAAACATGAAGTGTTCCAGACATTGGCAATCAAGGCACTATTTATTTCAACTTGAAGGACACCTAGCAGCAAGACAGCTTGTTTTAACACTTAGCTCCCCACCTATTGGATGTGAAAGGAGGGGAGATAAATACATTCGTGTTTCTGTTTTTCCTTTGGTTAACACATTTTTAAAACTAAATGCACTCAAGAATAGCTCATATATTTTTAGTTAATTGCTTGATTTTGATTGATGCACCGTTGGTAAAGTGTTGTCAACATTTTAATGTCCTTTGCCAGTGTTAGGCTCGTAGTACTGATTTCTAGCGTGCATGCCTATCCAACTCCCAGCCAGAGTGTGAGTGGGGAGACTAAAGCTGTGAATCAGAAACAAGTCAACATTCTGCTGTACCACTGGGGCCAGAGCAGGAAGCCAGGACTTCATGTGGCTATCACCAGGGTGGTCCCAGTCCTGGATCACATTTCACCTCCACTGACAGGTGGAAGACAGAGAGTTTGCTCTGTCTTCCACCTGTCAGCTGCATTGCTGCATCCCAAGACTTTGTTGTCAACAGCCTCGTGTCTTGTCTCTAGTGGAAGTGACTTCATCAGCAGCTCCAATTGTACTTCATCACATTGTTATCACTATGACTTGAGGTGTGTTTTTAGTCTTAAAGTCTATTTTGTTATTTTACACATGCATTTAAACGTGCTTGTTAAACCCATACACCATAAACCAATAACCATTTGTATTGCTGCAAATCTAGCATATCCGACAACAAAGAACATTGATGCTAAGACTGTCATCATTATGCATATGAATTAATTTACAACAGTTAGCTGAAATGTTCCCGTAATCAGGCTGAACTCAGAAAATGTGCAGATGTAATAGTGATTGTTTTAAATGTGTATTTATACAGTAGCATTGTCATAATTCATTGGCTTTCTAAGATTTCCTGAAAGCAGACAGCGTTTGAACTCCTCTCTCAAGCTCTCCCTTTTTTTTTCTCCATACAAGCACTTCTGTCACTTATTGTGTTTACAATTTAGTGCAACACCATTAACATGCTTTCTAGGAGTAGGAATCTAGGAGATTGTGCAAAAATGTGCACCCATTCCTATTTGTGTGATTCATTGTGTCAAGACTACAAACATGCACAAAAGATACAAAGTTGTTAGAGGGAGATCGGCTGGGCAGTTGGACACTGCCACAGTGGCTATGCACTGACTTCCAGTGTGAACAGTCAGGACACATAGAAACACTTTTGCTGTTAGATACGGTCAGACAACATATCATATGAACTAGTTTTTTTTAGTTGTTTCAAGAATACTGAATTCTTAAACTCTCTTCTCCGCTGTCAGCACCGACTGTTATCAGTGGAAAGTAGGATTGGGTCAATGTGTCTTTGTTGGCAGTGTGTAAAGGCAGCACAGGTGTGACATTTGACACTGCCACACAGTTACTTTGACTAAACAGTAATGGTGTCAAAGGACTTCGAAGCTGATGAGACTGGCTTCATTTACAACAACACTTCACAAAAGGAGATCATGTTCCCTCCCACAGAGTAATGCAGACAACACACCTGTTAATGGATTCACAAGTTATGAATGGGCTGGACCATGACCGATTGCACTAATGCCTTGGTACACTCTCATGTAAAATAAAGGAGCAAAAATCTGAAAATGGTCAGGAACTAAAAAGAGGAAATACAAACTGGGTACATAAGGAAAAATGCACATTTCATAAGAGCACAAAGGAAGCTAATACCTTGGTCACACTACATGACTTTCAAAGTCATCCAACTGTACTGTTCACACTACACAACCGCCTGTTTTGTAATTGCAAATTTTGAAGTTGTGGTTTGTACACAACATGACTGATCAGTGACTGTGGGTCACACATTACGAGATCTTTCACCAGGAGGAATCCCAGACAAGTTTGTCTGATCTTCAAACTATGTTTTGTCCTGAAAACATATGTGAGGAATGACATGGGAAATGATGCGTTACCGTGGACTTTTTTCTTCCAAAATGAGACGAGGCATCAGTGAGCACTTGGCGAGCTTTTGAATCGCATGTTTGAACACATAGTGGTCATTGCTTAGGAGAGGTAGTACCAAGCGAAAGATGATTTGCCTCTGATCCAGGGACTTTTGTCTGCAACCTCCAAAAACTTTCAGGTAATAGAAAATTGGGGATACAATCCTGGAGTGTGATAATCATGTGCAAGAGTATTTGTTCTCCCTGTTCCCTTTTTAGCCATGCTAGTTGCATGGCTCCAAAATGTGGCGATGATGGTTGGTGACAATTCTGTTTTTTAATCAAATGTCTTGGCAGCTATTTGATGGCCAGTAAATTTTTTACAAATATCCATGGTGCCTATACAGGAGGATAGATTTTGAGCTCTACTTTGTAACAGACTAGACTGTTTTACTCTGCGTGTGTGTGTGTGTGTGTGTGTGTGTGTGTGTATATATATATATACACACACACATATATATATACATGTATATATATACACACACACACACTAATGTTTGATGTGGATTCACCTGGAGTAAATGTATATACACATATTCATTGATACTGTTATTAAAGGGATGTGAGAATTGCTTGTCATTTGATCCCATTTGCTGTGTGTAGATGGATTTTCCAGTGTTGTGTCCTCCCAGTGGTGCCAGCACAGCAGAGGTATTGGGTTATCCAGCTCGGATAGAAGAGCAAAATGTCTCAGTCAGACTGGATTACCACCTGATCCATCAGTGAGGAGCTTACAGTGTAACAGGGTGACAGTGCTATGCTAGTAAGCTAATAGCTTTTATCATTTCTGTTTGGTTTCTCCCTGCCACTCACTCCAACATACCTGAGCGAGCTTAGGGGCAGGTATCCCAGTAACTGTTCATAAAGAGCCATCAGGACTGCTGGTAATTAGTGTAATGGCCCCAGGTATACTGATACAGGGGCTTCCTCCTCTGTCTGCCTTTGTTTGCTCCGCTTGTTTTTCATCAGTGTTTTAATGGTCTTGACCTCTCCCCCCAGGTCTTAGCTCAGGGTATTGCTTTCACAGGGCTGCTTAAGTACCATCATTTTTTCCACTCCTGTCCACCTTACATCTTATCCCACCAGGTGATAGTAGTGAAAATGGACCACTTTTTATTTGTTTATTTATTTTTATTAAGGTAATTTTTAAAATTTTTAATCCGATTAATCACAGGGTTGCTGTGGATTAATTTCGATTAATCGCGATGAATATCATTCATTTTTAATCTATATTAATCGCGTTTCATTTTGCATGAGCAAACAGACTCCAGAAAGAAGGGAATATATATGCACTTAACGTGTTTATTAAACACCTTTAACAGTTCATGTTAACAAAAAACTCGTTTCTTTTTCAAAACAAACATTTATCCACATTAATGTGGCCCTGTTACTTAAATTAAAAATTCTGGAAGAATATTTGTTACACAACTAAACTTTTTATTAACTTTTATCAGTGAATTGGCAAGGCCAGTATATTGGCTCATCACAGTTATTAGCTTATCACAGATACATCGGCGTTGGCATATGAGTCATCTAATAATAACAATAATTAACAGTAAATGTAAGTACGGAAATGTTAACAATACATTTGGGGTCACAGTGTTGGTCATTTTTTCATGTATAGTGTCCCAGTCATTACATATTCTTATTAATTCTAACTTTAAGGTGTCTTTACTAATACTTATGTGAATTTCCCCACTGAGGGGCGGATAAAGATAAGATAAGATAAGATAAGATAAGATAAGATAAGATAAGATAAACCTTTATTCGTCCCACAGTGGGGAAATTTGCAGTGCACAGCAGCAAGGTGATAGAACAAGAATGAAGATAAACAGGCTAAAAAAAGTATTTACAAATTTACCAAAGGAATATCTTATCTTAAATTTTTTTATGTATATGTTCATGCCTGGATTTTGGCATGAACATATGCATAAAAACTGCGTTTTTGTATATTTGTCTTGTATTTGTGATTTGATTGTGTGCACATTTTGTTCAGGATGAACTAACCACATTGTTTAATTTCCTCACTCTTTGTCTCTCAGCGCAGCACTGATGGGTTCTGGAAGTCAGTGGCCAGGCACATTCCAAGGCAGCCCAGCGACATGCGTATCCTTAACCCCTACTTTATCCAGGAGGCCTCCTTCAAACTGATAGGCTTACCTCACAACAATGGACAGATGGGCAGAGGGGTGAGAGACCTGTTGTTTTCCATGAAGACAATTTGTGTTTAGTTGTAGGTAGAGAAATAGCAGGAAACACAGCGGTCAGGAGTTCTGGTAGCTGATTCCACTGTCTGTCTGTTTGCATTATGAAGGCCTCTGTGAACACACAGCAGATGCTGCAGGGAGCCGCGCACCTACACAAAGCCAGAAAACAGTCTAAAAAAACAAACCGTGTTACCCTTAGGCAGTTGTACATAAATGTTTCATGCAAACAAAAATGTTTTTCAGAATATCCCAACCCTGGGGACAGTCGCCATAACAATGGCCCTTCATAACTGTGATGAAGTAGCTGTGGCTGGATTCGGCTACAACATGAGTACCCCCCATGCCCCTCTGCACTACTATGAGAAGATCCGGATGTCAGCCATCAAAGAGGTAAACAAACATCTGATTTGGTAAAATACCACAACAGATACCACAATAGGTCCTAAAACTTCAATTCCAAACAGCCTAATAGAGGGCCGACATGTTACCTGTTGCCCAGCCACATCTGTGACCTCAGCACTCTGTACAGGGTAACTGCCTGTTGCTGTGAGCTCTGACAGTCTGGTCATTCTGTCATCACCACTAGCTAGCCCCTCTCTTTTCTATGCAGGAGAGACACAGCACAGAGTGTGCAGGAGCTGCCAATGACTCAGCAAGCGTTGAAATAACATCAAGAAAAAGTAACGATTCCAGTGTGAGTCAGTGCTAACATTAGCAAGTTAAGTTAACTAGCTTCCGCTTTCCAAGTGGAATACAAACGTTGCTGTCGCTCAGCTGTCAGGAGAAACAGGCAGGCTGAGGTGCTGTTTCCACAGAAAAAGATTTTATCCTCTTGCAAAAAAATTAAATGTGCGCACCAGTTGCAGTATCATCATAGTTTGGTTTTTATTTCCTTACGTACAAAGTGAGCAAAATTCAAATTTCAGTTTGACATCAAGAAATGAGTGTTGAAACCTCGTGGCCATTTTATCTTTGATTGGCTTTTTTGCTAGATTCACGAGGCACTAGTAGATTTGAGATGGAGTCTGGGTGGTGAATTTACAGTTTAGGTCAATGAGGTATCTCCTCCATCCACAGGTGTGTCACCCACTATTTCCTGCATATTTTACTCTTAATGGACGATACTCCCACACAATATTCACAACCTCCAAATCTGTTAGCGTTCTTACCAACCTGTCGACCAACATCCTTTTTGTTAGTTTTCCAGGTTTACACTGCGCTTGAACAGTTTACTGTGACCTTTTTCTCATTTAAAATGCCTCTCAGGAATGTAGGAGGGATTTACCCAGCATGCTAAGTAGTGGCCTGAGATGTGTATGAAATCTCAAGTATAGGAACATTTCTGGGCACTGGTTTTTGAGAGCAGTGTAGTTACAGCACACTACATGTAGTGTCTAAGTTGTCATTCACTCCACTTCACAGTCTCACATTCTCCAGCTTGCCGATAAATCACTCTTATCCCAGATTGAGACAGACATGCAATCCCCTTCATTTTATTTTCACTGACTGCCACAGACTTGTTTGTTCATAGAGGCACAGAGCTGCTTGGCCCAGCCCCCGTCACATATAACTGAGACAAGCGAGAAATTTGCTTGTTTCTACAGTCGAGAGTCACAATTTTTATTATAACTTTTAACATTGCAATTGATTAGCTGAAAGAGGTGAAATTGCTGGCTGTTGACTTTTTTCACATATAATGACCACTGTTGCCTACAAATTCACCCAGCTGAAGCTAATTATTGTTAATTCTATAGGTTGGTCAAACAGAAAAAAAGAAGCTATTGTCTGGTTAATTATATGTTTAAAAACACCACCAGATTGTCACCTCACCTCATTCACCTCAGGTAAATTGGTAGTTGCCAAGCTGGTAATCAGTTTCCTGTATGTCCCATCTCTGTATAAAATAGTTCCACTAGTATGTCTTACCAAAAAAAACACCCATGGTTTTAATATGAGTTTGTGTCAGAGTCTAGGCAAGTTCACAGGCTCATCAGGTGGGCACCTCTCAATAACTGGTGTTTCTTTGAGTTAGGCCCATGACACAGAGAAGGTTCACAAGGGGGTTCCAGTTTCCCACCACCACCCCTCTTACCCTACACATACACACTCAACACAACCCTCTGTAGCCAGTTATATTCACTTTTGTCTACAACATAACCATCTAAGATCATGCTAGCTAACAACAACCAGCTAAAAACCAAGCGGCAATCTCTGGGGCTGAAATATTAAGCCAACACCGGACTGCCAAAACTGCACTTCCTGAAATGGCCACTTGAGGCTGGCTTCCCATAGACCCATATGAAAATGCCCAACTTCACAGCAGAAAACATGTTTGCAGCCTGGTGCAAAAAACAGTTTATGTCTCTATAGTTAATGTCCCCCTTCATGACAACTGTACAAGGGGTGAATTGTTATGTAACTCACTTGTTTAGAATATATTGCAGCTTAAAGTTATGCATAATTACAGGTGTGGCCACTTTTCGAGTCACTGAACTTGATCTCTTGGCTGTGTTTGTGATAGTTTTGCCTTTTAGAGAATTTTTCATGCTAATATTAGATTAGTTTTATGCCTTTCTATGTGGTTAATTCTTCTAACAGACTGGCTGAAAAAGCCTGTGCTCCAGTTTCTTTGTTAAGTGGCTAATGAAATATCTAATGAAATAATCTTGGGTTAGCCCTTGAGCAAGATGCTGAACTGTGTGCTATATTGGTATGGGGCATCTACGCAGTGTTCTCGGTGTGTATGGAGTTTGATTGTGCTCATGGAGGTTAATCTACTCTAACAATGCTAACAACTGTGTGTGGTAGTTCAGTTATTAAACCAGCAGGTTTCATAGGTTGAAGGTAGAAGTTCCTGAGGGAACATCACCATGAGCATTTTAGCTAGCATACACCTGTTGGTTATATACAATTGTTGGTGTGTTTGATTTGCGTCACTTGGCATTCAAATGTACAATACTTAAGATAAAAAATACTTGAATAAAATTACTTTTTTTTTTAAATACTCAAAAAATGCACAAAGACAACTTTGTTAGACTAACAAGAGTAAATGTAATTTCTTACTACCACCCCTGCCTGAAGCAATTTGAAAAAAAGCAGACAGACTGACCAGTCAAAATCACATCCTAATCTATGCCTCTTTCAGGGAAAAATACTGACCAATCTCATAAATATGTGTATCAATACTAATGTTATTGTGCCACTGTTGTGCTGTCTGTTAAAAATGTAATTGTTATAATGACATGTTGATCTGAAAGGTGAGATACATGTAGAAACTCAACTGTTGAGTGTATTACGCTCTCTACACCACAACCTCCAACACCATCCTCCTGCCCTGTCCCCTCTGCAGTCGTGGACTCACAACATATCTAAAGAGAAGGAGTTCCTGGTGAAGCTGGTAAAGGCTGGAGTTATTCAGGACTGGACCGGTGGGATCTGTGGCACAGGATGCTGATGGTCTCCACTCAGCTTCAAGGCTGCTGGATACAGCACTGTGCTCACCTCCACTTGCTCCAACACCTGAAGAGGGAAACTCAAGGCTCTGTAGGCCATATTCCTACCGGAGAGCAGCAGCTGTCACACACAGTGGTCAGTGCAGAGACTGTGAGTATATAAGGCTTACTGACCAGGGCCCAGTGTTACATATTGACATTTTGAAGCAATTGGTCTCTGCATTGTATCTCAGTATTTAGCTTGTCCTAGTTGCAGGTTAGTGTATATTTACATGGATTTGGTGTCCTGGCTCAGGTGTATGTCAACAGTGTTGGGAATCAAACCAGTAGATCAGGCTGCGCTCCTACTGGAACTGCTGCAGGCTGGAGAGAGGAGGAGAGGATGAATATGTTGGGTTTAATTATTGAACCTGTGCCAAGAATACCTCTACAAGTGTCCTTTTGCTCACACACCTGAATGTAATCTACATCAAACATATAGTCACTTATTTATATCTTCCTCTCTCTGTTTTAAACAGGGCGCACATTACATGACACATAACTCAGCCGTCCTGGACCAGTCTTTGACATCTGAGGGTAAACCCTCCTGTCGGAGCAACATGGCAATCGTCAAATCTTGTTTAGTCGAGTGGGACAGAGTCAGAATAAAAACTACAAAGCTTGGGAACACAAGCAAGTAAGAGCTTCCTCAGCTGTGGCATGAACATCATACTGATTACACAGATGCAGAGAAATCATATTATTTTTGTTTGTTGATATTATGATCCCTCAAGACTCACTCCCAGTGTTCACTGAATGGCTGAGTTGCATTTCCCAACAAGCTTGTGTCTCTAAAGCATGAAATTCACTTGTGAATGTATATAAATGTCTGTATTTATTAACAATTGACTTAAACTAATGATTTATTGATGCATTTCATTTGCTACTGACTTTGTCCTATGTATGAACAGTAGAGCTATTTTTGGTGGTTTTTGTCACTTCTCCTTTGAAGTCTATGACACAGGAAAAGGAATACTACAGGTGGCCTTCTGCCAATATTTAGTTTTCAGAAAATACTGATGTAAAATAGAGATAGGACAGTGTGCTGTCGTACAGTAATTAAAACCAGCAAAGTACAGACACAGAGTATATGTTACTAATCATAAATGAACTGCAAATGTGTTTTCAACCTTCTATAAAACCCCAAATTGTTGCCAAAACATCTCAAAACAATATTGGGATGTGCCTGGTGAAGAACAAACACTGTGCTTCTGAAACATTTGCAGTGAACAACAATTACAGTGGAGACATGACCAAGCTGTGGTGCTGCCACAGCTGTGGTGCCATAGTCATATCCAGTGGGCATGAGGGGTGACCTCACCAAGTCTTAATAGTCAATTTGTATTTTAATGTGTGACCTGCATATTGGCTCATACTGTGGAGTATCACTGTTGTGTAGGCCACACATGTTGGTAATGAATTGTTCCACGATGGTGTGCCCCGTAATGGAAAGCATTGTATCTGTACTGGAAAAGTCCTATATGACAGGTACTGTATATCTCTGATTTTACTTTAGTATTGAATAGTCATCAGGTTTTCTTCCTATCTCATCAGTCACTCTTATCAGTGAACATTGTATTATGTGCTCATCCCACTCAAAGAAGACGAGCATTGCCTTGTTTCACACTATTATAGTAAGAATGTTGAGTAAATCACAACTGTATCCATCTGACACATGAAACAAACTTATTGCATGACTGATATCTGAATCATATCACACTGCAGTGTGTTAAATCACATCAAGGCCCTGTTATTTATACATGGGTGCTGTTGATTTGGTTGTTGATGATTTAATACATGTCTGGAGTTTTCACTTCTTCAAAGCTGACATGAAGTTCACCCCCAGCTGTTGTGAAAGCAGCAAGTGCTTCAGCTAGAACCTGCAGAAGTGCAACTTATACACAGGCAGCTGCATTACAAGACTTTACAAGGTGAATCCCAAACATGAAGTCAATTTCAGATAAAAATGACTCCTTTAATTATGGCCATCAAGAGAAAAATATACAGTAGGTATAATTATGATTTTAGGTAAGAACATGGAAGAAATGGAGAAATCATTTGGGTCTGTTGGTGGAGTTATCTTGATTTAATTTCTTAATCACAATAAAGTGTAATGTGTCTAATAAAATATGATATACAGTAAAGCAAATTTGAGGAACCAAATCAAATGTAGTTTGGGATATAAGTTATGAGCAAATTAAATATATTCAACTAAACATTTGTGACTGTTACACTAATGACTGACATGACACTAATGAGAAAAAACAATACACAACACATTAATTCAGTCATTAATTGTGACATATGTCACATGAACACTAAAACACATAAAATCTCTCCTTAAACAGTGGAAGTGAAACAATCCATTTTACTTTTTTTGAATAAGTTTCATATGTTTTATGTGCATATTGTAAATTATATAAGACTGATAAGTGAAGTGACTTTGCAGAAAAAAATTATTTAATCTATTGTATGAGAGATCTTACCAGGTTTCATTACATGGAACATGTTTCAGGTGGTTCCTCAGCTTTATATTAACTGTGTAGCCAGGGTCCTGTTTATATTGACAGTGCCATGTCATCCAATCACAAATACAATCAAATGATGATGGAGAATTTCTAATACTTAAAATTGGCTTTGCAAACGTTTTATGAGGAAGGAAATGTGTTGAAGCCATCGAGAATTAACACATTGTGTTCTAGTGAGTGTAAATCTAACTTTTGTCTCATTGTAAGAAAACTGAAGTAGTTGAGCCACAGCTGAAGAACATGGTTCTGAGTTCAATAAGTTCAATTCTGACTGATTGTACTGTACTGAATCATTTGGTGGCTAAATGTATTTCAGCTGCACTGAATGATTAGTTTTGTATTGATGTGAATGGATAGTGTGGAGCAGACCCATCCTCTCCTGCTCTGAAGATATTCTGAAAAAAATCACTCTGATCATACACTTTTCTATTAATTGCCTAGATTAACGGCAGAAAACCTCTGGATTGATTATTGATGTTTGATTATTATTTGTGTCTCACTTGAACGCCTAAACTTTCCCCTCAATCACTTCACTCAGCCCTGCCAAAGGCTGCTATCTCAGGCCCCCAGACATCACTCATGGTCATTGTTACTATCAAACATATAAACTGGCCTTTATGAATCTATCTCACTTTATTTACCAAGATCAACTGTATTGTAAATTCTATGTGTGTTTGTGTTGCTTTATACACTCTGGCCTGCACCGTTTGTGCTCACCTCACTGTAGGTGTTCGTGGACTTGATGCCGGTCAGATACTCAAGCCAAAGTATTCATGTACTGTATTTATTGTAAGCTGTACACAAGAACACATTAAAATTAAAGATATAAGGATGCTGTATTTTTAACTTGTGTGTTGTTTTTTAACAAGTTGCATTGTGTCATAAGAATTGTTTGAAGTATTCTGAAAATCATCCCTTTTACATGCTGAAGTGTTTTGGGTAAAAACAAGAAACATATATAAATATATAAATCATAGTAAATTTGCTTATTAAGATTAAGGTTCTGCACTACTTCTACGTCAGCAATTAAATGTCAGCAACTTTGTGGCATTGAACTCCTCCTGTACAAAGGTCAGATTTCCTTCAGTTGTATCCGTTCCTTTTAAGTATGCGCTCAGATGACAGTCTGAATCTGATCTACTCATCAGAGGCTCATTCAAGTAACACAACTTGCTTGGCTTTCTTAATCTTTCAATGCCCCCATAAATGTTCAATAGGGTTGAGGTGACTATGGAGGAAAGTGTGTGTGTGTGTGTGTGTATGTGTGTATACAGTACTGTGCAAAGGTTTTAAGCAGGTGTGAAAAAATGCTGTAAACTAAAAATGCTTTCAAAAGTGCAAGTGTTGATAGTTTATTTTCATCAATTAAGCTTTTTGGCTGCATGAAGACCACTTCTGGCCAGACTTCTCCAGACAGTAGACGGGTGTACCTGGGTCCCACTGGTTTCTGCCAGTTCTGAGCTGATGGCGCTGTTGGACATCTTCCAGTTTCAAAGGGAAATAAGCTTGATGTGTTTTTCTTCTGCTGCACTAAGTTTCCTTTGTCTATGATCCTCAACGTTGTTTCATTGTGCTTCTTCAAAAGAGCTTGAACAGCACACCTTGAAAGCCCAGTCTGCTTTGAAATCCTTGTCTGGGAGAGACCTTGCTGATGCAGTATAAGTACCTTGTGTCTTGTTGCTGTGCTCAGTCTTGCCATAGTGTATGACCTGTGACATGAAACTGTCTTCCACAGCCTCACCTTGGTAGCAGAGTTTGGCTGTTCCTCACCCAGTTTTCAGCCTCCTACACAGCTGTTTCTGTTTCAGTTAATGACTGTTTCATCCTACATGTGACATTGATGATCATTAGTACCTGTTTGGTATAATTGGTTGATCACACACCTGACTATAATCCTACAGAAAGTGTACCTAAAAGCCTACCTATAAGAATTGATGCTAGTTTGAAAGCAAAGAGTAGTAACACCCAATATTAATTTGATTTAGATTTTTCTTTTGTTCACTCACTTATCATTTTGTAAATTGATAAATATAAATAATCATTATTTACATTTTTGAAAGCATTCTTAGTTTATGGCATTTTTTTCACACCTGCCTAAAACTTTTGCACAGTAATGTATATGTGTGAGTATATATGTACATATATATGATGGCATGAAAAAGTTTCAGTGAGTAGGAGATGAACTGATGAACAAAAGGCATAAAGTTAAAGATGAGACATTCTTTTAAACATTTTAAGCAAGATTAGTGTGTTATTTTTGTTATTTGAGTGAAAAAGGAAAAGAATACCACACAAAAGGTTGATTTGAGATTTGTGCTCTCAGACAACTTTTACCAAAGTTTCAGACTGAATGGCTATGTCTTGTTCACAGTCATTGTTAGGAAAGGCCAAGTGATGCAAATTTCAAAGCTTTAGAAATACTCTGACTCCTCAAAACTCCCAACTATCAGCAGCCACTCTGAAAAGAACTAACTAATAACTAAGAAACCATTAGAGGCCATTAGAAGATAGCAAAGAGTTTTCAGGTAGCTGTTTCCTCAGTTTCTAATGTAATTAAGAAATGGCAGTCAACAGGAACGGTGGCGATAAGATAAGATATTCCTTTATTCGTCCCTCAGTGGGGAAATTCACTTAATTAAGATCAAGCTGAGGTCTGGAAGACCAAGGAACTCTTCGTGGGAACTGCTCGTAGGATTGCTAAAAAGGCAAATAAGAACCCCCATTTGACTGCAAAACAGACTCTGGAGTGGTGGTGCTCTGTTCTACTGTGCAATGACACCTACACATATGTGACCTTCATGGAGGAGTCATCAGATGAAATCCTTACCACAAAATTCTCCGTCAGACGTTTTCAAATGAAGATCTAAACAAGCCTGGTGCATTTTGGAAACTCTGGTCTGCTGAAATTAAAATATAACTTTTTGGCTGGATTCATCTTAACTTTATGCCCTTTAACTTTTTACATGAACCATCTGCAGTTTTTCATGACACTGTATTTATTTTCATTATATATCTGTTTTACATGACTGCTCTTAGATTGTCAGGTATTTCAGGACAAACCTGTCACAACCAAGCAGATTGACTTGATACAACATGCACCTTAAATGATTGAGCCGCTCTTGATACAGGCAATTTGAATCTTCATATAGTAGCTCCGCAGTGCTGATGGGTCTGCATCTTTGACTTTTTCATCAATGTTTGTAAATGTAGCATGACAAGGAGGAAATATCATATTTCAATGTTGCACAAGACTGTATTTGTGAGGATAAATCTGTGCATATGTGATTGTTCTCCCCTCCAGCCATGTGTCACTGTGATGGTGGTGTTCAAAAACTCTTTACGGGAACTTGGTGAAAATAAAAGAGGTTAGCATTCATTATTGCCCGAGACCAGAGTTACGCCTGAGGGGGTTACTATATTGGGTGTATATGATCAACCAGTTATACCAAACAGGTACTAATGATCATCAATGTCACATGTAGGTTGAAACACAGTCATTAACTGAAACAGAAACAGCTGTGTAGGAGGCTGAAAACTGGGTGAGGAACAGCCAAACTCTGCTACCAAGGTGAGGCTGTGGAAGACACATGTCACAGGTCATACACCATGGCAAGACTGAGCACAGCAACAAGACACAAGGTACTTATACTGCATCAGCAAGGTTTTATGAGATACGGTTTTATGAGATACGGTTTTATGAGATACGATAGTAAACAGTTTTGTATTTACATATCAGAAGTTACAAAACAACATTAACATTCATTTGAAGTTGGGTTCTGTCCACATGATGCATGTTCAATAATGGCTCTGCTTTTCTCTCTGTTTTGGTCTCCACAAACTCCTGAGAAAAATGTCTGACTCTGTCGCTGCTAAATGCCCCACTGTGTTCACTAGCTAGTTGCTAACTGTGTTGTTCTGTTGTTTAGTAGGTAATGTACATGATGTGAGCACTGAACCAAAACAGTAAGGTTGTGGGCCATAAAGCCAAATAGTGAGATAAAAGAGGCTAAAAAGCTCCATAGAGATGACAGGACCTCTGTGGATTCATCACAAGTGGCCCCCTTTCACATTACACATTTACATGTACATACAGATTTGATCCTATATAATATGGTCTTCAGGGTGTTAAAGGGTTAACTTGCTGGTTTCATTGGTTGTTTTCCTAGATATGCTAAACATGTGCAATGTATCATGAACACCGTACATGTCAAAGTGCAAGTATTGACATGTTTTATAGGATTTCTACCAGACAGCAATAAACAAATAATATCAGAGTTGAAAATCTCTAAAATAGCAACAGCGTTGATAGACAACAGCCTTGATCCTGGTTGTGTACTGTAGCACTGCAGGGAATAGAAAACAGATTTAGAAAGTGTGAGATCACAAACAGCTTTGCTACAGACAGGAGGAGCAGGTGGCCACTATTAAAAGAGGATCCTTGACCTGGACAGGTTCTCAGGCTTTGAGTTTGGGGGGTGGCTGGGTGAGTGCACACAAACAGAAGCTCCTCACTACTATGTAGGTGGCCTGGGGATGACAACATGGGAATGGTGCGGACACAGAGGGACAGCATCCACATACCAGCTACAATGGCCAGCCTGGCTCTGATTACAGATGGAGTTTTCATCTCGCTCGTTCTCTTTTCATCTGTGGAACCTGATCCGGCCCAATCATCCCAGACCATCATTTTGTTTTAATTAATCCTCGAGCTGGGGGCAGGCTGAGCTCCATTCTGCAGCAGAGTATGGCTGTACAGGCTCAGGTTGCATTCTACTTTATTCCTACTGACAGTGCATCTGTACTGGGAAAGGTCACAGCACACTCCCCTGTGATAACCTCCACTCCTCAGAGGTCCATGTGGGGGCCCCAGCAGATGGAATTCATGCATCTGTCTTTACCTGTCATAAAATGCATCTCAGAAGGATCCTTACAAACCCCTTTTTTGACCATGTAATGTCACACTGAGGTGAACAGCAGAGCAACCTTTGCTGCTAACAGGAATGTACATTTCTACAATTCTGCAATTGAATGTAATTTAGTAACACTGCAGTCTAATGAAGTTGCCGTGCAGTTGTCACTGCTATCACCTCATTCAACCCCCATTTCTGGGTTTGGACCAACAGATACCTTTCTGTGTGGAGTTTGGATGTTCTTCTTGTGGCTCTGTGGATTTACTTCAGGTGTCCAACTCAGTCCAGTGAGATGAGTGTTAGGTTAATTTGTAATATGGTTAAATCTCAAGAATGTACAACATCAGGTCGAAACAGGTTTACACAGTTAATTTTCTCGTTGAAAGTGCTACTGGGGGTACACTGATGGGTGAAAAAAGTCTGGCATCAGAGCCACATACTGTAGTAATTTTGATAAGCTGTCTGGTCTAAGAAAATGTAGATCTAATGGTCTGACCCATTTGTTCAGAAAGCTCAGCTGCTCTATACTTTTGGCAGCAGCTTAAACCTGTGTGTTGTTGTGGTTATTGTTGTTTTATTTTTGCTTTAAGTAGTTTTTCTTTTCCCTTTTTGTCTACCAACCCCACAGCCTCAATTTGAAAAAAATGCCAGCTACTCATAAAAACTGAACCATGAAGAATATCAGTGGATGTGACTTAACGTGAAGGCCAGGGAGAAAGCCATCAAGACAACTAAGTCAATACTGGGTCAAAACAAGGATGCAGACATGGGCAGATTTGGGCTGACACTTGTCTTCTGCTAGCAGCCCTTGAGGCAACTCTGGCTCAATAGCCACACCTGGAATGAGATTAGTGCCTGCAGTTTGTTTTACTGCCAAAAAAACTGTACTAGATTCAGTTTGCAAGACTTTCCAGTTCTTTGGAGGTTTTCTCTTTGTTTGTTTGATTGTTTTTTGCGTCCAGAATCCTTTTATCTGGACTGGTTCAGTTTGGCTGGCCCACTATAACCTAATGTAAATAGTTCTGTATTTCTCATTTCTCATTTCTGTATGCTTAAAAAAAGTTTAAATCAAGATCCACTAAGCACAAAGCATTCAATTAGGTGTCAGTTAGGTTAGTCCATACCGACCACCTGTACCTTCCTATAACCTAAAAATTTTAAGAACGTTGCGAGGCTCGTGTACAAGGTTCTTCCTTGTGTTTTCACTGTTTTCACAAACTAGGACTTTTTGGAGGCCATTACTCAAATACTCTGTCGCGTAACTATGACATTTTTATATGCTCGATGTCCACGATGCAACTGAAACAGCACTTTTTGAAATGTGACGTCACTTTGCTTGAGCACTCTCTCAGAACTACTGATAACCCCTGAAAGTACCTTGATTCACTGTCACCAGAGGCTAAAATTAGTTCCAACATCTTCACTGAGCACAGGAGACATACGTTTGTCATGGCCCCAACCTGTATGCTGCCACCTGCAGGACATTGTAAGAACCATGCACGACCACCCAGAATAACCATCACCCAGTTTGTTCTGGCACAAGAGGCAAAAAAATCATAAATACAAAAAATAAAGCAACAGCAATCGAAACATCATACACATAGCAGTTACGTGGCATCAATGACATGCATCAAGAGTCTATTGGATAACAACTTTTCAACAAGAACCAGTTTATTGTGCTCCTTTAAAAAATGTCAATGATGAGCTTGACTTTGTGTGGCCTCAGCTACTGTTTCATGCTCTCTCTCACTGTGATCCTCTAGTAGCATATTGGTCTGCAGCTGACGTGTTTCGACTCTTAAACTGCTGTGATCTGGGTGGACTAACTTGCCATTTTAGGAAAACTCAGGAAAATGTGCAGTGTTTTTTTGCCATTTTGCGTGTCAAATTTGCCGCCCTGGTCATATATTGGTATTTTTACTCAGATCCACCTGCTGTGTTCTGTTAACAAGCTCTCTCTCTACCCTTTGTCTGTGTGTGTGTGTGTGTGTGTGTGTGTGTGTGTGTGTGTGTGTGTGTAGGGACTTTTAACCTGTGTTTTATAGAGCAAAGTGGATGAGTGACAGAGCGATATGCGTCTAACCCTGTGCTTCCCATATATGCTTAGCAGCAAGTTCTAAACATGTATGGGAAGCATATATGTTGCTTGTTCACTCTGCATTTCATCTCATATTAAAAACATCTCATTTGGGTGTAGCACTCTCCTTCTTGATCAAATAGCCCTTACATAGCCTGGAAGGTTTTGGGTCATTGTCCTTTTGAAAAACAAATGATGGTCCCATGACGCATTAAACAGATGTATGATGGATAATGTATTCTGGTTAAGTATGCCTTGAATTTTGAATAAATCACTAACAGTGTCACCAGCAAAGCCCCCCCACACCATCCCAGTGGGAACCACACATGCAGATACCATTTGTTCACCTTCTCAGTGTCTCACACTGACACAGCAGTTGGAAACAAAAATCTCAAACTTGGACTCATCAGACCAAAGTACAGATTTCCATGGGTCTAATGTCCATTCTTTGCCCAAGCTATTCTCTTCTTCTTGTTCTTCTTCCTCAGTAGTGGCTTCTTTGCAGCAGTTTGACCATGAAGGCCTGATTCAGGCAGTCTCCTCTGAACAGTTGATGTTGAGATGTGTCTGCTACTTGAACTCTGTGAAGCATTTATGTGGGCTCTAATCTGAGGTGCTGTTAATTTGGGGTTTCTGAGGCTGGTAACTCCAATGAACTTATCCTCTGCAGCAGAGGTGACTCTTGGTCTTCATTTCCTGGGGCAGTCCTCATGAGAGCTAGTTTCATCAGAGTGTTTGATGGTTTTCGTCACTGCACTTGAGGATATATTCAAAGTTCTGGAAATTTTCTGAATTTACTGACCTTCGTGTCTTAAAGCAATGATGTACTGTCAAAAAAGCCAATAATTCTTGCCATAATATGGATTGCTACAGTAGTCTAATAGGGCTATTTATATTGAATGCCAACACTATGGAGAATGCCAAGAGTGTGCGAAGCTGTCATCAGAGCAAAAGGTGGCTACTTTGAAGAATCTAAAATACAAAACATATTCTGGTTTGTTTAACACTTTTTTGTTTACTACAAAATTCCATGTGTGTTATTTCATAGTTCTGATGTCTTCTGTACCAACGCAATGTAGAAATTGATAAAGGATGTTATAAAAATTGAACTGGCCCTTGATAGGAAAAAGGTTCCCTACTCCAGCCCTACACTCTGGCTGGACCCCAGGGGGCCAATGAGGTCAGTGACAAAAGGTTGCCTTGAACAAAGAGACATTAAGGTATCAGGTCCGTCAGAGCTATTGTGAGACTCCTGGACAGCAGGGACAGCAGTGTGCGGTGTGAGACAGAGAGAGCCCCTTTGAGATCCTGGGAGGTATGACATGAGCAGTGGCAGGGCCCTGACCTCAGGATGTGTGCTGATTAAAGGGTAATGTTCAGCTTTCAGGCACAAGCTGATGATCAGGGTTATTTTGTCTTACTTCTGTCTGTGCCTGCCCGCTCTCTAACATCAGATGCCAGTTGTAATTGGCCATGACTGAAGAAGCATGTGAGGTTTGGCAGTTGGCTCGCTCTGTCACTCATCCACTTTGCTCCATAAAGCACAGGCATATGTGTTTCTCTTGGTTCTGAAGTCACATTTAAGTAGCAGCTTACAAGCAAAAGTACAACAAATAACTCTGTGTGTTTTGATTTGAGGTCAGATTGTGGTTTGTGCAGCTACTCCTAAGATTCCATTTCCTCCATATTATTCATCTGCTCTAACACACTGTTTGTGCAGCTGATAACCATACGCCTGAAAGTACATCATACTGGCAGGGGCTAAATTGAGTTTAAATGAGTATTGAAATGAAATTATTTCCACCATCAATTCCTTTCTGAAGTTTTAAGCCATTATTCTGTTGGCAAGGAAAAGTTAATTATATCCTTTGGGAAGTACTGGGGAGAGGACTGATGATGTAGTGCTCTGTGTTAGGTAGAGATTTATGGGAAAATAATCAGGTGCAGCAGGTCAGACTCATACAGTAGGATGAGAAGCAAGGCCTGGCAGGGAAGCAGAGCTGGGTCGACTTATGGAAGTGCCAGAGATGAAAGGTATAGCTCATCAAAAGTGGATTTGGGAACCTGTAGGAAAAAACTGTTGCTGGAGTAACTGTATTCTCAGGAATTTAAAGCTGCCTCAGGCAAGGTTTTAATGTAACTATTCACTCATCATGTAAGCATGAATCATGAAGAGCAACACATCTCCCATTTGAGACTCTGTTTGCTCAGTCAAATTCTACTGTCAGTATGATCACAGTTAGAAAACCCTCACCTCAAAACAATGTAAACTCGAACAAAATGAATTGAAACTAAGGATCATTTTGATTGAGCTCGAAAGCTCACAAAACAATCTCAACTCAAGGTCCACTTATTGGCTTGTTCCGGAGCTTTCAGCCGTATCACACTGTCTCCATATGCAGATGGAGATTTTTCAGTTGTCATTCAGTTAATGTGGATGTTCAAATGTTGCAACACTTCACCTGCCATCATTTCATAAATTGTGAGGCAGGTTATAAACAAACTAATTTGGATCATGATGTTGAGATGGCAGCAGGTGTTTGTAGCAGCTCAGCAGGTCCAGGGAAGGGTGGCGGGGTTCTGATCTTTGTTAAAGAGCATTCAAAACAAACCAATTGATATGGATGAAAACACCCTGGAGTGGGGTTGGTGTTACATTATCCCCTGAAATGTCGTTTGCTGTATTTGCAGTCTATTGATCACCGACAGTGACAAAAGTCTCAACAGACTTTTTATCTGGTTTTAATTTACAAATGGTTAAATAAACCTATGGCAAAAAAATCTACCCAAGCCTTTCTGTCTGATTTTTACAAATACAGCTGACTAACAAAAACATAGAACTTTAGACCATTGGGTAGTTTAATCTACAGCTTTAGAAGTAGGAGAATTTCTTAACCCACAAAGGAACACTTAATCCTTCAGTTTATCACAAACATAAAAATTCAAAATCACCACATTTCGAGAAACATGGTTTTCACAAACCAGGAAGGGTATTGAAAATGTAATATGAAAAGTAACTAGTAACAAAAGCTGTCTGACACATAAAGTAGAAAGTACAATATTTGCCTTTGAGATGTAGTGGAGCAGACACAAAGATGTATAAAATGGAAACATTCAAGTAAAGTACAAGTAAGTCGAATGTATAGTTCCGTACAGCACCTGAATAAATGTACTTAGCTACATTCCAGCACTGTATGTATACAGTACATATATACTATATATACACCATCGTCCCAGGGCTCAGCTATTACTTTGGACCTT
The DNA here is from genome assembly GCA_025331565.1 of Holacanthus passer. Taxonomy (NCBI): domain Eukaryota; kingdom Metazoa; phylum Chordata; class Actinopteri; family Pomacanthidae; genus Holacanthus; species Holacanthus passer. The sequence continues at coordinate 1,120,871 of JAFREQ010000059.1, forward strand.
CTCCAGCCTGCAGAATGCTAATGTTGCTCTGTCAGTCAAATCAATTGGATTTTGTCTGAGTCTGACTCACCAGCAATACTGTAGATCTCTTGTCTCTCTCATCTTTCAGTATGGAGCATCAGAGTTAAACCAAGTTTAAGCAATGTGTGTACTGTGAAGTGTGTGTTCTTGAATTCAAGTTGTTTGGATTTAAATTTAGAGTCAATACAAGTCAGAGACACATGTATTCTAGATGTAACACTAAACATTTTGACATAAATGCTCTGGGAGAGAAGAAGGCAATTCTGCATCAAGACCAGAAGGTTTTGTACAAAGACAACATTGCTAATCTTAACTCAAGGTTCTCTTGCTTTTTCTGGAGCTTTCAACCCACTCAGCATCTCACAGTCTGATCTGAGGAGCTGATTTACAATAAACTGTGGTGATCAGTAGGTCCTTGCAGAAAATCAGAACAAACCAATGTTCTCATTTTAAAATGTCCTGCTTTTGGTGAAAATCTGTAATAGTCAAAATAGATGAGCCTGGTCTTTATGATCTTTAACCCTTTAAATAGCAAAAAGATTGTGTGCTGTAGCTGACCAAATACTAGTGTGAAACCTTGTTTTATTATCTACCAATCACTGTCATCTTTTTTCACAGTTGAAATCAGCATTTGAAGTGACACAGCAGCACCTGACTACAGTATTTTTGTAGAGTGGTGGATGTCTGAACAGGTGGCCAGCGTCTTCTCAGTGGCTGGGCAGGCTGAGAAAGAGACTGTCTGCAGGGGGCCACAGCCTGGACATGGGAAGGGTGAGAACAGCTCTGCTGATGCTGCTCAGGAATGGTTCCTTGGAGAGCTGAGGTCAAGAAGAGGAAATATTCTTGTAACAGTATCTACTTTTATGCAATTAATGATGTAAAATACAGTAACATTCGTTTAAAATCCATTCCTATGAATCCTAGGCTGGTGTCAATATAGTTACTATTACTCAAGCTCATTTGATATCTGTGGGGTACATCAGTGACAGAGAATGGGTGCGATGTTGAAGAGTTAAAATGATCAGAAACCTGGATTGTGTAAGACTCATGTAAAGCCTACATGGAGTAAAATAACCATCATATTCTCTATGTTTCAGATAATCATCATATTCTGATTATGATCAAAACAAGGATAAGACTCAAAAACGAGATACATGAAAGCATACTTAATATGATTGTTCTTTTCCATTCTGGTTCAGAACTGAATTCTTACTCTGTTTCTAATTCTACACTACACACATTTTCAGTTTTATTTCTTCTATATTACATATGAGGTTTCCAGTTCTTACATGCCCTACTTGTTGACAGTCTTTGACAGAGGATGGAAGTGACCCTGTTGCTTTGGATGGGTTGTGAAAGCAATTCCACCACGGCGGAAGTTTGAAAGTTAAGTGTGTTTTGGGTAAGTTTTTTTGTCCTCTGTTCATACGTTTTTACAAGTATCTTTGGCTTATTTAGCAGTGGCAGGTGGTTCTTCCTGCGGAGCAGACACAGCTCACTGAGCAGGTTAGTCATGAATAAATGTGTGACTGGAGAGGTGTGTTCCCTGGTCACTCCTCAGTGCCCCTCTGAGCTGATGTCTCCTGCCCTGTTGCCCCTGCCTCCACCACCATCACCTCACCCCCGCCCATCAGACAGCCTTTCAAGTTGAGAGTGGTCCCTGGTTGGTGAAGGGTGGTGGGGTCAGGCTTCAGCAGTGGTCAACCAGCCGTTACTGCCCATAGAAGGAGCTGCAGCCTTCAGAGGGTTTTAACCTTGTGTTTTTGGAGAGTGTAGAGGAGAGGGTGGAGGGCTGTTCCTGGCTGGAGAGCCACAATCAGGAGAGGGGTTTAGAAGGCTGCAGTGGAGTTTTACTTGAGTTGCAGCCAATCCTGATAAGTCACACAGGATCGAGGGTTGCACACCAGTGCTTGCTAGCGGGAAATGTGTACCCTGAAACCTGTTTGCTCTTTTACTGTGCTCTCAGTTTGCTGTGTAAGAGATAGTTTATCATTTAAGAGAACACTGCAGTCTTTTGAGTGACTTCAGATGTCAATGTACTAAGGTCAGATATTATCTCACTCCTGTTATTTACCCTATTCACTGGTAATGCCTTTGAAAGTGTTTCTTTTTTTTTCTTACACGCACTGCTTGGAGTGCCATTCATCCATTCAGTGTGCTGACTTGGCTTTGGGATGCTAAATTGTTAAATAAACTTATGGTGTGGACTGAAAAAAACATTTGAGCTCTCTCTTTAAATATCCCCACAAGGTGGAGCACTGGCTGATCATTTTCATAGGCAATTTGATGGATCACCACATGATCAACCTAGAGGAGCACTGGTCCTGAAAGTTCTCTTTTTTTTCTTCCTTTGATTAAATATTGTTTTATTTGCTCATGCATGTGTGCTTTTGTGTGGTGCATTTACACTGACAGATGTGATGTGATGATAAAAATTGTTCGTAATTGCCCTTTAGAAGGACACGCAGATGTGTTTTCTGATCTGATGCCCCTACCAGCAGGACGACATCATTTGTCTGTGTGTTATACTGTTACAAACCATCATTGGGCAAATAAACCTGTTTTACAATCTGGCTACAATGCGGTTCAGGTTTGTTTAAGTTTAGACACAAAAACAGCTTGATTAAGGTTGGGGACCATGTTACCAAGTGATGGTCCCAGCCGGGAAAAAAACTGAAGAAAAAATATTTCTTTCTTTGGGCTCTAATAACAAAAAAAGCACATCTTTTTAATGAGGAGCCTCTTCCAAAGTGCCAATGGCCATTTAGAATAAGAGTAAACCTTTAACAATCTGCATGCATCTTCCTCCATTAAAGAACCATTAAAGTGTATCAGACCTTTGACTTTCAACAAAGAATTGCTGACTTGTTTACTTGTTGAACATTTACACTGAAAGCATCTAAGTCCAAAAAGTAATACCAACCTTATACTCCCTGGTCATAATCAGTTTGGTAAAGGTCCTATGTTACTAGGTTAGTCTGTTCCGTGACTCTGTCCATGTTTTCTCCACTGTGTGTCTATCCAATAAATGTAAAATGCCAAGATCAAAAAGACCTAAAGAGCTTTGTTATATTAGTTTCTATTATGATCACATGGTGCATGTTCTTAAATAAGGCTCTGTGTCATTGCAGCAGAGTCCTGGTTGCTCCTGGCTTTAATATCAGTATATGTCCAACAGCACTGTCCCCTAACAGACTGTGCTCTGAGTACATGCCTGCAGAAATACATATACGAATATTTAATAGCTCTGTGTTCCTCTCAGTCATGTGGATGTTGTTGCTGAGTTGAACATACAGCATGTATCCAGCGCTGAGCTGATTTATACGCCTCAGTCAGCCGCCGTGTGATGGAGAACAGAATATGACACCGCAGGCTCTACACTCACACACACGCGCGCGCACATGCACATCTGGACGTGAAGCTTCAGTCGGCCAACACCTGTCCTGCAGCAGGACGCGCGGCTCGGCACGGCTCGGCTCGGCACGGCACGGCTCGGCACGGCGCGGCTCGGCAGCTCCTCTGACAGCAGCCAGCTCAGCCCCGCAGGATCGGCTCTGCGGTCACACTCTGACGGTGTCTGGAGCCATGAGGAGCAGCGGGACCGGGACTGCGCCACTATGCCACGGGATCTAACCGAGGACCCGAGGCACAGCTCCGCAGACAGGACCCGAGTGTGTGTGGATTATCACAACAGAGTGTGTTCTGTAGGCAAACGTCCATGATCGGGAGGGCGAGCAAACCCGGCAAAGGTGAGACAAACCTGGCTTTTTCTGAGAGTCCTGACCTGAGATCAGCCTCAAAGTTTCCCCAGCCCGTCAACCCCAATGTAGGAACTCATCCTGTGAGAAGTGTTAACAGCTGCCAGTGTTTTCTAACTGCCATGACAGAATGGTACTCTTGCTATACTTGAACATGTTTGCATTGGATAAAAAAGAGTTTTCAGATAAGACAATAAATGGAGACTTATTGAGGCATGTTGCTGAAGTTCAGCTTCACAATCTGTAACTCAGATCTCTTCAGCTGAGGGAATCAACCTAACTGCTGGCTTTTTCTACAGCTCCTGGTCTGCTGTAGACTGAAAGAAAGAATGAAATAAGTGAGGGATGGAAGGGTATAATTCAAATCATCAGCTCACTTCATTCAGTCATAGTTTGTAGTTCAGGGTAGTGAGTTGCAGTTTACTTTGGAAGGTCATATGCATAAGGACATAAGGCAGCATATCCAATATGCAAAGAAGAAAATTGTCTATCCCACATGCACTGAATATTTACTGTTATATGTTATTACTATATACAGCCTATAAAGAGGGATATTGCCTAAGGATATTGTTATATCTCTACTGCCATATTGACCTGGGGAGCCACATCTGTACTTTAATGTCATAGATGAAAATAAGTACTCAGACAAATTTGGAATAATTTTGTTATTAGAAATGGAGTCTCTTTATTTAGTGAAATCACATAATAGGAGTCAGCACATCTCCAGAGACCTGGTTTATTTCTTCTTTTTTTATTTTTATTTTAGACAACCTATTTCTGTTATCCTTACCTCTGCATCTTCCAGCATGGAGCTTTGCCTGTTCTTCATTCATTATTCCAGTTTGTAATAGAAAACAGACAACAGCTCTTGAGTCGAGAGAGTTGATTCTGATTAGATGTAAGTTGAGAATCAGTTTGGGACAGCATTACAGACAATGATTTGTTGGACTGAGCTTGAGCTCAGCAGTGATTTGCTTCCCCGTCCAAGAGTCTATTTTAGGTACATCACTGTAATGTGTTAAGGCAATATTTAACAGCTCTCTGTATTGTTCACAGAACCAGAATCTATTTGCCAAGAATATTACAAGTGGGAGGAATTTGACTTCGCTTGCTTTCACTTGACCAGCTTTTATTTGGACAGGATCACATAGGTTACAAAAGGGACAAGGGGACTGGTGGGCAAGTGTTAAAAGTGCTACATGTTGTATGATTTATTTTAATATCAAATATATGATTAAACCTGTATTAATATATATTTTTATCATAGCATTGATTAAGAAGAAAGACTATGTGTATTAGAGAAGACTCGTATGAAATTAGCACCTAACTCTGCAACTGCAACTTTTTTGTGTCTTTTGGATCTTTGTTTTAGGTTTTATAGTTCATAAACTAATGCCACAGTTTAGTCACATCATTCAGGCCCGTTTCCAGCAGCCTGCCGCTGCTTTCAGTAAAGAGGCGGTGATAAACCCACAGTACACCACCTATCTAATACCAAACAGCCGCAATGACAGATTGAGACATCGCTTTCAAGATTCAGTCAGGAGTCAGACCAACAGGCTTTAAATTTGTTTAAAAGTTTGGTTTCAGAAAAGCACCAAAGCCAACAATAGTCTATTGCTGCTGTGAGATATGTGCTGATCATCTTTACCATGGTCTGATTTGTTTTCCATATTAATTCCAATTCATTTAAATTTGTGATTGGAAAGGTGATACACACTTTAAGACCATTGGTAAAAGTAGAGCTAAGATGTGCTGTGAATTGAACTGACTACATTTATATTGCAGTTTCACAAAGCAAGCCAGCATTCACACACAGTCATACATGGTGACTGACTGGAAAGTGCCACCACCATTAACCATGCACACACATTCACCCACTGATGGAACAGCCATCAGGAGCAGTTTGGGGTTCAGTATCTTGCCCGAGGACACTTTGACATGCAGAGTGCAGGGGCTTAAAGGTCAAAAATAATAATAATCATAATCATAATAATACCGTATGTAGAGAAAATAAAACCAGTTCTACGCCATTCAGGTTATGTGGTGAGACATTACAGGAACAGGAATACAGGACGTTTGTGTTTTAATGTAGCTCTAGCAATAATGCAGTGCAATTCAATACAACGTTTTACCCCTCTGCGTGTCTTCTGATTGCATGTTGGCATTAGAAAGAATTATGGGCTGCGAGCATCTACTGCCAGAATAGCAGTGGTCTGCTTCATTGCAAAATGTGCTAATGATCTTCAAAGTCTGGCAGGCATAGAAACACTTCTACCATGTGTCTGAGTCAGAGTTGCTGTGGTGTCCATAAAGGGCCCATTAATACAGCACATTACACTTATCAGACACTGCTAATTTATGCATCTGGCTGCTTTTAGAGTGAGGCCTAAAACGGCCAGAGGGGTCAGCAACAAGGTCACTAGTAGCAAAAGTGAGCATCTGTGAGTCCCTTATCCTTTTAAAGAAGCTTAAGTCAAACCAATGTCAGTAAAATACGAGGGAACTGGAGGAAGCTTTTCTGTGAGGAGACTTTTTGTCTTGTGTCTCAGTGGAACAAAGGTTTGTTCAGTAATTTCTGTTTTTTTCTGGTTTTGTATTTGTATTTGTTGTGGCTGGTTAGTCATCTGTATTTTTTCATACAATGAAGGATATGACTAGTTATCCTCATCTTATGCCTGGCTAGTTGTAGTTCTGTCTCATCTTTAAAGTGATGGAACTCTCATCTGTTCACTCTCATCAACCTCACAGTGCCACAGGCCTGTGGAAAATTAAAATGCCAAAATGAAAACAAACCTGTCAGAATAATAGTGAATACGTACCCTGACTGCATTTAAGAAGAATGTTTGCATATGCCTTTGGTAAGGAAAATATTGTCTAGTAGGTGTTAGAGCCACACAGCTGCTCACACAGAAACTACACAGAAACAAACTAAGTGCTTACACTGTTTTCTTACATGTTGTACTTCAATATTCCAAAAGAAGGATTTCTTTCTCTCTCTGACATCATCAGTGAAGCCTGTAAATCAGGGATGGAACAGAGCCATTGTCAATGTTATTAATTACACCTCTGTTCTTCCTGCAATGACTAGAGAAAATGCCAAAACAAAAGCAAATTTCCCTGCTCAAAAATCCAGCAGACACAGAACCACATTAGCATTCATTTGGAGTCATGCTTCTGGCACCCACACCTTTAACTCTGTTTCGGGCTTCACCAACTTCTCAGAAAAATAAAATAAAAATATCTTGTGGCAGCTATGATAATCGCACACTTGGCAAAAAAAAAAAATCTATGCAAAAGCTAGCAGCGGGTATTTACCTTGGAATAATACATGAATTCTTGCAAGTCAGAATAATGGGAGATTTCCTGGGCTTCCCTGTTCTGTTAAGATTGTGGCATTCATCTTGCAATGGTATGGGCAATGATATAAATTGTGTTAATTAAAGGCAGCTGAACACAAAAATATTGATTTTTTTTCAAAAATTACCGTCCGTATCTGGACCCTAGTGCAATTTTAAAGGTTTGCTTACTTGTGAAACAGAATTCAGAAGATCTGGTTTCTACGAACATTGTCAATGGTTATTACTATGATCATATAGATTCAGTTCATTACAACAGGCATTTTGACTTGTCTCAGCAGGAAAAACACAGGTGAATCCATTAGCATTAACAACGGCTCTTTACCACTGAAGTGGCCCAGTAAGCCTGACAGTGAGAAAGCATGCACAATACCAGGACCCTGGAACTAGTTTACCGAAATGAAATGCAATTGTTATTAGTGCTGCAATGATCAAAATACATTTAGAAGCATATCTGTTCCATCATGAGATACACAACTGAAAAACATGACTAAAACATCTCAGAGCTGTGAGATAAATAGTATTTATGGCTTTGAGAATTGTGAGAATTTGAAGTTGACGCTGGTGCTGTTAACCCTACATGGCCTAGCTTTGGAAGCGTTTTTAAAACCATGTCAGTACTACTGGGCCTACCTTTCACTGCCTGTCCTGAGGCCATCTTTTGAGCCCATACTGAAGCTCTGTCTCTAAGACACCACAGTGGCCCTACCTTCACCTTTTTAAGTCTCTGTGACTTCTTCGTGGTTGTACTTGTGTCAGATCTCCAGTCATCTGAAAGATTGTGATCATGTAGTTGGCTGGAAGGAGTTCTTTTTGTTTCAGGTAGGTAAACATCATGTTTCAATATGTAGATAGATCTGTTATTTAATAAATGAATAATTAGGTTGAAGGAGTATGTACCTTCTTCTGTTTACTATTGTGTTCCTGTCTGTAAAATTGTATTTTTAATTATGCTGGATATTCTAAGGATTATGTAAACCTAAGTAGTTGGACATGAAGATGCCTATCAACAGCTTACCCTGAGAAGAGTAAGCCCTGAACCAGGATAGGGGCTGTTTATTTATCTGCACGCTAACATTCTGGATTGTCTGTTGGAGCTGCACTGTATCAGCTTGTGTGTGCGATTTCAGCTGTGGCTCCTGCAGCCTGGATCAGCCTCAAGCTTACACTTTCAGGACAGCGTAGTACCAAGCACTGTTAGATTGTGCTTTTGATTATTTTTTATAAAAACTACACTGGCTATTAAGTGAATAGTAAGAAAAGAGCTCACATCAACATCTGCTCCACACCAGCCACACTCACACTGGGAAATCCAAACAGCCCCCATTTCATTTCTACAAGTTCAATTGATACACATACACATACACACACACACACACACGCACGTTGTTTTTGTTCCAAAATGTGTGTGATTGGATGCCAGTGTTTATGCACAGTGTTAGGGAAATCAAACTGACTTTGGAGGCTGTGTGGGTCACGATCACACTTTGCACACAATGGACTTACTAACTTGCAGTTTTTAGGTATCCCTGTGGGCTTGAGGGGTTGCTGTTAAGAGATAGTAGTTTCATCCTTCACACTCATGCCAGTTACATTTGATTCCCAAAAAGTTATAGAGAAACTTTGCAAATGATTCAACAATCCACTTCCCTGCTGTACATAAGTGACAAACAGTGACTAAATACATTACCTCAGGTACGCTTCAAACAAATTAGGTGTTATCTATCAATTGTTATCTAACCACATCTAAAGGAAAATGTGTTTCTACCTGTTCTGAATGTCTGCATCCCCATCTCTATTCCATGACTCTGTGTCTGTAGCTTGGACAGTTTTTGGACAGTCTCTCCTTGAACGCTCTCATGGTGTTGCACTGGTGAAACGGAAACAGAAGTAGTTATTTGAAGAATGACCCCTGCACACCTGGCCAAGAAAAGTACAAAAAGCAGACACAATCTACCCACCCAGGGTTCAGATGCTGTTAAGGCTGGAAAAAGCTATTTCAAGCTCCATGTAGGCAATCATGCATGGGGATTTGTTTGTGTGGATGTTTCTTGTACACTTGTAGAATTTTAAGTATAAGGTTTACTTGTGTTTTTCTTTTCCGTATTCAATCCATCCTCAACAGGATTTGGATCTGACAATCAACTTGCTTGACAATGTCCAAATATTTATGAACCTGACTGTATCTTTTAAGCCTCATATTGACTCAGTGATAAAAAAAAAAAAATTGCAGTCTGGGAATATTATAATGTATATCAAGTTTTCACCCTACAGGTCAGGAAAAAAATTATTTCACACTTGATATTACCAGCGCAAAATTATGCACATAATATGAATTTCCCACTGAGGGACAAATAAAGGTATATCTTATCTTATATCTATCAGAATAACTCAAAAACAAATCTGTCCTCTTAATTTTGTTTACAATAGTCTCTGTAGATTTGCGTTGAGGTGCCCTTACAGAACCCATCACTGTTTTATGTATCAGTTGCTAAACACCTAAATCTAGAGGACATTTTCACTGCTTGCAATTTATTTTTAAAATGCATTTTCTTTAATTAGCCTTCTTACTCAGATAAAAGGCTACTACTCTCAAATCAGCCATTGATAATCTGCAACTCTCATTAAATACCCTACAGTATACACTATAAATCTAGTGCTTTCTATGTCATTACCATTACCATTTTTTTTCATTAATTTTTTTACTCTGTACTCAGGTCTCACTTGTGAATGAGTGTGACTTCCTAATTAAATGAAGTATAATCATGCAGGAAGAAGTCCATTTAAACTACGCTTCACCTTTCCCTTAGTCTGGTCTATTTCAGACTGTAGAAGGCTGCATCCTGCCTTCACATAAGTGTGTCATTGCAGGCTATCATTTACACATGCAGTGTTGTGTCATCTGATATAGATCTCCTCCTGTAGCCTACTCTCCATCACTGTCTGCTTTACTGAAGGAAACAGACAGAGGCTGAGCTATTTTCAGAAACATGAACTTGTTAAAAAAAGAAACATTAAAAGCACAAACAGCAAACTTTACTTTTGCTGTCCTGCTTTCCATGTTTACATCCTGGAGGACCTTTAAATGATATAATCTTTGTGTCTGACTCATTAAAGTGGTTCCACTTAGATTACTGAAACTTTGCACTTCTTTCTTAAATCTAATGCCTCCGTGATGCAATTTGTTGTTATGGGAAGTGAACTGGAGAAAACCTCTGTGTTATTCTATCATGCTATAAAATATTTAAAAAAAAGTTAAACATAAAACTTACCACTCCCTGTGTGGCAGAGGATTTCTGACCACCAAGTGTACCCAACATAGCAAATGTAAACACTTTGATGAAGTGACTACTATGAATTCAGTAATGCTCTATCACATTTATGGAAGTTGCTTTCTAACAACAGATAGCAGACAATGGCAGTGGCATAGTCAGGCAGGTTTATAGTGCAAGTTGTGATGCCTCACTTCATCATTCATTATGATCAGTTGAGAAGTGTAAAGAATAGATTGGTTGTCAGATTCTGACAAACGAAGGCTACAGCTCCGCAGCTGTATTTGGATAAGCCTTTGGACTGGGAAAGTTGTCTCCATCATGTAACTGTTCTTAAACTGCTGATTTTGTTGGAGGAGAGCTCTGAAAAGGGACACACATTTTGTTTGATAACTCTTGTGTCAGTCATATCAATTAGTGCTAGAAGTTAGGAAAACAAACATTTTTTTTTTTTTTACTGATTATTACTTTTCTCGGATATTTAAATAATGGAAGCAACAGCAGCTGTTGTTTTTGAAGGGTCAGTAAAATCTCCTCTGGGCTGACTTTAGTAGACAGGTCATATTAATATTTCATATTAGAAATAATTATATCCCCAGAGAAAGTGACTTACTTACTAGTTGTCCACTAATTGGAAGGTTGGTGGTTTGATCCCTGGCCCCTGCAGTCTGCTTCTCGAAGTGTCCTTGGATAAGATACTGAACCAAATTGCTCCCAATTGTGCATGTGACAAAGTGTGATTGCTGACTTGCTTTGATGGTCTAATCTAAGTGCTATGTAAATGCAATCTACAAAACACCTATTTTTTAGCTCTGAAAAAATCAGACCTTATGCTATTGGTTTCAGGTGCATTGTCATATATTTTGGATTAGGTTTTAATAAAACATTTGGCGAAATAAAAACATGTGCATAGTGTACTAAGTAAGACATCCTGGATGTCACTGTAGACTCATTTGATATATCTGAACATGTGATATCTAGTATACAAACAACGTCTGTGTCAATTTTTTTAGCATTTCAATGAAGACTCGTTGAAATATAGATGTTAATTTATTTTGAAAAGGATATTTTGAAAAACATAGTGATAGTGCAATGAGGCAAACTTTTGTCACTAGTCAGTGGATGTGCTGAATAAAAATGTGGTGGAATGTGTGGTGGAATTTAAATGATTTTTGGAGGTTTGACTGGAGTATTGATGAAAACACGAGTTTACCCTTATATGCCACTCCCCTTTTTGTCAATCAAACTATATACATGGAATTGAACATGACCATAGAACATGTAGAAAGTTTTTCACTCAGATCAGTGTTGTTTTTCTATGTATTGTTTGTGAGATGAAGACAGTTTTGAATTGTGAATTAAACCTGAAGGTTTGAGGTCTTATCAAAAGCGCTGTGTTTTGCAGCCTCAATCAGCAGATTGGGAGCACATGTGTGCATCATTTTCTTCACCTTCAGCTCTACTGACTGCTCCCCCTAGCAAGGTTCGAACTCCACACACCTTCTTACAAGATAAGGCAATAACATCATATGTCCAGGACTGCCATGTTTTTGTCTGTTTAAAATACTTCTAACTGTCGAGATCTGTTGTGTTTGGGAACTGTAGAAGCTACAGTTTCTTCATTAATCCTAGATACAGTAGGGTTCCAGCAGCTTCCCTCTGTAGCCCCTTAATGAAGAGAACAAAAACAGCAGGGTTTCAGCAGTGAAGCTTCACTGCTTGGACCCCATCATTCCACAGACCACATTATATTCAATAAGTAAATTTTATACATGACTTACCAATTACACTTACACTTAGTGAGTACTACAAATCAGAAAACTGAAAACACTGAACACACAAAACATTCACAGATCTTGTGTGAAAGTGAATATTCTAGTTGCTTTAAGCTCATTACTCATTATGCAGCATGTGACAGTTACAAATGAAATGAGGATGAAAAAATATATCAAGCAACTAGCAGACCTACTCCATAGGCTCATCCACAAATCACACATCAGCAGGAGCTCAGTCTCTGCCAACTGATTCCATCCTGACAGTACACTACAGTACATTTAACACAACACAACAACAATATGATAATGACGGGGGTTTCCATGAGTCAGGCTCAAAAATGTCTAGCCCTGGACCCCCTAGCCTCTAATGAGCTGTTAAGTGCCAATGCTAGTGATACTGATATTACCCCCAGGCCACACCGTCTGTCTCTACCTGTGTGTGACAGCTACTTCACTGAACTGCTGCGCTTTGTACGCATGAAGTCTCCACACAGACAGCATTGCTGCTGCGGAGCTGCTGCAGTGCTGACACTGTCAATCCTATCTTTCTACACTCAGTTTTCCTTTTACAATGGCCATAAATAATAGAATGCCTAATTTCATTTCATTAGAAATTTCCCTTGAAATGGATATGGGAAGTGATAACAATCATGTCTGTAGCATATTTTAAAGCATAGACATTGACTAAACTGTAGCGAAAGATCAGTAAAGATTTAACAAAGCAAATGTACCTTGTTATTGAGGTGAAGAAAAGCTGAGATTCCAACAACCTTGTAGAGGCATTCCATGCGGCATTTAAAGAGAATGGTTAATTAGACTAGTGAATGAATAGTGCTTTTGTTTATTATTGTTATCATTATTTTCTTTTTTCAGATGGAAAAACCTGTTGGAGTCAGGAGGCGTCGACTACCCAGCATCACCTGAAGAACTGGAAGGTGAGCATGAGTTTGTGAAGTTATGAGAATCAGAAGGTAAAAGAGGCCAGTAGGATTTGTGGGCAGACCTTTGGCATATATGTATGTTTGACCATCACTCAGTTTCAGCCTCACCACCCATTTGATCTGGCCTATAAGTTCCTGCCAGACACTGCAGACAAACTCGTTTCATAAGTGATGTTAAAATATTAACCTTACCGGTTTCCGGTGTCAATTAAGTAATTAAAGGCTGTGGAGACAGGGCCTCTGTAGGCTCAAAGCCAGACAGGGAACCCAGACTGATTGAACACTATAGATCAGCTTACCCAGGACAGCCAGTTTCCAAAATGTGTAACACTGTATATCACTACTGGCATGACTAAAATATCTTGACAACTGTTAGAGGAATTGCCAATGCATTTAGTTTATGAATCCTCATGATTGCTTGAGTTTTCACCTTGTTGGTTCTAGCAGGTCAAAGTTTTCAGCTATCCAGTGAAAAAGCTCCCCATCTACCAGATGGACTGGCACAAAATTTGGCACAAACATTCATGGTTCCATGTGGATTTTTGGACTGCTACTAACACTATGCAGCAATGTTTAAAGAGTTCTTGTTTTGTTAGTATTGAATGCAAGAACACACATACAGTTCTACTGGTGTTTTCATGCTATTTCACTGATTGGTGATGAATAGTTTGTAGCGAACAAGAAGACTGCTGATGAGCAAATATGGACATTAATAATGTAGATTTCACATTTTTTTCAAAAATGTACCGTGAAAATCTTGTATTAGGAAGGAAATGCATGTTTGTGGTACTGTCACCTGTGACACAGCACAGGTAGCACAGGTAAAACAAATTGTTTTAAGGCATTTATTTACCACTGAGCCTTATGGCGGTACCAGCTACTAACAGGCCATAACATACCAGGGCCCTGTTTCAGGAAGGGAGTTCAGTGAAAAGCCTGAGTTTGTTAATCCTGAGATTAGGGAAACTCTGGGTGTTCCATTCCAAAAAGATAGGTAACTTAAACACTGGGTCAGTTCCTGTGGTAACACACTGTGTAAACCTAACCTGCCCGCTGGCAGGTTGTATTCAACAAACTCTGACTTTCTCTCTCACTCCTCCCCTCCTGTTGGGCCTGAAGGAGCTGTCTGACACACCTTTTCATTTCCTCATTATACAGTCAATATCAAAGCATTCCTATTATACTTAGCTTTTCATGTTGGAGCTTATGTGAATATTTCTGAGGATGGATGGAGGATGATTGTGGTGCAGCTAAAAAGACATTGAGATTCTGAAACAGTAGCTTGAGTAAGTGTAGTTTAAAAGTGAGTTTTTGAATATAGGCTGCGTGTACAAAGTCTCAGTGTGTTTTGACAGCATTTCTGTGACTATGTTAAGCCTATTCTTAAGTTAAAATATATAGTCATTAATTGCTGTTGAGCATTTTCTAAATGTAAAATAGAGTACTGTAGTTGCTGCCACCTGCATTTTGTCGCCATCAGGTCATGACTGAATAAATATATTTAAAGATCGAATGTAATATATGGTAGGATTACAGCACTTTTTCGGCCATTGAGGAAATTCAAATCTGGTTTATTTAGCATAGTCCACTCATTCATTGTTTGAATGAGTGGACTATGCTAAATAAAATGTAATACTGTGAACTTATTGACTCCTTTCCGCTCCTGTTTTCAAGATAAATGCCATGGTCCACTTTAACATGCATTTGTATTTCTAGCTTGACTGGATGAAAATAGAGGCTCTTTATTTACCCATTGCCATGATTAATCACAGTATCAGAGCTCCATTGATGGTGGCTTTTTTTCATACCCAACGCACGTGCTCATCTCAGACTGAACATAATCAGATTTGATTGAACTACTTCTGATCAGCTTGGGAGTTTTGGGTTCAGAGTGAAACCATTTGTGTCAAAGTGAAAATAACCACTAATAATAATTATGAGGGATGAGTGCCTTTGAATCGTGATGTGCGCACTCAGCTTAGGGAAATAAGTGAACAAACTACATAGTCATAGTCATAACAAAGTGATTCAAATCAGCAAAGTGATTCATGACTTCCACCACTAGCACAGCAGTAGTTAAAATGATCACCCTGTGGTATTGCTACTTTTACATAAACAAAAGATCTGTACGTTCCACCGTTAAACACTATTGGAATACACCATGCACGGCAGTCAGACTTCTGGCCAAAAATATCACTGAATCATGGTTTCTGCAGCACCACTTAGGTGCTCCAGTGAAAAATATTTAACCATGAGTGCACACGTCTTTGTGATTGCAAACTACCTCTTCCTAAAGTAGAAGTAAATCTATGAATCTTCCAGCTTCTCTTACCAACCAGGCAGTGTGCTGACCAAAGTAACTCTAGTATGTTTTTTCTTTACATTGTCAGGTGATACTGTGGGTGGTGGCATCATTGCTGACACTGGTAGAAGATGTGTTTTCTGAGGAGGACAATAAAAAGGCTCAGTCAGACCTCCACAGTGTCTTTAGCAAGCCCACCTGGTTTCCTGCAGTGGATCAGGAACAGGACAGCAGCATCCATACAACCCGGCTTGAATCTGCTGGTAAGTTGTTTTTTTTGTTGTTGTTGTTTTTTTTTCATTATTTTTAATTCCTTTATTAGGCCCACAATGGGGAAATTTCCATTCAGGCTGCCACTCGTGAGGCACCAACACGCTCATGCACATGAGCATACCCTGGCCGGGAGCTGAGCCCGGGTTGTGGCGGTGAGGGCACCGAATCCTAACCACTGGACCACCACCAGAGCCATTTCGTTTTCTTATTCCATCAGCAAGGTATCAGCATGGCTACAATCAAGTTGCTGTTGTTTTACTTTATTTTATGGTCAAACTTAATCTGCTATCACCAACAACAAATTCTTGTTGCTCAGTCAGGACTGGTGAGTTCTGCAAATGTACTTCAAAGTGAAGACTGGGGAATGGCCCATCAGTGTTGAAAAGGGCAAACCTTATATGTGCCGATGAAACAGGAACAGCTATATTTTCTGAAATTAGTCATTTATAAGAGACAAAAAGAACAAAACTCTAGCTAGGGTTTTATTGTGAAATGAACCATTCTTTCCTTTTTCTCCCTCATTCACTTGGCCACTTAAACATACTGGCTTTGATTTTCTGTTGGTTCACATCTCTCATATCTGTATCTTGAGGTTAGATGCCTAGTTTGTGTCAACACAATGAATATAAATTAACTATAAACCAATAATGGTAAATATCCTTATATTTGGGTCATTTTTAGCCTGGACAACCTAAATATCAACTTCCTTTTGGGGACATAAAGCTGGTCCGCACAAGGTAAACCATACGTGTCTGATTTAGTTAATGCTTGCCTTTGTTCAAGATTAGGGTAGGTCTACAAGTGTCCTCAACATCTTTATCCACCAGCCAGTTAGCTTTACTGTGGTACAGTACAGTATGTTGTATGTTCAACATTTCATGAATAGATCTGACAGTTAAGGACTATTTGGTCGCCTAGTTGCAATAATTCCTCCAAACCAAACTTTTACAGTTTTGGTTCGGTTAAGTTTAGACACAAAACTGTTTGTTTCAGGATGAGGTCATGGTTTGAGTTAAAATACCTACTATAATTATTATTATTATTATCATTTTTTACGTTGTGTGTATGGTTAAAAGAAACCAATACTGACTGTTGGTAGGGCACAGGAAACAGTGGTCTTCCATGTTAAAATAGTGTTCATTGACAGAGAAATCTAGAGGAACCTTGTCTGTCACTGCTTCAAAATTTTATCATATATGATTAGAATTCAAGGTATATAAACTACCCTTTAAAGAAACAGATGTTTGAATGGAGAAAAGTAGTATTTTTTTCTTTGGTTGAGAAACTTGCTCGGTAGAAACACATTTTCTTCTACTTCTGCATAGGGGCCATGTTACATTGGCTGCCTACAGGCATACACTGCTGGGTTTTCATATGCTTGGGAAGGGCACTCTTTATTTTCATTCTTCATTGTAACATTACTCAGTTTTGTGCAGCAATGAGGCTGAGCACAAAGCTTCATAAATCTGAAGTGGAGACCATAAAATAGCAGCGTGTCACTCCTAGATGACTAATATAGCCTCTGGAAATTTGCCTGCTAGTTTTCAACACTGAGTAAGGTCTTGGTCAACTGAGCAAGGGCCCCCGTTTACAACAGGGGTAAAAATAATCAATCCAGTATGTAGGTTTCTGTCATGCATCATAGTCCTATTCATCACAGCTAGCAGAGAAATAAGATGAATTAATGTAGATGTATGTCTGTTTATTCTAGCAGTAAGTTTAGTAAGTAGCCAAACCAGACTTCAGTTTCTTGTATGATAAATAATACTTATCTAATAATAGAGTTAGAGTTAATGTAAGCCACCTGGGACACTCCACACCACCACCTGAATTATTATTGTATCAGTTTAAAGGTGTGTATGTACTTCAAGCATCAGTCTCGTCTAGCTGTTTTAATAATGAATGACCTTTTTGGTGTAAAGGCTCAGTAGCAGTGAACAGACAAAGTGCACCAGTGCTTAGTATTTCATTTCAATGGTGAGAGTTGTACGATACTGACAAAGAAGAGTGACATTTTTCTACCACTGGAAAGCTGCTAATAGTTAGGATCATTTTAGTGTTTTGGATGCTGGGTGTCTACAGTGGCAGAGTAGACAGAGGCATCTGAGAGTTTTTCCAGACTTAGAGTTGGGGAAGCTCTATTTACTAAATTTCTGTAAAAGTAGTGGAAGATGCGTTGGTCATATTGTAGAAGATACTGATTTTATTTTTGTCACGTTATCGGGCAAACATAAGTTCTGTTTCCCCTGTTGCTCCTTCTGAAGCTGTATTTATGAAAGTGATGGAAAACAACTGGCAGACTGAAGCATCACTCTATTATTTCCTTGTGCTGGCACTCTCACTAAAAACAATAATAATGTTTAGTACTGTCAGACATGATTGCCTGAACATTGGCCAATAACAGCGAATAGCTGTTTAACTACATGAAATATTGCAAATCCATGTGACATGTTTTAACATGGCTAAATATGTACCTGAGCAGGGTTTGACGGAGAAGGTCCTGTTCTTTTCGCCTGGGGAATATTTGTATGCATTTTTCTGTTCTTTTTTTCCTCATGATTACAAGTTTTCTTTTCGTAAACATCAAGGCATGAACCGACAAGCACCTATGCTGCTGCAAATGAGTACTCTACAGGGGTAATAACCATTCCCTCAGGAAATTACTACAAGGGGGCATTTAGGGAAAGTGCAGGCCAAAGCCATCCCCGGGTCAGGAAGAAGAAATCAGTCAAACACCTGGGCCAGGTCTGCACAGCGGAGCGGGTTAATCTTGTTTGAAATGTTCTTGGCAACTGTCAAGGCAAATTCAGCTTCTGTTGGATTTCTGCCAGGAGCTTAGCTCCCCTACTGGTAATGACCCTGCATAGCGACAGTACATTTTGCACCACTCAGCTGATAATCAGGGGAATTTCACCCCCAGTCTCACTCCCATGTCTGCTTTCAATTTAATCATACATGCTCTTGCGTGCTAGTTCATTTAAATACATACATAATGTCACAAACCAGGTTGCATGGCCATGAAAAATAGGAAGATCTACACAACAAAGCCGGTTAAATTATTTAATAAGAAAAAGAATAAACCTGAGAGGAGAACTTAAACTAACAGTGCCATGTGTAGTCAAGATTGTGAGTGAGTTGTGAGTGCAACCTTGTGCAGCAACCCAAGCCCAAAGTCAACCAAGAACCAAATGGGTGTCTCAGGGAGGAGCGAACCAACAGCTGAGCTCCAAGGTTTTTAAAAGAAGCACTGGCACAGGGCCCAGGTGAGCCAGTGCTGCTGATTAGCCAAGGTGTTGCTTTTTTACTGATGACCCTCTGTGATGCCCACATCCAGTACCTACAAAGATAGCAGCTACACAAAACAAGCAACAGGCAGACGGGGCAGAGGGTTGTCACATTAAAGTAAAGTGTGAGAGGGTTTTCTTTATAGTCTCTAAAGTGTCTTGTCGTACCATCAGGAATTTTTCTTCTAAAGAGCTAATTACAAAATGGTTGAAAGCATATTTTACTGAGGGATGGAGACAACTCCAAAGTTAAGAGACAGGGCAGAGTTGACCTTGTTACTGCGCACGATATGTTTCATGTTTCTAAATTCATTTACTCACTGTGTTTACAGCGACTGGTTGACAGGTGAGCAGTCTGTGCCAGTGAATGTGAAATACAACATTCATCAATACATAGGAGTGTGAAAAGGAACAAGATTCAATTAAATTAAAATAATAAATTAAAGATTAAATTAAATTAAAACTTTGAGTTTAACTAATAATTCTTATCTTAATTGAATTGTAATCATATTAATTAGATTACATTTAAAAATATATTTATATGTTAAAATGAGTTATATATACTTAATCAAAAATATGAGTGAATAGAGAAAAAATGTTTTTATTAATCAAGGCTCAAATCTCATATATGAAATAAAGTGATAGTGATTTGTTTTTTGGCTGAATAAATCAAATGTTCATCCATTGATGGGACAATTATACAGATAACCTGTGGATGACCATTAAAGAAGTATTATTTATTCTTTTTCTGAGTTCATCTGATTCTTAAAAACTTGCCAACCATCAAAACATGCTTTTAAAACTTCATTAATGTAGTATTCTTCTAAATGCTAATGCAATGAGACTCATTACCCGTAACATCTGACTGACTCAGGAGTCCTCCGTAGTGCCTTTATCTTCTCTCAGATTTAGCTGCTTTTAGTACTAAAATGTCAATTACACTCTCTCTGATACACACTTCATATTAAAGGTTTCTCTGCCAGTTACATGCTCCATTTAGGCATGGGATGTTTTCTGATTATCTTGTATATGACCTTTGCTGATGTTTTTTTATTAATACAATCACTGATTTCAACAGCTCTGTTGAAAAAATCGCTACTTCCTGGAAAACAGTGTATCTTTAGCTGTGACCTCCTGCTGCAAATAGGAGGTGTAACCAAAAAGCCTTCCTGTCTTCTCTATCAAATCAAACTGCCTATCAATCCCTAACTGAAGACACATTGGAACACTCTTAAGATTGATCCCTCACTGTTTCAACAGTGTTCAACAACTTGTTTCAACGTTTTTCGACAGGAATTGCATCACATTAACAAAATCCTGCTGCTCTTAAATTCACATGAATTCTAGGTTGGGGAAGTATAAATGTTGTCTCTGTCTGCAACATGTTTTTTTTATACTAACACAGAAGTCAGAAATTTACAATTTCTTCACATGGGAGCTATATTCTTTGCATGTTGGGAATTCAATAATTCACTACCCAGGTCGCTTGTTTGTTTTTCCCTTTTCTTGTAGAAGAGTGGTCATTGATGCAGGAAGAGGAAATTCAGCGCAGCAGATGGCAGCGCTCCCTTCATGACCCAAAATCATCCAGAACGTCAAGGAGGAACCACAAGAAGACCAAGAACAGTCGCGACTGCCACTTGGAGAGGAAGGAAATAAGGGTGCGAGATCTCGGTCTCGGCTACGACTCGGACGAGATAGTGCTCTTTAAGTACTGTGTTGGCACATGCCATAGCTCCCGCAAGAACTATGACCTGGCCCTCAAGGCTCTGATGGACAACGGAAGCATGTCGAACAAGAAAGTGAGCAGTCACCCCTGCTGTCGTCCTATCCGCTATGAGACCGTGTCCTTCATGGACACCCACACTACATGGCAGACTATTAAGTGGCTCTCGGCGGCCAACTGCAGCTGTGTGGGCTGACTGCAAAGATGAGTGTCTATCTGCAACACCTAAACACAGAAAAGCTCTTGCGTGAAAGAGCAGGGTGGCGCAAGGCCTGGTCTCTGTAATGGGTGACTTAACCCTGGTTCAGTGCAGTGGCCAGGGCCTTCCGGCAGCTAACAGCTCGGCTGTTGCTAACAGGTTCAGATACCTTCTGATAGAGCCTGACAGCATCAGCATGCTATCTGGATGTCTGCCACCAGCCTGCGGCAGTGGAAGGTTTGTTTAAATGCCATCAGCAATAAGCACAGAGGAGGAAATCATTTAGCCTATTGAAGGCTTTCAGGTAATGCAACACTCTCTGGCAGCCATGTTGGAGGTATTTAGCTCTTTGGCAAAATATGATCTCAGTAGCCAACTGCATTTCTAAGCATGCTTTTCTGTTTCACAAGAATTCAGTATGTTTGATTGATCATTTCTTTGTTACTTTTGACTGGGAGCTGTTCATTTCACCAGTAATCTGTTTTCTGCAAAACAATCGTAGTACCTTATCTGCTATCTACCTAATATGTGAGCTAGTCCTCAAGTAGAAGCTGGCGTTGGAAGAGGCAAAGTGCATGCAGACATTTGTGGCTGAATCACAGAGACCCTAGCAGGTTTGAAGGGTAATTTTTTTTTCATAATTTGTGTTTGCAAATTATTAATTTTTGGCAACAGACTGGACCCTCGCTATTCATTATCCTGTGAACTTTAAGGGATGTCACAAGGGATGTCAAAATAACACCCTTACGTCAAAAAGCCAAAACCCAAAGGCTCCTTTTATCTTACCCCGTCCAAAATCAATACACAACTGCATTAAAGCTCAACAGTGCATTCAGACTCTTTATGACAGCTTTTATTGTTAATCAGAGTGAACATGGAGTTCCCAAATATTGTCCAATAGCATCAATTTAGTAAGAAACCAAGAAAACAAACTATTGACTTGATGAAACAAATTACTGCATGTAAAAAATTTATTTGATGTTACAAATCACTAATTTGTACACAGAAAATATTCTAAATTTTTACCCTGTTATATACTGAATTCTTAATATCAGCGATATTAATCAACAAGCATGGCACACAGCGTATTTTGGAAAAGTTAAGTCCCTTTGACAACCCAACCTGAAAAAAGAACATGAAAACCTACCATTAAATTCAATTTATAGTTTAAATGTTAAGCTGAAGAAGGTTGATGGTTTTTCATATGGTTTAAATTGTGATTTATCAGCTTCAAATGTCTGCATGTATGCATGGTGAGACATTTTAACATTGACATTTTATTCTGTTAGCCTGCTGACAACTTATCTAGCTAACAAAGCCAATAACTATAATATAATCATTTGTTCAGGTCACAGTAATCACTGTATCTAACAAAAAACAAGTCTACCTTATTACTTTTAGTTTAAAGATTACTGTCTTGCTGTACATCCACACAACAGCATTTTTTAAATATTGATCTTTTTTTCTTGCTTGATTGTTTTATATCCATAAAACGTCTGTTCCATTATTTGCCAAAAAACAGTTATGCAGTGAACCTCCATGATGGAGCCAAATGTAATTTCTAGGCATTTCTGAATCATCTGCAAAGCCTCTATTAAAACATAGTCAAGACACAATGGCATTAGCAGCCTCAAATAAACCAAAACTCAGTTTAACCAGTTTAAAGACCAAATACTATGATGTGAAGACATTCTATTAAGAACCAGAAGTTTTTTTCTGTTTTGTTTTGTTTTAAAAAATATAGTGGTCTTTATAAGACCAAAATTTGCATTCACCATGTGATACAACTCTACCTTTCCTTCCAGGGCAGCTCAATAACTTACTATCTGGTCAAGGAAAACTCATTATGAAAGCACAAGCACCAATGCAAACACACACACATACTCACTGGTGTCATAAACTTACATTCATTTCCTGGACTTACCTTAACCCTGATCCTGACTTTAACCACTGACCCCAAAAAATCCAAACTGTGCCGGTGACTTTTCAAATTCAGCACAGCAGATCAGATCATAACGGTCCTCATACGGTCCTCTCGCCAACCTAATGTAATTGTAAATGCCACAGTAGCTCTGGAGTGCTTGTTTCAGCACCACTTGTTTACATCTCTGTCAATAGTCTATTGTAAGATGCCATTATAAATATAGTCATGAGCTATCCATCACTCAGACTGACAGCTTTGCACCACATGTATGTTCAGATCAGATGTGACAGGATACCACTCAGAACCACCCAACCTATAGTTTAAACAAAATAAGTGTTGAGGATCAGTTTGAATAATTCACTTCCAGTGCTTGTGCATCAGTGTTGTAGAGCAAATTGCATTTAATATGGTGACAACAGATCAGTGGCTGAAACAGGTTTGAAAAGAAGACATTTAGACTGGAATATTTATCACCATTAATGTAACTTCACACAATGTGAAATGCAAGATAAATTTATAATGGCAGTAATTAGGATAATGTGCTGTACATTTGATATTGTTTTAAATTAGAACAAAAAGCCTGATATATAACTGATACAAGTTCTTGTTAGAAAGAACAATGTAATTGGACAATTCAGCTAAACCCCAGATAAACCCCAGTGTCAACATAATTTAAAAGATTTGTTTCGTGAATTTCACCACTGTGGGAAGAATAAAGGAATATCTTATTATTTGAGCACGGTAACTACAGTATGGTTAAGGGAAGGGAGAGATCACGGTTATAACAAGTAAACTATGCTTAACATATGGTTATGATTACAATAATAAAACGTAATAATATAACAGTCTATAATTAAAATGTTGAGCACATATCACAATTACATTTGCATATAATGTAATAATATCACATTTTCACATTATGAATCTGGATGACAGAATGGTTAAGCACATATTTATGAGACTTTGAGAAACCCAAATGGAGCACATGTAGCTCAACACAAAAAGTAGTTTCCAGTTTCCAGTCCTTCCTTATCTGACCAATAAAGAAATTTAGACCCAAAACATTGGAGAAGTTTACAATTGAGTATCACATATGTTGGAATATTTATTTTTTTACATGCAAGAGCTCAGCATGAGTATTCATTGAAGCCTTCTGTAAACAGCTGCATTGAAAACTAGTTTAAAAATATCCAAGTGAAGCATTGGCCTGTTTTCTACTTTGCGTCTTAGCAGTATGTATCTCTCAAGATTTGTTTCCACAGATAATACTGGAATAACAAAGCACCTACACATCTTTTTATTACTACAATTGGTTCTGCCTAACACTGTTCAGCTCAGTGAAAGACTTCCAACATTTTTGTTGTTGTTTTTTTGTTATTGAACATCATCTGAAGAAAGCTTACAGCCAAGCTTGCACAGAATCTCACATCTGCTTTCAGTTACACCAACTCATGTTTTCATGATGGCAAATGCAGATTGTTGAAGCAAAACAGAAACTCTCAAGAGAACTTTCAGTCAGAACAATCACATTCAACATAGAAATAAGCTTTGGACTTACTGGAAGGTGAATAGTTTCACCTTTTTCACCTTTGCTTTGTGCTGAGATTAGATAAACAAAGACAATGGGTGTTTCTCATTTGTCTCAAATGTCTCCTCATTTCCCTGTCTTACATCCTATCCTTGTATCTGAGTCCCTTTCACATAAGACGTGAGGAAGAAATGCATGGTAAAGATTGAGGAGAGAGGAGTCAATAAAAGACACTGTACTGTACTGAAGACGTATACTAAAGTCACTATGGTAATAAAACAGCTAATATTGCTATATTTAGCTGTCAGCTCATGTACATACAGTAGTTGAATGTGGTCCGATGCAGTATATAACTAGCAACATAAGGCCTTCTGTCACTGTTCAAGTAATAATTTCTCTGTATGTAAAACCTCTGTTGGATGCTATGCATCATGTTGCCTTACTGTACATAAGAGTATTTATTGTTTAAATTATTTTATTTATTCTTTATTTGCATTAAACCTGCTCTGAGGATGTTTATTATCAATGAAGTAGCCATTTATATAGATGTTTTTCATTTTATATATGGAACAATCCATATTCAGTTTGGAAGAGGATAACACTTTACATTTTGAGGTATCATAAAGCCCCTTTCATCTATATTGATATAATAGGTTCTTATATCCCTCACTGTATTTTTCTTGCCAACAGATTTGACATTAGTCTCATAACAATCTTCCCAAAGTCAAATTATGAAGCGTCATGGAGTCTGGAGCATGCCAGCGGAGTAACAATGACTTGTAAAGTGTTAAATTCTATCATTTAATAGGTTTAAACTTAAATGTATCCCCCTGCCAACACATAACCACTGGCTAATCAGAGCAAAGTGCTCCTGCTCTGTGGGTAGCTTCGTATAAAGTATCTCACTGCTTATACATCTTTAAATTAAAGAGAGATTTATTTAAATTAAAGCAATCCCTGAATGAAACTATAAACTGTTAAAGCAGGAAACAGATGAATTGTGAGACAAAGTATGATCAGGAATATGAAGAAATGGAATGACAAAATGTAAAAACATTTTAAAAATATAATAATTCCTTTTCCTTATCAATGAATTCATTAGAGTTTTTTTTTTTTTTTTTTACACATCTTTCAAATGCAAAATGCCACTGTCCTGTGAAATGTTTTTTCACGAATGTATTTTCAAAATGTCAACTTTTGATGAGCTAAGCCCTATTTTCAGCTTTGTGACAATGCATTTTATGGATAATCTAATAGATTTATATGTTTAGACTAAGAAGTAGGAGAATTTCTCAACCCAGAGGAACACTTAAAACTGTGTTTATTTGAAAAGTTGAAAATCACTGAGATATATGTATTTCACCGGACAGTAAAACATTTAATGTATCAATACACTCAACAACAACAACAATAATAACAATAACTAGTAAAAAAAAATGCAATTTCATTAATTAAATTGCGAACTACTATAATAATGTCTAATATAAAAGTCTAATAATTATTCTACCAGCACACTCCAGACTCCATAGAGTGAAGCAAGAGATAGAAAAGTAATATCCACTTTACTGATTTATTATTATTTAACATTATTAAAGTATTCAACATGGTCCACATAAACAAAATTCTTCAACTGTAAGAAGGAAAACATAGTCCATTACTTCCATCCTCATGTAAAACACACCAGTTTATACTCTAAAGGTAAGTTAGCCCATATTTTATTCACCACTACATAAACTACAACAATTTTGTACAGGTCTAAACGTTTGTATGATGTCTCATGATCCCTAATGAGCAAAGCTTCAAATAAAGTGTTGCTGAGAAGGGTTCACCCGCATGAGTGTATTAAACTGTGACCGAGCCTGCCCTGCTTCATGTACTGCCAGGGAACACCACTAAGTAAGGATTGCCTATGTCTGGCACTCCTCCTATCAGAGCGCCAAAGCTCTGCACCCACAGTCCTATCTCTGATTCACTCAGTCTGCAGTACACTCATGAGCCAGGGCTACGACACTGCTCTCACTGTATGTCGCGACCCATTACATAAGACAGTGTTCTTCTCTGCGCCTGTCAAGTCATCATTCAACATTTTGCAGATGAAAACTCCAGAAAAACAACTTCATATAAGAAATGTGCATAGTCTTCATATATGTCGTGGTACTGTATTATCTCAAACATATTCAGAATTTTTCACAATGTATTCAAAAATGCCTTCTGACTATTTTTGTACATTATAATTAATAAAACATTCTAAAAAGTCTGTTGCAGTGGGTTTTTGGTTTGGACCAACAATGGCAGAAACAGAAACAAAGTGGTGGTTTGAAAAATGTCTTTTAATGAAAATTATGGGAAAAACTCAGGTGGAGGCGGCTGGAGGCAGGCTGGCTGGTGAGTGGCAAAGATAGTTGAACTGGCAATGGCTGCAGCTGGAAACTCAGGAGGCTGGAAACACGGAGGCACTTGGAGGGTGGCTGGCAGCGAGGCACACGCACCAGGGAACTCACTAGAACAAAGGAACAAGGTGAGCAACTGGAGAGATGACAGGGAATAACTGAAGCACGGGAGTGTGCCACATGAGACGGAGTAATCTGGTGCAGAAGTGGAGTCAGGGCCGGGCTTGTGTAGAAGGTGGGTTGATGACGATGGGAAACAGGTGGTCCTCCTCTGCCAGGACTCAGAGGGGGAAGTGAGAGTCACACCAGCCACGCCTCCAGCCACAGACACTGAAAAGGAAGAGGGAGAAAAAAAGAGGAAGAACAAAACACCAAACACAAAAACCCAGACCATAACAAAGTTTTTTGTTTGGCTTTGGTAAATATACATTTATCCAGTTTGCCAGCCACGTTTCTCAACATACCATACTAACGGTTCTGTTAGTTCTAACTAACTATTTGAACTCTGTGCTGCGTTTTATAAATAAGGCCCCAGAAGGGTAAAGTTTTCTCCTTAGCATGCAGATTATATGGAAATCACGCTCTCCTTCCCCCAACCCTCAAACCCCTCTTCTCCTCACCAAAACAGTGACAGAAAATTCAAACTGAAAACCAGTGACATTGAAAAAAGAACTGAAAGTTTAAAAAAAACTGAAACTGAAAAAAGATGAGTGCAAAAAAATACCAGTTGCTTTAAAACCATATCAGTGGGCAGTAGCATAAATGATGTGGTTTATTTTTAAACCTGGCTGGATCACATTCATGTAGAAATGTGTCAAGCTAACTGACATCAGCTTTCTCACCTGTCGCCTCTCTCTCCTCCTGTCAGCTCTCTTCAAGCCTTGTCTCCTCCAGTATTTCTCTGGTTGTCTGGTCTCTCTCTCTTATATCCTCTTGTCTCTCTGCCTTCAATATTACATTCTTTCTGTTTATTTTTCAGTCCTGTACTCTTTTTATCTCTCTCACCATCTGTATTCACTGCCCGTCCCTTCCTCTGTGACTCCTCACTTGTCTGTCCGGCCAAAGTGGATGAAAAGAATTTGCTAATTGATGAGCTTGCATCATTTTGGTTTTGAATCATAAAAATGCTCTTTAAACAGTCCATAATTACACCATAATTATGCTAGGTGTTTGTGTTGTTGTTAAATTGAGCCTATAGCTTCCACTGTAACTACAAAATAACTATATTTGCCCCTGTAGTCGGTCAAACCAAGCCTAGTCACTTCAGCTGTAATTGTAGCACAAAATAATGATGAATATAATCAGTGGGCTGGTGGAGATATTGGATAAGTGAGCTAACAAATGCATCATACCCACCAATAGTTCGTTCTGCAGTCACGGCTGCGTCATATCTGAGATACAAAGTTACAGCAACAACACTATATACTTTTATATACCAAGTGCTCAACAACAACAGTGCAGAGGAGTTCTCATAAAAATGCCCTGATGCCAAAACTCTCTGTGTCTGTCTGTCTCTCTTTCTCTCTCACACACACACAGACATACACATACTTGTACTTCTGTACTTATATACTACCCTCATTGACATAATACATTCACTAGCCCCTACTCCTTACCCAAATCCTCACTCCATTTATTAAAAACTTGTTTCATTTCACTTTCATTTAATCTTAGATGAAAGAGTCAGGCAGGCTGTCTCAGGCCGGAGACATCAGAGAGAGCACTACAAAATATTCTCTCTTACGTAGTTATTATATTTAGGTGATTTAAAGATTTCTCTAGAGTCCTCTGTAAGCCATGATGATAATATCTGATAATAGAAAAATCATGATTAAGTGAAGATAAATAATAAATTAATTTGACTTGTTATATTCAGATAAAAAGTAGAGAAAATATTAGGAGGCACTGAAACACATAAGTCACTGAACTGTTTCACTATAAAAACTACAGAGGTTAGAGGGATTAAATAATGAAAATAATAGGTCTGGGTCAAAACCAAAGTTTTAAGAGTCAATTGTGGAGGGATCAAAGGGCTTAAAGATCTGCCCTTCATAGTCATATTCATTGTAGTCCATAGTGCTATGGTGTTAAGTCACCAAAGCACTGTATAAATTCCTAATGATGGAGACTAATGAGCCCAACCAAACGAAATTTTGCAAATTTCCCCACTGTAGGACGAATAAAGGTTTATCTTATCTTATCTTAAAAGTATTGGCCTTTCTTTTTTGTGGTGAGTGTTGGGTAGGTGGATAGACAAGTTTGTCGTATCCCAAATATGACACTGAGATCAAGCTTTTGCAAATTGTGTTCATACCTGTCCTGGTTTTACTACAATCCTTACACCAAGTTTTACATGACATTTTAAAACAATCTTATTTGTCTGTCATCCAAGGGGCCTCTTCAAGGGGAGTCTTTGCCAACTTTATGTCCAGTCTCTAATGAAGGTTAATTGCCATGGCATTGAAGCCTGGTGATTTTTGGATGCCAGTGCATTCAGCCTATTCTGTTCCATAGTACTTTGGAGAAATGATTTGATCCTCCAGACTGAAACACCTCTCTGACTCTGTGATGGGGTTGTGATGCGAGCATTTGATTGCTCTATCATTATTCCACAGAGCTGTAGGCTACTGACACATTATCAGACCACTGCATCCTGCACAGCATTGCTGCAGCAACAGCTTTGTCTGCATCTGGGTGCCTTTTGTGTCAGCCTGTCTAGTTCTAGTCTGCATGAAGGCAGACTAGAAAAAGAAAAAAGAACAGAAAGTTCACATCCTCCTGCAAACTGGGCAGGCCATGAGCTTGCTGGATTGACATGCTGTGCCACAAATGATCATCTGGATTTTTAAAAAACACTGTGTCCCCTTGTGTTTTTATGTTCTACCTCAGTGTGGACAGTGCAGCTTTTAAAGTTTGACCTTGTTTGTTCTGACACTGGAATCATCCTGCCACTGTCCAAGTGTCCAAGAATGCAGTTCTCTTGGGGGACTTGGAGAAAAAGGTTGCTAAAGCCGAGACGTTGGCAAAAAATATTGTGACAGGTGTGAGAGATGAGCAGGCCTGTTGCATGATAAGGTTTAACTGATGAGTATAGCAGTGCACAAAGTGTGCATGAGGGAAAATTTCTTTAAACCTGGTCTATAAGCCTGCTGATGCACCACTCATTACAGCTGCCCCATCATAAGTCTGTGTGATCAGATTGTTCAGTTTATGTGGCTGGTGGTTTTCCCCTCAGGAGTTTTTTGGGTCCCAAAAATCTGTCCACTCAAGGAGAGAAACCGAGAAATCTCTGCAAAACTGAACATTCAGTGATGTACCTGAGCACAGTCACACACAGTTCCACATCGGTTGTCTTGTCAGCTTGCACAGCCACAAATGGTGCCTACAATATTTAATCTCTCCCTTGTTTAGATAGCTACCTGGTTATCTAAAAAGAGAAGTGGTCAACGAGGTCCAGAAACACGTCCTACGGGAGTGAAGTCAGAGATTCATCAGACTCCCAGAGAGCTGTCTCGCCCCTCAGAATTTAATACTTTCCACAATTGAATACAGTCCAAAACCCATGACAGTGAATGCATGTTTTTCTTTACTAACTTGTCTCTGTATAGCAATATTGTAGCCCTCATCAAGTTGACAATCAATGTTAACTTTGATAGCTTTACGCTATTTATAATGAGACTTGTGCTTCAAGTTTCCTAGTTTTGTCAGATAAATGTGGTTAGGTCCAATAGAGTGGTGTGGTTGTGTCTCCTCCAAAAAACATGCATGGGAAACAGAGAAGTGAATTCTAAGCTACACTTCCTTCGTTGAAACCAAGCAACACAAAACCTAGGATTTTGTTGTTTATCCTTTGTATTGTTTTAACATGGTTTGGACAATGTGTTCCAAATCTACCAATTTTCCTCCAAAGACACCAAAGAAATTGAATCAGAAAGTAAATAATCCACCTATTAACTATTTGAAGTGAAACTGAGGAAACTGTACTGTATGATGAAGACTGTTAGATGTACTTGAAGGCTTAAGAAAAAGCTAAAAGTGGACCTAGAATTTAGACTGTCTAAATTTAAAACATTTCTGAAAGCTTTATTTTGCCTGCATTTGAGTATTTTAGTAATTGTATTATGTATTGGCATGTTTAAAACATTTCAATGCCTTTTTACGGTTATGGGGCCCAATATGCAATCTCAGATCTGGGCTAGTGTTAGTATGTACATTGGAAATGGGACACTAATTAAGTCTGTAAACATATGCAGTTAATGAACAGTATCGTTCCACAATGCCATGCAACAAAAGGGAGGACCCTCTCACATTTGGAAAAAATACCATCAAATTGTTGACATTTTAGACTTTATGCAGCAGAAGTATTAAATTAGTATTATTAATTAGTAATTATTAGCATTAAATGTTTGGACACCAGTACATTTTGTTTTATAGTAAAAGTAAGAAATAAAAATTGCAATAAAAAACTGTTTAAAAAATACATAATTTAAAAATACAAAAGTTTTGGAAGCAAAAAAAAGTATTACTACACTTGAAGAGCAGTCATCCTCCAGCCACAATGAGAATCATCCTACTAAGAATGTATTACAAACCTGCCATGAGAAGGAAAAACAGCAATTTAAAAGCTTTGGTTGGAAAATAGAGAATACAGTTAATGAAATAGGAATAGGGAATATAAGACTAAGTCCTACTGTTCTGTTTACTAGCATTCCACCTTGGATACTGGAGGAAGTGGGGATTGATTTACATCTGTTAAGAGGGGGGAATAAGGGAAGGATTAATAAGATACACGTTAGTACATACATAGAAAGAGGTTATTATGAAAGACAGATAATAATAGAGTAGGGTCTGCATTCATTATTCCTGAATTAAATGTCATGTTAAAAAAAGAGGTCTATCTATCTGTGTTTACTGGGGAGCTGTTGGCCATCTTACAAGCTTTGAGTTGGATAGAGAGTGTAAAACCAAGAAAAGCTCTAATAGGATCAGACTCAAGCAGTGTGTTATAAAGTATCAAGAATATGAAAGCAGAGGCTAGACAAGACATAGTGACAGAAATAATTCAAACTATTTACAGGATACGTAAGGCAGGAGTAATAGTAAAATGTATATGGACTCCAGCACATGTAGGGGTGGAGGGTAACAAACTGGCAGATTAGTTTGCTAAACATTCAGCCAAAAAGTCAGAAATAGATATAATGATCAACTATAGTAAAGCAGAAGTCAAAACTATGATCAAATTAGAAATGGTTAAAAGATGGCAGGAAAAATGGGACAGAGGAACTAAAGGTCGACAGTTCGACAGGATACAGAAAACAGCAGGAAAAATGAGGGAAACACGTAGATCGAAAAAAGAAGAAGATATTTTTTCAAGGATGAGATTAGATCACACTGGATTTATAAGTATGGACTAGAAAAAGAGTGTATCCAGTCTGAGATTAAGGAAATTTTACAATTAAATTCAGGAAGTGTGGGATATAAGACAGTTTTAAAATTCTTGGAGAAAACTGGGTTAGGTAGAAGAATATAAAGATGTAAGATACGTTCCGATCCACACTCCAATTCAGACGGTGGCAGCAATGCACCTAAAAGCTGTTTGCCAACCGCCAATAAGAATAAGACTAAGAAGAAGAAGAAGAAGAAGAAGAAGAAGAAGAAGAAGAAGAGTCTTTTTTGACCTTTCAGGCTTGCCGTAGAGTTGTGCAACATTTAGCGCGAACTTCAATAGTAGCTGGAATAAACCGAAGGGATATTGCTGTCGCATGTAAACTCTTGTAATAACTCTTCCGGGACAACGCCACATTTGTTCACCATACTCGCGCTTGCTGGCAATACTATCTTTTAGATCAGTGGTTTACAGTTTTGTTATATTACTTTACTTTGGAAATGAAGTAGGCAGAGCTACTCGCTGTTTCTGGGTAACAACACCACTAGCAACGCGGAAAGGTGAAGAGTCTCACCATAACAGCCGCGAAAATGGTAAGCATTATTAGCTATTTATTTCCATGATGCCACAGACTGCATTCGGGTGTTTACTACCTAATGCCTCTTCGTATGACATTATATTTCTAGAGACGAAGTCTTGCCCCCAGCCAGGTCGCTAAACGGAAGCAAACAGGAGATTCATGTGAAGATGATGACTGGACATGTAGGACTGTAAGTAAATTACCATGACTGAGATACATTCAAAGCCTGATTCAGAGCTGTTACATATCGTCCTCTGTATAGAGATGGTAGAGACGTTACGCTAAACTCAATACATTTGCCAGATAGATAGATAGATAGATAGATAGACTTTGTCAGACTGAGCTGCAGAGTTGTACAGACATAGCTGGTGGCAGGAAAGATGTCCTGTATCTGTCCTTGTGACAGCAGAGCTGAATCAGTCTGTTGGAGAATGAGCTCCGCTGTCTGTCCAGCAGCTGGTGGAGAGGGTGGTCAGGGTTATCCAGAATGTGTCCTCCTCTCCACCACAGCCTCGAAAGTGTCCGTTTTGTAGCCTATCACTGATCCAGCCTTTTTGATCAGTTTTTGAGTCTGTTAATCAGATGTTTTCTTGCTTCGTGACATATGCACAGACCTTGTATAACACGTCTTTAGACAACTTCTGAACCTTAAGCGACCACTTTAATATTCAATATCATTTGAATCACTTACTAGTGTGTATTTCTAAAAACCTTTTTTTAATAACTGTATCCCCATAATATCTTATAAAACTGAAGGTTTTAAGCACTTAATTGCTCAGTCACTGAAAACACTTAGCACTTAGTTTCTGCTACTTAATCAAAGCTTTTTAACACACACACACACACAGCATTTATGGATAAGCAAGCACAAACAAAGGTTTTGCTCGAGAACAGTAACAAATGTTTTCCTTCATAACATCAAGCCATCTTTCCCTAGGCTTCGTGTTTGAATATGGATAATGAATCAGTATAATATGTGTTGGTGGGCATTGGTGTTGCTAGATCCGAAAATTGTGTAATGCTTTTTCACAGGAGAAAAAACGGAAAGATGATAAAATGAGAGAAATGAATATTTCTCCCTTCAGAAAGCCTCTGAAACAGCTGAACAACTGGCCTGCATGTATGGATGGTGACAAACATGTAAGCAATGTTCAAATTTAATCTTGCATTTTGTGTGTGAATACAGAAATGATTGTAATTTGATGCCATGACTAGGCCCATTTGTTTAAAATCCTTTCTACAGGAGGCATTTATTCGAAGTATCCTCTCCAAGCCATTTAAAATTCCTATTCCAAATTACACAGGTAATATTTTTCTTGTCACTATGGCTTCTCTTTCATGTCTAATGCAATAGATAAAGAACTGCTTTCATTGTTCTCTTGATGAATTACCCACAGGCTCTCTGGGAATCAGGGCACTTGGTCTAAAGCGTGCTGGAGTAAGGAAAGCACTTCATGATCCCTTCGGAGAAGATGCTTTGGTTCTTTATAACCCACCAACTCTGAGCGCTCATGACCTGATCAAAGCTGACAAGTAGGTTCAAAACTCATGGGAACCTTCCTCCATCAAGTTTTTTTCTTGATCTACAGTGTAAGGCTCAATTGTTTGTTAAAGTTGCATGAGCAACGAGCAGCAAGTTTGTATGTCAGGTACTCAAAATAGGAGCAGGTAAATGATCAAAACTAGTACTTAACTGCAGAGTCCAGCTCTCTCCAGACACAGCACTCACTCTCTGCAGGTCAGGGGACAATTTGTATTTTGAGTACTCACTTTCTGTGTTGAGATTTCCTACAAGTGAGTAAACATAAATTGATGCATCATTTGAAAAAGTTTATTAAATTGATTAAAAATTTATTTTGCAAGGTCAGTCGTCTTAAATGATGATGGATTCGTAGATATAATTGCTATTGCAGCTTTACGAAAATGCTTCATAGCCTTTACTGGTATTGCTGCGTGCTTGAAGTTTTTTTTAATAGAAGGAAATGTTTGACTAGACCGTTCTTTGTCCTGTCCAGAGAAAAACTACCAGTCCATGTTGTTGTGGATCCAGTTTTAGGACAAGTGCTCAGACCCCATCAGAGAGAGGTACGCCCAAAATTTTAATAATAAAATGGTATTCAAAAATCTAAAATTTCCATATTGCATTTATCTTAACAGTCTTATTAAACTGTAGAAATGTACAATCTTACATTAATGAAGCTTCCTAACATTGCTTCTCCTAAATAACCTAAAAACTAATTGAGTAGTAAGTTCTTTCTTGACCTTGGAAACAGTGGATTGACAACACAAACTTAAAAGGGTGACTTACCAGCTTTTTCTGGGTCGTCAATCACTTCTCAGAGTCTTCATCCCTGAGATGTCAGGTGGACTGTTAGATACAATTTGAACTGCCAGAAAAGTGAGTTAGTGAACCATAAATTACATTTTTTTCTTTTAAATTTAAAGTTGATGTCTTTGATTTCTTGAGGGGGTGAAGTTCCTGTGGGAATGTGTGACTGGCAGACGCATCCCAGGATCATACGGTTGCATCATGGCTGATGAGATGGGCCTGGGGAAGACTTTGCAGTGTATCACCCTCATGTGGACCCTGCTACGCCAAAGCCCTGACGCTAAGCCAGAGATAGACAAGGCCATTGTGGTTTCACCTTCCAGTCTGGTTCGCAACTGGTACAATGAAGTAGGAAAGTGGCTGGGAGGACGTGTCACACCAGTGGCCATCGATGGAGGTTCAAAGAATGAGATCGATAGACAACTAGGTAGTTTAACTCTCCCTTCTGTCTCATTATGAATATCCACAGCAAAGTTAATTGAATCTGATCATTTGATACCTTGTTACCAAATGTACCAAAATGTTGCTCAAGAGGGCAGTTTGAAAGACGAGGGCAGTATACTGACTTACTCTTTCCATCGAATTCTGCTTTATTCAGACTGCATTTTGCAGAATCAAAGCCCAATGTTTCAGCTTGCCCTTTGAATTTGGGACAAACAAGCCATTTTATATGTATTTTCAAATATCATACAAGGCATCTTATTGGATCAGTGCATCAATCACTAATCTAGGCCATCTGTGTCACCTGTACTGTTACCCATCTTTGCTTTACACATTGTAGCACCATCTTGTGGTTAAAACAAAACAAATTAAACCAGCTAAAGAGCAAACAAACAAATTCCAGTGTAATTTCCAACATATTCTATGAAATGAAAATGATCAAACTTAAGCTTATCTTATAAGAAAAAGGTAGGTAATTCTGTGTTCATATAGTGATGGAGCCTGTACAATGTTTCCTGTTAGGAAAAGTAATCATCAAGTTTTTGATGGAAGGTGGCAATGTCTGAGCATAAAATCTGTCTTGTTCTGTCACACTTTACCATTTTACCAACTGGATGTGTAAACAGCAGACAAGTGTTAAATGTTCACCCAAACAACTTGTAGAGTTTACTAACTATCTGCTTCGTATTTGGTTTGTTTTCTGTGATTTCTAGTGAACTTCATCTCTCAGCACGGTTTGAGGGTACCAACCCCAATCTTGATCATTTCATATGAGACATTTCGACTGCACGCTGAGGTTCTGCACAAGGGTAAAGTCGGACTTGTCATCTGTGATGAGGTATTTCATCCCACCCATTAAACTTCAGAGATGTCAAGGACTGTTGACACGATGATGTATCAATAATAGTTGTGTGTGCTGTAGGGCCATCGGCTGAAGAACTCTGACAACCAGACATACCAGGCCCTAAATACCATGAGTGCCCAGAGGAGAGTGCTGATATCAGGCACTCCCATCCAGAATGACCTGCTGGAGTATTTTAGCTTGGTCCATTTTGTTAATACTGGGATCCTTGGTAAGCATCTCCACACACACAAAACAGCTGAAACGCTTTTGTGTTCTTTCTGCTGTTTGTCCAGATTTATTTGGTTTTTTTTGCCTCACCTCAATGGCAGGTACAGCCCAGGAGTTTAAAAAGCGATTTGAGCTTCCCATCCTAAAGGGCCGAGATGCAGATGCCAGTGATAAAGACAGACAGACCGGAGAGGAGAAACTCAAGGAGCTGATCAGTATCGTCAACAGGTGAGCTCAAGACTTTTTCTTTTTTTTCTTTCCTTTTTCTGTTTTATTACTTTTTATTTTTATTCATATTTTTAAATTAGTGTAATGTATATTTATTTTTTTGCTCCTTTTATATTTTGATATTGTTTTTCTTTTGAGATGTGTTGGTAAGTCTATGTTTTGCCATACCTTTTCCTTGAGATGCATTCTATGTCTTATTACTCTGACACTGTATGATTTGTTCGTAATTATTTGCACCTGGCACTACTTACCTGTTAAGAAGAGGTTGGACTGTGACAGTCACTTAGGCTGCACATTGGTAACAGCATTTGCGTGTTTGTGATTTTAGTAAGTTTAGAATAAGGTTGGCTGCTATTGCTGCAAATAACGATGAGACGAGATGATATAAATTTTTATTGAATTTAAGATTTTGCTGTACAGTTTATATAGGGTTAGCTCTCCCTTTAATATCTATTATTGTATTAAGCCATGATGGGCAATTTTCTAATTTATGACCAAGACCAATTTAAGGTTAATAATCTATAAATTTAATAAAAAGGATAATCTATAATTTTTAAATTTTCATATAACTCACGTGTTTAAAATATATTAAGACTTAGATATATTAAGTTATGCATAATTTAGGATATCGTTGCTTTGAATGACAGCTGGCTGCTGGCTGGCTGCTAGCGACTGCTCCAAAGAGCCACTGAACTTGATCTCTCTGCTGTGTTTGTAGTGTTCTTGCATGGTTTGCTGTGTGGTTAATTGTACTAACACAATGTCCAAAAGGTCTGTGCTCCAGTTTTTCATTAACTAGCCAATAATTTAA
Source organism: Holacanthus passer (assembly GCA_025331565.1). Taxonomy (NCBI): domain Eukaryota; kingdom Metazoa; phylum Chordata; class Actinopteri; family Pomacanthidae; genus Holacanthus; species Holacanthus passer. Next base: position 1,158,470 of record JAFREQ010000059.1, read on the forward strand.
CATCCCTCTGTAACACTGATCGTATTCTGCCTCAACAGGTGTTTGATAAGGAGAACATCTGATATCTTGTCCAAATATCTTCCTGTGAAGATTGAGCAGGTGGTGTGTTGCAGGTAGGTTGAGTAATGTTTGTCTCTTGTAAAACTGTTGATTTATTAATAGTTTTATTGGTTTATTTATTGGTTTACCTTTCAGCATTATCACAGGTTCATAAAGACAGTTGTCATTAAAAACACGTAATTATTTTTCTGTTACAATCAAACATCAAGACTAAGTAGACCATCTATCCATCCATTATCTATAACTGCTGGAGCCGATCCCAACTGACATTGTGTGAGAGGCAGGGTACACCTTGGACAAAATAACCCACAAAATTTAAGCCTGCCAGTCACTGAAGTTGGACTTAAGCAGCTTTCTGGCAAAGCTGAGATACAGTTGAGTACATCTCTCTACTAGAGTGTGTGATATGAGAGTGCAAAGAGTTTCATTTTGTGCTCCTCTACCCAGATGTCCAGACCATTCAGGGTCTGTTGTAGTGTACAGGGTAGTTGAGGCATCCACATATGGGACAGAATCATATCATCCAAATATTTCTAGTCATCTGTTCCGTCCTGGAGGGCACTGTTTAGCAGTGCTAGGAAGACTACAGGCCCTAGCATGGTTACCTGCATAACTGCACATGTCAGATATTCCCGGAGGGAGATCTGAATATCTAAGATCATATAAGATCAAATATCTCTGCATCTATAAATCAGTAACCGCATGGACCAGCGCATCAGAAACTGTAGATTTGTTCACAGAAGTGTTAAACAGTAAGCATAAAGTAGTAAGAGTAATAAGGACTCATAGACCAACAGGTAAGTTTAAAAGCATTTATATTAACATATTGAAAAAATAAATATAGAACAAGAGTAAACAAATGTATTGCTTCCCTTCTTAAATTTAATCACTCACAGTGTATAACCAAACATCTCTTAAGTAAACAATGGTTAATGGTCACTTTAGTAGCTAGGTTTATCCCCTATTAGCATTTATCCTAGGATTAGGATACCCAAATAGATTAACTGACACACTACGGTTTCTGTCATGGGATAGACTCCTTTGTGTATTAACAACACACCTTTTGACCTCAATATATGTATCAAAATACTTTTTAACCTGTTAATGAAAAAAACTCTCAAATTAAATGGTGTCAGTTCCCAAACGTCAATATCAATCAAAAGATCAATAGAAATAACTCACCCAACATAAATCATGACTTAGATGATTGACAGTCTTTTCCTCTTTGTCCTTTTATTAGTTGAATGAAGGAATGAAAGTATGCAGTCTATGAAATGTATCCCTAAGTGTTCTTGCAATGATCAGTTCTACCTGGATTTCAGATGAAATCGACAGTATGGATCTTTCAGTATCGTCTCATCAGTTAGCTTGGCATACCACAACTGCCAAACTCCACCAACACTGGCACAGAGAAGCAGCAAGAGAAATCCACTGTCCAGAAAATAGGATAGCTTCAACTCTGGTGTATTTCTGAACCAATCCCTGACAGAGTTTGTTATCTTGGCAGATGCCATGGAGTCTGAGATAGCTGAAGTCTACAAGAATTGTTGGCATACCAAAAAAGTTTTAAGGGTTTCACAAAAACTCCATAGTTTCAGTACCAAAATTATACTTTTTTTTCAATTTCTTACTTTGATCAGAAATATATTTTTCAACCAAAAACCGTTTTTTTTTTAAAATTTATTTTGTAAACATTATTTTAGAATGCTTTCTCAAGACAATCATGCAAACAAGACCTTAATTTAAATTGAACGTTTAAGTCAGGAAATATGGCTACAGACACATTGCAAACAAATGAGCATCAACCCTGCTCTCAATGTAGTACTGTATATTGTAATATTGAATAATATCTGAAGAAATATATTTCATTTAAATATGTAGAAACTTGTGGCTGTGACTGTTTCCCTACAGGTTGACTCCTCTGCAGACAGAGCTCTATAGGCGCTTTTTAAAGCAGGCCAAACCTATTGAGACATTACAAGAGGGAAAAATAAGTGTCTCCTCCCTGTCTTCCATCACATCGCTCAAGAAACTGTGCAATCGTAAGTGCTGAAACCCAGTATAACACACTTTAAAATGTTGTATCTGTGAACTTTATAGTGATCAGCAGAAAGACTGATTTCTTACTTTCTGAAGCAGTTGCAAACTTTACTCAAATACTGGTGTAAAAGTAACGCACAGAACGGAGTAAACCAAGGCTGAGGATCTCTAAGTAGTTTTCTTTTATGGCATTGCCCATATAGTATCTATACGCTTATTTAGAATTGGCGGTGTTGTTGGGCCACGATATGGATTTTGCAATACTGTCATCACATTGGTTTACAATGATATGAATATGGGGGAGGACAATTCTATGATTTTCTAGGATTGGATCCCCCCCTGTAATTTCCACGTATGACTCTATGCATTGTATACTACAGCAGTGTTTTTCGACCTTTTTTGAGCTAAGGTACATTTTTTTCATTGAAAAAATCACAAGGCACACGACCAAACGAAAATGTTAAAAAAATGAAGCTCTGTAGCCTATATTAACAATATAAAGTCATTCTTGTCAAAGTGTCTTGTATAGGAATCAAATAAACACAAAGAAAAAGGTCTTCTAGGATCTAATATGATATTACTTATGGTAAAAAATGTTTTTTAGACCAATTAGGTGAAATTGGATAATTTCCCACGGCACACCTGACGATCTCTCACACTGGTTGAAAAACACTGTACTACAGCAACACCTTACAACAAGAGCAGTAAGAGATGGAAAGATATTACTCGGGCAATCACGCTATACTTAGCAAAAGACATAAGTAATGAGAGGTAAACAAACCATTTATTATATTATTCAGATATTAACTTTATTTTCATAACTCCTTACAAAGCATATAAAAAACCTAATACAGTGATATAATACTGTTACCGCTCAAAGGGTGAAAAATACCCTGGTATTAATTTTAGTCCATATGGCCTAGCCTTAGAAATTAGAAATTTAGATATACTAACCACTGTTTTGTTTACTAGACCCAGCTCTCATCTATGAGAAGTGCATGGAGGGTGAGGAGGGCTTTGAGGGGGCACTGGATCTGTTTCCACCTGGCTACTGCACGAAAGCTGTGGAGCCTCAGCTCTCTGGTAAGAACATGTACATTACAACTCAGTACAGCTCTGATGGGGTTAAACACCCTGGGTGTGTATACTACAGAGCAAATTCAACATTAGCCAGGCTTTCTGCTATGTGAGCCGGCTCAACAAAACCTAAAACCCCAGTCAGAAATAATAGGTACCACAACTGTCTTTGGTACCCCAGGTTTTCTTCATTGCTCTGTGCATGATCTGCAAAAAATCAAAAAGCAACACCATTGCTGTAAATAAATCAAGAGAGGAGTGCTCACAGAAAATTGCCAATCATGTATATATCATTCATAAGTATTTTTTTTTACTATTTAGTGCACTCTCAGTTCCTATCGTATATTTCTAACGGGATAAGTGTACATGCATAATATTGGAGGGAGGGGAGGGAGGGAACATGCAATGCTACAATCCACAAATGTGATGATAATAATAATGGCAGTGTTACACAGAGACTTGTGTGCAGTGGGAGGCTTGTAAACACGGGTCCAGACTCTGCAAGTATAGCAAATCAAGAGCCAGGTATTTTTCTTACAAGTTGGTGAAGACCAAATCAGGGTGAAATGGAAAGTGAATATAGGACTTAAAAACATCAGGTAGACTCAAACACAACTCCAAATTAATGTTTATGTTGCTCTGCATCTGCTGGATGTGTAAATGAGCAACTGTTGCAAGTTGGCCATGACAGTCTGTTTCCACTGCCCCGAAGTGGATAATAGTTGTGATGCATTTCTTAAACAATGAACTCAATTAAGTGATTCATCTTTCTGTTTGTGGGAAATAAGTTGTTTATTTGTTCCAGGTAAAATGCTGGTTCTTGACTACATCCTGGCAATGACACGGACCACAACTAGTGACAAGGTGGTGCTCATCTCCAACTACACTCAAACACTGGACCTCTTTGAAAAGCTGTGCAGATCTAGAAGGTAATTTTTTTTCAGAAACCACCATTTATTTGTGTCTATAATATATATTTTGTGAGTTCAAGTGAGCAGGAACCCTCTTCTTGGTCTTTTTCAGATACCTCTATGTTCGGTTGGATGGCACAATGTCCATCAAGAAAAGGGCCAAGATTGTGGAAAGATTCAATAGTCCATCTGTGAGTTGGATACGTATTTAAAAGACATTAAGCGTTTGAGCCATTGAACAGCATCTTAATCTATCTGTTTTCCAGAACCCAGAGTTCATCTTCATGCTGAGCAGCAAGGCTGGTGGATGTGGCCTGAATTTGATTGGTGCTAATCGCTTGGTTATGTTTGATCCTGACTGGAATCCAGCCAATGATGAGCAGGCGATGGCACGGGTGTGGAGAGACGGCCAGAAGAAGACCTGCTACATCTACAGGCTACTCTCTGTCAGTCCCACTCAGTTCATAAGATAAAACAGATCCTCGCTGCTTCTTGATATCTATTAAGTTTTAAGTTATAAGTAGGAATATTTTCATATACTGTAGATAAATGACTTTTCCTACTGATACAGTTATTGAACAGAGTTTAGGACTTCATAATAAATGTGTCAGATCAGCAGGACTGCAGTCAGCTGGTCTGCAGAGTTTCCATGTTTGACTTGTGTGTATGTGTGCTAACAGACAGGGACGATCGAGGAGAAGATCCTGCAGAGGCAGGCCCATAAGAAAGCCCTGAGCAGCTGTGTGGTGGATGAGGAGCAGGACGTGGAACGTCACTTCTCTCTGGGAGAACTCCGAGAACTCTTCACTCTCAACGAGGAGACCGCCTCCGACACACATGACAAGTAAAAAAGTTGTCTCACAAATTGTTTATGCTGCTCACTCTGCTGTTTCTTCTCAGAATTTGATTGACTTTATATTATATTTATTACTATATATATTATTTGTCAGAAATCCCAAATAGTCACACACCAGATACAGATATATGTATTTTATAGTAGAGCAGAAGTTGTTTGCATCAGTCCCTTTTTCAAACGTGAAATTTAAATGCAATTAGTTATACACACTTACTTGTATCTGAAAAATATAGCCGTAGTTTGCTTAGCAAGATAGTTGGCTAGTACCAGCTAAAGTTAGTAGGCATCCCTCAGTCTGGTTCTTTTGCCTTCTGGCTTGCTAGCTTGTGGTGACTCGTGATAGATGGTCATTGCAGGTCAAGGCAGAGTGCACCCAGGAAGTGAACTTGAGAGTTAGGTATTCTTGTTGACTACTGACACTAACTACAAAGTGGAACAGGTAACCTTATATAGCTATTATGGGAGCATTGGTTATGCTTGTGCAGTTAAAAGAGTGTGGTGAATCTGAACACGAACAAATCTCACAAAAAAAGAAACGTTACAAAATGTTTTTGCATGAAAACCAATGTTTTATTATCAGTGCATGTCTCTCACCTTATTTCATATCTCAACCTTATCATATCACCAGTGGCGTATGCTGGTGTGAAGTCTGCGTTTGGTGCACACATGCCAACAAAACATTATTTTATAACTACTGTTGCATGATGCATGGTTTTTGTGCATAGCCATCATTTATACATCTGGCCCCCAGTGGTATTCATTTTATCATACATAATAATGTATGATCGTAATGTATGTAATGTATTGAATCAGCCTCTCTTCATCCCTCTTGCGGTGTTGTTAGGTTTCGCTGTCGCCGCTGTGTGAATGGCAGGGAGGTCTGGCCTCCTGCAGATGACTCTGACTGTACAAGTGACCTTTCCCAATGGAACCACTGCTTCGACAAGAAGGGCCTGAGGGACCAAGTTTTGAAAGCCTCCTGGGACGCTGCTGTCTCCTTTGTGTTCCACCAGCGCTCTCATGAAGATCAGAAGGGTGTAGTATAGCAGGAGGAACACAACAGACTTTCTGTCACACTGCCACATGCACTGTATATACTGATATTTATTTGCCATTGAGTTTTTCTGTGGATTTTTTAATTAAAACAAAAAATAAAGGAGAATGATTGGTAATGTATCTATCATGAATGCAGTAACTTCTTCACATAAATAACTGCACTTGGGGGAATGCGAGCCAGCTATTTTATACGTTGAACTGTGGTTCAGTTACACATGTGCCCAGCTCCTTGTGTTGTGAGGCAGAAGGGAACTCTTGTCTATACTACAGTAAGAGCTGATTCTCACCTATTCTCTGTAAACAGATATCTGCATATGAATGCCTAATCTGGCAAGGGACAAGATTTGGTATTGGAAGGGCTCTGGTTTGTGTTTGTAGCTCAGGTAATATTGACCAGTGAGTTGGGTCGTTTGAGCGGACTTTGGTTGCATGCAAGTAAACAGTCAGTGTGGAGACCAAAAGAGGTGGAATGAGTTGGTTAAAATGAAACCTTGGAACCTAACTGCTATCACCTGATGTTGATGGTGGTTTCAAGATTGATTCTCACATGTTTGTGACTCACACCTGATTGTAGGATGTTTGAAGCTTTAGTTTCCCTATATGCCCTCTGAAAGCAGAGGGATAGTTGTGTACTTTCCTTTGCGCATTTTAATAGCACAGTATATAGTCACAGCTGGTTGTGCCAATGTAAGGAAGAAGCACACATTCTGGCTCTGTCACTAGTGCTGGTATAGTGTATATTATTATATACTATACACAGGGGAGAGGCAAATTGTTAAGCACTGTTAAGGTAGAAAAGCCCTTCATAAGTGTAGTCCATTTACCATAATCAGTGTCAAGTCCCAGCTCCCTTTGTGTTTCAATGGCAGTAACAGCATGTGTAGATGGCCAACAAGGTCAAAAGGCTGTGTATTCTTGTCTTTTAAACCCAGCCTCAATGGGTTTAAAAGTATAAGATCTGGGTTATGTTCAAAAGGAACTGATTTGTAGAAGGGAAATTTCCTCCTTATTGAGTAAGAAAGTCGCTAATTTCCTCAAGAATTAGAAACTCGGTGTGATGAATCAGATCTCTTTAATACATGCAGCTTGGAGAGAAGACCCACAGTGTTCTCTGCAGTCTTCCAAAATGTCCTGGCTTATATACTGTCAGGAAACAACAGAACAGTGACATGACATACATCATGACAGTTGTTAATCAGTCATTCTCTAAATAATTAATGACCATTTTTGTTTGTGTTGACCATCTGCTGTTCCAGTCTTTCCCAGGGACAGTGACAGAAGAGGTATTACATGTGAGGTCTTCCACGTTTCAGGAATTATGTGAATGTCTGTAGAACACTGAAAAATAGGTCGGCACAGACACAAGGTCAACTGCAAATGTTTTCATAATAAATGCATTGAGGTTATCTGGCCCCATGGCATTCCTCTGCTTTAAGTGTTTAAAAGTTCTCCTTACGTGCTCAGCAGAAACATCAATTCTGTCTGACTGCACAGGTACCAAACTGAATAAAGCATGTTAACAACATGATCTGAATGAGTTCCTTTATCAAACAGAGAAAAAATGTTCAGTTGATTTGCAAATTCTGCTTAATATTGTTATTATCTGCCACTAACACTGTCCAAGTGGTTGACGGTCATTAACTATATGCCAAAACTGTCAAAACTAAGTGTTTGGTTTGTTGCTTATAGAAGCCTTTTCTAATTGTAGCTCATGTGCCCTCCTTGCCTCTCAAGCTTCAATCTTTTTCTGCATGCCTTAATTCTCTTGCGTTCCTGTTCTTGAAAGCAATCTTCCTCAAATTCATAGCAAGCTTAACATCCTCAGTTAAATACATCTTTTTATTTGGTTAGCTTTTTAGCCACAATGAAACTCCCACACAGTTATAATCAAAACATGCTTTATGTTTTTATACTGTCAGATGACCAAACTCTCATTACTTTTTACTCTGCTTTACTGCTTTTCAATTTAGATTTATAAGTTGGCACAAGATGGATTATGTTATGGTCTGAGTTAGCTACTGGCGGTCTTATCCTTGATGCTGCCTCCACATTCACAAAGCATTGTCCATTGATTTATTCTTCCTTGTTGGTCCCTTCACATTGATAAGTCTGGGCAATTTGCAGTGGTTTGTTTCAACAGCAAATGTTGGGGCCTCTGGATGCCACTACATGTGAACACAGTCTGTAACAATTGCTGCTGTGCCACTGGAAGTAAACAACAAACGGCACACATCCAAATTCCCTGGGCAAATAGAATGGCCACCAGTCATTTATATTGACTCAGATCCTGCTACTTTTACAGGAGATAAAATGTACTAATTCTTTTAAGTCTCTTATAGTCCTTACTAGTTATAATTATTACTAGAGGAATTTTGGTTCCAGAGTCTCTACAGCCCTTTTCCAGAGAGTAAGTGGATCAACACTCCATTTGGGAGGTGGTCCTGGTTTAAAGAGCTCAAGTAGGATAAAAACCAGAGAGATTTTTCACAACCTGGCAACCACAAAGTTGTTCTTATTAATTGATCTATAAGGCATTAGTAAATGATTTAGGTAACATTAATAAAGCCAAAAATGGTACCAATAGTTTTGATTAACTAACTACACTGAATTTTACTTTGAATTCTACTCAAGAATATATTTTCAAAAATAAGCATTTGAGAGTAGCTGTCTACTCAGATTCAAATTCCTCACTGTCTAGTTTGAAAGCATTCATTCACAAAAAGAGACCAGATGTTTTGATGTAGGCTACATCACAGTTTATATGTCATTTAAATGATGGGGCTTGGCACTGCTACTGTAGTAGATTGTAATGAAAGATGTCAAAAGCAGTGGGAGAACAAGTCAACATGGAGAAGTGGAGGAGTGATATTGCAGGTCTTTCCTTCCTGCAGCTGTCAGACTGTCTAACCAGCATTGCTCCCAGTAGACCACACACCTAATTATGTCATTACACTGTGCAATATTCATTTTTATGGCATGATATTTCACTGTGCAGTATTTCATTCACTGTGCAATATTTCATTCCATCTCATCTTCCATCAGTTCAACTGTCATGTCCATAGTGTATATGTGTTCCCTTATTTCTTGTATTTCTCTTGTTAATTTGTTAATACTTTTTAGCCTTGTTTAAATAGTTAATACCTTTATACTTTTTCTTCTTTCTATACTTCTCTTGTTTAAATTGCTTATTTTCCATTTATCTAATGCTGCTTTGGCGGTGTTGTCCTCTTTGCTGCTGTGTACTGGAAATGTCCCCGTTGTGGAACGCATATAGGAATAACTATAACTATTATCGTCTCTCCATAGTCATGATGCTACACAAAGCGGTACACTAGGTGGCGCCATATACCTTTCAGGATTGTTTCTGGCCCATCATAAAAAGTGAAGAAAAAGAAGAACACAGCAGTAGGTGGTGGTAATGCACATTTCGTTGTTTGTCAGCATATGATCACAACATTAAGTAAAAAACAATACAGACGGATAAATAGACCCAACGCGGATGAATCAAGCGTTGTGCCCTGTCAGCAGGACGCTATTAATATCGTGAGTAAATGATAAACGCAAATGAAAACAATGCGCGACACTGTCCGTAAAGCAGAGCACAGAAACCAGCATGAGATGTGTCTGAAAGAGATGTGTTTCCAAGCTGTCAGGAAACATTTTGCCGCTCTGGGCATCGAGGCTGTTCTTGGTAAGTTCCTGTAATGTTACTCAGCCTTGAAGAACCGAACACGAATAGTTAACACTGAGAACAGGGAGTCAGGCTAAGTGTTAACTGAAGCTACAAGCTAGCATGTCCCATAATTAGGTTTAGCTACTTACAGTGAGCTTTTTTCAGTTTCATATAAAAACGAGTAACCGTCCAATCTTGTACAACGTTAGCTTGCTTGTTACTTCACGGTTATATTTGTGTGTTGTACTTCTAGTATTATAGCATCAGGCATTCATAGTAGCCATCGTGAGGGTTTTTTTGCTAATGTTACTCAGTGGTGGTGAGCGAGTTTGTTTTGAAGAATGTCCTAACCAGTCTGTCTTGATGTAGATCTTCCAGTGCCTCTCATTAAGGATCTTCTTCCTCATCTGACTGTGTGTCAGCTGGATGAACTCCAGCCTACTCTGAATCAGAAAGGTAAGCTGTAGTTAAAGTGCAAAGATGGTGTTTTGTATTTTCACTGTGCCATTATTGATGATGTCATTACTTTGTTTGCCTTTTCTCAGGGATATCAACTCACTCTGGATGGGTTGGAGTCCTACAAGATATGTGTGGACCTAAACATGTAGGTGTAATGTCTTAAAAATCACATGTATAGTAACATGTAGAACCCAGATGTGATATGTCTTCTATGTTACATTTCAGGTGATAGATTTGCAAACAGAAGAGGATGCCAAACATGAAGTTATGAGAATGCTTTTTACTCTTGTATTTTATGGCCTCACAAACCCCTTCGTCAAACGAAACATCACAAATTTAAACACCCCATCATTCTTGTGGGCTGCAGCTAAATGCATCAGACATTTTTTTCTCATTTCAAGCTTGCATAAGCGCCTTCAAGGTTTAACTGCTGAGCAGCGGCCTCTTCTCAGCCTCTTAGAAAAGCGTATCAGGAGTGTTGGTGTATCACAGTGCATTGACCTATCAAAGAGGAAGACTCAAACTGCACTGTATGTCCTCCATCGTCTGCTAGACCATGGGGTGGCTAAAGAACTTGTAGTACATGTGCAATGTCCCATTGTGCTGGCCTGGCTCCTACATGGAAGGGGATCGCAGTATATAAACCCTGTGTTGATGAACCTAATGCACAGCAAAAAGGCAGGCTGTATTTCACAGGCTGCTTCAGTCAGTGCAGATGGGGCCAGTTGCAGTCCAGGTCTTCAGACCAGGACTTCAGATGACCAGGATGATCAAGTCACTCCATGCAAACGCTCAAAGTTGGATTCTGTGGAGGATGAAGAATCTGGAAAAGCAAACTTTAGTGTGGACCCGCAGGTTCTCTGTCAAACCTTCATTCCATGTGATGGTCCTTCAGCAGGGGCGTGTCCATGGGGACAGATCTATTGTCTGGAGATCATGCAGTGTGGGTCCGACTCTCTTAGAGTGCTGAACAACGCCCTACCCACATTTTTCTGCCTTCGTTCTCTAACACTGCACAGCTTTTGTAAGTATGTTAATTACTGTGGAGTCGTGGTATTATGTATCTATGCTTCCATGCTACCAGCAACAAATTGAAGTCTATGAATTTCCTATTGCTTTAGTGAAAAAAAAAAGTATTTTAAGTCCAGCATTGTTTACATCTATGTTTACTAGTTTGCAGTCCTCTTCCCAGTCCTTAATTTCAGAATTACCTGTTGGATTACATTGATATTTAATATATGTATAATACATGGATGAAATATTTTCTGCATGCTGAAGTCTATATGCCAACAAAGTATGAACTGCAGATTGGAACAGTCAGGAGAGGAATGAAAGGACTGTGCGAGGCAGTGTTGCCCTGCAGCACCATTCAAAGGGACAAATTTAAAATACATGGCAACTGTAAGCAATATTATGGTATTTAATCAATTGACAAAACTGAAATAGAGGATTATTTATCTTCAGAGAATAGCTACAACACTAGACGACACATTTGTTCTGTTGCTCAGAAATGATTTGTTTGTACAGCGACCTTCAGGTACTCAGATGTGTTGGCCTTGGCCAGAGCCCTGAGGCAGCTGTCTGATAGCTCCCACAGCTCCCTCACTGATGTGAGCATCAGCGTCCTACCATACACTGATCTCATGGAGGTCCTGCTGGACGCAAGCCCCAATGTGACATCCCTGCATGTGGAGATCCAGAGTATGATGTGGGGACCACGCTTCTCTCCATGTCATCCCAGGACTGCTGAGTCAGACATGTCAGGTGCTGTGAAGCTTCTAACAAAGTGAAGAAATATTTGAAGTGAGGAGGATTAAAAGCATATTGTACCTGTTGAAACACAGGTTCTTTTGGAAAGACATCTGACACAGTCCAGAGCTGAGTAAGAAATGCTGTAGGGGAGCAATCTCAGTGTTACAGAATGGTTTCAACCTGGTTAATTTTTCAGAATTATCTTAACAAATTCTTTTATATAGTGATATCTTGATTACAAATTGTGATGTCCATGCTGTTTATTTTTTTTGAGTAGTAGTCACTTTATACTTCGGAATAGACAGGAAAGTTCTGGATCTCATCAAAATATCATTAGAAAATACAAGGGCCCATACTATCATTAGCATCTTTGAAACATTTGCAAAGTCAATGTGAAAGTTCCTTTGAACTGTGTAAATGGGGTTATTTGATTCATGCAACTTCAGTCTCATTTTCATGATCATTATGTATAAAGGTAATAATAACATTTAGGCTGCAACTGGTATTTTCATTTTTTGCTAATCAGTAAATTATTTTCTGTGTAAGACAGAAAATAGCAAAAAATCATTTTGATTTACAGTGATATAAATCTGAGAAAAGCAGCACATTGGAGAAGTTGGATCCAGAGAATGTTTGCCGTTTTCGGCGATGTTATCAAAATTGTTGTCAATCAATATTCTGTTGATCAACTATCAGATGGATCAGGAAACAGGAGTAGTCAAGACAAACAAAGTTTGGAGAACAAACCCCTAGGTCAGACAAAGTTATTTGGCAGAGAAATCTAAGGAAAAATGTAAAATTATTATTAACAGCCCTTTGTAACCATCTCAAACAGTTTACAAATGGAATAAGAACCAAATTACAGAACTAAGAGTGAAGTTGTATTAAGCATAAACTGTCCTTTATCCAAAATGGATTAATACAGCAGAGTGATAGTTTACCTGAACAACACTGTATGAATTAATACTAAAGTAGTGATATGTATTAAAAATCAACATAAGGTGACTGTTTCCAAACCTTCTTTCAGCAGAGCTGCCCCTGAAGAAACTGACGGTCAAAGTGACTGAGCTCCAATCAGATCTGCACTTCCTCACATCTGTGCTGAGACGCTCTCCACATCTGACCTCATTTCACGTAGCTGGGATGAGATTACCAACTGGCTCCTCTCAAAGCCAACTCCTCATCACTCTGTCAGGTAATGCATCACAGCACCAGGGCACTGTGTTGTGAGATTTTCTGCTGGTGGGCCCCCATTTCTAGAGAGGATAGCTAGTGGATCAAAGTTAATAGAACAACTAGAAATGAATGCATTAAAATGCAAACTAACAGTGAAATGAATGGACTGTCTGTAATAACGTGGTCTCCTCTTAGAGTCAAACCACTTCTTGAGGAGTCTCAACTTGGAGGACTTGAAGCTGTCTGATTGCCTTCCTGAGATCCTAAATCTACTGAGAGAATGCAAATTGGAAGGTAAGAAAAGGAGAATTACTCATGACTGTCATGACTGCAGCAGAGCCAGTGCAATTGTTATTAGTCTTTTTCAGGAATACTGACAGTTACAGGGAATATAAAAGAAAAGAAATGAAATGATACTGGTGAAGATTTTTGTAGTCTTCAGTGGGTTCCATGGCCTTGGATCCATCTGTTTTAGCCACGCCGTGTCAATGCAAGCTGCAATGACGCGTTTTCACTGCCGCTTCACAGCAGCTATGACCAACCTGTGTCTTCTGCTGCTCAACATGTTTGTCAGTGTTGATGATTAAAGAGAAAGCTCTGTTTTTTAAAGCCTCTCTTTGTTCTGTTCTCAGTACTTTTGTAACTTCGAAGTGAATCTCTGTGATTTGCAGTTTAGTTTCGCTTCTGTGTTCTGGTATGTACTTTGACATAATAGCCTTATTTTATTGTTTGCTGGTCAATTTCCACCAGCAAACCATTGAGTGGCTTTTGTTGTTATAGGAAATAATGTGTTCATCAAAAAGATAGCAGAGCCATGTTAAAGGTGCTATTTAAAATACAGACAGGTCTACACAACAAGATATGGACATATTTACTGCAATGTGTCAGTTTTAAATATCTGTCTGAAAGATATTCTACAGAAACGGCCAGTGTGCACTGTGATCAGCTCACCTCCAACACATCTTAAAGATAAAATGCAGGGCTGTGCAGTGGAAAAAACATTTGGACTGTGTCACAGCTTGATTGCTTGTGGCTGTTTATGGTATGACTTTGCACATCTACATTGGAAAAACAGTGTTTTGGTACAGAGTCCAAAATTTCTGAATCTTACACATAGAGGCTTCTTTTTTTTTTCTTTTCTTTTTTTTTTTTTGTGGCTCCATATATTTACTTCTGTTCATTATGTGACCCGACTCACCAAGGTTAAAAATAATGGATTAATGCAAAGTTCTCAAGTTTCAGAATTTCTATGCTTGCTTTATGCAAAAGTGTCACTAACTAAATACAAATACAATCATATTATCGAGTGTAATAGAGCTTTATTCTATTTGTGAAGTCTGGATGTTAATGTGGTTTTCCTTCGACAAACCCAACTTAGTCTTCTGACCATAAGAGATTACACAAAGAATCGGGCAGTTATCAAGACAATTCAAGGGGAGCTGCTATTTTTATTAGAAGAAATAATCCTTTTATTATGGATAATGTTACTACAGACCAACGAGGGAGATCTTTTGTCGTCACAGGTACCCTGTGCAATTGGTCTTTAATATTGGCCAATGCTTATGCCCTGAAATGGGATGGAGCACAGTTTATGAAAGCATTTTTATCCTCACTACCTAGCTTAGCCACACACAGGCTTATTCTAGCGGGTGACCGCAACTGTGTGTTACACCCACTACTGGATCTCTCCACAACTCCCTACAATATATTAAAAAAAAAAAAAAAAAAAGACTATTAATTGCTTGTTACAGATGTATAATATGTCTGATCCCTCGCATTTCTTGTATCCTGATTTTACACATTACACATTTTTCTCCCCTGTGCTTCACTCCTGTTCTTGCATAGATCATTTGCTAAATGATAGTCAGTTTTTGACCTCAGATAGATATTGCAGGATTAATGGCATCGTCATTTCTGACTATGGGCCTGTGGTATTGCAGATATTCTTTCCAAACAAAGCTCCTTAGCGCCCTAGGCATTTTGGCAATATCTTGCTTGCTAATGAGGCATTTGTAAACTGTAACAATATCCAAATTTATATTTTCTTGTCCATAAATGATGGTTTATGGATGTTTGCAAATCCATTCTTATGTTAGCAAATTTCCATTCTGGGAGGGCAAGACTGTTGTCATAGTCTTGGCATCTTAACATCTCTCTGAACAAATTCAACAGTTGGGACTATAAAATAACCACTGTCCATACAGACATAAGTTTGACTTAATAACCACTGTCCATACAGAAAAGCTATTCCTTCAGTCTCACTCTAGCCTGTATGAATGTTCATATGAGGTGGGTAAGATTCTCACCCAACAGATTAGACAGTCTATTTCCTCTATTTTGATCACAAGCATCCTTTTTTTTGCGATCAGATGTTTTTATTAAGTTTTGTCACACAGAGTTGTAGAACATCATCATATTCTGTTCTTACCAATTACACACAATATGCCCAAGACATAAGAATGTGTCCCAGGACAAAAACACAGAGAGGAAAGATGGGAAGGAGGGAGACATAATAACACTATAACATTAAAAGACATACAGAGATGGACATACACACACAAAAAAAACAACTTAGAGAAGGGCACATATGAGACCTAAGGGACCAGACATATGCACACAGAAGTAAAAAGGCTTTGCACAAGCCTACAGCATACGTTTCAAAGATTCAGCAATATTGAACCAAGTGTCCAGAGTCTTTTCTGATGCTCCATTTATGCGAGCTGTAGAGAGCTCCATATATATAAGACAGCCAAAAAAGAGAGGGTCCAAGTTCAAATAGACAGGTGATCACAAGCATTCCTTAGGCCATGATGGTCAGGTTTCTAATGATGAGCAGGAAAGTACTAACAGCCTTCTACTCAACTGAGTGACTTTAGAAAAAAACTTTTTTTAATCTTTTCTATAATTAAAAATAAAAACATATTTTATTGTTTGTTTGTTTGTTTGTTTTTATTAATATTTGCCAGTATATATCATGCATTCCTCACATCCTAATCAACTACTGCCTGAGGCAATTATCCCTCTAGTTACCAAAAAAGCATTTCATAGATGTGAATGGGGCTGTCTAGAGTCAGAGTCTAGAGTCAGAGTCTAGAGTCAGAGTCAGTCCAATCTTCAGTGCACACCAATAATATTCATTACCAGTATTTCCCACTACAGCTAGGTTCCTTATGTTAGATTAAAGAATTACATATAAGTTATAGTTGTTATAGATCAAATGCTGATGATTTGTTGTTATGTACAGTATAACTGATCCCCAATACTTGACTCCACATTATGACTGTGCTAGGTCACTTTAATGAACTTGCCAGGTTTAAGGTTTTCAAAGAATGAGCTTTTTCTTGTCAATTCTGCTGCACAGTCCTTCTCCTTTTACTTCCTATCCGTTTAAGGTGACCACTGACTTGTTACTTGGATGTAGTTGTAGCTCGAAAGAACTTCTGAAGATTAATTTTGTTCCTCTTTTGGAGTGCAATGAAGTGGCCTTCAACAAATTGTCTATGCTTCCTCCCACATTAGCAGGCAGAATTAATCTAATTAAGATGAACATGTATAAATTTGTTCTGTTCAGAAATAAAATGATCTCTTACTTTATTTGGAATAAGAAAGCACTTTGTATTCCTAAGGAGTTTTTACAAAGACTTAGATTAGTGGGTGGTATGACTTTACCACAGTTCCAATTATATATTGGGCAGAGAACTTCAGAGCTTTGCATACTAGCTTCAAACCTACACCAACGATAAGCCCCCCTTCCTGGGTGCAGATGAGGGCTGATACCTGCCTGCCAACATCCTGGCTTTGTTGTATTTGGCAATGCCTATGCACCACACTTCCATCTTAGTCTGTCAGTCTCTACAGACAGTATATGGGCTCAGGTGCAGAAACATTTCTGCCCCACTTGTGGCAAATCATCTATGCCCCCCTCACTTCATATTATCTCATTCTTGGTCTGGCATGAGAAGGGTATTGTCTAATTTAAGAAGCTGCACATAGCCAATATTCTTGCCTCATTCGATCAGCTTAAAAATATATTTGATATACAGAGAACACATTTTTGTAGTTATTAAGAGGTTCTGGATTGAGCCTGTAACCGTACAGGATAATTTCCTGCAAACCCTGAGCAGCAGCTTACAGATATTTTATTCCTAGCAGCTCCATCTCTTAAATGCACAATATGTTATTTATATAAAACCTTCATTTATGCAGTTGGTATCTCTGGAGGTGTGGTGGGCTGATCTGAATGCACAATTACAGATATTGAGTGGTCAGATATATTCTCAAAAATACACTCACGTACTGTACATGTGTGCTGTGCATGGCCTAATGCAATTCAAGGTGGCACAAAGACTACAGACTACAGTCAGAATCTCATAGATGTATCAGTTGATGATTCTTGCCATAGATGCCAAACTCACCTGCAACACTAGCTCATACATTCTGGTTTTGCCCGAGGCTCTCAGGTTACTGCTCCTCCATTTTTGATTCCCTGTCCAAGATACTTGAAAGACTAATAGATCTAAATCCTCTTACAGCCATATTTGATATCCAGTCTGAGGATGATCATCTTTCTAGGGCACAGATCAACCATAGCCAAATGGCATTGCTTATGTCACCCTTTTAGCCAGATGACATATTTTACTCAATTGGAAGCAGGCCCTCTCTCCTTTAAACACTAGATCCCACTTACACTTACAATTGTTGAAGCTAGAAAAGATAAGGCTTGCTCTACAAGGACTTAAGAATATGTTTAGTGGTCTATGATAACCTTTCATTACATACCTGCTTTAGCATCTGTGAAGTTATTGTATTGTTTGTTTACCAGATCCAAAATGGAAAATTTGATTAATGCATCTTTAAGAGCACTTATAATGGACTTTATTCATTCCTGTCGTTGCGCTTTCTACATGAGTAGGTCTGAAACAGAATTCAGTCCATGTTTTATAGTTTGAGTGGAATTCTTTGACCTTTTCCCTCTCCCTCTCTCAGAGCTGCGCTTTAATGACTGCCGCCTTCTTGAGAAGTGGAACAAAAAGGAGGAGAGTTTGCAGCAGCTGGTGGCTGCTCTGAAGACAGTGCCTTCTCTCCACACACTCAGTCTGGCTCAGAATCGGCTAGGTAAGCACATCCTCCATCCATTTTTGGTACATCCGTCTTTACACTAACAGGATTCAATTTAGGGATACTCAGGTACCAATACTGCCTCTGACACCCTGCTGGGGAAGCAGTGTTAAGGCATCTGTAGTTGCTCATCTTTTCTTTAGGCTCTGTGTATTGAGATCATGATAGCAAACTTGTTTCTTATGATGTCAACTTATATGTACTTATATTTGTTCATATTTATCATTGTCTATGCTTCTGAGTTGGTAACTGATGAACATCAAATGAGAAATTATGTCAACATCCATATCCTTTTTATGGTATGGATTATGGTATTGATTGGGATTTTTCAGGTCTATATCAACTTAAATCATACCAATCATATGTACAGAGTTATTGATTGCTGTGACAGTCCTCCCACAGCAGCACTTCACTGTAAGTGGCACACCTGCTGCAGAAGCCTCATAAACAATTATCTTATTTATAGTAGAATTGTGTGTCAGTGCAGGACTGAGACATACATTTTTGGTGTTGATACAGTCAAAACAAATGGAACTGGGCTAATGGTGTGAGGGGCATGGCCTTTTCAAAATTGCATTTATGGGCCTTAATTACAGCGCCACCATCTGGCTTATTATATAGATTACATATCTTACATTTGCTGAGCCAAGTGTCATGTTTCTAGCTCACAGCAATTATTCACCAGCACAAACACAATAGGGTTCTACCCCTTCGTTTGAACCCTAATAAAATAATTAATAACCTGGTCAATTTAAAATAAGACTGATACTTTTCTCAGGAGTTGAGAGAGACCAAATCAGAGCTAAAAGGAGAATGAATATTGGACTCACATTCATGAGTTGGACACAAGCATGTCTCCAAATGAATGCTAATTTTGTTCTGTGTCTGCTGTATGTCTAAATAGGCAACTATTTGCTTATACATTCACCATGTCAACTTGAAAGGTGATAATATGTTTGTATTGTGTTCACAGCTTGTTTCCCCTCCCAAAATTAGTTAATGTAAGTTTAAACAGTCTAGTCTGCACAGGGAGTAGCAGGTCAGAAATTTGGTGAGGGAAAAAAAGGATTTTTGGGTACAGTCTCAACAAAAAGGTGACTTGTTCATCTGTGTTAAGATGTATCTCTAACTCATTAATAGTTTCAAAAGCAAATGTTTCAACTGTGTAAACTAATGTGACTGCTTGTTTCAACAGCCAAGAACATGTGTGTGCTGGCAGAGCTGTTCTCTGGATGCTCACCGAGCTCAGTTAAACGACTTGACATCAGGTAGGAGCAGCATGCTGCCTCAGGCTTCAACACCTCTCTGGTGGTCTCGAGTAGTTCAGTCGATTAACACATGGAGTATTTCAGTTTTTAACATCAGTGAGTAATTTCCAAGTCAGCTAGGATAAATTCAAAAGCCTGTAGATGGGCTCCTGACCTCAAGGTTAAAATACTGCTTGGTGGTGAGACTAATAATGTTAGAATGTATACACTGTGTTTAGTGTTACTTAATGCCACTTCAATAAAGTGTTCACCATATACCTAAAAACATCATTTGTCCATAATAACATGTCTTATCCAGCCCATCCATTCATTTTAATATGTTTGGTAGTACAAACGCATTTCAGATGAGTGAATTTAGATCATTTCCAAATATACATTACCTGTACGAAGCATGGCGGAAAAACGATTATGGATTGACTGAAAAAAACCTTTTCAGAAACTGCATTCCATTCTCCCAGTAAATATTTTGCATCATCCTGGAAAGTATTTCACTTGACGAGGTTAATTGACGAGGAGACTTTGTCCCAAAAACTGCAAATTACATATCAAAATACCCCTAATGACCCATACTTAATCCTCCCACCATCATTAAATTCAGAGATGTGTAAGAAAAAATATACAAGCTGTCAACAACAGTCGTAGTGTGCAGCCATATTGTAGCCTTTAATTGTAACATGTTGAGAATAAAAGCACAAATTCTCCTGCCCTGCACTTTATCCTAACTGTCATTATTGTGTGCTTAATATTGGTATTGGTGTGTGTTGTATACTGTAGTTTGCCCACAATGGTGGCATTGCATTTTACATTTTTTTATAGTACCCGCTGTATTTCAGAGGGAAGTATTGTAGTTTTACTACTACTTTTTTTTTGACATTTATAGTTACTTTGCAGATTTGACATTTTAAATATCATATGATTAGCTCATAAAATATGATGCATTGTTATAGATTTAAGTACCAGACAGTGTAGAAAGTAGTTAAGCTTAGCTTAATACATACTTTTACTCTTTATACTTTAGTTGTATTTTGCTGATAATGCTTCTGGACCTTTACTTAAGTGAACTTTTGAATGCTGGACTTTGTAACTTCCACTACTGGTATTCAGTGCACAGTAACGTTTTTGTATTAAACATTATATTATCACTTCCATGTGCTGCCTTTTGTCAAGAACAGTTCGAACTTCATTCAGCCTGCTGAGCTGCTGGAGTTCGCTGAGAGACTGAGGACACATCCTCCCTCACACCAACTGACCCTTGACCTCAGGAAAAACCCAGGAGATCGAGACCTCAGCACATGGAACATGGCAATGGAGAGGCTCCGTCCATTCTGTGTTCTACTGTTTGAAGGATGGACATCCACTGACACAATGGCAGATCACATCAGCAATATGTGAACATCTATGAGTATCACACACTACCTGTAGGGTTGAAAGGAGGCTGTAAAAAGTTAGTACCTTATGTAAAATTTGTAATTTTCTTTTTGAAAGAGAAGAGTGACTGGTCAGTTTGACTTCAGTTCAACTTCCATCCATTCTAATGAGTTTTCACTGATCAAAAAACCCACAAAACATCATAAAAACACACCTGCAGCATGAGTCATTCCTTTTCTGTCATTCATTTATCACTATATTGTTGCAGTATATTTTCAACATGTCTAAATACACAACTTCCATTCTGTCTGAATTGTTACCTATAGTGCAACATGGAAGTCAATGAGAGTACATACTATACAGGGCTTACAGACAGCAGACAAGTTCTTATAGACATTTTGTTTTTTTGATTCTTGTTACATTTCTTAAACGTAACGTTAAATTTGTTCTTTTGTATCAGAATGCACAGTGGCGCCATTGGAAAGTAAAAGATCATCACATGTTAATTTGACATTTGAATCATTTATTAAACCAACGTCCGTTACATTTCCAGAGTCTTCCCTTGGACAGAGTGTGAGTGACAGTGGACATTAAGATACAACTGAAAAATCTGGAGGATTGATGTCAAGGTGAAGAGCAGCTTCATAGCTGCTGTTAACACCTTCTCTTCATTGTCATTTTCTTTACATTAGACGAACAGCATCGACACCGACTACCAATTCATCATTAGTAGGAACCAAGTAGAAAAAACAATCAGAAAAACGGATTAAAAAGAGTTTAATCTTTTTCTTAATGGATTTGTAAAGCTAAATACTGTAACACTTATTTTCTGTAAATTCAGTTTGTTTTCCTTGTATATTTTCATATTTTAGTAAATTCAAGTCGAAGAGAGTGAAGACCCTTTGTCTGCATGCTAACTGGTTGATTTGCTGGGTCTATCTACAACGTTCTCTTACATAAAACAAAGACACTCTCACAAACACACACCACATGCACACTCATACACGCTGCCGCAGCACTTCGACTGGCCTGGTTATCTCCAAGGCTTTTCATTTGCTAATTGGTTTAACAGGAAATCAAATTTAAAATTTGGCTATATTCATACCTCTCAAAGAAGTCAGTTGTCAAATGAGGGACAAGTTTGCTCTGAATGATTCTGAGCCATGATTTGTGCAGCACCAAGCATGCAGACTCCTACAGATGACAAGGGATGTCCTGTTAATTGGCTCACAGGATGAGAAGAAAATTGGACCCTGGCGGGCTTCTAATTGTAGTTCACACATTGTATCTTGTTAATAAGCTAGTTCCCAATTCATCTACATATGAACAGGGTTTTGTATTGAGTTCTGGCAACTGTTAGGCAACTCTTTGAGAAAAAAGGAAATCACACTGATCATCTCATTGGTCTTTTTTTGTGTAGATTACTGCTATAGGTTACTATTCCCATATGTAGTATAGCAACACTATCTAGTTTGCTGTCTATAAAATGTTTTGAGATATTGCTGGGTTTGACCCTACAAAACATCACCTATGAAATAGTCACAGCCCCGTTCTGATTACCACTAGGCCATTGATGTTAATGTTCTTCTTGCATTTAACAGCCAAGTTGATTATAAGAAAGGGCTGGTTGATCTCATGGTCATATTGTAGAGTCCAACATGGAAGAAGCTGTCTCTTTGGTCCGAATGTTTGCAGCACGGGTCACTGATCGATGTTGATGCAGCTACTGTATAGCTGACTTCTGCAACCCATAGTCTCGACGATGCGTGAAAGAAAGCTTCTCTGCAAATTTCGGGTTTGCGCAGTCCAGAAGTCAAACTTTTCTTCAGACAAATCACTTTTTTTTGGAGTATGAATCAGACATACAGTTACAGATATTGGGGCTTCAAAACACTTTCTGGTACTTGAATAATTGTTAGAGATCTAAAAATGGCATTTTAAACCCTTATCAATGTGAGGAAAATTTACACTTTTAACAAGACTTAAAAAAACAAAAAAAACAACCACCCACCCTGTAACATTAACCTCCACAGCAAATTTTGACTGTTACATATGGTCCTTTCTCTTCTCTTGTTTGTCTATATACTTATTTTTACATAGTCTGTACACTGTCAATGTACACGTTATCTATGTGGAGTTCGTATGTCAGAGTGAGCTGCACAACACGCACACACACACACGACAGTGACACACAGTCTTCACAAAAAAAGTTTCATTTACACAAAGATTCATGGTGAGACTGAGTGTTATCTGGACCTTTAAGGTGGAAGTTTGTGTTTTTCCAGGATGGTCCGTGTGTGTGTCTTCATGAAGCATTCACAATCATCCTTTTAGTTGTGTCACAAGAAACCCAAATTAATCAAACTGGTACAGCAAGATTTACACAGTCATACATCAACATGTATGTGCCCTACCATATTGAAAACTATACTCAATCATACATACACACGTGCTGTAACAGAAACACACACACTGGAGCCTACAATACAATATCTCGAGAAGGCATTAAGGAAATATCCTCAAATAAATAAAAAATAAATTAAATCATAAAAAAGGGTTAAAAAACAGAAACCTTGTTAAATACAGCAAAAATTCCAAATGAATACAATAAACAACAATACTTGCTGATAGACAAAGAGCATGTGGATGCAAGGGTACATTTTGTAAACAATGACAGACAGAAAGACAGACACGCACACAGGCAGACACATTCACAAATCATTAGTGAGCAGAAAGGCCTGTTGGGGCTCAGTGGTAGGTCAGATTGGGTGAGAGAATGCGGCTGGGGGGGTTTGTGGGAGAGCTGGCACTTCTCAAATCCCTCCCAGGAAGTATGAGCATGCTGTGCTTTGTTTCAACATAACGGATGGGGCCTTATTGGCAGTGCTGCTATCATCCATACTACTCTATCTGTTGCTCATGGGTTCAGGTTGGCTGTGGGCAACAGCTATAGTGACTGGACCAAATACTGTGGCGGGTGGACAGTCATGATCAGATTTCTTCAAGATGACCTGATGCTAAAGTATTTAAGATTGTGATTGGATAAATTTACATGTTACAACCAGGGATAGGCAGTCATCCGTCATGGAGCCAAGGAAAGAGTCACTGGCTAATTTCTGTTGTTGGCACAGGTTCAGCCAGTAAGTAGGAACTAAACTGGTCTTCCATGTGACATGATTGCCCACCCATGTGCTAAGTGATTAGAACATGGACAACAAATTCCACCTGTATGGTTGATTACTGACTCCAGTGCTGCATACGAAATAACTGCAGTAAAAAAACCACTGTTGCTCAATTTAATACAATCAGGGGTTTCTCTGCTACAGTCTTACTTGCTCTAGATGAACAGTAGCTTATGATGTCTAACATTAATCAATATTATAGATTTCTGCTCACCGGACATCACTGAGTCAGTTTGATGACTTATGAGCCTCCTCTATTTCTCTTACTGTCTTTTATCATCCATCATTACCCCATAGTTGTCACTTGTGGCCTCAGTGGCAGGTGTTCAGCTAAATTTTGATCGGCTCACTTCAAGTGTTAGCATAGTGCTAACTATCAGAAGACAGTAATGCTGCATCCATGCCAGATTGGCAGAACACAGGAAAACTTTACACTTTTCTAACATGGTTAACCCCGTTCCTCGCCATGCAGTCATACATTGTGTAGCCGTTTGTTAATAAATAAAACCAGATACAGAGAATCAGTTTATAGCTAGTTAATTTTAATATGCTGTATTGATTGTATTATGTTAATACACAATACAATGTATTGTGTTAATAGTGGATTTCATGTCAATGCAACTGCCAGCTTTGATGATGTTTCTGTTTTTGCCAAGTGGCAGATATTGACTGTAAATTAGTACGAGACCAGAGAGTGTTTCCCACTTTATTGACAGTGAGCACTTGAGGACAGTGGATGGTAGTTTGAGTAGTGTGCCTGCTAACACTCAGAGCAGAGAATATGATAGAGTTTGAGCGCTGGACTTGCTAACGCTCAGCACTAAGACTGTTGCCATTCAGTATGGTGTATGCTGAACTCTTTGCATGGGGCCTATAAACAGCACAGTGTGCAGCCGATTCCAAATTCTTCAATCTGTTGTATGTAGTAAAATTATGGAGAGTACTACATACAATATTAGTAGTATGTAAATGTAGAGTGTGAAAGGTGTTGCAAACACCACTTACAGGACTGTGATCAGGGTTTCTGCAGGGCTCACCAGGTTAACATGTTTTAAGACCTTTTTAATATGACATAGAATGCAATTTAATACCAGTTTCATGACCACACCAGCCAAAGTATGAAAATATGATAGAAAACTAGTAGAGACAATATGGCCTAAAATTATTCATTGTTATATTAAATTTTTGTCACTATTTCATTAGGAATATGTAATAATAACATCTAATGGTATAATTAGTTAGTCAATAAATGAATGGATAGGTTAACCAGTTTCCTAGCTTCTGCAGCTAGCAGTAGTGACAGTGTTGCTTCAGGTATGATGGCACTGACTGAAACTCCACAAAAACGGATTGGACAGCCTCCTGCAGTCCACAGCAACTATCCTACTTTTAGTTTATAAGTGTGCCTGCAATCAGATTCAACACTATAACTAACAATACCACCGATAGCAGGCAAGAGAAGAGGTTAGACTTCTATATTAGACTAGAATAGACTTTTGTAAATTAAATTTAAGACTTATTTATACCATCTAAGGTCTTTTTTGTGCAAAAGTAAATTTAATGATTTTTCAAGATCTGCAGATACCCCGAATGATATAACTTGTGGAACCAGTGGTCCTTACACAGCTACAAAGCAGGATGAGTGACAGTCCACTTTGATAAGAAAATGGTGTTCAGTATGTTGTGTTCACTTCATACTTTCGACCTACCTGTACTAACAATTCAAACAAAGCTAATGTGATTAGAAACTCAACATAGTGGAAGTGTTGGAGCCTTGAAGTCAAAACAGAACTCGAGGTGATTTAGTGTCCAAGTTCTCCTCACTTGATGGCTAAGTGGTCAAAAGAGCAATTAACTTATCACTGTCTTCCTTTCCAGCTACACTTTTTTTAAAGTCAGGTTGCTGGCAGGCAACATTTGACTAAGAGAATGAAGTAATGGTTTCAGCTAAATGTTTTGTGGTACGGTTTCTGGCCCATGGAGACAGCACAAATTCGACATCTTGAGACAAGATCAAGATGGAGGAGTAAAAAGCCTCTGTGTTGAGTTCTCAGCTCCAAGTTGTGGCAGTGTAAAACATGAGCCTATTGCTGCCAGTGAAAACAATGTTGGATGCAGCTTCACCTTTTCACCTGGTGTCTGAGGCATAAATCTAGCAGGATCAATCTGATAAAGTACTGATGCAATGGTAGAGTTAGGCTTTATATCTTGTGAAAATCTGATGCTGAACCCTATGTACAGTATGAATTACATAGCCAGTGTATGTGAGAGATTATAACACCTGTGGGAGAATATGTGTGTAATGTATGTTTGAATGAATGCATCATTCATCTCAGTGATAATACTTGCTTTGTGTTGGACAGTATTGTATACTGCAGAGGGTGGAATCCTGGGACAAGACCTAGTACTGTATGTATAAGTGTGTGCAGGTACTGACGTGTGTAATGTGTGTGTCCATTTGGATATGACTGTGTATGTGTGCTTAAGCAGGGAAAAGCAAAGAGGAAAATCAGTTCATATGAAGATTTCAAATGAACGTTTGAGGTCCTAAACTCTGAATGTGCCCATGAAACTAACATATGAATCCAACAGAATGATGAGATCCCTGCTAATTCCTTTATACTGTATGTATATATTGTATTCATGTATGTGAAGGCACATACAGTACTGTTATCATATGAAAACCTTGGAACTCCAATACTGGCATTTTCCTTATGTAAATGTCAGTTAAAATACTACATCTATAGAAACAGAAAAAAACACCTGGTTCAACTCAAAATGTACAGTGGACAAACTCAAAACAAGGCAATTCTTGTTAGTTCCAGAAAAGTAAACATGTTGGAGAGGCAAGGTAATTCACCCAGCAGCAAGGATGTGTATGTATGATGTTCCTGTGCTGGGGGAATGTGTAGGGCCTGTAATGGAGGGGGTTAAAGGGAGCAAAGGGGAGGCTGGGGGTTAAGTATGGAAGTGTGGCTGTTTGTGTGGTGGGGGGGCTATAGGATTCCATCCATGAAGCTGGTGTCCAGCCGTTGGATTAGCACCCGAATGAAGGACATCTCCTTGCGGGTGTTCTCGAAGATCACCCTGGGGTCGTCGGATTGGCAGCGTAGACAGTTGGGAGCCATGACCATGGCCAGGTTGTTCACATCCATCTTGGTGATGGCCACATTGGCAGGCTGAGCAAATACCTGCACACATAACATATAGCAGAATATTTTAGAGGTTGCTTCAAGTCAGATTTAAGACATATTGAACTTTATTAATCCCAAAGGAAATTCTTTAATAGCCTTTTTAAGCTTGCTGGGGTAATGTTTATACTAACACTTCAGTCATTTTGATCTGAATCTTAGATATTCGGTAAGGAGTTGTTTGGCAAAGTTTGAAAGTGTTGAAAAAAAGTTAGTTTTGTAAATAGTAACATACCAGCACTAGAAAAATAAACAATGTAGTTTTGCATGTGAATAATAGATCCTTAATATTTGACCAAATGTCAATAAAAAAAAAAAAAAAGAAAACGTTAACTACTGTTAAGGGAGGTCAGAGGAAATCCTATTTGCATTTCCATCAATGGGTCATCTGTTGAAATCCTGGACAGTTTTAGATTTCTGGACTTATACATCACAGACACCCTCACACGGTCTCTCAACACCAACTTCTTGCTCCTTCCATCTAAAAAATTGTTACTGGATAAAATCTCACAGCCCCTGTCTCAATAGCAGTTTCTTTCCACAGGCAGTCAGGCAGCTGAACAGCTGAGGTGCCCATATGCATCTCACATTGTTGTATTATCGTGTACTGGACTGTCTAATGTAGGTCTCTAGTGTGTGTTGTTTGTATTAAGGCAAAGTGAGAGAGCCAGAGCCAAGAATTTTCATTGTATTTTTAATACACACAACAATAAAGTTAATTGAAATAGTTTTTTTGTTTAGATTTTGTTTTTTTGTAATTTGGGTGATCTCCCCCTTTAAATATCCTAAACTTTCAGTTACACATATTAAAGCATGAAGAGAGGTATGTTTGGGAGCTTGTTTGTAAGATTGACAGGTGCAGCACCTAAGCTCTGGTGTTATCTCTTTCTAATTTATGAAAAGGATCAATTCATGGCTTAATGTTGATATTATAACCAATGTTGCAGCGTCACTAACAGAAGTCGTCATCAGCCAATATATTAGTAAGTAATGATATTGGTGTAGGGCTGTGTAAAATTTAGTTCTGGTAAACTCTGTGTGTGTGTGTGTGTGTGTTACCTGTAGGAAGCGAATGAGGTAGCAAAGCACCAGTTTGTTGATGTGTGGCAGACCCAGCACCACATTGACAGCTGCCTCTGGGTTGTCATAGTGATTGATACACTCTTCATAAAACTCATGAGGGATCAGTGGCTCCTCCAGCTCCCTGTACCAGAGCTTCAGCAAAGATGCTGGGAACAGACAGAGACAGGGTGAGACCGCTTTGAAAACACATTTAAAACCTAATAAGCTTGAGGTCATATATTTCAAATATTTGCTCTGCTACTACTGCATGTGCATCATCTTATTTGGACTACAGATTGTTAATGACCTATTCTTCACCTCATTTTCATGACTGTATATGATAGTCCTGACAGTAGTGTGGAACCAGAACCAGAACCAGGTCCACAGAAGACCGGCAGTGACGTCAGTGAGTACATATATGTTCAGCAGCATTCTCCAACAGGGTCTGTGTGTTTACCTGGGATGTGTGGGTCTTCCAGTCCTGTGGGAATTTTCCATTGATCCACTTGCAACTTGAGGGCATTGACTTCATCTATGTCCCCTGGTACCCTTGGGGTCAAAGGTCACAGTGTGGTTACACTTTCACTCTCATATTCTCTGTATTTCTTTATACCCTGGATTTTACAAAGTTGTATGTAAACCTAAAATCCGGCTAACAGCTGGACAGTGAAGGAGACATGGAGAGAACTGGAGCTGTTTTCTGTCACATGAGAAAACATGCAGCCAGCTAGATTTACATCTTCCAGTATCGACAATGTATCAAATAATGTGAAAACAATGTTACAATGTGAAAGGGGTCCCTTGTGATGATGAACCTAGAGAGAATTATCACCTGAATCTGCAGCTCCCATTTGTTTTATGCAGCTTGATAGTGAGTTTTCCAACTGGTTTTTTTAGCTGTCCGACCCACAACTTTGCTGTTTTGGTTCTTTTGGAAATGACGCCCATAGTACCACCAGAGGTAGCACAGCCTAACAAATGGTGGGCTGAGAGGATTCAATCAAGACTGTGGCTGTGACTCAGGAGGTAGAGCAGTCGTCCACTAATCAGAAAGTCAGTGGTTCAATCCCTGGCCCCTGCAGTCTGCATGTCCACGTGTCCCTGGGCAAGATACTGAACCCCAAATTGCTCTCAATGCTCCATTGGTGTGTCAACGTATGTGCATGGTTGATGTTGGTGGCACTTTCCAATCAGCCACCATGTATGAATGTGTGTGAATGGGTGAATGCAGTCTTGCTTTGTGAAACTGCTTTGACTGGTCTAAGAAGACTAAAAAAGTGCTACGTAAATGTAGTCCATCTACTAAAGAAGACAGCTAACAAAGTTGTTAACACTGACACTTGTCTTCCATATCATGTTTCCTGTGTATTGCTTGTGCATCGGTACACAATTTGAATGCAGCACAGGAAAGGCAGACACTAACAATTAAAACTACTAGAACATACAATGTACAACCATATAACAACATGATCATTGATTGACAATTTTCCATACTGCGTGTGATCAAAAAGAAATTGAATTAAAACTTAATGTCTTGTCATTCTATTCTATTTGTGTACTGCAGGACAATACAAAAAAGCCAGTAGAACTCTACAAATGAGGAAACTGATGATATATGAGCAGATTTACTAGTTAGAATCAATGATGATGATCATTAATCAAGGCTTAAATAGCCTTACTTTCCAACTCTGAACACTGACATCTGCTTTCCAGGTATAAACCAGCATTATCTTATTGTTATACTCAGCAGCACTCCCTGGTCTGTTCTGTTCACAGTCCCTTTTGTTCCCTTCTCTCACTCACCTGAAGATGCCTTCTGTCTGGTCTCCATTAAGACCCAAAACCTCTTCAGAAAGGCGGGTCTGCACCCAGGGCAGCTGACTGTCTGGATACCGCTCCTTCTGGAGCGCCATCACCTCTTCCAAGGAGGAGCCGAACATGGAGGGACTAAAGATGGCATTCCTGGCATGCTTGATCTCCTCCAGACAGGGCTTCTGCAGGCCCTGGAGAGAGACACACACATTGCATTGGAGGAGCTGACTGTTAAATATCCTGTTATCAGTGTGATGTTGCAGACCCACCTCGGCTTTGCCAACACACCACTGGAAATCTTATAGTGGGTACATTTAGTTGTTTATGGATCCTTGACCCGAGGATTTACCTTTTCACTCCCTCACCGCAAAACTATTACACCAAACAGAGTGGACAAACACCTACTATCAGGAAAGACCATCTTTCAGCACATCCTGAGATTTATGACAGAGCAAAATTTCCACAGACAGAAAATAAGTTTCATTCCACATGGGGAGAGCAAACACACTTCGCCTTTTTCTGATATTGACTGTTTGTCCACAGAAGAGGTAACATCAAAAAACCAAACAAACAAAAACTGGGAATACAACCAGGGTGTGAACCCTCATCTCAGCTCTGCATACCAGAAAAAGACCATAGCAGTAATGGTTAGAAAGCGTTTATTCCTTCCCAGTTATTTAATAATTTGTATCATTTTGAAAGTTTGGGTTATGTACTGTCATAAAAACCATGTCTGTTTCTCTTCTTTAACTGATAGGAGTGTTCATATATCATCTTAATTTTGATTATTATTATTTATTTTTTTCTTATGCTTTTTAGCTCTTCTTTTCCATTTTCTTTTTTTATATTTGTTCTTTTTCTTCTTCTCTTCCTCTCTCTCTTTTTTTTAAATTATTTCACTTTTTGCCACATGCCAAATTTCCCTATTGCGCGACTAATAAAGGAATATCTCATCTTGTTTATCCTGTGTTAGTCCACATTTAAACCATTGTTATCAGAATGGTTTAGTTATTATTTAACCTGGTAAAGCAATTAATTTGGTTATTAATTTTCCTCTTCAGAGGTGGTTCCCCTAATGAGTATAAGTTTGAAATAAATGCAATAAATTCTGCTACAGTGAAAAACATTGGTTCATTCACAGGAGCTTATTAATGTGCTGTCAGAGGTTAGCAGGTTAACACCAGACAAACACAGGGAGTCCTAAAAGTGACAAATGATCTCTGTCAGTCGCCTGCTGAGATTCTGGCACTAAATGCTACACAGGCTCTGAGCCAAGCTGCTGCCTGAGCCAACACACTCATACAACAATACATACACATACACACTCATATGTGACATATAATGCCAAAACCATGGGAATTTATGTGCTGCTATAAGAGCCTTCACTGCTCTGGATTTAGGCTTTCTAATAGATTTTGGGACCTGGCTGCTTCCATTCAGCCAAAACAGCATCATTGAGATCCAGCCCTGATGTTCCGTGATGAGGCCTGGCTTGCACTCTTTCCAGTTCTCTCTGAAGGTGTTGGATAAGGTTGAGGTCAGAGCTCTGTGGAGGCCAGTCAAGGTCTTCCACACCAAACTAAGAAAAACATTTCTTTATGGATCGGATTATGGCAGAGTAACTTTATTTGCAGATAAAAAAATATTATGATTGGTTTGCAGGCTGTGTCTGTATCATGATGATAATGACTCTGGAATTTGGATAGCAGCACGGCTGGGTGTGAAAGTTTGATCAGCATTACCTTAGCTAAGACAGAACAGATGTCATTTAAGTTAGTTGCTAACTAACAGACATGGATAAAAAATGGTGGAGTAGTGAAGCAGCAAAGTGAAAAGCTCAAGAAGGAAAGTATAGCAGGGACTTTGCACTTCAGAAAAACTCCTTCAAGTGCTTGAAAGCGGGTGAAGACCAACCCTAGATTCACTCCTGTTTTGGAATGAACTTTGTCTGCGTGCCATTTTGCTCACTATATTTGCATTTTTTGATGCTGTGTCCACCATTTTTGTAGCTTCCTTTTGGATGCATGCTGGCCGTCTGGCCTGTGATCACTACCTTTTTTTAAAGTCCCAGCCTCACCTGTTGTTGGCTGGGGGCTGCACACCCACTGCCCAAATGTTGCAAGCCAGAAATGTCCAGAATATGAAGATAAAATAAGAAAATACCAGTATCAGCAGATAAATACACTGCCACACACTTCGAATGGGTCATGATTGAGAGGGATTAGTTTTTGTGAGTGTATACATTGTTGAAATTGAGTTTTTTCCTTTGCTATGGACAGAAATGACAACATGAAGACAGAGACAAAGCTGCTTACCTTCTTGGCTCCAGTCAGAGCAGCTTTTGTCAGTTTCCTGTAGCAGTATTTAGCATAGCTGCTAATGGCCACTCCTGGAGCAACAGAGAAAAGAAGGCATATTCATCATTTGAAGATTTTCTATTTTGTCATTTTTGCATGCATACACTGGTTCAACAGAAAAAAATTCATTCAGTTCAGAAAGTTCAAATTTTGTTATTAAGGACAGGGTCGGCAATAAACAACCTGCATACTTGGGCAGTGCTGCAGAGGAGTAGAGATGATGACTCAGACGGTTTTCTTTTATGAAGCCAGATTACAAATTAATTCAGATTTAATTCATTAAAAGTAGCATAACAAAGTAGCATTAAAAATGTTTACGGTAGGGAATCGGTAGGTCTGTAACTCCCGACTAAGCCTGGTTGAAGTGAATAGAAAAAAAGTGGACTTGTCTGATTTCTGATTCATTCTGTGCCAACACTGGTCAGCTGATGAAAGTAATCTGTTATTCATTCTGTGTACCTGTAGGGGGAAGCAGTGCACCAGTACGGCTTTATTGTGCCTGACAGTTAAGCACAGAGCAGAAACAGGAACACTTAAAATGCACTGTAAGGTAGTTTATTGAAGACTGTCAATGGTGTTGTCTTTCACTGTGTCTCCCACTCATGGACAACAGTTATGGGATGTTATTTTGTAGTTGACATGTTGTTTGTTGAGCTTCAGGTTTATAAAGAGTCAATATAGAACTTTCTATAGCAACTGAAATTCTGGGATTGGGGTTTGCAGGTTATTGATTTTCTGTTTAAAATAAGATTAGTAGGTCTGAAGACCTTTGCTGGGTTGTATATCCATATCAATTTCCCTCCCTCCCTTCCCTGTTATTTCGTTCTGGAATTCACCAAAGACTGTCCTCAGTGCAGCCCAGATCAATACATCAGACAAGCATCACGTTCTCAAGCGCCAAGTCCGCACCCCATTTCTGGGGGAAAGAATCGTACTTTCACAGAATGTGAGAAACTACTGTCAGAGAGAACTGTTCTTATGCATTTTGGTAACAGTGTAAATTCCTTTTTGATGACTATAAATATGAATTACGCATGCACTCATGCATCATTATAATTCATGTTTCCATCTACCTACTTATATGTGAATTATTCTATATAGTGAAGTCTTACATTGAAAAACTGAAACTACAAATAACTGTATTTATAACCAAAGCTTTCACACTGAGATTTAAGGCCAGAACCATGAATATTCACTATCAATGTGCTAAATAGCTAAATGATGCTGGTGACAGTTACAACTGATGAATAGCTAGATTGAGTGGGAGGCAGCTGGAGTACAGTCATATAGTAACACCATCAGTAAACTGACCATCAGTTTATCAATCAGGTGATTATATTTAAGCTTCATTTTACTCATTTACTATTTTCAGCAGCTGACAGAAACAAGCAATAAAACATTTTTGGACCACCTTTTGAGTAGTCTGCTGAACCCGTCACTGACTTTGTCAATCCACAAAGGAGTTTGACTGTTTACCAAGATGAGAAACATGCCATTTATAAGCCAGATTCCAAAAAAGTTGGGACACTGTGTGTAAAATGTAAATAACAACAGGATGCAATCATTTGCAAACAAACTGTGTTTCCTGACAATGGTTTTATGAAATGTTCCCATTACCATTTTGTTTGTATGACTGTGTTGAACGACTGAGTCTTTCCAGGATGAACCTTTCATACCCAATCATGATACTATCACCTGTTACCAATTTTTTAGCCTTCCACAGTTTTCTTTTACTTACTTTTGTTCCCCTGTCTCAACTTGTTTGAAACATGTTCCTCAGAATAAACTGAGTATATGTCAAAAACAAATGGAGGTGTCATCAGAAGAAAACTTTTCCTGCCTCCTCACCACAAAATTCAGCATCAGAAGTTTTCAAAGTTACACCAAAACCAAGACTGATGCATTTTGGAAACAAGTTGTGTGGACTAATGAAATTAAAATAGAAGTTTCTAATGAGCAAAGATGTTTCGTAAAAAAGGAATGCAGAATTTCATGTAAAGAACACCTCTCCATCTGTTAAGCATGGGGCTGGATCGATAAGGCTTTGGGCTTGTGTGCCAGTGGCACGGGGAACATTTCACTGGTAGAAGAAGGATGAATTCAATTGAACACCAGCAAATTCTGGAGGTAAACACACACACTAATTGTTAAAAAAGCTAAAAAAAAAAAAAAACTAAAAGAGGATGGTTTGTACAACAGGATAATGATCTAAACACACCTAAAGATTCAGAGTGGACTACTTCATGTGGTACAAGATTTTCGGAAGATTTTGCCATGGCTGTCACAGTCCCCCGACCTAAACATCATTGAAAAATCTGTGAACAGACCTAGAACTAGAACTTTAGAACAAAGAATGAGTGAAAAAAGCCAAACAAGAATTGACTACAAAAAGCTTACAAGCTGTGATACTTGCCAAAGGGGGTACTAACCATGCAAGGTGCCCCAAGTTTAGCTTTTTTCCATTTTTTTAATTATTATTTTGTAACTGCAAAAGATGAAAATAAAAAAGTAATCTTGCTCTCATGTGTCATCTTTAACTTTATGCCTTTTGGAAATCAGATCATCTTTTACTCACTTAGCTATTCACACTCTAAATGCCAAAAAATATGCCACATTCAGTTGTTCCCATGAACATTTTTATCAGAAATACCACAAAATCTGTATTGAGATCATGGGCCACTGAGAATTTTCATTGAAATCAAAAACAATATCAAACATACCAACCAGCTGTGGTCAAGCAGCAAAATTTGTCAATCAAGCTCTTTTAAGGCTGAATGGCTGAAAAGACCAAAACTGTCTGGATATCCTCTGCAAACTCAAAAAAAGGGTTCACCTGTGTCATGGTTACTGGGACATACTGTCCAGGGGCTGTGTTCAAGAAACAAACAGCAATCCTATCTTATGTTACCTACACAGCCAGGGCTTGATTACAAAATTTAGAAAACTGGTATCATACAAGAAGAACTGAAGATGAAAGCTGTTGGTGGTTGTGGTTGTCATATCATGCAATACCAAAAGCTCCAGAACTCCTCCTAAGCTGACCTTGTGGAGAGATTGTTTTAGCAGCTGCTGGTTTCAACATCAAGAATGAACTTTGAAGTGCTCAGTAAGATGAAATTTAAACATCTACAATTCCCTGAGAGTTGTGCAAACTCCATCTACTGATAAAGATCATGTGACAAGATTGAATGCTCCGGAACAGTTACTAGGCAGTCCTTGAGTCGAGATTGCTGTCTTAAAAGACAAAAGGTCTCAATACCCCAGCATCTTCTGGAGGCTGCAATGTTAATCCACAACACAAATGTTTTAGAACAAACAACCCTGTCTCTTATAGATTAGGTTTACATACTACTAATTTGCAACAGCAGTTTTGAAAGAAACATAATGCCCTACAGTTTTTATCAGATAACAAGGGAATGTTTTTAATGAACATGTATGCAAAGTCACAAAATCTTCATTCTGAATGTATCAGCAAAATGTTCTCTGATGTGTTTTGTTTTCCTAAAATATCAGCTCAAAGCAACAGAATCCTGATTAACATTTATATGGTCCTGTTTAGGCAACTAAAAGCACTTGGGAGGTGGCGGTTGTTTAAACAGCTATAATCAATATTCTTATAACAATACATTAAACAATCAATACAATGTGACAATGTGAAAGGCATCTTTTGTAGTAATGAACCTATAGAGAATGATCAACTTCATTTGCAGATCTCCTCAGCTTTTAGGAGCTTTATAGTGAGTTTAGTTGTTTGTCCCACGAACTTTCTGTGTAGGATCACTCTCACCACCCTCATACCATTGTTTTCGGCTGCAGCAGGCAGCTGTTTTCAGAAAAAATGCTCTAAAAGAGAATTGTACAGTACCTGCTCACCACCAAATTGCAGACAGGTACAGTTGGTGAGTTGCTGTGAAAACTGAGAAGCATTTACCAGCTGAGGAGCCAGATATTTCCCTCAGTGGTTGGTAGATACCAAAAACAGAGTTACAAAAGTGTAAATATTGGACTTAAATTCATCGGATGGACATAAACACCACTCCAAGTGAATGAGTGGTTTCTAAAATTTTGATTTTTCTTCTGGACAAATGTCAATTTGGGCCTGATGGTGTTTGGGGTTAAATGTCCAGAGGATCAACAAAATCAATTTAGTTTTATTCTCTGAGAAGCATGAATATCCGTAGTAAAAACATACATTTGCAAAACAATGTCCAAATGGGCCGAAGTGCTATTCTAGGGGAAATTTTGTTTAGGAACCATCCTCTGGAGACCATCACTACCAAAAATAAAGTTCATAACAATCTGTATCAATTGGTAAACCTGCAGTGCAGGACTTTTACATTTAAATGAATGTAAATTACATTCAAGCCTTTACCAAATGAGTTCACACAATGTTCATTAAGCCCATAAACACCAGGTAAATCTTTGTGTATTTTGAAGTATATCCAGGGCTTAATTTGGGCCAGATCCCGCCAGAACAAGATCTGGCACCTCCCATATTTTGACCGGCACTTATTTGAATTGAATCCAGTACCTCATTTGTCTCTAAGTGTTATGATTACATTTTGAAGTATTAAATTTGGCCAGTTGTGTCTTTTATTGAGTTTAAATCACTTGGAAATCTCATCGTACACACAAAAATGAATGTAAAAACTGAGTGCGAGAGAGGAAGAGAGGGGAAAGTTGTATCAGGTCAGGCCACGCCCGCGCTACGTCTGAAGCGGGAATTTGCGCACTTGCAAGCAAAATTTGTTTGTCTGTGTTAGCTTGGAAGATGAAAATGGCTAAAAGGCAGTTGGATTTAAAGAGCTTTTTTCAGCCAATAAGTCAGACTAAGCCTGAAGTAAAGAAGTCCAAGGTTGTTTCCGTGGAAATCACGGAGGAGAGCAGCAGCACAGCAGCAGTTAGCTTAGCGAGTAGCAGCAGCTGTGGTGAAGATGCTAGGGCAGGGCCACCTGCCTCCAACAGGCAGGACATGGGAGGAGGACGATCCGGGGGAGGTGAGGAGGACTCGGGGACAGAGAGTGGAGAAGGAGAGGGCAAAAGTTCTGGTATGGACATTCAGACTCCATGGCTGTTTTTTGGGCTGTGCTGCTGATTCATTAGAGGAGTTATGAGTGTAAAATGTCGTAAATAATTATTTTGTATAAGCAGGTTTTTGTGTTCTGAAAGTTTAATGATGTTTGTGCTGAGAGTGGCTAAATTAGCTGATGTTGATTTTGTGCTGTCCTTGGTGCTGAAACATGGAAGATTTGATGGCTGTCACTCAGAGAGAGAGAGAGTGAGGGGGAGAGATGCGCTCCATCAATGGGCGATTGTCCGTGCTTCTCTACAGCTGATTCTTCTTTCTTTTCTTAAACATTTAGGTTAATATGTTGTTTGCAGTCACGTGATCTTATTGGTCCGTTTAGCACAAGGCACTGGTTTTTGTTTTTTGATATATTCCGTGACATTTTTGTCTCCCTCTTACCGCCGGAACAACACGAGGTCTGTGTTTCGGGTCCTGATGATTTACAAATTAAGCACTGAGTATATTGCAGTTACTAAATCTGGAATCTGTGGTGACGCACCAGTAATGATGCATTTTACGTCAACCAGCAATGATTGGTTTGCCAGAGCTGAAGAGGGGAGCAATTGCAGCGATGGAGTAGGCTACAGCAACTACTAGAAGGTGGAGATTATGGATTCATAACGTCAACAGTGTTTGTGTAATTACTCTCACTACCAGAAGGGGGAGACAAAAGTTAAAAGTAAAAAGACAGACAAATGTACCGAGATATACACTGTCATCAAAAGTTAAGAACACTTAGAAGTCCCTGTAATACATAATCCAAAGTGTGTGGGTGTTGCTCCCTCACCTTTGGTATCGTTGAGAGGGTCCATATGCCGGTAAATGTAGCCCTCCAGGTAAGTGTGAAAGCGGGGTGTGGGGGGGAAGAAGGCCAAACAGATGGCCATCAGCTCCCATCCTCGCTCCAGGCTGTCATAGCGGAAATTCTCTGTGGTTTGACGACACAACTGGATGTAGAGCTCATCACGCAGACCCTGGTTACTCCACCCACGCACCACCACCTGACAGAGACAGGCATTATCAGTGATTGTTTTTCAGATTCAGTCACCTTTTACAGTTGTCCATTTCATAAGCATTTGACACAACATATGTTCCGATTTTAATCAGTCCAGTTTTCAACACAGACTGCAATCTAAGACTAAAACACTAAAACAAGATGATAAACACACAGTCAACACCATATGGCCTACTTTTACGGGTGCCCTCATCAGTATTTTCAAACTAAAATGGCTCAGATCACTATGTGTGAGGGGTCACTCATAATAGCAAACCCACAGGGAATTATGAGCGACTCTGCATTTCCCCTCAGCTCTATGGATCTTTTTATCCTGTTTTTACAGCAGCTAAGAGAGCTCAGTGCACTGCATCTTATAATAACACATACAAACAGACAAAGCACAAGCAAATTAAGAAAACATCCTGACTACCTGGTGAGCATTTAGCAGCTAAAGAACCAGATTTTTCCCTCAAGAGTTGGTTAAGCCCAAAAACTGAGCTAAAAGTAGTTAATATTGGATCTACATTCATGAGGTGGACACAAACACAACTCCAAATGAATGGTAATGCAGCTCTGTTTTTGCTGGATGTGTAAATGTGTAAAGGCAACTGTTTGTTAACACAGTCACCATACCAACATACCACTGGCAAAAGATATTCTTGGATTTTAATTAATACCAGATGGAAGCCTGAAATAACGAGGCCTCATTTATAACTGTAGCATAACAAAAACAAACAAATCAGG
The DNA here is from genome assembly GCA_025331565.1 of Holacanthus passer. NCBI lineage: Eukaryota > Metazoa > Chordata > Actinopteri > Pomacanthidae > Holacanthus > Holacanthus passer. Next base: position 1,197,697 of record JAFREQ010000059.1, read on the forward strand.
ACTTGAAAGATATGTATGCCACTTCCCTCGGAAAAATGTTATAATTTACTAAAAAAACTAACTTCCTGGGAGAATGTGCGCACCTATACGGAAAGTCTGAGCCAGGCGTACAAACATTTTGGAGACAACAAAAACTTTAATTAAAAACAAACAAAAAAAATATTTTCATGGTTTACTCCTCGGCCCATGCTACACCCTTCCACCAAGTTTCATGAAAATTGGTCTAGTAGTAATCCTGCTGACGAAACAAAAAAACCGAACTGAAAACATAAAGTCCTTGGCAGAGGTAATTATATAGTATAAAGGTTTTAAACAGAGCAAAATATTTTTTAGATTTTAGATTCTTCAAAATAGCTACCGTTAGCCTTGATGACAGCTTTGCACACTATTGACATTTTCTGTCCAACTTCATGAGGTAGTAATCTTGAATGGCTTTTAATTAACAGATGTGCCTTGTTAAAAGTTAATTAGTGGAATTCTTTGCCTTCTTAATGTATTTGGGATCCTCAGTTGTGTTGTGCCAAGGCAGGGTTGGCACAGTAAACAGCCCCTCAACTATGTAAGGAGAAACAACGGTCCATCATTACTTTAAGAAATGAAGGTCAGTCAATCTGCTTTGAATGTGTCTTCGCAAAAACCATCAAACACTATGATGAAACTGGGTCTCATGAGGAAAGTAAAGGAAGACCAAAGGCTGCAGAGGATAAGTTCATTACAGTTATCAGCCTTGGTTTTCGCCCATTGGCACTTCAGATTAGAGCCCACATAAATGCTTCACAGAGTTTAAGTAGCAGACACATCTCAACTTCAACTGTCGGGAGGAGACTGCCTGAATCAGGCCTTCATGGTCAAACTGCTGCAAAGAAAAAACTACTCAGGGTGACTTGGCTTGGGCCAAGAAACACAAGGTATTGACATTAGACCAGTGGAAATCTGTACTTTGGTCTGATGAGTCCAAGTTTGAGATTTTTGGTTCCATCCGCCATGTCTTTGTGAGACGCAGAAAGGTGAGCGGATGGATTCTACATGTGTGGTTCCTACTGTGAAGCATGGAGAAGGAGGTGTGATGGTTGGGGGGGGGGGTGCATGGCTACCGCAGCATTCTGCAATGACATGTCATCACATCTGGTTTGCGCTCAGTGGGACCATCATTTGTTTTTCAACAGGACCCCAAATACACCTCCAGGCTCTGTAAGGACTATTTGACCAAGAAGGAGAGTGATGGGGTGCTGCATCTGATGACCTGACCTCCACAATTACCCGACCTAAACCCAATTGAGATGGTTTGGGATGAGTTGGTCCGCAGAGTGAAGGAAAAGCAGCCAACACATGGTCAGCATTTATGGGAACTCCTTCAAAGCTGATGGAAAAACATTCCAGGTGATTATCTAATGAAGCTGATTGAGAGAAAGCCAATAATGTACGTGTGTGTTTACACTTTTTGTTTACTACACAATTACACGTGTTCTTTTGTAGTTAATATCCACTGTATCATAAACATCCAGGTCTAGTAGTAGGCCACCAATTACTCCACAAGTACTGCTCAATTTTAAAAGATAGAGGTCAAACCAACTCTTAACCTTGTATGTCTGTGATTTGTTATTGAACTATTATCGAACTATTGTGGGCCAGCCACTGCTGATGGTCACCACATCTGACAGGTGTTCACCACCTGAACTCATCATAAATTCAAGATAAACACCTGCATGCTGGAGTTTGGACTTAAATACAGTGTCATTGTTTTTTATATATTGATATATATATGTATATATAGTGATTTTATCAGCTGCTGTAGGCTATTGTTGCTTGGCATGGATGCTTAGCAAAGCTTCATTGTCCATGTGTCTCCACCAGTCCATACTTAGTGTGTAGCAAAACGTTTAAGTTATCCACCTCCATGTCTGATGACTTTGTTAAATTTCAGGAATTGCCCTGTTAGTTGCACTAATTGCATTTATAGCTGCTGCAGCTATCTGCTTCTTTTGTTTTTAACACTGTTGCTGTTTACCACAGGAACAATATGTATATCAATATTCTTGAGTTTTGGGTTTTGCATTTATGGATAATTGCAGACGGCAGAATTTGAGGCTTGTATATGGGTGCATATTATCAAGTTGATTGTGATTCATAAAAATAAATTTCTGTGCAAATAAGCATGCATACTTTTTTAAATATAAATCAGTTTATCTTATCTTATCTTTTGACGTACAGCATTTTTTCTTTTGTGTGCATGCAACCATTTGATATTCATCCTGCACACAGTTATATATATGAGGCCCCTGGTGTTTTAAAAGCCTCCAACAA